>OY725176.1:1200000-2400000 GCA_963241965.1 Tortrix viridana
TTGCACTAACCAGAGTGGTTCTCGGCGCGAGCGCAACTAGCCGCTCGCCGCGCGCCCGTAATGGCCGATCGCCTGGGGCCGCGTGTCCGACTCTGTCTTTGTCACTTGGATACATCGTAGCGTCAGCAGACTAAATAAAAAGATATTGGAAGAATTTGGACGTAATTTAAAATAAATTTAGAATATACTTACTGCCGAAAGCTGTATGCTGGATCGTTGTATGTTGATCGTAATGTTTAGACGAGACGGTTTTGACTTTTTTTGTACGATTTGTTGGTTATTTCCGTAATAAAAATATACTATCATCAATAAAGAATAGAAAAAGAGATGGCCAAAAAAAAACCTAGAGTCGACACGAATGAAATATTTACCAACGGATTAAATATGATAAATATTTGACGTCACCATAGGGGCAACCCCGAAATCAGTATAGTATAAATAGGACCTATGAGCCAACAAAAATAAATCATATGTAATGCATTATGTTGTTATATATAAGTAATAAACGAATTATAAATTATAATAAGATGATAAACTTTAATTTAATTTTCATCCTCATTCTTTTTCATCCAAACTAAGGATGTGTACAGATTTTAGATTTTACATTGACCGCAAAATTAACCCCGAAAATACAAAAAAAAATTAAAACCTAACTCATCTTTATGTTCTTTTAAATTATCAAAATCCACAGTGTACAGTAACGAAATTGTAATATCATATGTTTGTTTGTATAAAGTACGCCCCCTCATACATAAACGCATAACAAACCTATTTTAGTATCAGTATGCTTTGTCACTTTCTGTCTGATTCAAATGTCACAATGAAAGATAAGGACAAACCATACTTCAAGCATACTTTAGTTATTGTGAGATTATGAATAAGAGGGTATGTAAAAATCTCCATTCACACAATAGCTTGTTTTGACACACTATATAAAATAACCGATGTCACACCTGCGTTTATTCCCAAATATAATAGACTTTATTGATTTCTAAAAAAATCTAAACGTTCATTTCCGTTTAATCTGACAGTTATGCTTTATTTTTAGTTAAACGGGACTTGATTGCGTTAAAAGAACATTATGAAACATCGAGGTAATAATATAATGTCATGCTTAACTACAAATATGGTGTTAATATCGCGAAAGTTTAATGCCGGCACTTGGCTGACATTTGTCAAATATTGTAGTTGCATCTTTTTCATTCGATATTTCAAATGAAAAAGACGCAAGAACAATATTTTGCAAATATGGCTAAGTGAAGTGCCGGCATAAAACAATCTCGTTTTGCTTTCTCTGCGGACGCTACCACCGGACGCGGTCCGTGAGGTCCGTCGCGCCCCGCCGCCCAAACTTATTAATTGCTCCAAAGCGCTTTGCTTGCTGACGCTACATCCCCAGTCTAGTTAGATTATGATACAAACTTAATAGACACATCCGCTTCAAATTCTCACTTGACTTTGAATTCTTTATATGCTGTATGATTAACACTATTAGAAAATTAGTTAAAATAATTTTGAATTTTGCTAGGTTTGATAAATTAGCTTAAAACAGGGGACAATCTCACAGAAATTGACTTAGTCCCAAACTAAGCTCTAGGGTTGTACTATGTATGGATAGGTCGATTTCTTCAAACTGCACGTTTGGGGCGCGCTACGGTCTGTTTCGACAGATCTCGGTCGAACGAACGTCGAAAAACGTCCACTGCTGGGCATAGGTTTGCCACAAGGACCGGTCCTGCGCCGCTTGCATCCATCGGTTTCCCACAATCTTAACCACGTCGTCGGTCCACCTTGTTGGAGGTCTGCCCACGCTGCGTCTTCCAGTAAGCGGACGCCACTCGAGAACTCTTCGGCCCTAACGACCATCTGTTCTTCACATATTTTCACATCTTTATAACTATAGGAATAAGAATGTGTTGCGATATATTTGGATATTTTTACTGCTCCCATCTAATTGATGCTGACTGTACCGTTATTTTCCCTAAATATTTTTATTCAAATTTTTGTTTACGATTAAAATTGGATAGTTAGCAATCATCCGTTACTCTGATAACAGTATTCGGTCGGTAAGTCATATAATTGGTTTAGACGAACGGACAGACGCGCTAACCGTCGTATTAGTACGTGACTAGAATGTAAATTAATCTAAAGGTCTTCGCCACACGGACGAATAGGCTATAAATTGTTTTAGTTGAATTGTTCACAACAATTTTAATGGGTATTGAATACTGTCAGTAGAATTAGTTTAAATTAAAGTTTACTGACATATTTTGAAAAACATTCTGCATCCTCTCTATTTTCATAGAAATCTATTTTTAATTAACTACAATGTATGTCAAAATCGATAAATCACATTAAAAACAAACGACTAAATTTCGGAATAGGTACATCCGTTAAGAATCACTTTACATACAAACATACAGTACATCTTAATTCTTCAAAACGGATAAAAAATAAATAGGAAAAAACGTGAACAACTGAGACAACACTCGTATAAAATATATAAATATATTTAAAATATATAAATTTATAATAATTATTGGACCATTCTTCCTTGTTTTTAGTCAGACAATTTTTGACTTTAGTTATTCAACATTTTTTTTTTGCACCAACGACAAACTACAAATTCTGATTGGCTGGTAGAAAACGCCATTATGAAGCCTGCCATTTTTTTTTTTTTTAAGCAATCATGCTTAAATAAATAAATATATCACTGCTATAAATGCAATAAACTACACGACAGCTTGACGACCTACAAGTCAATAAAAATACCAAATAATTGAGATTAATTCCAAAGTAAATGACCCACAAGTTAAAGTAATACGAGTCACGTGTCATGCATTGCCAGTGCAGTAATTGATTTATTTACACTTGCATCCATTTTGGGGATTTACGTTACTCTAGCTGTTATTAGATTATTTATTGCGTCACATCACATATCTATTAAACTACGTAGTTTAAGGAAAAGGATCCAACCCACAAAGCAAAATGTATTTAAATTTGAACTTTATTGCTGTCAATATTATGTCAAATTCTACAAGTGTGAAATGGTTCAATTGGATCCTTTTCGCTAAAGTACGTCCATCTATGTAATTATTAAAATTTGAATTTTATTCAGTACCTACTTAAGAAAACATTTACAGTGATATTACTCTTGAAATATAAAATTATAAATAAATAAATAAAAATCATGGGACAATCTTACACAAATTGACCTATTCTCAAACTAAGTTCTAGCTTGTTCTATGGGAACTAGGCAACGATAAACATACTTACATAGATAAATATATACTTTAATACAAATCCATGACTCAGGAACAAAATATTCACGCTCATCACACAAATATTGGCCCATACCGGGATTCGAACCCGGGACCGCTAGCTACGTAGGCAGAGTTACCTACCTTAACTCTATATGTACGTGTGTGTGTGTGTGTGTGTGTGTGTGTGTGTGTGCACGCGTGTGTTTGTGTGTGATTTATTATCGGAAGAACAAATTGTTTTGCTCAGTCTAATTTTTTTATAAAACCATTACCAAATAAGAAAGATGCGCGAAGCAACCATAAACAACTAGAAACAAAATATATTCCTTAGAACGTGTCCCATTAATAATGGCGGTGAACTAAAAAATTGAATGCTCACTAAAAAGAGACGTAACATATATCTTTGGTGCAACAAAACGATTGACTTTAAAAATAGAAGCTCGTTAAGAGGGGGATAGACGATGCGTGGAATTTGGACAAGAGAAATTTAGAGCTTAATTTATAGCACTTGACTTACTTTTAAAAGTTTTTAGTAGATAAAAATTATGGCTGTTAGGTGGTTATTTAAAAACATGCAAACGCTTATTTTGTTCTTCAGTTGTTTTTATAAAAACCGGTCAAGTGCGAGTCGGACTCGCGCACCGAGGGTTCCGCACAAACTTGTAGGCATGTAAATAGTTCGTAAATCACGGGAATACAATAAAAACAATTCCAGTATAAACTGACACGCAATAAGTATGCACTTTCGTACTTAGTGAGTGTCAGTTTATACCGGACCCTTTTTTTATGTGATATAACTACAAATTAACGGTTTTCGGATTTTTCCCTTTATGTATGCTATAAGACATTGCTTCTTGTCAAATTTCATGATTCTAAGTCAACGGGAAGTACCCTATAGGTTTTGATTCCCTTGAGATTCCCTTCAATATGCGGCATAAACGGCCGTATCTTTTGATTGCGTTGACTTAGATTTGATTTTTTCACTGATCCAAGGGATTGCAGACTTAAGTATTTGATATGAATTTCAACTTGATACCTTCACGCGTTCCTAAGAAAAAGGGTCTTGACAGACACACAGACAGACAGACAGACGCCGTTTACGCCGTTTTTAGAACTGTTACCATAGTATTCGGATAGTTACAAAAATAAGAAGAGCGTAAATGCCTTCCTCCATTAGGTCCCTTTATACTGAGAATATCACATATTGCAATAGGTTTATAACATTCCAAACCTCAGCCCATTCCAAAACGGCAATTTATCCAACTGACTTTCAAGTTCGAGGGTAGAAAAAATCCGCATATATACTCAACTACAGTCTCGTTCGTGTTATGATCTCTCTCTAATGCCCGAACGGTGTTCGTGCGAGCTCGGTCATTATTAATTACTAGCGGTAACGCATCCCCGTATCTTACGGCCTCCCGCGATACTTACGTACCGGTAGCGTTTACAAAACAGGAGCCTTAGCCAAGATGCATTAACGACTTTCGAAAATCGACAAAATGTAGAATCGACATAAGCTGACGCGACAGGTCGTTAGCTTGTGTCGAATAAACGCCAAGAAAAGAAGTGCATATTAGACCACATCTTCGGCTCCGAAATGTAATTGGTTTCCTTTGACTTAACGGACAAACTATTCGAATCGTCAACGATCCCAATCTAAGGGCCTGGCCACGACTTTGCGCGACTAGCGGCGCGGCGAGCGATTTCGTAATACATTGCGTGTAATGACAGTTAACCGTTGTGTGGGGACCGTTTCGACCGTGCAATGAAGATAGACGACGACGATAGATGACGGAAAGACTGGTCTGGTATGTCTGGAAGTCTGTCTGTCTGAAAGTCTGGTCTGGGCTAATTCACCACTCGCCACCGAAGCAAAAGTCTTTTTAGTGACCATAACCTAACAACTAATTTATTAACAACAATAATACAATGTATTTATCAAATTTTGAAATAACCAACAAACGTTTCAATTCAATTTACAATTTCCCTGAATTTAATTTATTTTATTTTATTTTATTTTATCAAAATGATAATAATAACGTATTGACATTTAAAATAAGGGTAAATATTAAATGGCCAGAAATTTACATGTAACTTTATTATTATTTTCTCCTCCAAATCATACCTACTACTTATTAAGTTTATATTAGAATTTGATATTAAGTACCTACCTAATTGAATTTTTTAATATAAATGTTCGGGTTTTTGCATGCCGTCGCCGACGGCTAAATATGTCGAACTTATGTAAAATTATTTAAGATTTTGCACCAAACATATTTATCGCAAATAAAGATTCTGAATCTGAATCTGAATAATTTCTGCGTGGGATTACATGTCGACGAAATAAAAATTCCGAAATTACAAATTGCGGGATTTTGAGTAAACCTAAAAGAACTGCTAGATTGAAGTTCAATTTAGTTCTCGTTTTTAGGGTTCCGTAGTCAAACTAAACCCTTAATTATAGTTTCGCGATGTCCGTCCGTCCGCAGCTTAACTCGGAGGCTCTTAGTACTAGAAAGCTTTTATTTGGCATGCATATACATTTTAGTCACGCCGACAATGTGGTAAAACAGTCTTGAAAAAAAATTTTTTAGGGTACCTCCCCTAAACGTATGGATGTCGTTGAATAAGTATTTCAAAAATATTGCGGGTTTGTAAACAGCCCCTACAGCCAAAACTACAAGTAATATAAATCTGAAAAATATGTTAAATAAAAGCACCAATAACAAATTTAAAAGGAAATCTATTACGACTAAGTAGACTTTATTGGTTCTTGAGTTAAAGACGATTAAAATGTTTATACCTACTGAAAATCAGCTAAGATATTTGTGTTTTTTTGGAGATTGTTGTTTGTGTTTGTAAGAATGGCGACGGAACCCTACATTGAGCGTGATCCGACATGCTCTTGCCCAGTTTTTACTTTATTAAATAATTGTGACGTTCTCAATATAAAGGGACCTTATGGAGGGAGGCGGTTACGCCGTTTTTAGAACTGTTACCATAGTAGGTATTCGTATAGTTACAGGAATAAGAAGAGTGTAACTGCCTTCCTCCATAAGGTCCCTTTATATTCAGAACGTCACATTTTTTACTTTATTAAATAATTTATAACGAAACTGAATTGCGTCTGCTGCCCTTCCCAAGGCAATAACCCTTCCAATCTCGATCAGGCCAGACTCAGGGTCGGCCCATACATTATTACTTGCCTACAACTCAATACTAAACGATTTAAGATCAGTCGATGTGTTAGGAGGTATTTGATTAACTCTGGATCGATAAAGAGCTTGTTAGATATATTTATGCATCAGAATTTTGTAGATGTTGTTAAGTATTTCAGAAAAGCAGCTCGTTTGCTAATTTTTTTTAACCGCTTTGTGACCCGATTGCTTATTTATTTACTATCTACAACATATGTTAATGATATCTGAGTTCCAACTGATAATTGAGCTGTATTAATAATTATAAATTGTGAAAAGCAACAAATCCATTTAAAAACTAGATTGGAATAAACGATTTTCATATAACAAAACTAAGATCAACGAGATACAATCCTGGTATTGGAATTGATTCAACGCATTATTTTTATTTGATTCAAACTCATCGAGTTTAATCTGGTGCAATGACTGACAGACACACAAACACAGTACAGACAAGGGATCCCAAGTAGCACACGACCTGTATAAGAGGTTATACAGCCATTATAACTCTAGTTTCAGCATTTTATGAGCTGTATATGCTCTTACACAGCTTGTGTGCTGCTTGGGATGCGAATACATAACACTATTTTTTTGGTCACATTACACGTCAGAAAAATCAATGTGTTATTACGTTCAGTCAAACTGTATACCATCGTAGAACCTTAAGTCACGTGGCATTCATTACGTCACTTCCATTACGACCAAATTCTACGGTGACATACGAAATTATTTAGTTAACTGTAACACTAGAGGACATAAAGCAGAACTTGACGATACTTATTTCATTTTACATCGTACAATTACGCATACCATAGCGACATTCCAAATTTTAGTACCACAGTAGTTTAGTCTATTAATAATGACTTATAGCTTCTGACGCATCAGAATTCAATCGGATTGGCTAATACTGACCAATGTTATCAGACCCCTAATGTCCTATTACGACGCCCGAGGCGGGAATTAAACGCCAGAAATGAGGGCTTGATTAAAACTGGACGATCCGATATTCAATTTGCAGTATTGTTATTGATGCTGTGCTTTGAACAATTTGGTCGAATGTTCCGGATGGAAATATGAAATGAAATTGCTTGTTTAAACGGATATATATAAGAAATTAAATAATAAACTTATTATACTAAATACAGTAATCGCTTAGTTATCAAGTTTCCAATAAAACTGACTTTTGGATGAAATTCAGCGCCAATGCCTAAGTCGCATGCATCACAATTCAACCATAACATAAATAATGATACAGGTTTATTGAACTTTTTCGCAACCAATCACAATTTTTGTGACTTCTTCATATTCCTAATATATGCTTTCCAAAGGCTGACTACTTGACTTATTAACATACGTAAAACAATGACTAATGTTGCGGTGAAGTGATTGTATAGACAATCACTTCACCGCAACGTGGTCACACCTGATTCATCGTAACGAGATTTTAAGTGAACAATGCTGGTAAAAGTGGTTTTTACTGGGATTCCCTTTATTACTCAGTTTACCGCAAAAGATCGGTTTCAGTTGAATTAGACACGGCATTCGTTTTGGTTTTATATTAGTCAAATAAACTAGCTGTTTAACATGCTGTTCTGGCCTTCTTTTGGCACGTCAGACTATATTAACTGATTGCATTATGTATGTCCCAAATCATTCATCACAATACGACGAATATTGGATTTCTGAATAAAACATAAGTACCTATAATTAAATAACACTGACTTTTAGCATGATCATACAAAATGACGGTGCAGTTCATTCTGCCAACAAGCTTGAAAAATTGTAAAAAAAAACAACGTCTACTTCCTTAGCATTAATTTCAAAACGACCAATAGATCTTAAACTTCAACAATTCCGAAAAAGTCAGGCTATAAAGCGCATACGCACGTGTGGTGTAAGATGCACGCTCATGCATATTGTATGATGGAGAAATAACCCTTATTAGGGTTAGTGTACACTGAATGGCCGAACCGGAGTTCAGGATTTCCGGTAATGTTTAGGTAAATTAAATTAAAATTGTAAACATTTTATAATAATGTCTTGTTTATGTTTTTTTTTAGTACAATGAAGCACGTCAAACTTGTTTATTTTATATGTAACGTTATAAAAAAATTGTCACTTTCAATTGCATTTTTTTGTATATTTATCACGATGTTTATTTAGTTTTCTTATACTTCATTGCTTATTAGATGATAAAATTCACAATTTAATTGCACAAATTGTGGAGAATCATCTAAATTGTATTTGTGTATTAACAGCAATATCACCCTGGAATTTGGCTCTGTCATAGACATAGTCAATATCTTAAAACTCAATAATATTAATTTAACAAATAGGTTCTTTACATTTTGATAAAGAAAACTAAGTCTACCAGCGCTTTTAGCAGCGTCATGTAGTACAGCCATATTTTGTGAACCGGATAACCTTACCAGTGTAAAGCCACCTTTACGACGCGTCGCACAATAGAAACGCATCCGGTCATATTTCGACCGGCATTAGGAGTTATTGCCGCATTTTTATTCATGGGACAATTTTGGAAATCCTTGGACTTAGCTTTTAAGGGGTTATGTCCACCCTTCCGGGGTCGATGACCGGGGATGGCATGTGATATGAGGCATGAGGCATGCAAAATAATAGGTGCATCATAAAATTCATAAAAGAACCCCACATATGCCCTTACTAATAAACGTTGAGTAATCGCTGAGTAGTTATACCATGCTTCGTCCTTATCTGTCGAATTCAAATGTCACAATGACAGATAAGGACAAAGCATGGTATAACTACTCAGCGGTTACTCAACGTTTATTAGTAAGGGCAGTACAGTCAAGGTCATAAATATGTATACACTTTAGTACCTTGTCTATTTAATGTCATGTTTATACTGCCATATATGAATGTCACAACGATTAAAGTGACAAGGTACTAAACGTGTACACATATTTAAGACCTTGACTGTACCAATGTGTAGGTATTTGGAATGTTTTGTGACAAACCAAAAATGCATGGGTATCTTAATTGCTTATAAAGATCATTATAAATAACAGAAAAAAACCCTGCACAGGTTTGTCAAATAATCAATGAGATCACTAAACTTGTTAAACAAACCAAGGTTCCGTTGCTCGTGTTGAATCATCGGTCAAACGGTTAGTTGAAATTCTAAACACGCGTCAATTTGCACAAGAGACGGGAACATGACTCAAAGAGGATAATAGATTTGTATGTGGAATTGTACAGTTAATAAAAAAGAACGGGCAAGTGCGAGGCGGACTCTAATGGAAAGACAGGAGTAGCAATGGTCTGATGGTATATTTATTCATTTATTATGGTTGTTATAAACAGAAATGTCACTACACAATATTTTAAAAGCTTGTCAACATATGCAACCTCCAATAGACTCGCGCACCGAGGGTTCCGTATTTAAGTCCGTACTTCAAAAATATACCTTTTATGTACTTTTAATTGTATGCAATAAGGTCCATTTTGACTTGCCTATATTTTAATACAGATCTTTAAAGTTTTGTCAATTTCTCAATAACTATAATATTTGAACACTTCGTTTTATTTTTCCCGTAAAATATAATATAAGTAATTCAAGTTAGGAATTTTTCAGATTTTTCGGTTCATCAACTTCGGAGATAAGGGGGGAACCGTCATTTTTTGCCACTGAGCCCTTTCATATGACACCCCATTTGCTATAATCAAATCACTTTAATTTTTCACCCCCTATTCTAGACCTATTTTAAATTATCCATAAAATTAAGTTCATATTTTTTTTACTATAAACAGATGCGGGCAAGCAAGTTATACAACTATGCCAAATTTCAAGGTGATAGCTTGTGTAGTTGCTGAGAAAAACAGCCGTAACATACAGACAGGCAGATAGACAGACAACGAAGTCTCACCATAAGGGTTCCTTTTATACTATTTTGGTACGGAACCCTAAAAAAACAGGGGACAATGTGTACGGATTTTCACACGATTTTCACCAATAGAAAGAGAAACTATCTAAGAAGGTTATATATAAACTATAATTTCATGAACATTAATCCGTGCGAAGCCGGTGCGGGACGCTAGTTTAGTGATGGATTTAAAGAACTGAAATATCGCAGATATATTATCAAAATTTTGATAATCGGTACACACTATAATGCCATCTACAGCTGTAAAACTGACCACTCTCCAGTGATAGAAACGTTTCTATGACAGATATAGGAATGCCCATATCACTAAGATTTACAACTACATTTTGTTTACTTTTGCTAGTTGAGTAGTTTCTTCGGAAATAACTAAGCTAATGGAACTAATCAAATATTTAAGCCGTTCACTGACCCAAAACATGTTAGACTGCAGCCGCTTGACCGAATAGCTTCTGCCAATGATAGATGTCTGCCTCGTGAGGGATGAGCCCAATTAGACCAGGTCACCCATAATTGTAGATCGATGAGTCGAGGCTTCATGTCTTTTGGCTGTTAGAAATGGTTCATGAGGAGGTTATGAAAAACGAAACGAACGAAGTTATGAAAAACTGGAAACGCTCGTAGAATTAGTATCCCTCTTATAATAAAGCGAATTATTATTTCTTATTTCTAGAGATTAACTATATGACTTAAAAATAAGTGTGAATGCTGCTACTGAATCTGTTAATATTCAATTCTAGATGCTCACATAAAATACAGTAGTTCTAACATCGTGAAACATTGTTACCAGCTGTGTAAAAGGTCACTGGTTTACAAATAACGTTTAAAAAGGGGATTTGTTGATATTTTACCTACTTTTAATTAGTAACATATGGTTCATTAAAACAACCAAACGTTCACTGTGAAATTTGCTCTTTATTAAAATATTTTTTTACCTTGTAATAGTTATGTATTTTTTTGTCTCATTTTTTAAATATATTACTGTAATCCAAATGCAGACAACGATACGGCAAAAAGAAAAAAGTTTAGTATAGAAATCAACGTCACTGAAAAAAAACGACAAGTACTTACTTAGCTAACCTAAATACAAAATCGATAAGATGCAAAGCAAAACTGAACTCTTAAACTAACTCTAAGAAATACGTCATAAACCTCACACTTCAGAAACGCGCAGTCAATTCAATCATACGTTAGAACGACTTTATCCGCTCCGATACTCGTTTAGCCGAGATTTACGCAACAGATAGATCTTTCTAGAACCCTTTCCAACGTTTTATGCCCCTAATTCTAACAACCCAAACGAAAAACGACGCATCTAACACTACTCAACAAGACGCGTAAGACTTTTTCGAATTTTCTGTCAATCGTAAACCGATCGCGTTTTCTACAACGTTGAACCTTCCTTTAAACTAATAGGCAAACTATCTTGTTTAAAAGAAATAAAGATCAATTTCCAATGGCAATTTGTTGTGGAACTGCATTTACTTTTGATAGTTTTTCCCTAATAACGTACGAAAGTTTGAAATTCGAACGATCGCCATTTGTTTTTGGGAAGGCGAGGAATGCGATGCGGAGTTAGTGCTCACTCGCTCAGTTGTTTTATGCCAATACACTAAAAAGGACAGTTACTTTGTTTTGTGGAGTAAAAGCTAATGTTTTTTTAATTAAAATGTGATTTTAGGTATCTATGGAAATAAACGCTGGTGTATAGATATAATATTTGTACAAATTCTCTAAAAAAAACAATCATGTGCATATTACACATTCTAACCTAATTCCATACTTCCTTGGGTTACCGAGACAACTTAACCCCAAAAACAATAACCGTATAACCACAACTTTGTGAATAACACGACTCCACAAATAAGCCGGAGACAGGATTAAGGCTTAAATAAATATTTATGCAGCCCTGAAACAGATTAAAATATCACCGCTTGCGCGGAGAAAGCGAGTAAGTTAAATTTTGGTGGTTTTGAAATCTACCGTAACGTAATATTACCTGTTAAAGGTAATTTCACTACAATGCGGTAGCTTTGATCTAAAAAGCATGCTTTTTTAACTTGTGGCAAAAATATGTTGTTAACCATCATCATCTAATGAACATAATGATTTATGTTAGTTGAAATACAGCCATTGCTGGACATAAATACTGACTACTAGCTTCTGACCGCTACTTCGTCTGCCTAGAATTAGTAATTTGCTATCCCACGGGAACAGTTTTATTTTTTGGTAAAATGAAGCATTATGCGTTTATTCAGGGTATAAGCTATCTTAATTCCAAATTTCACCCAAATCCGTCAAGCCATGTCAGCGTGAAGAATTAACAAACACACACAAGAACTTTCGTGTTTATAATAATTAGTGTAAAATATCATTATGACTGTTATTATTAGTGTTGTGTTGTGATCATGTCTAATAATTATATGTAGAATATAAGTATAATTGTTACTTAAAAACTATGGACTGTAGTTACCTGAAAATAAATAAACCTGGATATCTTATGTTAGTTACACTGAAAATAATATTTCGGAGCGTAAACTACAAAAAAAAACATGTTTGTATGCGGTTGTTTAATCATACCCAATCTGCCAATTTTTTATTAAAAACTTTTTAACAAACAGCTTCATATTTAAATTTTATCCTGAATATCAGCAATCATGATTTTTATATGCAGAGATATTTTTTAATACATGTCCAAAATTAAATAATCTCGTATTCTTTTTTGATATTTTTATCTTGTAATCTTTTGCCTGCCAGCCTTCTAACAAATGCTAGCGGGAGACAAAACTCAAGACAAATTACTCTCTTGCGTTTTTAAATCATGTTTAAATAAAAAAAAAACATAACCTTCCTTCGGACAGTCGGGTAATAAAAAAGATTACTTTCTTGTGACAATATTATAATTTAAATACAACGTTGTTTTAGTAAACGACTGGTATGTGATAAAGATATCTAAAGTTATAACAAAGATAATTTACCGTCGTAGTTATTTGTGTATTATCAAATACTAGCTTCTGCACGCGACTCCGTCCGCTTAGAAGTCGTTTATCGCTGCTCCCTCGAGCACTTTTGAATTTTCCGGGATGAAAAGTAAGCTATGTGTTAATCGGGGGTATAAGCTATCTCTATTCCGAATTTCATCCAAGTCTGTCCAGCCGTTGCAGCGTGAAAGTGTAACAAACTAACACATACACACACAAACTTTCTCATTTATAATATTAGTAGGACCTTGAACAAAGCAAAACTTAGCGAACTTACAGTCTGACAATAAATTCTTATCTTATCATATCTTATCTTATCGTATCTTACGTAACTAGCAATAATATGGTATTATGGAGCTGGTCTGATGATGCACTCGAAAGGTTGCCACAGGAACTCCGCAATGAAAAAAAATAACCCCGTCGTATTTGGACTCGATGGATTTGTCTTGATAAGCAGATAAAGCAGAAAAAGTTAAGTCAGCAAGAAAAAATCGCCCAAAAATGATTTTTTTCATATAAACATATTTAAGCTGTATGTCGGCTTCCCCTACAACGTAATAATTCCCATTAACGTTGCCACTAGCCATATAAGGTACACAATCACCCTTTGACAGGACCTATGAAATCGTAATCGCGGCTTAAAAGCTGTAAGAAGGTTCCACGGTACACTAACGGTAATAAATTGGGAACAAAAGGAATACAGCCTATAAATCGAACCGCGATGCAATGTACGTCTATTAGCCGACCGCTTGAAAGGCGGTAAATCTCTGGCTACCCCCAAAACACTACGTTTTACAGCTTTCCCCGTAGGCGCGGCAGTTGGTAAAGGGCAGATGCGTCAGTCGTGCCGCACTGAGTTTTTTTTAACCCCTGCCCCCCTAGCATACAAGTAAGAGTTAAAATTTGACAGGTGCAGGTAAATGAACATAACTATTCCATATTGTAACGTGAGACGTCTTGATAAAATCGCTATAAAAATGTGAAAATATAGTATAGTCGCTTAGTAATAAAAGGTAATTAAAGTCAGGACGAGACACTTTATTTTGAACCTTAAGCGTTAAGTTTTACGTTAGAATATGGACAGGAACTTAAATGTGACGTTCTCAATATAAAGGGACCTTACGGGGGCAGGCGGTTTCGCCGTTTTTAGAACTATTACCATAGTATTCGTATAGTTACAAGAATAAGAAGAGCGTAACTGCCTTTGTTACCATATTATTCGTATAGTTACCAGAATAAGGAGAGCGTAAATGCCTTCCTCCATAATGTCCCTTTATATTGAGGAGAACGTCATATTTTGATTTCAAAGATTATTATAGTTATCATTAAGTGATGTGGCTGTCTAACCGACTCTGCTGAGTAGATGTAGAGTCGATTCTCAACGGTCGATATTTTCTTTGCACCGCGTTTGATACATTTTTAAAACCTGCGGAATGGCCCCCCGGGGTACACTGACCGGAACTTCCTATTTTAGAAAGAGACCGCGAGTAAACGTGAAATATTTTATTCGTAATTTAAAGCGCGAGGGAGTCTAAAATTTTTTTTTTTTTTTATCAATTGCTCAAGCTAGTGCTTTTTGATAATAATTAGCAATTTTTTTATTATTAAAAGTTTAATTTCACACCAACCTATCTAAGTTGCGTGATCAAACCTTGTAACATATTTTTCTGAATTAAAACCTAACCGATTTAAGTTACGATAGATACAAAACCACAAAAGCCGTGGTAGCCTAATGGTTTGACCTGCCGACTCTTGAGCAAAGGGTCGTGGGTTCGAACCCGGGCTCTCACCTCTAAGTGTTTTGGAATTTATGTGCGAAATATAATTTGTAAATTTACCATGAGCTTTTCGGTGAAGAAAAACATCGTGAGGAAACCTGCACACACCTGCAAAGCAATTTGACGGTGTGTGCAAAGTTCCCAATCCGCACTGGGCCCACGTGGGAACCATAGCCCAAACCCTTTCATTGTGAGTGGAGGCCTGTGCCCAGCAGTGGGACGTATATAGGCTGGATTGTTATTATATTATATTTATATCGATACAATAGATTAGGGCCATGTCCAGTAGTGTATGTCTTCCGACTGAAAATGATGATAAGATAAAATAAAGGTGCATCACCCTCACACCGAAGTTGCTTATTGTGGATCAACATTTTGCGAAATGCTTCGGAATAAAATAAAAATCAATATGTCATTAAGAGAAAGAAAATATGCCTTGAAAATGCCGTAAATTTTCTAATATTTATTTATCGCTAAATGCGAATCAGAAATGAGAAATTGACATACATGAATACATATCTTCACGCTTGTCTCTCAATGGGGTAGGCAGAGACTATGGAACGCCAGGTGCACCGTGCACCGGTCCAAACACACCTTTTTCGATTCATCTACGTACGAGTACATAAACCTCTTCATGCACGTACTCGTACGTCAGTTTCAGGTACTTTTAATAAGAATTGAGGTTATTTTCATCGATATCTGTACGAAAACAAAAAAAAGAACAAAAGATTTACCAAAAAAAAATAACAACAAGAAAACAAAATATAGCCCTGTCCATAGCTGGAGTTCGAACCACTAGTCTACTGAGACGGCGGCGGCAGCCATTACGAACCATTGCGCTTGAAAATTTTGCGTGAAAATACAGGGAAAACGAATTTTCCCAGATACCTATGAGAGCTAGCTGATTTTCGCCCCTGTAAACCGCGTATTGCAAATATCATCGAAATCGTTAGAGCCGACAAAATGTTTCTCGTTTATAGTATAGAATAAAAAGAATACAACTATTTGAAACTTAACTTTTGAAACCCTGTTCAAGAACAACGAACATTCGAACTTTCACATCTGTTAGTACTAGTCAGTTGTGTGAATGACCTAGTGCTAGCCTGGCGGAGTTATTGCAGCATCTGACAGGTTCGATGCCTTGGCCCTAGGCAGGGTACGTGGGGATTTATGCGTTTGAGTTGCAGCTAGTTTGTTTTAAGGAACGAGGAAATTGTGGAGGGGGCATCACTTGCTGGTTTTTAGGGTTCCGTACCCGAATTGTACCTAACGGGGCCCTATTACTAAGCCTACGCTGTCCGTCCGTCTGTCCTAACTAAAAAGAGCTGTATCTTTTGAACCTTAAAAGATAGCCGTTTGATTTTTTTTTGCAGAATATGTGCGGCGGATTTCCAAGCAAATAATAACAAAGTCAAAAAGTAAAATACGAGTAATAAGGGGAGTTCCCATACAAAAAACTGTTTTTTTTCGACGTAACAAACGAGTAACAAACATCCATCCATCTGTCTATCCACCCATCCATCCATTCAAACTTTTACATTTATAATATTAGTAGGATTTAAATAAATAAAATACATAATAATTTTAATTTGTACCCCGTATAAAATCTATAAGGGTTTTCGTAGTTCCTAGGTCCTACTTCCAAGGTCCGTTCGTAGTCCGTCAGATAGCGGGTTCACGCGCTGCGCAGGCGCAACCGGCCTCATCTAGTACTCGCCTATAGTGGTGGGAACTATTTATTATGATATAACATCTTGTTAACTTGTGCCAATACAACAAACCCCGATAAAATTATACGACAGTCATAGTTATCACTTTCCTTTTCTCTGTCATATGAAAAAAAACCGGACAGTTGCGAGTCAGACTCGCGCACTGAGGGTTCCGTACACATTTTGCTGGTTTTTAGTATTTGTTGTTATCCTATAGGGTTTGTTCTATAATCATACTAAATTTGACACTTTTATGTTTTACCGTTTTTACGATTCAACAAAAATAAAAATACTTTGAAAAAAAAACGTTTCTTGTATGGTCTTCACTATTTAATTTTATTATTATTATTTTATTTGTTAGTAAATCCGCCGTAATAACACATATTCTGAAAAAAAAATCAACCCGCTCTCGTTACGGTTCAAAAGATACAACTCTTTATAGTTAGGATAGACAGACGGACGCTTATCACTAGGGCTCGAAGTTTAGACGGTAATACTAAAGCGATAAGGGTGTGACGTCAGCGGTAGATCACATGAGCGGATCGATAGAGGACGTCGGCCTATCGATTTTTTTCGAAGTATGCTAAATTTTCTACTATTTAAAGTTTATTTAAGGTTTTGTTAAATTTTTCTAACATTATCTATTGCTACCTAATGTTGATTATCAAATCTTATCAGTTTAGTCTACATCTTTATAATTTCAATTACAATATTTTCAAGCTTGGTTTTAAGACTAGAACTGATTAATGACACCGAGCACTTTAATTTGCGAGTAGCATAAAAATAGCTGAACAATACCCTCTACTCTATGAATAGCTAAAGAAACTTAAGTTCTTTTTCGAAACTATAAAGGCTTACCAAGCGCCAGTTTTAAAAAGTTGTTTTTTTGTTGTTTAGCGCTTTTTCCCGTTCTTCGTCGGGGTACGCTTGACCACGATTCAGGTTCGGCCAGTCTAGTTATTACAGTGGAAACACTGCCTTCTAACCGTCGTAACCCTTGTGACAGGAGAACCAAACCAATTGAATCATGGTTATAAATTTTGCCACCAAAATGTGCAGATAATTTACATAAGTTAGAAAACCTCATTGGTACATGGCGACCGCTTGGGGGTTCGAACTCGGTACCTCACAAACACGAGTCGACACCGCTAGCCACTAGGCCGCCGACGCTCTTGAAACTTGAAAAACAATATTAAATGTAAATAGAAACATGAAAGCCGCAATCCTAACCGACGACGTGTTAACTTAGAACTGAGACTTTAGATAATAAAGTTATTCTACCAAAGAAACCACACCAACATTACATTTAACCAACATCCGCATTAACACTCAATCCAATACTGCTGGAGTTCCAGAAGAGTTTACATCTATAGGACAAAACAAGCAATGGTGTGTCTTAATTTGTTGGCGTTTACGTTACTTTGGTCTCGTGGTAAGGGCGGAGGATTATATCGTTGAAGAAACGGTCGAGATATGATATCATATGAGGCTGAAGTTAATAAAGATACATACTTCTACGTAATAAAATGGTGCGTTACGGTGGAGTTATGTTATGGGATTACTTTGGGAGATTAATTGCTAATATTGTGTATGGGGTCGCGAGATTTGTAGGTGTGAATGAATGTAGGTATGAACGTTTACGACTTGCTTTAGTGCGTTAGTTCCTGCCTTTTATGGGTAAAAATATGTCAAGCTATAAAATGTGGGAACCCGTTGGATGGTAGGCAGAGGAAAACTGATAGCGACCTTGAATCGCTATCACTTTGTAATATGTACCTAACGGAAAAGGCAAATGAGTAGATAAGTGGTATTTAAATAGATATAGGACCAATTTTTTCAAACCACAGATAGAATTATTTGACAGTTACAGTAATTATCGCTTTGCTTTTCTTTGCAAAATGAAAGAAAAGTACAGAGCTAAAATTTATCTGGCAGCTAGTGTAATCTGGAGATTTAAAAATGAGACTAAAGTCAGACTTAAAAGTAAGGTCAAAGGTCTTTTTAAATTATTATCTAAATCCAATCGCCCTAAATCAGACTTATGACCTAACTTTATTCAGTTTTACTACTCTTAGTCGTTAGGAGATTACTATCTAGAACTTCGTGCTTAAGTACTTGTTTTCTGACTTTTATCTCAATAACTTTTTGTTACAGGTACTTTATGGTTTTTTAATAATTCTTCAGGAAAATGTAAGTGCTTAAGTTTGTAGACCGTTATGACATTAAATGTTGTTCATTTATTTATACCTATACTTAATTATATTTAATAATATAATAAAGAGGTAAAGTTTTTGTTTGTTTGTATAGCTTGGTAAATGAGTGCTCACAAGGGGGTGTGGATGGAAAGGTCGAGGGCAGAAAATTTGACTTCGGGACTTTGTTTGGACTAGTTAAGTTAGGAGACTAACATACTAAAAGCCCCCACCCCCGGAAGGTGAGCCCTTGGGGGGGGGGGGGCACAAAGAAAGTCCCGTTTTTGGTTTTTGTTTACACCTCTAAAACGATTCGTCATGGGAAATTTTGTTCTACTACATAATAAGAGCTGATAACATTTTGTATAACTTAATTTCGTATACTTTTTACTTATTCTCAATAGTTCTCTAGATATGAGCTCCGAAAAACAGTCTATATTCAAAACTGGAAATTTATGCTTTTTCGAGGTTGTATCGAGCGAAACAGAAGGAGGCCTCTCTTAATAGCTATCGCTATCAGCGTTTCCTCCAGTGGGTATCGAAAGTCAAACCAGATATTTCCTCCCTTCCACCAACTGAGGGAGCAGCGATGGAGCACTTACCACCAGATCCTGGCTGGCTTGGACATGATCTTTCCCCTGAAATATGGGGATAGGAATGAAAGCAATACACTTATTACCTTTTCCCAATCGTGGTCTAGATATGAGCTCCGAAACCCTATATAATAAAAATTTAGAGGAATTTAAATGCTGAGTCAAGTCTTTTTCTTCATTTAATACAAATTTGCATGTTTACATATTTTTTAGCGTGTGTTAAAGTGTAAGTAAGTGTGCTGGGCTAAGGCGTCGCCTCTTTTCCGCCATGTTTACATTATATTTACACATTTTACTGGAAAATTAACTACTTGTCTGCTTTTTTAAATACCATTTAATTTCCCAAACGCTGCGTGGATATTCACGCAAAGAACATAAAAAACGTAACCAAAGATATTTCAAATATTAGCTTAGAGCGCATGAGAGTGCTAAAGCTCAATTCAAAGGCCGTTAAAAAAGAAAAAGAAAGAAAACGTACTGGCCAGCGATACATTACCTCTACACAGCTTATTCAAATTTGAGCTCTAACTTATTGTGCAAAGGTTTACTTAGCAACATGCTGCCAGCACGGCCATATTTTAGCATCCAGGCAAATTCTAAATTTGAACGCAAGCAGCATTCCGATTCAGTTTTGCGAGTGCCTCTTCAAATTTGCGCCATACATGGATCTGAATGGCATAGAGATATCAATTCTATGCTTTTACATTTATGTTTTATATTTGTTCGAGATGCTTTGGCATGGAAGTATTTGATTAATATTGATGCAAGTATGAGAACAGTTAACGGTTCTAATTTCGACCATAAATGTGGGGCTAATTTGAGTAAGCTGTGAGATTTGCCTTAATGAAAGACGCTAATTTGGGATATAATCCTTTAAACAGTATGGGCACAGGTGGTGGGTATCATGTAGTTGTTTTAATTAAGATTTCTTGCAAGTGTCATTATGAGGATACATTAAATTTACAAAACAGTTCTAGTTACAAATTTACAAATTTTTGCTACGTTATTTTAATTTGTTCTGGGGAAATACAAGCCCTATTTTTTGAAGTAGGAGAATTAATTTGTTACCTACTTGTGTGAAATTAATAATGTTTCAAAGTTTTCAAATTAAATATCTATAAAGTAATCTAACCATTTTCGTCCTCGTCTTCAACGTCTATATTAAAACAGTAAGTAAAGACATCGACTTCGTACATAATTAAAAACTGAGCATTACATTTATATACAAAACAAAAACAGTCAACATAATATTCTCAGAACAAAACACGATCATTCAAAACAAACCGTTGCGTTCTATTTACAAACTTTTACGCATTCCGTTCTTTTTTCAAAACTCTATTAGAGCATGGAGCTAAAAATGGCGGGAACAACTGAATGGTTCGCGAATGAGTGAATGGAATGAGCGAATGTAAGAGAACACACGGCCATTAGTCAACTACAAGCGGGCATTATCCTAATGGGATCTCAAACCGTTTGTGAGATAGTGTTTCTAATATATGCGTCTACCTTTTATAATTGTCTTAGGTTAGTAAAATATCTTATTACAAATTGTGGTCTAATTGTTATAGTAATTGAGTCTGTAACGTTAACGTTTTACAAGTGAATGCCTTTATGGAAATACAAAAATATACGGATTAAATACAAATATATCACAGTGAGTTTTCTTTGGATTATGAAACTAGAGTTTTTGGGTTCGATTCTGGCATGATTTGAAAACATTTAGTCTGCAGTTTATTGTAATTCAAACGGTAAATTTTTATTTTGTATTGTCTAATGATTACGTGGATAGTGGTTACACATCTCAAAAGACAAGCAACGCCGTATGAAATTATAATATATAAAAACCATCAACAATGCATGACAATCAAGTTTTAGATATAATTATTCAATACAAACCGATGCCGTAATTATTAAAATATAATAATCGCGATGATAATCAAAATTACATGGACTCAAAGACAACGTCCTTTTTTGAGTCAGTCAATAAACGTTTTAATTCTTATCAGTACACGCGTTATTCCCAGTTCATCTGAAAAATGCATGTTGTTTTCGGAACCAATACAGTGTATTTTTCGTGACATATAAAAGGAAAACCCCAATACATTTTAAAACAATGTTATTTTTATATTATATTTTTCATCAACATCATCATCATTATCAGCCGCAAGACGTCCACTGCTGGACAAAGGACTTCCCCAAGGTTTTCCAAGGTTTTTTTTTTTAAATTTTTCAGTTCACTTAATTTCACTTAAGTACCTGCCAACCATTTATCGGCGCAAAATAAGCCTCTTTGAAATAAAATATTCATGCCAAATACACCAGTGAAATACATTTGGTTATTACGATTGAAATAAGTAATTCTGTTCCCATTCGCGAAACAACTCATTCATTCATTCATTCGCAACATATGTTCCAAATGAGACGGTACGTGAGATCGCGCAATCGGATGGACAGCTCATTCGAATAATCGATCCTACGGGTCCGTTCACGTCACTATTCAAACGGGCCGCAGAAAAAAAAACAGATGGCGCACTTTGTGACACCATGGTGGAAGGTAAATCCAGTAGCGACTTGAAATTTTTTATTGTTTTTTTTTATAGGTAAGTATAATGATTTTACGAGTTATTAGTAAAATTTCACTGTACGATTAAATGCGATAAGCATTGCAGGAAAAAGTTAAATCAAGATTTAGTCTTTTGCTTAAGCTTAATTCTTGCTGCAAGTGGCCTTAAATATACAGGGTGTCCCATAAGTCGCACGTAACCCTGAAACTTTTAACTGGAATATCTCGAAAACCATGCGACTTTTACTGAGGTCATGTTATGTTAGGCTGGTTTGGTAGGTCTAAGGGTAGCCTATCTTCAGTGTCAAGGTTACGTGTCCATTTTGCGACACCCTGTACTTAAAATTAGGTAAACAGAAGAGCAAATGGAATAAGTTCACATTTTTGCAGTAACAGTTTACGATGCCTTACTTTTCTTAAAAAAATTAATAATGTTGTTGTCTATTATGCCAAAATATGTTACCAGGACCTACTCGTAAATTAAGATACATATTTAAATTAGCTATAATTTTTTTCCCAAAAGCTTGGGCAAGTACCTAACGTCAACGTCATTATTGAGCCACTACGGAACCCGGTTGTAGAAAGCCAATAATTAATTTTGACATGATATCGTTTATGACAAAATATGAAAATACCGTAAAAGAGATGGAAAAAAGTAAAATTAAAATAAAAATCGGCCAATAAATACGAATTTGAAAACTGCTTATTAGACAGAGAGATCTGACATGAACTGTGACGTCAGCGTGCACTATGGCCATACAAACTCCGTGTTAAATTCTATTTTAACTAGAAAGAGATAGAAATAAATCTTTAATGGCTTATAAATCTTGGTTATTTTTATAGTTATTCGAAAAATTATTTTTCTCTACTGTTTGTTACATGAATGAGCAAATAAATAAATTCATTAATATCCCCTATTAAACTAGTTAAATTAAAATTCAAATGACCACACCATCTGTATTTGTATACTTTGTGTCACTATTGAAACCAGCCAGTGTTGTCGTTGCCCGTTGTCCGTTGCGAATTCCAAATTTGAATGTGGAAAGTACTGAATGTTCCAGTTTTGAGTTTTGCGTTGAAAACACAAGAGCTGTTTTCCGAGTTGTAATGTAGGTAACAGAGCGAGAAATATTACCTGGCTCGTATATTTCTGCTTTTCATCAGTCGAAAGACCATTGCTGGATAAGTCCAGCCTAAAGGGCTAAGGGCTTGCTTCGAGGAACCCCACTGCGCTGCCCTGCCCTGCAGAATTCAAACGCAGTAAGTGTAAACCGGCCACTATAGACTGATCGCAAACTTTGAACAGCTGACAATCTGTCTGGGGTCAAGATATGGTTGACGTGGTGCACTTACTGAGTTTTAAAATTAACAGGACAGTGCGATCGGTTTTGTGGCAATCATCTTTGCTTGAGGATATTTTCTATCGTTTTTATCAAAAGCCTTTTCATAATTTAAGACGCGGCGTCATTAAATCTTCAAGTATCGTAGATGCTAAGTTGAATATTACCAATACTCAAATCGCGGAGAGATAATGTTCAATCAATTCAATTTAAAAAAAATGGCATCTATCTATGTATGCGGACAATTTTGCCAATGTCAGTGTTTGAGATACAGTGTTCGGTTCTTGTAGTATTGTTCGGTTCTTGTCCTGATAAATGGGAGGTCTGTGGCGAGTGTCAATCGCCACACGCTCCGACCACTCCGCCGCGCTCCACTCCGCCACGCTTCACTTCTCAACAGAGGCCCAAGATGGCGTCCGGCTCAGCCAAAACGATCGACACGTGCAGCAAACAACACTTGCGCCACAGAAGTCATCTAATTAATGTTACTCAAAATTAAAACTTGACACATTTTGCAATTAAAAAAAAAATCAATTTAAGCTAGAATTAACCGAAAAAATATTGGAAACGGGCAAAAGACCAGCAATTCTTTGGCCTATATCACATATCATTTATGTCAAGCAAAATACGTTGATCGACGCTTAAAACGTCATTTTACAGTTTATGCGCAACTTATAAAAACTGGAGCAGTGTTACAAGTGGCTCGCTGCAACGCCGCCATCGTCCAAAGGCTCTATGAGTATATGGAGTCCGTACACACTTACTCCCTTCTTGTTTTGAATGGTGGCTGCACTGTGGAAGCGCATAAAAGCCGGGCCAGCACGCGAGCAAAGCACGGCAGCGTGCCGGCTAGTTGCGACGATTTTAATATTAAATTATAATGTTAGATCCTTTTTAAAACAAGCGATGTAAAAAATTCGAGAACGGTTGACATTGAACATTCACTACCATACTATAACAATCCGTGCTTCACTACATAGTATAAAACAAAGTCACTTCCCGCCGTCTGTCCCTGTGTATGTACGCTTAGATCTTTCAAACTACGCCACGGATTTTAATGCGGTTTCCACCATCAGTTAGACAATTTTTCATGGAAGGTTTATGTATTATGGAGCGAAGCGAAGGCGGAAGGCTTTTGTCATATTTTAATCATTTAATTTATTATATCTCTATTTTGCCCAAAAGTTATAGAGAAGCAGCAAGCAATGACTTTGCCTTTTTTATAATAAGTTCAGTGCAAAAATAGTAGTTTATAACCTTACCACTAACCAATTAGTTAAGAAGGCCTCATAATTTTAATTAAAATTTCAGAAAAGTCTTTTTGACCAACAAATTCTCTCGAATTAAAAAAAAAAAAAAAAGATTAAATTCGTCCTGTAAAAGCGGCGCGCGCGGCGGTAGACGTAATGAAAGCTCAGCACATATTTTCCATGCAATTATGAGGCGCACGAGACAAGTGCCTTTAATATTCCGGTAAAGGCGCGCCCACACTGGTTCGTTTGATGCAAGGGCGTTTACGTTAAATGTGCTACTTAATTAGTTATGTCAAAAATATTTCCTTAGGTAGCTTTTGTACTTGTAACATAAGTTAAAGGATTTTTAAGGAAAATAAAAAAAAAATCTTATCATACCAATTTAACTGTCCAAAGAGAGATCTACTATTAGTAGCTACTATTAGTCATAAGAGATGGTGCTTTGTAAAGAAAAAAAAAAAAATGGACATTAGGGAGTTCTGCGCTCAGGGCTAAACAGCTGAACTGTTGAAGATGACATTTTATTAGAATAAATACATAAATAAATATCAGAGGGACAATCTCACAAAAGTTAACCTAGTCCCAAACTAAGCTTTAGGCTTGTACTATGGGTACTAGGCAACGATATACATACTTAAATATATAGAAAACATCCATGACTCAGGAACAAATACTCGCGCTCATCACACAAATATTTGCCCATACCGGGATTCGAACCCGGGACCGCTAGCTTCACTACCAAATAGGCTAACCGCGTCGTCAAAGATAGCTAAAGCTTCGAAAAATAGATAATTAGATGAAGAATAAATGAGCCCTACGCGGGCAAAGTCGCAAAACAAAAGATAGTTGTACACAAAACCAAAACCCTAAGCAAGTCATACAAAAAAATTCACAAAATCAACTACAAAAAAACTTCTATGATTTTCAAAGGAAATTCAAAAGCATTTGAATTCCGTCAGAACTACACACCTCACCCCTTTTTATTAGGGTTCCGTATCCAAAGGGTGTCAAACGGGACCCAATTACTAAGCCTACGCTGTCCGTCCGTCTGTCCGTCCATCTGTCCATCCGTCTGTCCTAACTATAACGAGCTGTATCTTTTGAACCGTAATACTCGTATATAGCGAGTTGATTTTTTTCAGAATGTGTGTTATTAATGCGGATTTCCTAAAAAATAAAAGAAACATAATAAAGGGGGTCTGTATACAAGAAACGGTTTTTTTTTCAACGCATTTTTATTTTTGTAATATCGTAAAAACGGTAAAACATACAAGCGTCAAATTTGGTATGATTATAGAACAAACCCTATATAATAACAAAAAATACTCAAATCCAGCCAAACGTGTACGGAACCCTCACTTGCCAGGTTTTTAGAGAGTTACCATAACAAAAGCGGGTACATTTTGAATTCCGATCTGAAAGTCAAAATTCCTATTTCCCAGAAGTTCTTACGCTTTGAATATTTTCAATGCATGCACACCGACGCGCTAACGTCTATTCTAATGGTTGGTGTGCACTGCGCACTATGCTATTTTTACACTAATGTCCAAAAAAAACAATACAATACAATTATTATTTATTGAACACCACATACAATTGCAACACGGAAAGTAAATACAATGTAATACAACAGACGGTCTTCAAGACATTATTATGTTTTTGAAGTTTAAGTATGTATGTAAGTATATATGATATGTATGAACCTTAAAGAGCACCAGTGTTCGCACTTTTGTGTTTCGGTGTCAGGGTGAAATTACCGGAGAATTTATATGCAGAGGCTTTTTCTAGGTAGTTCAGTAATGAGCAAATGTCAATGAACTTCGAACTAATTCTTTTGGCTTTTGAACTCGTTTGCGTTCTGAATAATAATATCAAAATGCATTTAATTTTGTGAAAGTTACGTTAACTCATCTACGATCACAGCTACGTTTATTTGGCATTGTATAAATAAACTAGGAATTTTTTTTTAAGAACATAACTTAACTGGTATTTTTGACTGTTTAACATTATAATTGTTAGTAAAATTAAAGTTTCTAAGGGAACAGCAGTAAACAACTTCTGCATGGACGGAATCACGGACAAATATTTCTAAAATAGTAAGATATTAAGAGGACTGTGAACCAACTGCAAAAATCTAGCCTTTTCATACAAACGGCGATAACGTTTTCCACCCCCTAAACGTTAACCGAATTCGACCAATTTTTGATATGTGGTCAGTCGGAACAAAAACTATGTCCGTACGTTACGTTTTTTTAAATATTGATTAGTTATAAAGAGATTATGGCTGAAATTACTTTTGTTTGAAAACAATAAAACGGGTATAAATCGAAATTTATTAAAAATATTGAAAAAAACGAAACGTACGGACATAGTTTTTGTTTCGACTGACATCGTATCAAAAATTGGTTGAAATCGGTTAACATTTAGGGGGTGGAAAACGTTATCGCCGTTTGTATGGAAAGCCGTCACCTCACAATCCTCTTAAGATATTAATATGAGATGTTAAAAGTACAAACTAGCAGTGTAAGAGCGCTATAATAGTGCCCTATCTATCAACGTCGGCGCTCGCTGTGCAGGTGTCATACTGACGTATTGAATACCAATATTCTAGCACCCGCTGCAGAACCACTTCTAAAGAAGCTGTTTTGGTGCTTTAGTATTTGTTGGGACTAAGTCAGTAAGGTTTTGGATATAGTTTGTAAACACGGGGTATTTATAAGAATAAGAATAAGAATTATTTATTATCCAAAAAGAGTACATATTCCTTAACTTAATTTACAGCGGATCCCAAACTAGGCTGAGCCTGTATCTTGGGCATCCCAGGAGCGAAGTTAACATGTGGTCATTAATTATTTTGGAATACGGATTATGCATAAGAAAAGTAATAAGAAAAAATTACGACTAACAATAAGAAATAAAGATGTGTGCGTGTGCGAGTGTGTTTGTGCGAGTGTGTGTGTGTGTGTGTGTGTGTGTGTGTGTGTGTGTGTGTGTGTGTGTGTGTGTGTGTGTGTGTGTGTGTGTGTGTGTGTGTGTGTGTGTGTGTGTGTGTGTGTGTGTGCGTGTGTGTGTGTGTGTGTGCGTGTGTTTGCGCGTGCGTGGCTGTGTGTGTTAGTGATTGTGTGCCAGCCCCTATGCGGGAACCACTAACAGAATTTAGAAATCTATAAAATATATCAATATAAAGGCATGCCCACACTGGTTAGTCGAAAGGCCGTTAACGTTAAAAAAAAACAGTCTCTCCCTCCGGCTAGGTTGTTTATCACTATTCCCTCCGTCTCCGGACTATCTCTCTACTATGTCTGCACTAAATTGCATGTAAATCGGTCCAGACATTTTACCATAAAGCCCTAGAACAAGCTAATAAACAAATAAACACAAAGTCAAAGTCAAATATTTATTCAGTAAATTGGCTAAATATGTGCTCTTTTACACGTCAGTAATATAGAGTGAATCTACCAGCGCTTCGGACAAGACCATCATTGCGGAGAAGAAGCGCCGCAAGAAACTCCAGCAGAAGGTCATTTTTTCAAATATAAAAAACATTAAAACTTAAAAGTAAGTTACATTACAAGGTAATAAAGTAACAAATATTGTTAAGATAAAGACGAGGATTCAATGTTAAAACTAAAAAAAAATTAAACAAATAATTGCAGTAAAATACGCAAACACCGTAACAAATAAATATAATTTACTTGTTACGGTGTAGTGTACAAAAACGTTTATAGCTGAATTTAGGTATCGCCTAAAGATCTCCACAACGTATTTACCATCATCATATTCAGCCTAGTATATTCCATAGCTGGATTATGACCTCTACTCAAATAAAGCTACAATAAGCATTTCTTAATCTAAGCTGTCTTTTTTTTAATCCTTTCTATTTCTTGCATTGGAAATATCTTCAAAGAAAAACAAGAGCTACAGTTTGTATGTAATCCTGAAAGATATTAATTGTACGTTCGTAAAAAAATCCTCTATAATCTTAGCCAATCTATTCCTTTAATATTGCTACCCTGTAAACAAAACCAATACACCTAACTATGCAAATACACAATAACGGGTAAACGTTTAAACTGGCCACTCGTCAATTTACCCGTCTCATACATATATGCATGAGGCGCGAAAAAACAGACCCGGTATAGTCACGTTTTAAACGAAAATTTATTCGGATTATTCGAATTTAAAGCATGTAGGTTAACATGTACATTCACACCGTTTATTGATGATTCTAATACACAATATTTATTAAAAAGCATTCTAAGGTAAAAATAGATAAAAGCCGCACGGGCACTTTTACACTTCAAAATCTACCAGCGCTTCCCAAGAGGAGAACACTGCTGAGAAAAAGCGCCTCAAGAAACTCAACAGTTAGTCATTTTTTAAATAAAACGTATGACAATGATACTACTTATTCTAGCATTAAATAAAACGGTACTTAAAAAGAATTGTGTAGACGGTAAGTTGAGCAGAAATTGTACCTAACTAAAGTAAATATCCTTATCCGTCAATAAAAAAGAACAATATTAAAGACACGAACAGAAGAATTAAAATGGTGGGATATCTTAAGACATGATGGCTTGATATAAAAAAATCATAGAAGGTTGGAAGAAGTAGATCAAGAATAAGTTACTTAAATTAATTAAAGAAAAGGAATGTTGCCGCTATATTGTATAAAGAGGTAATGGTGTATTCACTCAGAAACAACTTTTTGTGCAAACAAAACTTGTGTTTAGGAAAATATGCCAAACCATTTTTAAGGCATATTTTCCGTCTCATAATGACATTGTTTTGCAAAATGTTGCTCCACAAAAAAATGTCTTCAGTGTGTACGCACCCTAAAGATGATGGCAATGAATACAGATAAGTGGCCGGGGTCGTTAACAAAACACTGACAGAAGTCCAGCTCTTAAACAAGACTTACTTATATCTAGAAGTGTCTTTTGACGCTAGGACGTAGGAAAACTTCTTGAATCAGAATACACCACCAGCAGACTTACTTTGGCATGATAAACCTAAATGGCACCTTCCGTAAAGATCGTGGAAGTCATTGCTTCTCCTTCTCATAACTGACAAACCTCATTTTGGGTTAATAATTGATAACGTCTAAATAGATTTGGTTTTTAAACACATATCTATTTATATACACATCAAATTCGTTTGACATACTTTGACAATTTGAAAATTCAAGACCGAATCTGTTAACACTCTAAAAATATATAATTTTATTTGGCCATAACATTTTTCGCTACACTGCACCTTTCTCGTAAATGACACCCATGCATTTAATTATCAATAAGCAGTTACGTAAACGCAGTTTAATTGACACAAAATGCTACCGTTTGACATAATTGCTCGTCTGTCCGTCTGCCCTGCAATTTGCTTGTGTTTTACGATGTTAATAATTGCACTTGACGAATGATGATCACGCTGAATTATGGCGGTTACATCATTTTCGGCACACGATTTTTACGTCATTTCGATGGATGAATGTTGCCACTGCATTGGGTTCTGCTAGTTATTGTAAAAATGTCAAAAAATACCTACAGTTCTAATCCAATAAAAGTCGCTTAGGGAGTAAAATAAAATTCTACATCGAATTTTACGGAACAAATGAGTCTCTTCTTTTTTGGATTTTATCTTGAATTAATCCGTCTTTTTTACATCATTTAAACGTGATCCAAATGTTGACTTTTTTTCTAATACATCTAAAATATAGAGTCACTTAAGTTTACGGTGTTAATATTTATTATAATCAGGTTCAGTACTTACCTATGAATTCATAATTTAAGTACCTATTTATCCATTTCATAAAAATACACAGCGGAGATTAATAAATGAACTGCTCGAAGTACCCTGAACCGGAAAGGTTTTGAACGCCAAAACGAGTAGGTAGTTATTAATTTTGACTTGTAATTTCCATTAATTTGCAATAATTACACATTAACTTCTTCCAAACAAAGAACTTTCATACATTCTTGATTTTAACTACAATCGTTAAAAGATTACTCAAAAACGTAACTCACAAAGTTTAGGTTTTTAAATCACAAATGATTTCAAGAAATGTTCTACGCGTAACTTTAAACAACAGTTATTAGCTATGCAAGGTTGCAGAGTTTTTATTTGGCGCTAGAGCCAGTATTGGATCCCAAATTAGCGAAGGACGCTAAAATTGAACTAAGCGCAGCGAGTGGTTTAAAAAAATAAACCTGAGCGTTTTAAGGCCTCGAGACCCAAATAACTTTGCTGCCGTGCGGAACACAATTTTTACCTCACCGTCCATTCCAGTCCATTCCACGAGCGCCACATCAGCTGTCGTGTCCGCGCAGTGCCATCAGCTACAACATCACTTTGCCACGCTAGCGAATAAAATGGACTTTAGCGCGCAGATTTTAACCGACAAAGAAAGCTTTTCCGAACTGTTAAGGTGAAAAGCTATTTTTAATATCAGTACGTTTCATAACACTAACATTAAGTAAAACATTGTACCTAACGTCAATATAGTTGTTACATTATTTACTTGGAATTACATCTATTAATTATGATTTCTAAGTTTTTTTTATAAATCCGACGTTTTTTTTTACAAGCTTTTATTATTATTATTTATTTAACTTGCAATGTATGTATGTATGTTTGTTTAGGTGAAATCTTGCAAGTCAATTTTGGACCAGTTCCAAGTAAACCTGATGACAATGCAATATTATGATGTCATTGAGCTGGTCAACGGAGACGGAAGGTGGTCATAGGAACTCCTAAACTACGTATGATAAACGCGTCGTGTTTGGGCTCGTTGGATTTGTCTTGATAAGCAGATGATGGTTGTGCAAAAAAGTACAGTCGGCAACAAAAGCTTGTCCCAAAAAATGAATTTTTAGGTTAGGTTATTTCATGTATTCCGAATGAAATATAACGATTATCTCGATGATACTCTTTATGATAAATTTAGCTTTGGACTTGTTAGTGTCCAGTTTGTAACGCCTAGCCTTTGCAAAATTTTTAGGATGTCTATATACAATCGAGGACAGAAAGATGTATTTTTCACCTTGTTCCATTGTAATAAGGTCCAAAACTGTATAAATCTTTCTGTCCTCGACTGTACAAGATAGTGCGTAACTATCTCATTATTTATCCGGTTCAATAAAAGGTTAAAATAAATACCCGGCTAGCTGCGGTTATGGTGATTAATGCAACAGCCACCGCAGCGGTTCAAACCGGACAGAACCGGACCAAACCGGATTAATCATGCATTCGGTGCGTGCTAACCTTAAATATATTTTAGCCGTTAATTTTCAATAGCTTTGTAATAAACAAATTGGCAATTATTATTAAATGTCACTGCGTTACAAATATATTTTATGACTAAATATCTTGTGTGTTAGGTATCTAGTCCTGGATTTGCACTAAACTCGTCAAACAATCTGAAAAATGTCATAGTCTCTTTTAAAAATAAACCAGTAGGTAAATACTACTCTGTCAAGAAAGTACCGGGAAAAGATCAATAATACACAAACTGTTTGTTAATCATCCAAATTTATTTTATCACCTTCAAAGTATGCTCCTTCAGAAACGATACACTTACGCCAACGAATAATCCAATCATCAAAACATTTTTTAAACGCTGTTTCCGGAATTGAATTCAGTTCTCGGCGCGAATTCTCCTTTATGTCTTCTACCGATTGAAAACGGGTGCCACGAAGTGGTAATTTGAGTTTAGGAAAAAGAAAGAAGTCGGCAGGAGCCATATCTGGTGAATATGGTGGTTGCTCGATGGTATTTGTTGAGTGTTTGGTCAAAAATTCTTTCACAATGATGGCCTTGTGCGAAGGCGCATTATTGTGGTGCAAAATCCAAGAATTTTCATTCCACAAATCTGGCCTTTTTCGTCGAATTTGCTCTCTTAAATGCCGCATAACGCTCAAATAATATTCTTTATTTACCGTTTGACCTTCCGGCAAGAATTCCGAGTGCACAACACCGCGATAGTCAAAGAAAACAGTCAACATGACTTTGACTTTTGATCGACTTTGGCGTGGTTTCTTCGGTTTCGGTTCAGTTGGAAGGCGCCACTCCGAAGCTTGTTGACTAGTTTGCATGTCAAACTCGTAAACCCACGTCTCGTCACCAGTAACAATGCGTTTCATGAATGTTGGGTCGGAATTGACTCGTTCTAGCATGTCCTCAGCGACTCTCATGCGATTGAGTTTTTGGACAAAATTCAGGTCTTTTGGGACTAGCCGAGCGGTAACATGTTTCATACCCAAATGATTAGTTAAAATAGTACGGATCGACTCGTGAGATACAGAAAGTTCGGCGGCTATCTCTCTCAAAGTTGAATGAGGATTTTCAGTCACTATTTCCTTCACTTTTGCGATGTTAACTTCAGTTGCAGACGTTGATGGCCTACCAGAGCGAGGCAAATCTTCCATCACATCTCGACCGCTTTTGAACGCTTTGTACCACTCATAAACACGTGTTTTTGATAAAGTCGAATCACCGTAAGCCTTCTGTAACATTTTCAGTGACTCCGAACACGAAATTCCATTGGCGATGCAAAATTTAAGACAAACTCTTTGTTCAATGTTTTTGTCCATTATGAAATTCGCAATACACACTAGATATGATATAACTAAAAACAGCACTGTATTTAATATAAATAACAGATGCAACTCAAACTCCGCGCCAAAATAGAAAACAGTTGTGCCAATCTAACAACAACAAAAAAAACAAAAATTTGAATTTGGAACCATAAACAAATCATCCATTCCCGATACTTTGTTGACTGAATGTATATTATACTATGCCCACGTAATATAAACTTCTTTCATAAATATTGTTAGTTTTACGTTTTATATTGTTATTTATTTATATAATTTGGAAAACACTATAATATGATGTTAAGTTGATAATAGCACAACAACATAAGCTAGATCTGATGTTGGTCAGTTTTAGTGTACGTAGTGTTTAGTTGGTCTGCGTTTTACTCTGCAATGTATCTGTTAATATATACCTCATTACACAAAATTGCATAAAATGAAGGTTTTATATTCTTAAACCCCCGATACTCAGGAACATACCCAGACACATCCAAAATTTGCCTTTAGCGAGAATCGAATCTACAATTAGCACTCTATTCACCGATTCACTATAACTAAAGGTTTATGCGAATTCCTGAGCCAATGTTTTACCATTATCTTATGAATCATCTACCTTCATCATAAAACCAATCTGCCACTTCTCCTTTTACCCATCAACCTACATGATTTTAATCACGATTCACGGTTAATTATTTAGCATATTATTATATAGTTTTACATCCGTCTGTCCGTCATTTTGACAAATGATGCGGCGTGACAGTTAGCCAGTATTCGTTAATGGATAAAATGATTCATTTGTAAATAAATAGATTGTTTACTATTTTAATATCGTATTTTCCTTAACCGCAAAAAGTTAAGTTTTAACGAAAGTTACCAAAAATATTTATTTTTTGATAACTGGTAACAATTTTTATCAGTAATTGAAAGTTTGACAAATAAAAATAAAAAAAAATATTACAATAGATTGAGGTACAAATCGTGCAATCCCACTATTATATCATTTCATGTAAATAACCATAACATCTACAAATAGATAAATCAAAAACCTATCACTCAACTAATCCGATAAACAGCCTGCTTCTAATGACATAATTAATTCATAATAATTAATAATTCGCTTTCATCACAAACTTCACGTCATTGCACGACCCCTGGCCACGCTTCTTATTAACACGATTAAGAACAAAAACTTGCGCCCGCTCACCCGATTCCAGGGGTCCGAAACCTTTTAGCTGTGAAAATTAAAATATTTTGTAACAGGTGATTATGATTGATTCGCTCCGGGCACTGGCCCTGGATATTAATTAAGGAACTAATGGAGTAAGAGAAAAAAAGATGGCGGTGCAGATAAGCGATGACCTCGGGTAAGATCGGCAGAAAAATATACTTCGTTTTCCTTTTTTAGTTTTGTAATTGCGTATATTTTATTTATTTATTACAATAGCTATCGTATAAGTACGTTAAATAGTTTTAGAATTATCTCATAGAGACGGGTGGACGTGGCGAATTTGAAAGCGATGTATTTAAAGTGATGAAGATTAATTGATTCCTAATGATCTGCTTACATAGATATTTGACGTATAGTATCGGTTTTATAATGTCGTGTACGTCTTACTTAACATATTTTGTACAGTAATTTTGTTATCAAGTTAATTTGGCTTTCTCTTATCCATTTTTACCGATGAAAAAAAATTATGTATGGGTAGAAACTTTAATGACTTTTGATTTTCGTAATGATAAAAAATAGAATTTTATTAAAGCGCGCGGTTGTTTTATGCGCTAAACGCAGCGCAAATAAAGTAAAGAAAATTTATAATGATTGACGTAAACTAAAGATCACTAACTAAAGATTAGCCGCTTATGTCAATTTCATACATTCTATCGGTTTTTGATATATAAAGCCTTCTTAAAAAAATGTTTATGGGTTCTCTCTTAGGACTAGATAGTCGAGACCAAAAAGTCAGGACAAGGTCCATGAAGGACCCCGTAGGCGCATTCAGGATATTTTCAGAGTGGTTGCTCTTTTGTTTTTTTAAGTGACATTCAAATTAAATCAAAACTTGCGCCAGCATGTTTTTCTGCTATCGCTGCCCGTAAAGCCTCGTTCACACCACGTTATGGCGCGCCTTATTAACTGCCCCGGCGGATCGAACACGGAACAAGTGTGAGACGCGTGTAACTATTTATCAATCGCCTAAAACAAGGAATAGCGATTTGTTTTATTGAAAATATTTGGTTGAACGTGTATGGAATATTATGTTATTGCTTCATAGGTAATTTTTAATGTTGTAGTGAAACTATGTTTTAGTTGCTTATATTATGATTCGATTGCATTGTTTTTTTAACGTTTAGTAAAGCAGTGATGACGTAATTTGGTAGCTTTTTAGTGGTTTTACCATAAACATTGACAGGTATGTGGTAGGATATTTGACGTACCATGGACGGCCAAATGATTATTGACAGTAGTAAAAAGCTGTAGCATAGTATCGAAAGATAAAATATCATTAGTCCGATTACTATATTTTTGATTAAAACACATATAAATAACAATTAAGCATGATAAAAATAACTTTTATATATATTAAAATAATTATTAATTTTGGTAGAAAAAAATTATGTTTTTTTTAATTAAGTTTTAATCAAAAAAATAGTAATCGGACTAATTATTATTTTATCTTTCGATACTTTGCTACAGCTTTTACTAATGTCAATAATAATTTGACCGTCCATGGTACACGTCAAATATCTAACCATATACATGTCAAATGTATGTACGTTCAAAGTAGGCAAGTATAAATACAGCCACATTCAAAGCAGAAAGTTCCTAGCCTGTCTAATTTTCTATTGACCTAAGGTCTCTTGTAAGATCGAGGTTCATCTAACAGAAACTCAGCTAAATACGTAAAGGCACTCTTCCACTGTTAAATTATGCGATAAAACTTAGCTCGTTATTTTTATTAGGATATTACATAATTATTTTGTCTTGACATTGTTCTCTCTCTCTCCTTATTTAAGAGCCAAGCTCTTGTCGGTGGAGTAATCGTCAAGCGTTCCGGTCTTCTGTCGACTGCTTGACTTTCTGGTACGACACGACTTTAGCCTTCTCTTTTATTTGCTCAAAGTAATTTCTCCTTGGTCTCTCCCTGCCTCTTCTTCCTTCTATCTTTCCTTCTATGATGTTTTTAAGGAAAAGGTCGTGTCGTAGCACGTGTCCTATCATAATTACTCTTCTATTTCCTATTGTTGACTGCAAATTCCTCTTTTCTCTTATTCTGTTCAGCACTTGTTCATTCAATGATATTGTTCACATACATAAAAATAAAATTATTAAATTGAAAATATTTTACCCTGTAAACGAATAAATCGGGATTCTCTTTCATGTTATACGTATTCAATTTCTAATCACATCCAAAAAATACAACCTAAATAATACAAAACCACTAACAAGCAGTTCATTTGTTTCAAACATTAACAATTTTGAGAAGAATGGTAAAACTTACCTATACTATTGTACATTTTGTTTTTATTGTAAAAATCTCAATATATTTTAGTATCATTTGAATCACGTATGAATATTGCACGTATAAAACGATATCTTCTCTTGCACTACACACAAGCTTAACGCTAAGTTGCGGTAATTTGAGGCACTTTACTGCATTACTGCAACAATGACTGTTTGCATCGAGACGAGGTATCATTGAACTTGATGCACTTTGATTAACTGCACTTTTGGCTGATTGGGTTATATATTATGGTAAATGATCAAGTTTTGTGACTATTTATGGCAAGAAATATTTCCTTACACGGATAATTATACATATTACAACCACAGAGTATTTGCAGCAAAAGGCTAAATTCATAATTGGTGCATATGATGCACATTCCTACCGTACGTCAGTGATAATGCAATGAAAAAACCAGGCAAGTGCGAGTCGGTCTAGCGCACTGAGGGTTCCGTACACATTTGGCTGGTTTTTAGCATTTGTTGTTATTCTATTGGGTTTGTTATATAATCATACCAGACGATTGTATGTTTTACCTTTTTTACGATACAACCAAAATAAAATATGTTGAAAAAAACGCGTCTTGTATGGGGACCCCCTGTTTTATTTCACTTTATTTTTTTATTTGTTAGTAAATCCGCCGTTATAACACGTATTCTGAAACAAAATCAACGCGCTATCTATTACGGTTCAAAATATACAGCTTTTTATAGCGAAGACAGACAGACAGACAGACAGACAGACAGACGGACGGACAGCGTAGGCATATTAATTATGGTCCCGTTGGGCATCCTTCGGGTACGGAACCCTAAAAATCAAGAAAGATTTTCACTCAGTTAACATAAATTGTATAACTAAAATATACATAATATTAGATAAAGATAAAGATAAAAGATATTTATTTAGTAAGTAGGCCGCACGGGCACTTTTACACGTCAAAATCTACCAGCGCTTCCCAAGAGGAGACCACTGCTGAGAAGAAGCGCCGCAAGAAACTCAACAGTTAGTCATTTTTTAAATTAAAATATAACAATGTCACTACTTATTCTAGCATTATATAAAACTGTAAAAATAATATTAAATATCTGCATAGTTTAGCAGGAAAACATGTCAGAATGACTACGAGAAAATTTATATATATATATATATCACACAAAACAGTTTTGACATGTCTTCCTACATAAACCGTGTCCCCTAGACAGGATACAGCGTTTACATGATTTTTATGAGGTATGTACGAGTAGTAGGTAAGCTATTGAACATTAAACATTAGTTAATTTTTTGGTTTAGGCCAAGCATTTTTGTCCGTTAGATAGTCCTCGACCCTATAGTACGCCTTTGACATCAACGACTTTTTCAAGTAATTTTTAAGTGCTGGAAGGGGTAACTCTAAAACTACGTCGGGTAATTTATTATAAAAATGAATGCATTGACCTACAAATGATTTATATACTTTACGGACATGAAACTTTTTTATGGCAATTTTATTTTTATTCCTAGTATTTATATTATGTATATCAGAATTTTTAACGAAAGAGTCTAGGTTCTTAATAACATACATAATATTTTCATAAATATATTGGGATGCTACTGTTAAAATATTAATTTGTTTAAAAAGTTCTCTTAATGAATCACGGGAATTTAAGTTATATATAGAGCGAATGGCCCTTTTTTGTAACACAAATATAGTTTGTATGTCAGCTGCTTTTCCCCAAACCAGAATACCGTATGACATAACACTATGAAAATAACTATGATAAACTAAGCGAGCTGTCTCAACATTGGTAAGTTGTCTAATTTTCCTAACGGCGTAAGCGGCCTTACTTAATTTGCCTGCTAGAACTGCTATATGGGGACTCCATTGCAAATTATTGTCTATAGTTATGCCTAAGAAAAGTGCCTTATCTACCATTTCTAAACACTCGCCATTAAGATAAATACTAGAATTTACCGGTTTAACATTAGGCAAAACGAACCTAACACATTTAGTTTTCTTAGCATTGAGTAGTAAGTTGTTACTCGTAAACCAATTAAGAACTTTAACAAGCGCGGCGTTTATCCTACTGTAGTCGACGGATTTTCGGTCTACCTTGAAAATGAGTGATGTATCATCAGCAAATAGTACAATATAACAAAGTGTATCTACTATGGGTGGTAAGTCATTTATATAAACCAAAAATAAGAAAGGACCTAATATAGAGCCCTGGGGCACACCTAATTTAACTGCAGCGCCAGCAGACTGCGTATTGTTTACAACAACCGTTTGTGTTCTATCACTGAGGTAAGAAGACATAAGTCTTAGAGCATTATTTGATAGACCATAATGTTCCAACATGTTAGTTACATCAAAGTAATTTGACGGTGTGTGCGAAGTTCCCAATCCGCACTGGGCCCGCGTGGGAGCTATAGCCCCAACCCTCCCATTGTGAGTGGAGGCCTGTGCCCAGCAGTGGGACGTATATAGGCTGGATTATTATTATATATATTAGTTACATCAACCAAAGTTGGTAGTCACAACAGCAAGGTCTTTTGAGATTCTATTTTACATCTTAGCTGCTGAATCTAAAGTCTTGTCGGGCTTCAATGGAATTAAGATGCTTATTTACAACGCCGCCATCTTGATAGAAGTAACCAATTATTTTTTCAATGTGCATTACCGCGTAACTAAATAAAATACTGGTTTTAGGGTTCCGTACCAAATACTGAAAAACGGAACCTTTATAAGATGACGTAGTTGTCCGTCTGTCCGTCTGTCCATCCGTCCGGCGGTAAGGAATAGCTGAAGCAATCTGGCTTTTAAAGTAATTGAAAATAGGGTCTAAAAGGACGGCTTACAAATTGAAGTAAAGCTTTAATAGCAAATGAGGTATCATATGAAAGGGCTTGATATTCACATTTCAAAACTATTTATTTAAATATTTTTAGTCCTTGAATTTTGAATTTATGACCAAAATTTTATAAAAAATGACCTGCCCCCCCTTATATCTGAAGTTTACGGGTCGAAAAATATGAAATAATTCAGAGCTATAGACATTTATACACCGTGAAATTTACAAAAAACAATAAATTAAAAGTTACTGTTAAAATTTAGGCAGCCTAAAATGGACCTTAACATTACCTATAGAGTAAATAAAACTTATTTTTAATATTTATTTTATTAATGGCCCCGACTCGTTGCGCCGGAATATTAATACTTTATATATTACATAACATTCAAAAATAGTTTTGATGCGAACCATATTAAATACGGAACCCTCGGTGCGCGAGTCCGACTCGCATCGATCCGGTTTTTTGGTTACGCTACACTGCGAGAAACCTAGGTGGAAACATTTCCTCTTCAATTAAATCTTGTCTTAGCTTACATAATTTAAAAAAAAATATTTCGTACCCGCTACCAATAAAAACTAAAATCATACATAAAATGTAATCTCCAGCCGTTACTTCATAAAATAATATATTAACGCGTAAGTATCCAATTTCACATCCACTAATTCTAATAATTCTATTTCAGTTTCGTATAAAACAATCATAAACATTTTTATTGCATTTTTCTTATCGAAAAGTATAAAATTATATCTCATTTGCCAGCGTGTAATAGACTTTATAGTTACATTGATAAGGGTGGGTATGTTTGGGTATGTTCATGTTGATTTCGGCTACAATTTACTCATTATAGTAAATCATTAACAATGCTAAGAATAAAGCTAAATAGTGAACAAGGGCCAAGTAAGAAATAAAATTTATTCTTTGGTTCCGTGAATCCTTGCTAATATTATAAATGCGGAGGTGAGTTTGTTTTTCTATTTGTTTGTTTGTTACGGTTTCAAGGCTAAACAGCTGAACCGATTTCGATTAAATTTGGTGTGTAGGTAGTTTGAGTCTCGGAGGTCATAGGATACTTTTTATTCCGGAAAATTTGACAGTTCCCGAGGGAGCAGCGATAAACGACTTCTACGCAGACGAAGTAACGGGCAATAGCTAGTCGATACTAAATATAACTATGTCGTGTTTTTACCGGAAGAGTTTGCCATGTTGGTGGGTGAGAAGGGAACCACTTTGTCAGTCAGTTACAATCTAATTTAATTACAATAAAGCAGAAGTATATATACAAGATTAACAAACGTTATGCATGATTTATTTAGATAACCTAGAACACGTCTAATACGTACGAATAACTGGTATCCTAGATGTGGTTAATTAACAATACGTGACGACCGGCACAGTGTTATTAAATAGGAAATGTTATATACCTACCTAATTTGTGACGCAATTAGCTAAGTTGGTAGTGACTATTCTTACGAAGCTAGCAGTGCTGGGTTACATTATTGGTAAGGGCCAATATTTGTATGATGCACGTGAGTTATTCGTGAGTCTTGGAACTTATTGTGTACTACCATCCGCGACTTCGTCTGCAGCGAGTTAGTACTTTCGTAAGTTAAAATGTAGCTTATGTCCACCCTGAAAGTTCATTCTAAATGATAGTCAAATAATTTTGGAAATCGGATGAGTAGTTCCGGAGTTACCCCTTACATACAAACAAAAAACAAATTAACGAACTTTACCTCTTCACTACATAAAACAAAGTCGCTTCCCGCCTTCTGTCTCTTTGTATGAATGTACCTACGCTTATAGTCGTATCTTTCAACCTACGCAACGGATTTTAATGCGGTTTTGAACATAAGTGTGCGATTAAAAAAAAAATCCAGCCTATATACGTCCCACTGCTGGGCACAGGCCTCCACTCACAATGAGAGGGTTTGGGCTAAAGTTCCCGTTCGAGTGTGCGATTGTTCACTAATAATCATTTACTTATCGATTGTAAGCTGTTATTTAAAAATATTAGTTCCTCATTTACTTTTATATTTCCCTGTATATCCAATGAAATATGAATATCTTAATTGTACATTTTTAATAAGAATTGTGACGGAACCCTAAACTGGTTGTATCGGGGTCGTGTGGTTTTACAGCTCTAGCTATTATTTCATCGTTTCTCGTTAAAGCTGTATCGATTTTCTAGTTATATTTAACTTGATTACGATTAATAGTTTTAGTAAAAATAGTTCACTTATTAAAAACTAAACTAGCTTCGCCGTAACTGGGTGAATCAACTTTTTCTTGTTGTTATTCTGTCCCCTTGTCTCCTGGACAACTGTGATAGAGTTTCTTAGAAAAATTGTATTAATATACACTTCTAATATGCTTAAATGAAAACCTATAAAATAACGAGCTTGTAATGCCCACAGAAACTGATGTTTGGTGAATTTATATATTTAAAAATCATAGTTTTAAACAGTTGTCCAAGAGACGTCACCATGGCAACGAGGGACAAAAAATAGTTGATTGACCCAACTACATTAGATTATAACTCGATTATTATTTTCCCCTGAGGAACCTTAAAAATTGTCGTTATAACAATTTTTATTATTTATTTTTTAACTAGCGACCCGCCCTCGCTTTGCTCTGAATACTATTATATACATTCCGTGAACAATTATCTAACTGATGGTGAAAACCGCATTAAAATCCGTTGCGTATAGTTTGAAAGATCTAAGCATCTTTGTTTTATACTATGTAGTGATTTGTACACTGTAAAAGTGTTCAAATGGCGAACTTAATGCCTAACTGCATATTCTTACTGTCAACCAGTCCTTATGCCCTTTTCCAAGTATCCATTTCTGTAACAAATTTCATGAATACTTCAGCGGTTAAGCCATGAATGTGAAACCGACAGACTCGCAAACTTTTGCATAATAATATAAATATATATCCTTAGAAGCCTAATATAAGTGAAAGTCTGAAAAAAGGATAAACACTCTTAATAGTTATTTATATCTATCTAAATAACCCTGTCTCGAATTGTCACTGCGAGATAAAGGTCGTCCTTATACCTTTGTCGTCCTTGTTGGTTGTAACAATAGCGAGCAAAAATATCAGGTCACATTGTAAAGAATTTCTCGTAAGTGTGTAATAGTTATTTGTTATGCGAGGCTGCAAAGTTGTTATTTGGCACGAGAGCCGTATTGGATCCCGAGTTAGCGAAGTTTAAAATTGTATCCTGAGCGTAACGATAGATTCAAGGCCTCGAGACCCAAATAACTTTGTTGCCGTGCAAAACACAATTTTTAACCACAATGCAGCGAAGAAAACACATTGTTGCATAAACAAATTGCACGAGCGTCACATCAGCGCCCACTCCGCGCACAGCACCAACATTACTTTCCACGCTAGCGGTTAAAGTGGACTTTTGCGCGCAGATTTTGAGCGACAAAGAAAGTCTTTCCGAGCTGGTGAGGTGAAAAGTATATTTATAGTTCAAAAAGCTACTTTCCTCGCAAATTAAAGGCCAATCTTCGCGCTCTAGCCCCGGCATTGACAGTTTGATGCGCTTTTTGCCGTCAGCAATTACTGAGTGACACTAATGACGTTCTACCAGAAAGTGAGAAACTCAAGTCATGGACGTTGATTTGGGATTGATTATTTTCCTGATTGGATTGGTAAATGCTTGTTATGGGGATATGACAGTAAGTGAAATTACTATAATATTAGTATAACTAAAAAAAAGCATTAAAACGTACCTAAATCTTTTTCTAAAGATTTGTTATCAAATGTAACCCCTTGCTAAAAAAAGATTAAATATTTTAATCTGCCTTGTTTGCACGTTAATGCTTCCGTTCCAATGCTCTTCCCATCAAAAACTTAGTTTTATTATCATCTCTCAATATATCAATATAAAGTTCAAATTAAACCGTCCAATAATATTGCAAAATTTCTTCACCAACAACATTTTCAAATAACTGCAAAAAATTTAACATTCAAAAATAAATTATCGCGCTTCATTTTTAAGGTGCAGGTTTATACGCATATGCGTCGTACGTTATAACGTTATTGTTGTCTAAGCTACAGATTGTCAAGTAGTTGCATTGCTTTAGAACTTTTTTGAAAGCGGGCCCCAGGGTTGCCACGTAATTGAAACCGGTCGATGCGTGAAATCTGTACAATGAAGGGACTAATTTTAAAGAAGATTATCGCCCTGAGCTCTTCGATCGATGCGATAATAAAACATAGATCGTGATAAACCTGTAGGGATGCCAATGATTTTAGAAACGAAGAACGTATTAGAGCGAATGAGACGGAAGGACAGTCCCGAAAGTTGTGTTATGAGCTATATTATAACACTGTGAATCGTTGTCTAGTCCTACCCATAATATATGCCTAGAACTTAGTTTGATACTACTATTAGTGTTAAAGATTGTTTAATGGTATTTAAAGTTGAGTGGACGTTTTAAAGCTAACGACATTATGTTATTAATAAATAAATATCAGGGACAATCTCACGCAAAATGACCTAGTCCTAAACTAAGCTCTAGGTTTATGCTATGGGTACCAGGCAACGATATACATACTTATATAGAGAAATACGTACTTAAATGTAAAGAAAACATCCAAGACTCAGGAACAAATACTCGCGCTCATCAGACAAATATTTACCCATACCGGGATACGAACTCGGGACCGCTAGCTTCGTAGGCAAGTTAACTACCAACTAGGCTAACAGCGTCTTCAATACACGTCAATACGTCGTCATATTGACGGCTAAAAGTAAGATTTTTTGTAAAACATCTTCAAAAAGTTACATTAAACACTCAACTCTATTGCTAACGTCTTTTGTTGTTTAAATTTGTTAAACGGTTAAAAAAAAACATTATTATATTCATAAAGCTCACAGCATATTCATTAATCTTATTTCAATCTAACATTAAAGTCATTTCATTCAATAAATAAATATAGTTAAATAAATAAAATGAATCAGGAGTCAACCCTAATGTGCTCGACATTGACACAAAGCGATTTGTCAAGATTCTTTTTTTAAGGCATCTTAACTTTTTTTGTGACAGCGATGTACTTGTTTTCTTTATCACAAAGGAGGTTATTGAGCGTCTTGTTCGCCCAAAAGATTAAGTCTTCTATTTAAAACACGATTGAAAAAACCTCATGTTGTCAACTAAACAAAATAAAAGCTAAACCTTGTTTAGTATAAGTAAAAAATCTAAAAGGTCCCTCTTGTATGTAGTAGCAACGTGCCTGTATAGACGCCTTGGCGTTCCAAATTTGAAAAAAATAAAATAAAAAAAATAGAACCGTCTTCAAAAAAAAACCACTAAACAAGACTAAATAATGACCGGCTTCCTAGGAATTTCCTATTTGATGGGTGCCTAATAGGTACATGGAATATATCTAAGCCGGTGTCAAGTAGGTTTACACAATAGCAATGTCACATGATTCTTGCCACCGACTTCGATATATTCCATGTACCTATTAGGCACCCATCAAATAGGCAATTCCTAGGAAGCCGGTCATTATTTAGTCTTGTTTAGTGGGTTTTTTTTGAAGATGGTTCTATTTTTTATTAAAAAATTTTTTTCGTCTTTTTTATTACATTTATTTTTCGCTTTTTAGTGATACGAGTATAACTATCACTAAAAAAATCACGTCAACACAAAATCGGTCGAGTTGAACTAATATATCGCTTAATAACGGATCCATGCGGATGGCATCACGTGGTATCCATTATTCTTGTATACCAAAACCTTCTCCAGAATGTAACAAATACTTTGCTGAAAATCGCATCTAAATCGGTTTAGCCAAACGCGAGATAATCGTGGACAAACATACATACATACAAACATACAGGTCAAACTGAGAACCTCTCTTTTTTTTTGAAGTCGGTTAAAAATGACGTTAGTTCCATATAAGTCTTGTATACTACTACATACAAGAAGGGCCTTACTTAAGTACCCATACCTATTCCAGGATGATCTAAATATATAAAACAAAGTCGGGTTAGTTCCACCATTTATAACTCAAGAACGGCTCGACCGATTTTAATGAAATTTGGCACACAGATAGTTTATTACCTGTTTTTTTTTTTTATAAGAGAGGGAGGCAAACGAGCATGCGGGTTACCTGATGGGAAGTAATCACCACCGCCCATGAACACCGACAACTCAAGAAGAGTTGTCGGTACGTTGCCGGCCTTTTAGGGAGATGTACGCTCTTTTCTTGAAGGCCCCCATGTCACAACTGGCCGGAAACACCGCAGAAGGAAGTTGGTTCCACAGTTTCACCGTACGAGGCAAAAAGTGCCTGGTGAAACGCACGGTGGAAGAACACCATTCATCAAGGTGATGTTGATGAAACTTGGATTTTGGACGAGTAGTACGGTGGTGGAATTAACACAAATAATACTTTTTATTCCAGAAAATCTGATAGTTCTCGAGGTATAAGCGAAAAATGAGTACTACGCAGACAGGGTCGCGGGGAAAAGCTTATACAGTAAATATAGGTGACACGGCTTTTTCTTCGAACTTATCCGGACTTGTGTCTATCTGACAACCCGAACCTAATATATACTCGTGAATAACCAGAAGCGTAAACTTACCGTATCTGCGCGAACGCAGACAGCAACACGTTGTGCGCAATGACATCCTTCTTGTGATTTCTGATAACACACATACAGACTTATGTTCAACCATTTTATTCTGATCCGTGCTATCGTTGCAACTGTTTTAAGTCATGTATCAAATTAAACTGGACGTTCTAACTACATATTGTCCAGTATATCATGATATTTGAATTGGAGTTATTGTTTCAAAGCCAAGGGTCAAACTATTTTGGTTAAGTGGTGAGTCGACGACGTAGTAAAGAATAAGGGCCTGCGCAAACCGGCGGAGCGCAGAGCAGATCACTTTAAATTTATCAATGTATATTCTTCCCTATTTTAATGACGACGCAGTTAGCCTAGTTGGTAGTGACCCTGCCTATGAAGCTAGCGGTCCTGGGTTCGAATCCCGGTATGGACAAATATTTGTGTGATGAGCACGAGTATTTGTTCCTGAGTCATGGATGTTTTCTATGTATTTAAGTATGTATTTCTCTATATAAGTATGTTTATCGTTGTCTAGTACCCATAGTACAAGCCTAGAGCTTAGTTTGGGACTAGGTCAATTTGTGTGAGATTGTCCCCTGATATTTATTTATTTATTTATTGATAAATTTAAAGTGATCTGCTCTGCGCTCCGCCGGTTTGCGCAGGCCCTAATGCCGCAAGACAATGTTGTATTGAAATTATTGCCTATTTTATTGCTTTGAGATGTTTTATTCGATTTGGTGTTTGAGAATGTTTCTGTCTTGAAGTATCTAGCGGATTTGAAACCGCATTGATAAAGTGAGATGAATAAAATTGCACTCTGTATGTCATACTAGCGCCCCGCCCTCGCTTCTCTTCGGTAAAAAAGATAAAAGATCGCATGGGCACTTTTACACGTCAAAATCTACCAGCGCTTCCCAAAAGGAGACCACTGCTGAGAAGAAGCGCCGCAAGAAACTCAACAGTTAGTCTTTTTTTAATAAAACTTAAGACAATAATACAACTTATTCTAGCATTATATAAAACTATAAAAAATAATATAAAATATTTGCGTAGTTCTGCAGGAAAACATGTAATATAAGTTAAAAATATAGCCTTACCTTATGCCGCGACTTTGTCTGCGTATAAGTTTTTAATCGCCATCTTTCTATAAGTGTTCTTCGTACCTAGTGTATAAAGTTATCTAAAATCATCAAAGGCTGTTTTAATGTAAAATGTTTAAAGCATTACTAAAAAAAATGTCTAAATAATATTCAATAACATCATTTTAGGTGTACTTATAACCTACAGGGTGTTAAGTTTACTATTCTATTTTATCCCACCGAGCGAAGCGAAAGGAAGGGTACCTAATGTGGTTAACAGTCTATCTAACAGTATGTATGTATGTATGTAAATTCGCCGTCAATAGAACTTGTGAACGATGTAAAAAAAAACAAACGAACTGATTCACCATGATTACTCGATAATCACGTACTTTTAAAGATCAAGTGAGGTCTTTGCAATGTTTTAAACACTAGATCATTATTTTCATATTAAGTTTAAGATGAAATAACTATTCAATATACGTTATTTTGAATAAAAACACGCTTGGTGAATATTTTAGGTTATGTGTCAAACAGTACTAATTTGTTTACATCTTTTCCAAGTTCTATTGACGGCGACCTTATGTATGTATGTATGTGAACGAAAATCGGATGTTCCTCTCCAGCTCCTAAACTAAAGGAAGTGCGAGTGGCATATGCTATATAAAAATAATAAGGGTGCGTCAGACTAGATGCCAGTCGGAATTTATTTTTTAAGGTAAGGTAAATCTATTGTGTACTCGATTCACCTACGTGAATTAACCAAGGTGTATTAAGTAACCACAGGCAAGAAAAGTCCCTTGAATAGTCTCAAATCTCCTGTTAACCAAAGTGTCAAGACGTCATCAATATCCCAAACGATCTCGAGATCATCAAAAGCACCATCTGCCGGAGAACGCCCATTTCCATACAACGCGAACATTTATTACAATAAGCCGCGGAATTACGCTATAATTTATCATAAAACACTTCTATTTACGCAAAAAACACGTACCTAAAGAACTTCGCAACACAAAAGCATCATAATCTAACTCTCAAATTGAAGACAAGGTAATTTCAATTTTATGTTTAAAACCGTAATGTTGCGGATATTGAGTGTTGAATATAAACTTGTGACATTATACTTTTGAAGTACAATTATACGGAATAAAAACGAAGTGAGTGCTGTTGAAGTTGAAAGTATTTAAGTCGTTTTATTTGTGAATTGTAAATCTAGAGGTTTTTAACGAACGATGTGTAAGAATTCGTGCTTAGGGTGTGGTCGTACAGTTACACCAAGAATATGATATGTCTCGACTTTTTAATTTAGTAGTGTTAGAGGCATGAGCAAATCAGAAAGACTCGAAATTCAAAATTGGCATTGCAAAGTGTATAACACGACAAAATTAAGATTACGAGGTAGTGGTATTACATACGTTTTATAGGCAGCTTGGATTTCAGTTTGATTAAGTTTGTACAGGATGTATATTTATTAATTATTTATGGGATATTTTTGCGTCATTATTACTAAATTGTACGATATAGAAATGTTTCTACAGTTTTCTTACGAGAAATGGTAGAATAGAACGCTTTTTGTTAATTCTCGCCGGTTCTGAAAAAGCGATTAAGGAATTCTCAAGCCCGATGTTTTGTACAAACCTGAATTATTAGAGTGGGAGGTAGTTATGAAATATTAATTTATAATAAGTTAAACATTTTTTGTTATGATTTATTGTATTATACTTATTATTTTTTCATTTTTACTTTTAACCGTTTTTCTACTATTTTTGTAACGCTTGCCATTTGATTTGTGGCCAATAAGACATTATTTTAAATTGCTGTCTAAATTTTATTACAAATCAAACAAATCTGACTTATTAAAAGTTCTGTATTTGTAAGGCCGCCGGCGTTTTAGCGCACTTTTAAACTTAGCCGGGCTGTTGAGCGACTTCTGAGTGCGAAATAAAAAGTTTGTTTTTAATTAGTACAGCATTTCGTTCATTTTCTTTCATAAAAATTGCGTTTTAGTACAGCTACTTACAGTACACTCAGTTTACTTGCTTTTTGTTGGGAAACTTAAACGAAAAGCAAAACAAAGACCATACTTTATTTAAATTTAAACTCATTTATTAACTTACAATTTTTTATTTCGTTACTTAGTGGCACTAATGACCTCCTAAGGCCCACGTCAAAATTTCGCTAGTTCGAAACAGAATCTTATGTCAGTGAATAAAAGTTAAAAGTCATTTTGACAATTGTCCTATATATACGACGTTGTGTCAGAGGAGGGTAACATTATCAGCCCATTATAATTTACGCCTCTCCACTGGGCACAGGTGTCCTCTCATAGAGAGTGGGAGTGAGACTGAGGTCAAACGCAAACCCATTTTGTTTATAAAAAAAAACCTTAACACGCCCAGTATTAATTGAAGATTTTCGAGCCAACATTCAATTGCTTAGCAAATGTGTATTAAAATTAATACACCTAGTTAGTGGGTAAATATAGTCAGTTTTGATCCTCCCGCTGCGTTTGAACAAATCAGGCTTTTAAGACCATCTTTTTTTATGACTCATATCAACTTTAATCCGCCCAGCTCCCGGTCCACACGCTTAGGCCTAAGCAACAACTTTATTTCAAAGTGACGCGCACAAGTCTCGCTCGTCCTGAATTTATGGCCTCCCACTATTCTCCCGCCTTTATCCCGCTATTTCCCTGAAAAACGGACACCCTGTTTAAGTACGCTGGAAATTTACACGTCAGGTACGATGTTCTTTATGAGCTGAGGTGTCTATTATAAAGAGTGGGATATTTTTGGTTATATTTTTTCGTGAGGTTGTTATTTTTTGCTCGAAAAAAGAGGTTACGCGTCCTTTGTGTTTTGACTTTCTGCGAGATAATTAAGGTGACATTATGATAGCGTACTATTTTGTTATAAATGGGTAAGAGTAACTAAAATCTTTTAAAATTTTCTAGTAAGTATGAGTGACGCTATTTTAGTCCGAGAATATTTTAACACTTAATTGGGTCTGGCGTGAGAATTGCTAGTTTAAATAAAATGAATTTGTATTTATTAAAATAGCACTATAGAAATTTATTTATTTTTCGCATGTATCGCATAATCTATTATGAAATTATTATTATTGTGTCACTTTATGCCTACATTATAATCTTAATTATTAAACTAATATTGTTAATAATTGTATAAAATTAGGGTAAACATTAACACCGACATTTAATATTTTGTTAAAGTATGTAAATTTGTTTTGTTTCCATTTTTATGATGTTGGAATCTGTACTAGCAGGTTAAAATGGAAACATTATATTGTAGCGTAATATTATAATAACCTAAATATGAATAAAAATAAACAAATTTTAATACTCAGCTTATTAATATTTATTACAAAATCTAACAAGTCAACAAAGGTTTAATAATAATAGCTAAACAAAAGAGATTTTTTGTCAAGTAAATAATAAAAATTAACTGCACAGCACTTACACTCAATGTAAAAACTTTCTCATAAACCGTTCCCAACTTTTTCAAAACCAATTCAGCCTTCATTACGTCCTTATTAAAACCGGAACCATCTAATCTAAGTTATCCCATACAATTACTACCCACTTCTTACCCTCGCTAGGGTGGGACGTAATAAAAGAAATTGTCACACCCCCTGTATTAGGAATTATAATGCAGGTGGGTCTGATGATTCTTGGGAATTGGTTTTCTTTAATAGATGTGAAGTAATTGGCAAAAGTTATTCTTTTACAAAATTATATAGAGCAGAGCACAAGATAAAAAATCAATCATAATTATTCAATTACAGAAATCTAAGGATCCAGTAAGACAAATAGTACCTACAGATTGCCTTAAAAATTAAAACGACGCCCTTGGAATGCAATTTGTACCATGATCCAATTTTTACCCAAATGCTAAATTTTGGTATTGGTCACTTTTGGTGGTAGGCACGATCAAACTATTTTTCCAAACTATACTATACTTGTATTTACTATTCAATTTTATATCAGCTTAAATTTAATCACGCTGTTATCTAATTTCAAATAATAATTATAAGGTATTTGACTTACGGACGTAGATCATCATAATAATACTTAAATTGGTGGAGTAGTTGCCACTTTTCTCTGTTCTCCATAATTTTTTTCACCTCCTGATACGTAACGACTTTGGCCTTCTGACTTAGAGCCTGCGCAAACCGGCGCAGCGCAGCGCAGATCACTTTAAATTTATCAATGTATATTCTTCCCTATTTTAATTACAATAAGGTATAAATTTGAATGCTCCGAGACCGACCTCGGAGCTTCACGGGGGATTTCTACTCTGCGGCTGCAGCTCTAAATGTATACCTTATTGTAATTAAAATAGAAAAGAATATACATTGATAAATTTAAAGTGATCTGCGCTGCGCTCCGCCGGTTTGCGCAGGCCCTTATTTGGCCAAAATAACTAAGCCCCTCCTCCTCTTCCTTTTTTCTTTCGACTTTGCCCTCCAAAACATTTAAAAACAAGCTGTCGTGCCGTATCAAGTGTCCCATCATCTTTTATCTTCTACATTCTATAGTTTTTAACAAATGTCTTTTCTCTTTTACCATCTTTAGAACCTCTTCGTTAGTTTTCGTTTCGTCCAGTTAATCGTTCGGAAGCGTTCGAGATGTGTCTAACGCTTCCAACCTAGATCGTAGGACGTAGATCAATAGTATAGCATATCTCCTTTTAAATCCGGTTCGAAGGACCAAACTATTTTAGGGTGTTATAATAAAGTTCTTTAGGATGGGAAAGTTTGAATTTCGCCATAAACTAAACTAAATAACTCGGTAATAGTAAGAGTTCGATAAATAGGTTCACGCTTCACGCATAAATTAACTCGTTGCAATCTCGTACCGTCGGCACTTGGGTCGAGAAGTACCGTCAGCAAATATGTACAATTTATTTTCTAATTTTATTTTATTGATTTAATTATACGGGATATTTTGAAACCAAATTAAGATTTTAGATGCTTATACAGTTACAACAATGTTTTACATTTTTTTTGATGACGTGTTAAGGCTAAGTAGTTGTTAGTGATGAGGTATGAAGATGTTGAAATGTTTTTAAATACGTATTTCTTTGTGTAAATACAAGCCTTGATCGCAGTTTAGGGTTATGTCATTGATGTGAGATTGTCCCAAATATACATGTATTTATATGTATTAACGTATGGCGTTAATACAGCCGTTTAAGATATATAGATCTTCAAAGAGTTATTTATTGTTTTTTGAGGTAACTAGGAATAAAACTAAATACAATACCACGAGAACTACACTCTTGAATAAAGCGGGCAAAACATAGAACACAATAAAGGATAATTTATCAATATAAATGTAGGTTATTCCTTGTTTGTTCCGCCGACGGTACCCATAAACCAGCGCTATCACCGCGCGGGCACCGAACCCGCACCTTGACCCGCGATCCGCGATATTTGCATCCATATCCTGTGTTATGACTTAGACGCCATTGTTGTTGCGCGACTAGCTTTGCACCGCGGGTTTGTTTCAAATTTTACTCTGGTCTTATATTTTTTTATGACAAAGTACAGGAACTCACCACTTGTTCGCGCTTTACAATATCTGAAAGCTCTTCAGCACATGACTGCGACATTTTTGCAAGTAATGGAAGATTGTATGTGGTAAATGTATGAGGTTCTTTGAGGCGATGGATGACCGTCCGTCTTCAGTTGGACGTAGTTTAGGGAAAATGATCCAACCCACAAAGCAAAATGTATTTAAATTTGAACTTTATTGCTGTTAATATTATGTCAAATTCCTTTTCCCTAAACTACGTCCAGTTGTTGTTAGAAAATGCAAATGTTCTTATCTGCTGTGCTACGTGTTATACTTAGTGTTTGTGTTTTTGTTATATTGTATGAATTTCTCAGTGCCTTTGTGTCTAACTGTAATACTGTGTAATTGTTTAAATAAATAAAAAAAAACTGACATTCGATCTGCGTCGTGTGTGCATTTTTTCGGAATTATGTTGTGTTGGCACCACAAAACACAAAAACCACAACCATCAAGTATTTTACTTTTTACTTTTACACACACACGCACACGCACACACACACACATACGCAAATGTTGCGTGTTTAAATATGTAGTGCTAAGTGTTTTTAAAATGTGAGTCCGAACGAAACTGCGTCCTGTAACACAGGGTTTCCTAGCTCAGCATGCAGGGTCGTGCTATTATATAAGTGTTTCATTTATCCAATAAACTTTTCATTTATCAAGTCAATTACCTGTACTGGTTTTGCTCCTATCCTCAAACGCTGTATAATAAATTATTTAATGATTTATAATAATAACAATGACTGTTGCGTATGCAACATTTTTTTATTGTATAAATTTTAATTCCTTTTTTTATATATTATCCTACTTTAATTGTTTTCAAATTACATTAATTATAGTAAAGTTTTAAAACCTAAATATTCTAAATTTGCTCCGTTAGCAGTATCAAAACGTTTATCCCCACTTAAATAATCCGTTTAGCTTAAAACTATTCAAAAACTTGCAACTCACTGGCCTTCTAAACTTCCACTTAGCTCCGCATATGTTTGACACTATTTCTGTACCAGTTACCTACATACAATAAACCTACAGTTTAAATCGAAGTTTTTAATTACAAAACAACGCCTGCAAAAACCTCCTCTTCAGCGGTCTGGTTACGGCGGCTTCAATGACAAAAAGTTAACCTCGTAAGTCCTGTGTTTTTAAAAGCAGTAGTCCTAAACCAAATGTACTATACAAAGAACATACCTACTAATAAAAGAGAACCTAAAGGTGAATTACATTCAGCAGTTATTCGTGCTATGTAGTTAAATTGTCAGGTTTGAACTTTACTACTATCATTGATTTGTACTTGTGCAAGTACGCGGGGACTTACGAGTTTAAAACACTCTGTTTAACAATATGTTATTATGTCTTAGAAAAGTATTCGATTTTTGTACAATTTGATTTTAAAAACAGCATTTTTTTTTCAGGTATCTAATACAGTCAGGTGAGGTTAGCCCGACGAGACCGCAAACAGACGGATCCCGCCATCAACTCCAAATGGCAGCAACACAATAAAGCTCCTGCCTCGGGTAGGTACTATAAGACAGCGGGGCTAAACCATTGCTGGGCTAGTTGGTTCTCTTTAACAACTTTCTGTTCAATTACAAATAATTAAGGGGCTACTTGGCCAAAATGGACATTTTTGATGAAGTTTACGTTCTATAAACTCAGTCAAAACTGATTGTAAATTTATGAAAAATTCTATAAAAATATCCAATCATTTATATTTTCTGTCTAACAGAATCCTACAATAACCTGTGGTTACGTTTTAATAACTTTTAAGGACATGCATATAACAACGCCAATTTTGTTTTTAACTTTTCATCTTGACATCAATTTATATGGGAAGTACATCTAAATCTTCATAATATATGTCATAAATCATCAAACGCTAATATTTAAGAAAAATATGAGAATGAAGGCCAAAAAACTGCACTTTGAAAGCATAAATCTCGATACTGGTGAATTGTAACAGAAAAATTGAGATAACAGCTAGTTAAGAACAGCTTTAATGAAAATAGGTTTTAACAACAAGAGAAAATGGAGAGCTACAGAACGAAGTTCATTTGCATAGGGTTGCCCCTTAACAGACGAGTCTAAAGGGGCTACCAGACGAGTCTAAGTTGTCCCCTCAGACCATTACTAATAACTATGTGCATAACTTACGAGATACCGTCTTCTACCTTTACGTGTCTAAAGGTAGCCAACTTTAGTTTGCTAGTTAAAACTTCGTCGATGAAATAAAAAGCGAGTTTGAAAACATAACACCCCAAATATAAAATCATAAAAAATCATTGACAATATAATTGTTTAAAAATATAATACTTTTAATAATTGTGTGTGTGCATAGGTAAGTATTATTAACAGTTTCAACAGTTGCCCGTTTCTGGCATGCAACTATTAAGCTTAAACCTAATTCTAAGGACAAGTATTTAACCATCAGAAATCTCTCTAACGTTATAAAACGCTGTGTTTAAAAGCCATTGTTTTAGTTTTACCTTAAAAACGTTTCCTTCCAGACCTTCTATGTCAGCCGGGAGACGGTTAAACACTCTGTTGGCCGATACAAATGTACTCTACCTTTGTATCTCAACGGCGATCATTCAAAACGTCGACACGGCGCGAAACGCGGACAAATAGCACCCGCGCTAATACTATAAACCCTCAATTCATTTTCGTTAATTACTGGCACTTATTTTTTACCCCCTTCGTGACGACGAAAACCCCGAAGTCCCTTAACCAAATTGCCTTGAGTTTTAAAGGCATTCGGCGAACGCGAACGAGTTCAGTAACGTCTAGGGAGTGCCATAAACCGAAAAAGTTGCAACTCTAATTTCAGTCAGGTTTCATGGTTTACTAGCGACCCGCCCTCGCTACACTCCGGTACCATTACCATGAGTTTACAGTGACCGCACTCGCTAGCGACGGCGTAAACGATTTGTATGGAGAATTGTACAGCTCCTCTAGCGGTCACTTAAAGAACTAAAGATCGCTAGTATGAGTCCAACGGTAAATTACCTATCGAAATCTATTCGTTAGTGACTAACGTTTTGTAACCGTTGCCGTAGAACATCGGTACCATGAGTCGTAAATTTGACAAACGTCATCGAAAAATACCGTATCGACTGTAGTTAACTATTTCACTAGCAAATTGGTGCGTGAAAACTTAGAATTATTGTTTAATACGTTACTCCAATTATTTATCTATCCAAATAATGTCGGTAAGACATTATTTAGCGTGGAATACGTAGGCTTATGAAGACGAACGACGAAAACAAGGAGGATTTCAAGCTGATATGAGAAATATTACGTTAAGAAATCCACTTCAAAATTTAACTGAGAATAAATTTTATTAAAGGATATAGGCTCAGTAAGGAAGCTTTTGAGAATTTGTGCGATTCGTTAACGTACTACACGGATTTGAAATCCACTCACAAATATAATGCTCCCGATCCTGATGACAAGGATATGTCTGAAGAAAGTCAAGGTATTTATAGTGAAAGATAATGATTATATATTAACTTTAATACTAAATATGTCCTTATCTTTATTATGTTTGTTGTAGGTACCTACTATTTTCAGAACTATTTGAGGGCCAGGAGTTAGTGTTGGAAAATGAAGGCACCAGTGATTTATTAATGGAGAGAGCACCGCGGGATCAATTAGTTAGAAGACTTGCATCAATGCATTATTTCCAAATACTTGTACCATGTTTTCTGTTTTTTGTTTAATATAAAAATAAAAAGTACTCATACATCACACATAATCTTTATTTATTACACAAAATCTTTATTTATTTGCTAAAGTATCTACAATTATATTTCCTAATGCTAAAAATTTACCAAATAAATCTAACCACCGTTCTTGCATTCTTAACTCTGATTCCCTTAACCTATTCCTCTCCCGCTCCACTTCCTGTTTAAAAGCTCGCCATTCACTGTCAGCTCTGACAAAGGCTTGCCTTGCCAAATCTGACTGTCTGGATGCGAGTCCTTCTGTAGACAGGAGATTAGTGGTTTTGCATCTGACGTCTTCGCCACTGACACGGTGTGGGCGGTAAGAGCTTGGGGCTCTGCCACCTGGCATTAGCAGCTGTTAATGCTGTTCTTGTGACCGCAGGCTCACCACGGAGCGTTACTCCGGTCTCACTCCCGTCCACCTCGGGCAGGGCTGTAATGGATAAAAAAACGTTCACAGTACTATTTTGAATTCTTAATGAACTAATGAAACTAAATAGGTAGGTACATTTTACTCTAAAATGTGATAATAACAGCAAAATTTATTGGAACCTATTTCTTGAAGAGCTGATGGAAATTGACTGTCATTGCAGTCACTATACCTGGGCTGTTAACTGTTTCGGGATACTCTCTGTCCACCAAGTCTTGTTCACTGCAAGTGCTGTTAGCCACAAGCAATGGTGGAAAAAAGGAGGGCTGAGCTGATGTCCCTGGTACAAGTGGTACAAGTAGATTCCAGTCTCCAACGCCTGCAGTGAAAAAAAACACATTGAAATAATCTTTCCTAGGACATGAATTAAATGAATTTTTATCTTAAATATATATAATAAATTGTTTATTTTATTTCAATAGTAACAATGATAGGGAAACTTACTGGAACAAGTTTGTTGAGCAAGTTATTCATTTAGCAGGAAAATTGATAGGCTGTCATTTGTTTCTAGTGCCGCTTCAGTAACTTCTTCCTGTAAAGCATTTTTTACTTATATGTAAGTATATTATAACTTTAGGCACATAAATAAATAAGTTTTTGTCTAATTTGACTATACACAGACGTATGAATGAACTGTCACATTGACAAAAAAATCAAAACAAATTCAAGAATCACTTACACTTACATAGTGACACTGCTCTAGGGCACTTTTTTAAATTAGCAGGGTTATTTCTATATTTTTAAATGGATGACATGGATACTTATCTTTTAGCCCAATATCATCCTTACTCTGTCTTTTTATTGTAGTTAGAAAGAGACAACTTCGTTTGGTGTGAAATTAGGCATACGTAACGATAACTACACGAACTATCGAGTTAACGTTAGCGAGAATAGTAAACGTTTATGTGACTCATGGTACGAGTTTAATCAAAAACTATTCGAAGGACGTTTACTCGCTATCGACTGTAGAACGTAATACGAGTTTTCGATAGCAACTCATGGTAGAGGTACGGGTACTAATATATACATAAACCTTCCACGAAAAATTACCTAACTGATGGTGAAAACTGCATTAAAATCCGTTGCGTAGTTTGAAAGATCTAAGCGTCCAAAGGGACAAACGGCGGGTCTTTGTTTTATACTATGTTTATGTAATCGCAATTGTATATTAGTTTAAAAATGTTTTCTTTCACTTGTTTCCTTGTGTCTGTTGTTCATTATTATTCCTCATCCTAGCGCTTTTCTCCTTATTGCGCTTTATTCTCTATTGTTAATTATTATTATAATCATAAAATCATCAGTTATATCTAATAGCCACCTTAGTGCTAAAAATAACAGAAAGTTAAATATTATTTTAGAAAATCAGCAGTATCAGCACAAGCAAACAATGCATTGTATCGCACAAATATTTAACTAGATCTAGACTGAACTGAGTCCCAAATTATTATATAAAAATCAAGTTTAGAACGTCAACAAAAAATAATCATTTTAGAAATTCTCGGTTTTGCGCGCACCCTGTAGTTACGTCCGCTGGCCGGCTGACTTGCCTTTTTACGTAACAATCACTTATGCAGATGACGGCACTTTACGCGTTTAGCTCTCAACTGGGTTATTAGCTTTTGTTTCTGGCCGTTCCACTAAAATTTGGGGTCAATACGGCCTTCCCGAACCCCCTCTTTTTAAAACAAAATTGACGCCATTTCGTGTCTCGAGGCATTGAAAGCAATGAGGTTTAATGCGAAAGTCATTATAAGACGCTTAGGGGTTTAAAAGCATTAAATTTAAGCATTGTTACTAATTAAAATATTATTCTTTAGATGGATACATAATTTGAGGCTATTTTAAATTTGTTACTAAAGTAATCAGAGCAGCAAACGTATTGGGATATATTTCTGCCAAACTATCTTTGGATGGTCACAATATTAACCAAAGCTACATTGTAGAGCTAAAAATGCTAAGACACCGACAATAACGGCTCTGTGTCTGGAAAGTCGTTATTTTCGCTTCTAGATCGACATCTACAGGGTGAGAAGGCATGATGATTACATTATTTATAAAAAAAAAATTTAAACTACTATTACAAATGTTGTCGAAATCATAAATTACTTGGTTTGTCTGTACGTGTACCATACAAAATATCTTAGATAATCCAATTTTTTACTTAATAACTTAAAACTTTTTAAGTTATGTTGTTAAGTGTTGATTAATTATTTTATTTAGTTTCATTTGCAATTTGTCAGTTGCAAAAAAAGGAAACAAAGTAATTGTAAGAAACTCTTACATTATAATATAACCCAAACAATCATAAATACACTACTGCATGTAAATATTTAGTGTATTATAACAAAGCGTTTCTACATGTCCATATTGTCCGTATTGTCCGTGTGTCCGCTCCGCCAACGGACTCTTTAATTCAGCCGGTTATTATCAAAGTTACCACCGATAAAAAGAAACGCTTCCAGTTTTACGGCGGCATTAGAGAACTAATTAACACTTCGGAATGCTTTCTACAATAAAAAGGGTGTTTTTAACACTTTTGTATACGATTCTAACTTAAGAATAATTAATCTTGCAGCTAAAATTACGGTTAGTTATTAGACGAGATCTACGTAAAACTGGCATAACTTTACTTCGGCACGCGCAAGGAACGCGATTCAATTCGTGTTTGCGATTTGGATTTCCTGAAAGTTTTATTTATGTTTCAAGAAGATGGTCACAAAGAGAACTAACACCGTCGTAGGTCTTCAAAAAATATTTAAGTATCGTTTAATGCTTTAAAACTTAGTTCAGGGCCTCTATTCTTCATTGTATTGGCCCATTGCTTTGATATCGTAATTATATTAATAATGTTGACAGCTCCGATTCACATGGCGGTAAAAGTCATGTCAACACTATATAAAATATTGGAGCAAGAGGGGTTAACGTTTAACCCTATGGTTTAGCCGTTAAACCAAAGTTAAATATAGGCCCTGCAGAGAAGAACACCACAAAAGACAAGGTTAGAGTGATATAATCTCTATCATTACGCAATGTGGTTTGTTAAATAATATTACTAGGTAGGTATGTATAAAATAAACAAAACAGAAATTGAATTCCTGCAAAATATGTAGTTACCAAAAATATTTTATATACATTTAAAAGCGTAGGTCAACTTTACTTACTAGTAACATCCTCTATAAATTCAAGCCACGACCATTAGGTACTTTGCCTTTGCCACGCCTGAGCGGAAACGGTTCGCTCAGAGCCTCGAATTTCGCCCGCTGCGGTTTCGCTCACGAAATACTGTGCCGGCTTTGTAACTTTAACTCGCCCACTTTTACTCTAATTGTTATTACAGAGATAGCTGTAGATTTAATGTAGTAATAATCGATCACAAGGCGACGTCTACAGGTTTTTTATTGAACGTTAGGTCATGTCAGGTCAATGTATCAATCATTCTGTCAAGAGATAAAAATATTGACGTCGAGAAGAAACCATCGAGTCTTACATTTAAATAACTTTTTTGCAATTGGAATGAGTACTCCCAAAATAGCCTTTAAATAGAATTTTGACTATGCCATGAGGAAGGAATTTTCCAAACATTTGCTAAAAGTTCATGAAATACTTATACGTGTTTGCAAATTTTTACGCCCTTTTTAGCGACGCTTCTCTATTCAATGACGATCATGTCCATTACCGTCTTGTAAAAGAGCTCTGAGTCTATAGCTAAGTGTCACACGCTCCGTAGCGTTTCTGTTGGTTTCGTCTCTAGTCCAATGTCATTGGTAGACCACCTGACTTATCGTATCACTTGATCTACCAGTGACTTGCGATTGGTTTAAAAATGACACGAACAGAAACGCTACGTAGCGTATGACTTGGCTATAGGCTCTGGAGTGGCCAGTTTAATTACTAAATAATTTTAAATGATTACACAGCTCGCTTTAACGCAGCTATGACAAGCTCTAAAATACCTTCCGCAAAAAGGCGTAGTACAATCGAGGACAGAAAGATGTTTACACTTTTTCACCTTATTCAATTGTAATAAGGTCCAAAAGTGTATATCTTTCTGTCCTCGACTGTACGAGTCATTACTATCTTTTAAGTTGGTTGTTGTATGAGCAAGAAAGAGACACACGGGATAAAGTAACAAGAAAATAAAACCGGGCAAGAGAATGTCGGGCCATGCTGCGTGCAGGGTTCCGTCGCCATTACTACAAATACAAATAAAGTGCACCAGCAAAAGGGCGTATCTTCATGGCACTTACGTCCTTTTAGCGTTTTTAAAAGAACTGTCAAAATATGCGCCACACGTTGATGTTTGCTAAAAAAAATCAGCTTCTGTTACATGTATGGAGTACCCCCCCAGGATTTTTTTTTATTTAACTCCCAAACTAAGTCGCAGCTTATACAAAAGGCGCAAAAGTTGTCCCCCGATGTTCTTAGGCTGTAATTTTTTTTTTTTATCAAAAACTTTGGTTCTACTTTTGGATTGTGTTTATTTGATGTCTTCATTTTTTTTCCATTAAGTCGAGAAAATAATATCGGCCAAGTGGCCGCTGCCAGAATTGACCATACTGTCCCGATTTATGGCATTTTTCATCACTCTTGCTAGAATTTCCGGCAATAGGTTCGCACATTCTTGTGGGATATTCTCTTTGAGGGCTTCAAGAGTCTGAGACTTGTTGACATAGACCGTGACTTCAAGAAACCCCACAAAAAGAAGTCTGGAACGGATAAATCGGGCGATCGTGCCGTCCAGTGCAAATCTTCAAAACGAACGATTAGGCGACCCAGAAAGGCATTTATTCCGCGTTCTTGAAGAGTAAAGCTGTTTATATCTATTAACTTCACAAATGTCAAAGCAAAACTGACAAATGCCGTTATTTTTAAAATTATAGTATTTTTTGATAGGGTGATAACTTTTGCGCAACCTTGTACATACAAGACACCTATACTCCAAATTGCGTCAATATACGTCTTGTAGTTTTTGAGTAAAACGCCTGTGACACACGGACGGACATGACGAACCTATAAAGGTACCGTTTTCGCCATTTTAGCTACTGAACCCTAAAAAGCACCGGTGTGTATCCAAGTTACAAATTTGTGAGAAAACATTTCCGAATTACAAACGGAACACCAAAAACATTTTATATTGGCGTGAATAACGTGAAACCGATAGTCTGCAACTAGACGGCAACGTCTGATTGGGGCAATAAAGGCAGCGGTTTAGCTTACAAGCCACTGGAGAGACAAGCAGACATTATATTTAATAGTTTGTTTAAATCTTGCAACTGAATTTTGGACCTCTTCACAACTTTGCAACTTTGGTGACAATGCAATAATATTGTGCCATGGAGCTGGTCTGATGATGCAGTCGGAAGATGGCCATAGGGCCTAGCCACATGTCCACGGCACGGCGCCGTACGCCGTATAACGGCGCGGTGCCGCTACCGTGCAACGGTACGGCGTCACGGTGCCGTGTACGGTGCCGTGTGCGGTGCGCCGGCACGTCTTCACGGTGCCGTGTGCGGTGCACAGCGCACCACTCGATAGTTTTTGTTTTGCTGTAGTACGCACGCGTTTGCAACAAGCATCGTTTCAAAAATACAGTTTTTATCTTGATATGGACCGCGAAAGACGTATTCTCCTGCTCCTATTGTTAAACCAAAAACTACAAGGCGCCGGCGCACCGTACACGGCACCGTGAAGCCGTGCCGTCGCACAGTACACGGCACCGTGAAGCCGTGCCGTCGCACCGTACACGGCACCGTGAAGCCGTGCCGTCGCACCGTACACGGCACCGTGACGGCGTATCGTCGCACGGTGGCGGCACCGCACCGTTATACGGCGTACGGCGCCGTGCCGTGGATATGTGGCGAGGCCCATAGGAACTCCGCCACGGAAAAAGATTTCCTCGCCGTGTTTGGGCTCGTTAGATTTGTCTTGCAAATAAAAGTAGAGGTGGTAAAAAAAGTTTGTTAAACCAATTTAATTTTAGACAAAAACTTAATTAGTAATGAAATCAACAAACGCCAATTTCGTGGCTTCCCCAGTCAGACACAAGCGCCGTATAGCGATACGAAGGCAGATTCTCGGCGTACCGACGTACTCTTTGTTCGACCAAACAATGACCGTTCGTCCACTCAGCCGCACCACACAGATTTACGACAGTAAAACTATTAAAAACAATCACGACGAAATTGGTCACATGCTGAAATTGAATAATTTACAGTTGTCATATCTAATAAAAAAATAAAAAAACGAAAGCATAATTGATAAAGATATGCATCACTACCATAGTTAATAATCTTAAATACAGTCAAAACGTTGAGGTATTTATTATGTTTTAAAATTATTAAGTACCAGTTTTAGATCTAAAACGTTTTCAACGATTACATGAAAATTTTAATTCTAGTAGCAAAAACGTCATATTTACAATTTGTTTGACAATGTTTGACTAGTTGGTAGTAATCCTGCCTACGAAGTTAGCGATCCCGGATTCAATTCCCGGTTTAGGTAAAAAAAAATGTGATGAGCGCAAATATTTTATACCTGAGCCTTGGATGATTTATGTCTGAAGTATTTAATACCCTTCAAAAGTATTTTTATCAATGTCCAGTCTCGAAAATACAAGCCTAGAACTTGCGAGGACATCATCTCGTGCGAGACTCTCCAAACATATTCTTATTTATTTATTTATAGTTTAACATCTATCCGTACAAAAAGCCGTGGTAGCCTGCCGACTCTTAAGCAGAGGGTCGGCGGTTCGAACCCGGGCTCGCACCTCTAAGTTTTTCGGAATGTATGTGCGAAATATAATTTGTAAATTTACCATGAGCTTTTCGGTGAAGGAAAACATCGTGAGGGAACCTGCACACACCTGCAAAGCAATTTGACGGTGTGTGCGAAGTTCCCAATCCACAATGGGCCCGCGTGGGAACTACAGCAAACCCTCTCATTGTGAGTGGAGGCCTGTGCCCAGCAGTGGGACTATTAAATTTTTATATATCTATCTGTACTGCCGTTAATCTGTGTGCTACGAGTCAGGTAGTAAGGTGCTAAGCTAGTTAGTTGATGCGGCATTATCGCAGGCAAATGGCACTAAATATTCTAACGGCTTCTATTCTCCAGAATTACAATTCAATTCCGAATCGTATAAGATTAGGTTGATTATTATCACCGACACTCATTTTATAGAATGTTTTACTTCGCCGAATTTTCATTTCATAGACAGGCATTTCCACGTGCAGTGCAAGAGTTATAATTTTTTGGTGGTCACAATTTCTAACCTAACCTAACCTATATAACCCATGCTTAAGATAGCCTGAAATCAATAAGGTATCAGCAGAAATTTTTCAGCAGCTTTCAGTGAAATGAAATTCGGTGAAACAACACATTCGATGAAATGAGTGTCTGCAAAAGATGCGGACACGGGTTACGTTTTTATTTTTAAATCATTACGGTATTTGTATGAACATTTGCAGCTTTACAATCATCATAGAGCGGATTACACTATAAGAAATGCAAAAGTTGTTTATAATTTCTGTCTCACTCCAACTTTTAAGATAGTTATTGGCTACTTGCTCTAACACAGAGGTAAAGGGCAACACAGACTAAACAGGCCGCCGGCACTCCCAAGTCTGTCCAACGGCCTATCGACGAAAATATTTGAAGAGGACATATGAAGGCGTACGAAAAACTGATAGTGTGTGATCTAATAAGATGAACAGACAGACAAAATCGGCCGGTAGATTGCTAGTCTGTGTTGTTCTTTAGAGTAAGAGCAACCAACTTCCGCAGTTTTTATTGTTGCATAGCCTAGACCCGCTCCGCTTCGCTCCGGGTACTATTATAAACATAAGCCTTTCGTGAAAAATTATGTAACTGACAATGAAAACCGCAATAAAATCCGTTGCGTAGTTTGAAAGATCTAAGCGTACATACAAAGGGACAGACGTCGGGAAGCGACTTTGTACATAATAATATGTAGTGAAGATGGTGAATTCTTACTTTTTCACAGATATTTTTATAGCAGTTTAAACTTGACATTAAAGTGATATGGTTGACTGTACCACATTCATAAACTTTTAAAATCCCAACATAGACAAACATTAACGACTTTAAAAACTTAAGGAATACATTTATGTTTCTTATCTTTTGTTTTACAGATAAAAAGTTGTACGACATAACCATAAAATTGTAAAATGTGATCAATTAGGAGACCTGCACTAATAGAATTATTTAGAGTTATAAAACATGAATTGATTGATATTTTGAAGCGTAGATACATTTCTGGATGTCGTTGTACAGTTCAACGCGATAATTTGTATTAAATTTATAAATTTATAAAAGCCTAGTTTTATTGGTGTTGTCACTTGTTACTTAGAACGTGTTTAAATTTTGGGTCATTCTTTCAAATACTACTGTTCAAATCAAGAATACCATAAAAATGTTAGATTCATACAAATGTTTAAATCAGGACAACCATACAAATATGTGAATTTCAAAATCATATTGTACCCACGTAACCACGTAACATAACCAAGACGTGATAAAGAAATTAAAAAAAAATCTGTGTAACGAAACTGTCGTGCGTGCGTCATTCCACAGAATTTTACAGATTAATTCAGTAGCTAGTGTTTTATAAAATATAACTTGGCTTGACCCCACTTGGCTTGACAACGCTTACTTCAAGATTTTAGAAAACTGTCAAATGTATGGATTTGACACATGCATCCGACATAAGTGGCCGACGCAATAGATCGAGCTTACGACAACCCTACTGCCCTTCTAAGAAAAGAAGGCACATCTGCGAATTATTCACAGAAGCACAATAAACCATGTGTAGGTTAATTGAGGTCGCATGTGCAATACCAATTCGTTTGCACATGCGCCGTTTCTTCTTATGAGGGCAGCCTATACATTTCACCGTTTTCTCCGTATTTTCACGCAAAAAGGTTTGCCCGCGCTATATGGTTAACTTCGCCGCCGCCGCCGCTGTCTGAATAGCCTAATGGTTAAAGCCTACTACGGCGAAGACTACAGGTTCCAACCCCAGCTATGGACAGGTTTTTTTGGATAAATCTTTTGAATTAGCGTTTATCTTGCCTTGGCCCCTAGAACGGCTAGCAGATTGTTTATGCTCTGATATCCCTATCCAATCAGTCTATAACGACAGAGATGCCAAGCAACAACCGACAAAATCTAGTTTAAATACGTCCGATTGTACATATTGAACTTTACAACCTCAGCCATAATAACAACTCAAGCGCCTCGCCAATTAGTCTAAACGTCTCTATTTGTGGCTTATAAAGTAATGTCTGTGGATCCAGTGTAAAATTGTATATGTTGACTTACGTCGTAATAATAAAAGGGCATAAATCATAACAGAATATAGTAGACTTGTCCCCTTTTTCAGTTGAACCTTAGAAGACTTACGCCGTTTTACACGGGAAACAGAATTGATGTATAAGAGTCTCGGAATCAGTGTCACTTTTATGGTTGTTACCTCAGTTTACGATGCAGTTTGAAATAGTGATTATTTAGGATTTATTTGTCGTGTTAGAGTTACGGTGGTACACAGTTAGGACATGAACTCGGACCTTTTCACTCGCTGTAGAAAGGCTCTTTCGCAGTTAGATCTGCTGTAAAACTAACATTATAAAAAAATGATTCTGGCAAATTGACAACGTCCTAAACAACATGTTGAATCAAAATTGTATTGTACAGTCAAGGTCATATATATGTGTACACTTTAGTACCTTGTCACTTAATCGCTGTGACATTCATATGGCAGTTTAAACATAACATTAAATAGACAAGGTACTAAAATGTACACATATTTATGAATTAATTATTAAATGTTTTGTTCATGATAAATCATCAAAGTTTTATAGTAGCGTTTTTTGTCAGATACCTAGTCGGTCAAATTACCAGTTTAGAAGCATTCTTTTTTAGTTCAAGCTCAGGATAACCAGCGCATTAGCCATATTTGATTTTTTTTTATCATCAGATCACCCATGTGCTAGCATGCCATGTCGAGACAGAAAAAAGCCATTAAAAATTATCACGGACAAAGGCGCGGACATAAGCTACCTTAATAAAGTATACAAAAATGTAAATATATTTTTCCTTTGCACACTAACTAAAACTCAGAACAGGAAACAGTAAAAAAACGTGAAAACATCACCTTTTACCCGGTCTTTTGAAGTACAAAATAATTCCGTTAAATTTTCCAAACACAATTATTTAATGCTCTTATTTTTGCTCGGATGTGGACAAACGATCTTAATTCAGTAAAGGAGGTTCTAATTATTTTAAAAAAATGTAAATGTAATTTTCAGCCGTAGTTTTGTCAGAGTTTTCTGATTCTGCTGCTTTGTAAGAAATGTAATAAATAAATCCAATCCTACTTATTAAACGAGAAACATTTGCTGGATTTCTATGCAGAGACTGCGGCTTCGATCCCCTGCCAAGGACCTTTTTTTTTTTTGTTCTTTTTTTTTTTTTTTTGCTTTTTGTATTTTCTTTTTTTGTATAGAAAAGCGATAAAAATTCGATTTCGACCCGAGCAACGACGCTCGGTCTCCCAGGTACTGTAATATTAATTTAGGATACACATTTAAATGCAATTTACAATTTTTTATCTTCAAAAAAAAATCACATTTAAATCAGAAAATATACATTTCTTTAGAAGAGGTACAGAAAATTAAATTGAAATTGCAATATTATAAGGAGAAAAATAATTAATTTAGTTTTTCAAGTATTTACTTAACTGTAAACTTTTTTTAGATACTAAAAGTGAATGAATTCCAGTAACTAATTGCATTGACAGCTAAACGGTAACAAAAGAAAATAAGCATGCAGGTGGGTGACAAAATTAAATATAAATAAAAGTTACTTTGCAACGCAAAATAAACTCCATGCAAATTTGATGGAAATCCACAGAGGACACATTTCATTAAAAACAAACTAAACGAAATATTTTAAGAAGTTTTTCGTCCCTGCTTCGCTTTTTCCGTTTTTTTTACCTGTCCAATTTGTCGCTCTATTAACTTTATTTAGAAAATGTCGTAAATACGTCCTCCATCGTAAAAACCTACAGGGTCTAACGAAGGCATTGTTATACGCAATCAATTACAAAAAGACACTTCAACGTTTTTTTTTCAAGAGGCCCGTTTCATGTTAATTTGGACCTTTGCCTGATGTCCTTAAATTAGGAAGTAATGAGGGTCTTGAGATTACTCTTAGGTTGTTATTTTAATATTAAGTCGACAAATAAAAAAAAACTTTTTAATTAAGAACTTAGACCAGACTCTGCTCACCAATACCTTTTAAATTAAACAAAAAGATAAAATGTATTAATTATATACAATAAAAATCACCTTCTAATAAACTGTCTACTTTATTTTAACGTTACATTGACGAAGTTAACTTAAAAAGAAAATTTAATATATTTTTATATTTAATTTAAGAATCTTCTAATGGAGTTTCGTTTGAAAAAGCGATGACAGGCGAATACAAACACACACAGACACACACACAGATAAAGATTTCAAGTACGAACCTCTTTTTATCTGTGGTAAAAAGACAATAAACACACAAATCACACAGTACTAGTATAACTACCACGACACTAACCACGCTACTCAATAGGCCATACGCACTCGTGGTCAGTGAAATTACAAAAGGCAATTCCTTTCCTATACTTTTATACTAGCAATGTTTGTATTTATTTATAATCACGTTATCGACAATGGCTGTAACGGTTTCGATAAAATTTGCATTATAGCGGTTTACGGGGGCGAAAAATCGATCTAGCTAGCTCACATATCTGAAAAAAATCGTTTACTCCGTATTTTCACAAAAAAGATTTGCCCGCGCTATATGGTTCGTAATTTCGCCGCCGCCACCGCTGTCTAAAGAGCCTACTGGTTAAAGCCTTGGCATACTACGGCAAAGACTGCAAGTTCCAACCCCAGCTATGGACAGGTTTTTTTGGATAAATATTTTGTTTTTGTATAGAAATCCATGAAAATTCGGTTTTGACCCGTGCGACGCCTGGTCTCCCAAATATAGGCTTTAATACGCATGTAGGTACAACATTTTAACAGCATCACAGCCGACGCAGCAAATTTTACAAAACCCGTATACTGCATCGTAAAACCAACACAGGCGGAATTAAATCAATCCAATAAAGGCATAATCACACGTGCAACTTTAACGCGCGTTTATTTTTAATCGCAACAACGCCTCCCTTTAAAAAAGGGATCAACCACAATTTAATGCCAAAAGCAGATTCGATCTAGTTTTCTGTGTAATACGGTTGTTAATATTTTAAAAGATTTGTTGCATATACGCCCTTTTACGTTAGCAAGGTAGAATGGTAAACTGACAGTGCTCAATTAAAATAATTACCTCATCATCGGGATTTACGCGCGTTCGAATATTAAATGGGTTTTTAACAGAATTTGTGTTGACCCAATATTTGGTCAATTCTGGGTGGAATCAGGAAGCTTGGCCCTGAAGGGGTAATGTTGGGGTTTTTGATCCGCACCGGTGAATTTGGTAGCACCCCGGTGGATTAAATGGTTATGGAGAACGCAAAGCGTTAACTAAAGTATTCATATATGAAGAACTCAAAGAAAGAAAAGTATTTATTTTGTATAACTGCTAAATAAAAACTTCAAAAACAATAACTCTTTTCAGACGGCGATCAAATTCACATTCATTTACTTGCGATAAGTATGCATTTAATATGAAATTAATATTTCCTATTATAAAATATACTAGCTTTTGCCCGCAGTTTAATATTAGGAACCCTAATTAGAACTTTAATAAAACATGACCTAAATTAGTTATTTGAAAGACCTCAATCTCCTAGAATAGTCCTTCCCAACGCAAATAACCATATTTATTAAGAAAATATTCGTGAAAAACTGTTTTAACTATGATACTAAGTTAATATTGCTCTTGAGCAATAAACTTAGTTCCTAAACAGATTATATAACTTGCTGATTACTGCAGAAACCGTAGTTATTTCTTACAGAGAAAGGTCACGGACCCGGAATCTTCTCTTATATGATTATTTTTAATTATTTTTGTAGTTATATCATGTAGTGGAGAAGCCACGATCTTCGTAGTATATAAACTGAACTTCAACTTGGTTGCACTAATATTATTTATCACGTAGGTCGACCTTGACCCTTTTTACAGAACTATTCTTGATGGGATATCATTGACAGTTTTAGGTCATTTTATTTTTAAAATTAAGTAACTGTACTTTGTGTTTATCTATCCTTTGTTTATATTTGTCACGAATAAATATTTTTCTTTCTTTCTTTCTTTCTTTCTAATTCCAAATATTCCAGATAATCTGATATAAAATAAAACCGATGCAACAGCAATCCAATATTAATAAATGATGGCATTTTTTAATTGTGCGGCCTACTTACTGAATAAATATCTTTTATCTTTATCTTTTTTATTAATTCAGTCAATTTTAAACTTTTACTTTAAGACATTCGAGCAAAAACATTATTAAATTATAGGGCGCATTTTGTACCGTGTCATTTTCAATGAACAAAATAAAATTAAGTAATTAATAAACCAAAACCACTCCCCTTAACCTAAAGGCTCACCCACACGACCCGCTTCAACGCGAAATAAATCAACCACACTTTTTGTTCTGGTTCTTTTTGTTATTTAATTATCTGTGACTCGAGCGATTCTCGTAAATTGCTGTGGTTAAGCAATTATAAAAACACTTTAACCACATTTATAAAATAAACCATATGTTAAGTCGAACAAGGTTCGGATTTGAGTTTGTTGCGTTTGACGCGCGGAACGATAATTTTGTTGACTCGCGATAAAATCTCTTTACAATATTTTCACTGGTAATTGTCAAGCGTGCGTTGTTTTGTATGCACTTTATTACGTACCATTGTGTCAAATTAAGGTAAATGTGTTAAACGCGATAACATTTACGTGTAGAGTTCACCATCGTGTTGGCAATTACGTTTAAATACATTAACATTATAGGGTAAACGTAATAAGTTGTTAATTTTATTAAGTAATTTTTGTTTAATAATTATATTCAAATTTTCAACTTAGATAACGTTGAGGCATTATGAGTATCATGCCGATAATTGTGGAAAAAATTACTAAACTGGTTTCTTCAACACTATCTTTATGAAAAAATCTTAAGCACCGATAAAAAAGATACAATTAATTATAAAACAAAAGGGAATCTCCGAAAGAGTAGCGCGGTAATCAGAAATCTCTGATTTATCTGATTTTGACGACATGTGGGCTCAATTAAAAAGATTTCAAGTAAAAAAAGGTTTTCTTTAACGATACCTCGGCGGCGCTCCCGTGTGAAGCGCCTTTAACGTTAAGGCCAAGTTTATATTATACATAAGTATTACAAAATTAAGGTAGGTGGCAAAAGATTTTATCAAAATCATTTAAGTAGCTGGATAAAAAGTCTTTTGGTAAGATTTGGCAGTCACTGGTGAACCTTATAGTAGAATTGAGACCTGTTGTTACTTTTTAGAGTATATTATTTATTTAAGTAATAATAATATGTATAATGATGTAATCATAAATACTTACTTTTTTTGTTAGCAATAGTAAAAACTTTGCTTTCACATGTCTACTTATTATGTTCGTGGAAGCCCGAACGGACGGTTTTCAAGCGCTTATGCGTAAGAAAATCGTCTCGTTAATGAACAGGCTTAGAGCGAGTCCCAACAGCATCCTGTGTGTCATTGCTGGCAGATTTGACTGCCCCATTTAGGGATAAGTTCGCCTTTGTACTTTAAATTTACGATGTCAATGTATTATTTACTTATACTTTTTGTGCAATAAAGAGTTTACATACATACATACATACTGGCATATTGGGTCAGTCAAACAAAGGGGGTAGCACAATTTAGATTTAAGTAGCTTAAGAAATACTAACATAGGATAAGACAAACTAACACTATTATGGACACCTAGTCTGAAATAAAGTTTTATTTATTTATTTATTTATTTATTTATTTATTTATTATACTTATTCACTTGTTAAAAAATACAAAACAACTTTATTTAAACACTCCGTGTAGTCTTTAGTTAATAACTTATTTCAACTTCCCCTTAAAACTAACTGACGCTAATTGACTATGACATCACACTACTTAAACACTCCGTCCCTGTCACTCTCACACAAAAAGAGCAAGATGCCACTTAACACGTCTAAATAAATGGTTTCCTTTTGCCGAATCACTTCTGATTATGGAATCACTCATTTATGACAGTGAACACGGTAACTCCGAATTATGGAAAATTGAAACTTATTTCAAATAACTTAAAGTCAATTTTCGATTTGGCATTTTAATTTCATTAGGGAATTGGATGTTTATACGCTAAACAGATAATTATAATTATTGTTAAAATGAATATGCATTGATAAGTCAGATAAGTTCAGATTAAAGAAATAGTACTTAAATACATATACATAATTTTAAAGTTCGTATTTTACCTTAAAATGGTATTTGCCTAAGGCTTGAATTTGTTTATAAAATATTTGGTTTGTTCTTATATTTTAGGGTAGAATTATTTATAAAAAATATCTTGTATTATATTTAAAAAAAAACATTAGAATTATAGAATTTTTTTACCATCACGAGAATACACGCGACCGGACATTATTATTAATTTTTTACTTACAATTTTTTATAATGAACTAACATTTTCCCCGAATCTGTCCGCATAGAAACTATTTAACGCTAATTCCGTGCTATCAAACCGAACCGAACTATCAAATTTCCTGGGAAGAAAAGTATTTGTGTTTTAATCTAGAATGAGGACCATCTGTGTACCAAAGTTAATTCAAATGCGTTCAACAGTTTTTGCGTGAATGAGTAACAAACATCCATACATCCATCCTCACAAACTTTAGGATAGGATAGCAGGATTTTTTTTTATTGATAATGGGTTTGCTCTTGACTAACTCTTGCCCTTGGAGGACGAAGATTCAGTCTACGGTGTAGCGAGCTCACCCAGAAGATGCCTTTTAACGTAGCTTTAGTACCAATTTCACCATACGACAATAAAAGTTAATCTGTTAGTTCATACATTTTGACAGCTGTTAACACTCTAATCGTCTGTCAGATGTTTAGTGTAATTCAACCGTCGGCGAACTTTTTAACGCCGTTAAATCATAAATATATAAATAATAAATAAATAAATAAATATCAGGGACAATCTCACACAAATTGACCTAGTCCCAAACTAAGCTCTAGGCTTGTACTATGGGTACCAGGCAACGATATACTTACTTATATAAAGAAATATATACTTAAATATATAGAAAACATCCATGACTCAGGAACAAATACTCGCACTCATCACACAAATATTTGCCCATACCGGGATTCGAACCCGGGACCGCTAGCTTCGTAGGCAGGGTCACTACCAACTAGGCTAACCGCTATTGAAGAAGCTACTAACTTTCTAAATATAATGTGTGTTAAAATTTTTACTATGCACCTTGTCTGTCAGTACCTCACAGGTAAGTAGGCTAAACTCCCAAGTACTCTAAACTTATGCTATAAATAATGTAGAATTTGTTCTAGTTCGCAAAAACTGCGGATGTGAGGGTAGTTCACGGCAAGTTTAGAACTGGTTTATTTATGAGAACGTTTTGTTATCCGACTAGCTGTTACTTGATTTCACCCGTTAACAGGATTTTTTTAATAATTTAGTCCGAAAAAAAAAAGCAAATACCAAGGATAATAGACATATAGACAACGATAAACATACTTATCTAAAAACATACTTAAACACTTACGCCCTTACTAATAAACGTTGAGTAACCACTGAGTAGTTATACCATGCTTTGTCCTTATCTGTCACTGTGACATTTGGGTTCGACAGATAAGGACAAAGCATGGTATAACTACTCAGCGGTTACTCAACGTTTATTAGTAAGGGCATTAAACATTATCCAGGACTCTATTTCACCAAGTTGTTCACATTTCTCATACAAATTAGACCCGAAATGGCGTCCTTGGCGCAGAACATGCTAATGAGCATGTGCAGTACCCGCAATGCAGCCGCTGAACCGCTCCAATGCACCGGTATTCCGGCAAAGTTTACATCCAACTTGCCAGGGTTTCTCAACTAGAAATTAAGTCTGAAAAAAATACAAACATAAATATTTTCATAATTTTTAGTCTCTGAGGCAACTTTGCCTAACCGTGGCAATTCTCCCGTCGCAATAACTTGAATCGAAACAATTGATTATTGTTGAATACTTAAAATAGAAGCCATGCAAAGTGTTTTCAATCCCAATAATATCGTAGTAAAAAAAAGATAAAAGATATTTATTCTGTACTTTTACACGTCAAAATCTACCAGCGCTTCCCAAGAGGAGACCACTGCTGAGAAGAAGCGCCGCAAGAAACTTAACAGTTAGTAATTTTTTTTAATAAGAAATTATTACAATGATACTACTTATTCTAGCATTATATAAAACTGTAAAATAATATAAAACATGTCAGAATGATAACGAGAAAAAAATATATATATTAGTAATTGCGATGTATAATCGATGTGTAATCGACGACGCGGTTAGCCTAGTTAGTAGTGACCCTGCCTACGAAGCTGGCGATCCCGGGTTTGAATCCCGGTATGGGCAAATATTTGTGGGATGAGAGCGAGTATTTGTTCCTGAGTCATGTAAGTTTTCTATGTATTTAGGTCCTTTGGTCCTTCGGGCCTGCTGCAAAGCTAAATATAACCTAAACGTACCTACATATTTCGACCTAATTATAATGGTAAAATTTGCGACTGAGAAAATAAGAATGGAGAAAAATGCGATTGGGTAAAAAAATAGGGAACAATGCGATTGGGTAAAATTTCTAGAATTATCTATTTTGTGAAAAATATCGCTCCTCTTATTTTAGTCCTATACATTTTATTCACGCTCGGTAGCATGGATCCCATTTTGACTAGCTCTAGAGATTGACGTTTTATTCAATTGGAGAAGAAACAGTTGTGTACGGATATTCTGTTTCAATAAGCTAAAATGTCCGTGAGCAGAGTGAATGTTACATTTTTAACCGGTTCACTGCTAAAGCAGCTATGTTATTCTGTTAACACAAACGTCAACCAGTTCTACTCAGTCGATGAATAGCCGGCGAATTTACATCGTCCGTCAAAGTGGGTAAATGACATTCAACTGCCTGCACATTCATTTAGTCGCTGGTTTCACAGACGACCAGCTGTCAAACCAGCGACTAAATGAAAGTGCAGGCAGTTGAATGTCATTTACCCACCTTGACGTACGATGTAAATTCGCCGGATATTCATCGACTGAGTAGAACTGAATGACGTTGTTTTAACAGAATTAACATAGCTGGGCTGATTTGAAGAATGTTCTGTAATTTCAAATGAAACGGGCAAAAATAAGTTGAACAATGGCACAGAAGCTCAGTATTAAATTATGACTTAATATTTTTGTACATGTCAGAATCTTAAATTAATTAAACTTATTATACTTATTAGTTTAAAATGTACTGTTGTACCACTTTTATTAAGGAATGTAGATTCTGCCCGCGACTTTGTCCGCGTAGGATTAGTAATTTTGCCATCTCACGGGAACGGTGATTTTTTTCTTATAAATCCTTTGCCTTAGCCTTTGTGTTAATCTAGGGAATTAACTATCTGCATTTTAAATTTTATCCAAATCTGCCAAGCTGTTTCAGCGTGTAGAAGTAACAAACACACACAAACTTTCGCATTTATAATTACTGTGATTTAGTTTCAAATAATGATTTAACAAAGTTTACATGTTTACAATAAAATCCCTTCGTATCGGCTCGCTTGGTATATGTTAACCCAGATTTTTTGTCTCAAAATACCCGTACGACTGTTCCGTAATCGATACTGTTGTTTGAAAATACAAACTGAGAAATCGAGGATAATAATAAAATGCTATCCATTGCTGTTTTAGTTAAATTAAAGTTATTTTAGTAAATACTCGTAAAAGCACGTAAAAAAACAATCATGAAATGGTTAGGACACATGTACACAGTGTTATCAATAAAAAAAAACGCAACATAAAAGTACATGTACAAAATACATTATCATCTGACATTGGCACAATAACGTTAGTTTATTTAGATTTCTACTCTATTTTTTACCCGATTACACATGAATCCAGGTTTCTTTATGACCTTCTGTAGCCATAACGAATTTTAAAGTGCGGGGTATCGTTAGATTGGTATTTAAATCACTCAAGGAGTATCATAGGCTATATTAGGACCTACTTAGGCGTGATGCTGCAGGAGTGGTCAAGTTTTTTAAAAGCTTGCTTTTTGTTAGACTTGTTTCGGTCCATATCCATACATTACATGTTTTGACAATCGGCAATATCACTTATCTAAGACTAATTATTAATACCAAATTTAATGTATTTGATTAACCCCTTAGAATATAAAAATATACTATTTTTTTATTTATTTATAAGTCTTAAGCTTTTCCCGTGTTTCAAACAATTAAACAGTCAGATACGACTTAAATAAGAAGCGTCTTATAAATAAGAAGCAATGTAGTACATCTAATCGAACAAATACGTAAATACACACAGTACTCGGATTTCGTTACAATAATATAAATAGAATCAAATCGAGACCATTCGTACGTAAGAATTGACAAGTGTCGTTTACACGTTGAAAGTGTTTAACACGTGTAATACGATATTTATCAGCTTAAATACAAGAAAGGCGCAACAGATGATCATACAATATACGCTTAATGTCAATAGCGGTTTGGTTTGAAAAGTAACAACGACTCATTTTTAGATGTGTCACTTTTATATTTAACTAATTAATGGAGTGAAACGTTAATGTACATTTGGGGTAATAAGCCATCGGATAAACGATACGTTACGTTTGTTTATATCTACGTTAAAACGGATTTCATGGAATGTTTTAATTATTTTCAATATTTGGAAATTTTTCGCAGGTGCTATGGGATTCGCCAAGTACACTCAGCGGCATAAATATCCGCCCACCTGTCTTTTGCTCATACAAGTCTTAATAAATGTTACTTCTTAAACTTTATCTTGACCCGCTGGTGATCGGTCGTCACTCCTTGATTGGTCAAATAGGTATCCTAAACTACTTCTAGCATTATTGACTGGTACGTACTTTACACCGTTGACATTTAGTTTGCCAATGAAATGTAGTATGCTTAACCAATTTGAATGAGGTTTATTTTGCAGTTAATTACCATAAGTCCAAAATTGCGTCGTATAAAAAATCCTCGTAACTTCTGCCCAAAGCCCAAAAGATCCGTAAATCACCGGTTCGTTAAATTATTGCATTTTGCGCGATATGAATTTCAAGTGCCATTTTGAAAAATACTGAATTTTTCATTATTATATTTGTAAGCCATTTTGGACCTGGGATTATTATCTGCAAAACACTACAAACCGCATTAAAATTAGTTAAGTATTCCTGACTACTTAACTAATTTTAATGCGGTTTGTCTTAACATTAACATAACTTATTAACAGGAAAGCAAAATAAAGCTACAATACTGAAACTGGAAAATGGCTGCGTTGTTTTTTTTTTCAGATATTTTACATTACTTTTCAGTCCATTTCAAAATATAGATAAATATGTACCTTTAGTTTGTCTATTATCTCATAAACATTATCGAAAACTCCTTCATTGACTGATTTAATACACAACAAAATTACTATTTTGACCTAACGACGACCTATCAATTTACTTAGATGAATTGACAAGTAATAAACTCAGCAACAATGACTGACTTTATACCAGAAATGTGATACTTTAACGATTCTGGAATCATTAAGATTGGAATCTGTTCTCGGAAACCAAAGCGACCTTGATTGGTGTGAGTCAGTCGGCAGAGCTGAAGCAACCATAATGTAGGTTATGGCCCGGGAGCTGGTTGGATATTTAAGGAATCATCTGCCTGGTTTGTCCATGGAAGAAACAGCTAAGAGTATGTTGATTGTTGACTGACATGCAGAGACGTTGCCATCATTTATATTGTAAATTTTACTCTTTTTATACGCGTTACAGCTTACAGCGTGTTCAGATAACTTTGAGCATCTTCATGTTGTATAAGGGCCGTATTAATAAACTGATCTAGGCTAAGTTATCCATTTAAAGACACCTCAGAGACGAGAGTTTTCTATGATTTGAAGAAATATAATTATAGAATAGAAATGTATAGGATAAGTATATATTTTGAATAGAAAGGTAAAGGTTCGAAAACCAGTCCCATAAATGTCCCGTTGAAAAAATCAGAAAACTAACACATGAAAGTACCTTCCTAAATTAAGTCGTACTTTAGCAACACCGGCTCCCGCGCTACACAGCTAGTATTTTACACGCGGTTACCCAAACTAACCTCAGATAAATAAACAGATCTCAGTCCGCTGGGAAAATATTGGCTCACTAACCCACAGATAGTAAACACCCGATTTAGCTGTTCCAACTTTTTGAACTCAAAAGCGCAAAGAGGCATACTACCTGACCACATTCTTATTTTTTACGACTTTAAGCAACAGCTTTTAGGCGAGACTAAAAATTAATTTCAAAATTTATGAACATTTTATAATAAATTACGTAACACGTTTTACATTTTTCTTTACGTTAAAACATTTTGATTAAGTCGTTATATAATAAATAATATAAAGTTTTCTTATACTAATAAATTTATTCGCTCTCTAATTATCACGTACTTATAGTATAAAGTTGACGTTTGAGTTTAATTTTTATTATAACAACCTGAAAACTTTAATTGTTAAATGTAGTTCTTAGTAATAAAGTCGTCAAATATTCCATTTTTTAGTAATAAAGTCTTCTCTTATCTCTATGATGATAAAAAGACTACAAGTAATTCAACTTTATATTTTAAACAATTCTTTTTTTTATTCCCTAACATAATCTAGTATTGCATGATACATGTCAAACCGTACCCCATCAATCCAGCCACTGTCTCTAAAAACATTAAGCGTTTGACTCATTTTAATGGCTTATTTATTTTAAACATCTGCTGTGTCTTCAGCCATAAAAAACTTCTTAAGGGGTTGGTAAAGACTGCTTTGTTTAGCTAAAAATAAACTTTCACTAAGTGAATTAAGTGATTACATCACATTTGGTATAACGCATCAACGTTATCGTGTTATTACGTCAAAATATTTAAATTGTTACAACCTGATAGAAAATCGACTTGTAAGATTTATTATAAAATCAACAAATACGAGGTCATAATGTCACTTACGTCTTTCATACAAAAACAAAAATTGTGTCATTTAAATACCGAAAACACTGAGGGGGTTAAAGTCGTTAAAAAAGGACGAATGTTTTACGCACTATTTGTATTGTCATTATAAATGTCTGTCATACGCAAACAGACATTAACTCTATTCTAAAATAAATGGCCGTGCACGTGCGTTTAAGCTAATACCTCTTTAGCAATGTCCGTTAATCCTATGAATACTTATCCAATTAAATAAAGAACATCATAAACATGCCAGTTCAACGGCGCACGCGCTGACAGTCTTTTGTCGCAACGCCCGCCATTTTGACGTCGGCCATTTTGTAATTGCGCTCGCAATAAATTTCATACTCTTAACAGCGCGTCTGACCACACGTGAATGCTGGGGGCGGTGCTGATATTTATTTGTAATTTCTTTACGTACCCAAAGCCAAGAATATACACGGGATGATTGTTTATTAATATTGATTTTTTTAAGGTTGTGGCACTCGTATCCAGAAAAATGACGCATGTTTGACTGTTAAAAAATGAGTAGTTTCTCCATTCATCCATTTTAATGACTATAAGGACTTATTAAAAACTATTCATACGCATTGTTAAAATAATTATTTATCAAGCAATATTTTTCAGTCAGCTTCGATCAGAGTTTTGGATGGCTTCAAAACAAGTGTAATAACGATGCTCTATTGAACGGAACTCCACCATCGACTTCAACGTCACTTAGATATAGATCGATTATAGATCAATCGATGGTATAGATTAGATAGAGTGGAAATTTATGATTTACTTACGAAGCTATCCTGCTAAAGAAATTTGTAAAATAACCAAGCACCCTCTATAATTCAGAGATATCCTATCTATTTTGTATGGTAATCCTGAGCTGGGCACTCAAAGTGTTAATCCGAACATACAATTAGCTTATGACTCATGTAAAATCCTTGGGAGTTTTACGTCTTTATAAATAAAACAATGATTTGTTACAGTTAACTTACGCACAGTTTAAATACTTTAAATGCCTTATAAATCTTTTCCGGATCAGATTACCAAAGTTTTAAATGCGTAGTTGTAAAACTGGTGATGTAATTGAAGTAAGTGTCGTTGCGGGTAATTAGTTTGTGATAATGGTGATAACTTGAAAATTTAAATCAGGATAATCAGCTTGTTCTCTGAAGCTAATTTTTTACATTTTGCTACCTCTATGGCAAATGCTATGTTTACAAACAAAATTTTTATAAATATTTGGGACGCAATTCGCATTTTGGTGATATTTGCTGAGCTGAGCGTGATGTGTTATAGGTGCAGTGCTTCCTTGATATCTAACCCATTCAGTATTCTAGAATTTAAGAAATTATTTAATAAAATGACCTATATATTATAATAATACAATTTAAAAGTATTTTTCTATACTAAATTATATTTCATATTCACCTTGTGATTCTCGGGATTAATAAAAATTAAGAAAATATTTCAATCTTATAAGAAGAAGAACGACATTTATCCAATAAATTATAAGACACGCAAATATAGAAAAAATAAAAGAAAACAATGAATGCAACGGGAAAAGCACATGATGTGTGTCCTTAAAAACTGCAACGAGAAAAGCAACAACTACGTTTTATTAATAAGAAAAGAAGTTTGACTAAGAATTTAGCTTTGCTGTCTTCAGGCAGCACGCCCGTGTAACCGGGGCAGAAAGGAAACTACTAATCCTGGCGGAACAATCGGGCACTGCTCCGCGAAATATGATGCTAAATAAGAAGCGAGTTCTCTCCTGGGTGACATAGAGTGCAGACGTAGATGAGAAAGATTTTAAAAATGACAATAAAAAATTATAAGTAGTTGAGGATTATATAGTAAATACTGCTAAACCCAAAAAAGGTGTAGAATTTAGATTTTATGATAGTTTGATGACAGTTGCAAAGCGTGTCGCTATTATAAAAAATGTTTTTGACGAAGCTTTTTGCGGATTATTTTGTAATTAATTTGTCATAAATTTATCCCTATTTCCAACATGACTTACGCAGGAGTTGCGTCTACTTTATTTTTAATATACCCTACATTGAACTAATAATAATATGAACGACATAATAAAATATGACTGAAGAGATGCAACATCCTAGTGGCACTATGTGCACGTTCTTATCCTCTGTGCCTTGAAAATAGGTAAATTTACAACCGACAAGTCAAAATAAAGAAGAAACATTTTTTTACATTTCACGTTACTTCCCTATTTGCTTGCATGAGTTTCAACCAGAAGCACCCTCTCTGTTTTACTCTCTGGCGCGCCATATAAAGCTGTCCGAGCTATCTTGGCATATTGCTCGCGTGCAGTCGCATATGATAAGTGCATAACCCGTCCTTTGTTGGAAAAACATTATTTTTCTTGTGTTTTCTCAGCCTTTATATAGAGCGAACACTTATAAATAGGTTATTAGGTTCTGGAACGGTGTGAACTTGTATGAATTACGTTGTGAATTTTATGAAAACGTAAATAAGGACTTGGTCATAGGGATAAGGTTAAACAAGAAATAGAAGTAAATAATTGATTTTGTAAAAATATTTATCCCGTTAAATATGTGCATGAAATTTATTTACATTTTAAATCATCTTAACAAAAAATATACTTAAGTATATGGCGGATTAAATGTCTACCTGTATTCTCTACTAATGAACGACATGGTTACATTGTTGCATTGGTTTAATCGTAAATTTTAAGTAACTGAGATATAATGTTGATGTTAATGAGGCGTAATGTTGAGGTATAATGTTCTTCAGCGCTAACAACAACATAATTTTCTTGCAAACAAACTACTAAAAACTTGCGCTAAGAAAAAATTTACCTACGCTACGTTTAAAATGTTATCGTTCAATAAAAACTAGATTTTTCTCCAAACAATCTTCGCAAGATTCGATTAACTTCAAAATGGTTTTTAGTCAGGGGCCCTAGATTGCTCGTCTAGACTTACATCCGCGGATACAATAGCAAAGCAGTAATAGTTGAGTTAACGACTCTATGCCCCAGGGATGCGTTCTCGGGTCAGAGGTATTCCTACTCAATGTTCGTATTGGATTTCAGTTAAAAGTACTATGCAAGTTATAACGTCATGATACTTAATATAAGCTTGCTTTTTGTTTCAATTGTTTCGTGATATAGGACCATATCTGTGTTCTTATTACCTTAAAGTATGTTATAATTTACCAATAGTTTACTTAAAGTCGAGTTCACTTATAACACAAACTATTATGACCTCGTTGATTGTTAAAAAACGGAAGTGAAAATATGTGTATTAGACGTACTGAATATTTTGATCTCCGATTCTAGCTAAATAGTTGACGAAGTCTTGTAGTTAAAACAGAATCGTTAGCAAACTTAGAACGTTGGAGAATCGCACAACAGACCTTATTAAGGTTATATCCGACAGGGACGTTGAACGCAAATCTTCTTGGTAATAGCTACCTGACCTAGTTCTTAGCTTATTTGATTTCTATTAAGTAGATGCATAATATATTTATGGTTACCGCGGTTGTTCATTTTCTTATTAAAAGGAAAGTATGTTCTTAATTTTTGTAATTAAAACACTCGCGTCCTTTCTTTAGCCAGTTTTGACGCTTGAATTTGATATAAAACCTCCATATAGCTCTAGCTCGATACGTAAAACAAACGTAGATTCAGTTTCTTTAAAGGTCAAACCTTTATCCAACAAAAAAACAAAACCTATCTCAAAGCCAACGTAAAACCCAATTGACTCCTTCTGAAAAACAAATTACAGAATAGTTCGAATTGAAATTTCGTATTTCCAAAACAAAGGTAAAGGATTTCTAGTAAAACAAATTATTCAGATTCAATAACTGTCGATGTCTGTAATCACCTCGGGTGGAAAAGGAAATTGTAAATGATTTTGGGATATGTTCGGACCGTGAAACAAAAGAGTATGTATGTATGTAAACTTTTTACTGTACACTAATAAATTACACAAAGTAAAGGTATTACAAGAAAGTCTTAGTTGGTTCAAAGGCTAGCTTAATTGTACAAGTAGAGAGATTATTACAAGTCATCTACATAGTTTTCAATAATTTCCTTGTCTTTTAGCAAATCTTAAAATGCGAATTTATTGTTTCCGTATATATATATATATTGGTTTCTCAGAATCCATTGAAAATTTTAATGACAGAAAAATCATTGAGTTATTATTACTACGTATAGAGTGGGCACCTCAACTTGATTTCTTGTAATACCTGTTTGTGCCGATCGGCACAAACGCGCTTAGTCTGTGGCCAGCGGCTGCGGTAGCTTGACGCGTTGGAGTGAAAATTACGACATTACGAAAGCGGGGCATTGAATCTCGCGACCCAAACGTGTAACAGCCGTGAAATGCACGGCGCTTACGACATTTTGGTCGAGTGGTTCACGCCCCGCCCTCGCCTACAGTTGCTACACTTTCATTGTTTGCTGTAGCTCCTCTATACGTAGTAATAATAACTCAATGAGAAAAATAAGTGTTTTCGGAACACAAATCGTTCTCTCAATTTGTTATCTTAGGAAAACTTATTTTGGACCTGAGCACCCTTGGGCTCTCAATAAGTACTAATATTAATTAGCGCAAGAAGTGCCAAAATAACATGCTTTTGTAATTTTATTGTTCATTATAAAATCGTCTCGTATTGGACTACGAGTAGTAAAATATTGTTTTACTTAGGGACTTCCGTTAATAATATATTGGATATGCTTTGCATCACTGCATGCAATAATAGGATCTTTTGTTTCATGATTATTAAAGGTTACAACAGTAAAACGCCATATTTGATTTAAAATATGCATTATTAATTGATTTTGATTTATAATAGGCTTTATTTCAAATGTATTACGTATACTTTCACCAAAAATCAAACCAGCAGAATCTTTTAAATAAAAAATATTACAGAATTTTGTAAAACATTCAAACGTTTTTAGCTATAAAAGACATGTAATCGATGGTACCCCCATTTCACGGTTATTAGTAAAACTTGTTACACAGCGAGCCGCCCCATTAAAATGCAAATGGACTGGCGGTGAGACTGTATATACATATATAAGTAGATGCATATATACATATATATATTTAGTTTTTATTTATTTCACGCCTGGTAGCTTTGATAGGAGGGTTCCTTAGGGTGATCTTGGAGAAGATTTGCGAAGTAGTTCGTTTTTAATTTAATAGTTAGCTTGGCTTATGTTTTCACATTCTTTTTCATCTTTTTTTAATTTTGAAAATGTTTTATAGATAAAGATCAAAGAGTTTTGTATCTACCTGACAATACCTGTGTTTGTAACCAGGTGATTATTTTTATTCTTATTCTGGAAAAGTTAAACCAACTAACGAAATTAAAAAAAAAATGTATTGGATTGACGTAAGCAGTTAGTTATACGGTCGTGACGATCGCCTATGTTACATATTGACATATTTTTACACGCCACAGATTAGTTCATTACGAACACACGTTATGTTTCAATATCAGCTGTTTATAAGGTAAATTAAATCCGTGATTAACAAATGCACCATCCTACAAATCTCGGCAAACAACGGACCCACTCTCCAAACACCAACAAACTTCCTTTATTTCGTTTCAGAAGCGGAAACTGCAGTATTTTTATACTTTTTCCGCGGAAGGAGTTTCTTTGCCGTTTAGTTTGCCTTGTTACGTTTTATTATACGGTACGGTTGAAAAATTCATAACTAGGTTACAACAATAGTTCCCCGGCGATGTATAAAGTCATGAGTTTGTGCGATACGGGATACTGCGCAAATAAATAAATGCATTGAGCTACGCGTAGTGTTTGATGCGACGGTATCTACTCACCTAGTTTAATTAGAAACGTTACAAAACATCTTGAGTTACATTGCATAATATTTTAGAATGAACTTTTTACGCATAACCAAATGAGTTATAACTGATAAATAATTGCTTTTTAGCATTATAATTTTCATAACTATTTATTTATTTAAAAAATATGATGATAAAATATAGGTGTAATATTTAAAGTTAGGAAAAATGTGAGTACAATATAAGTTCTTATATAGGAATTCAATCGCCTTTTGAAAATGTAAGCATACGAAAATATTCCAAAAGCCGGGAACTTTTTCCTGATTTTGTTCAGGAATTCAATTGCATCTTTCTTCCCCATCTTAACGTCATCAAATAATTTGTATGTATGAATAGACTCACAATACGTCGTGATTATGTCTCAGCTGGCAAAACCCAGACCCGCCGGAAGTGAGGAGCACTCGGTGCGGAAATGGAAAAGCCGTCACCGGATGTGACCTGCACAGGTGTTGATTATTATTTATTTTAGTAAGAGTATTGAGGACTTCTTAGAGGTTATGAAATTGTATCTTTGGCATGTTTATAATAATATGAAAATATTTATCACCTCTCTCTTTTTTATCTTCAACGTTACACAAGAACTTTATTCTTTTAAACATTTGAATTGTTTGCTATAATTAAAACCCTCAGTAATTTATACATATGGTTATTATAATAATATACTATCTTTCGCTCGCGACTTCGTCCGCGTGGATCAGCCGACACGAACAGTGTTTTTAATCGATATCACAATTACTTATTCTGTGCCGAGATAAAGTCTGTGTTAATTATGGATATTGAATAGAATAAAATATTTAGAATTGAACATAGTATTTATTTTGCATAAATTTCTGCAAAATGTTCTTAAATCTAACAATTTAGAAGTTCAAAAACAGTGCTGCGAAAATAGTATCCACTCTTCTTTGTATCGTACAGTCTAGTTCAAACTTGCATTAGAGCAGAAAAGTGGCCCTTTGTGCTCAGTATTTAGTGCAGTTATGATGAAATTATTGCGTCGTGGGAAGAAAAATGTATTTCCTAGTTACATTAAAATACTCCCCAAACACGCTTACCAAAGTCCATCCGTGTCACTTACCACTTTCAGAGCCCAGAACTCTTATCACAAATCCATTTTACAAGGAAATTAGAGAACGGGGCACCGAAACCGTTAACGTGAGTCGATTCAAGAACGTTCCATAATCGAATTGCTGCCGCGTTAATTGGCGAGCACAGATCTATCCTTACCAGAAAAAAATGCACATATGTTACAAAACGTATTCTGAAAATAGTACCTCATTATTTCCTGCAAAGAGTTGAATTTACATTGGAAATAAAGTTGCAGATGTGCTCTTTTGAATCAGAAGAGTAGAGCTAGTGAGATAGGAAAATCCGCAGGCAGTTAGTAGTGGTCGACGATTCCAATTAGCAATGTCTGAAGTTCCATTTTATTTCTTTATTCGTTCTAATGGTTTTTAAACGGCAATTGTCTGTTTGTTCTCAATATAAGTAAAGTAAAAAAACAACCAATTCTCAATTTGAGTAAAATAAAGTATGAATAGTTGGCATTTAATTAGGGCTTTAAATCCCTGGAGGTATATGTTTGTAATACGGGAACCAATCCCGGGATTGCTTACAAACCAATCCCGGGATTGGAAGCCCTTCATTTAATTTATGTGTGTCAATTATTAACAAATTATCCTTTTGTTACGATATTTTTTCCTTAAAACATCACGTCAGATAGAATGTTTCGTATTGTTTTCCTATTGTCATTGTTCGATTATAAGAATGTCTATACTTGGAATCTTTCGCAGCAATGGTTTGCCATCATTCTATATCGGGCTGAGCTCCGAATGCTGGCAGACCACTTGTTGGACTTCTATGTATTTGTTGTGTCGTTCCACATTGTTGTGTTTCATGGCGTGTTTAAAGAGGTTTATGTTGTGATGAGCAAAATACTTACCATTTTCCACCATTTTTCTCAAGCCTGTCAATGGATATTTCAGTTATTATAATGACTTCATCATCATCATCGTCATTTCAGCCGAAAGACGTCCACTGCTGGACATAGGCCTCCCCCAAGGTTTGCCACAAGGACCGGTCCTGCTCCGCTGCATCTAACAAGGTGGACCGACGACGTGGTTAGGATTGCGGGAATAACTTGTCCAATTTATTTTTGAAGCAATTTAGTGATGTAATACTTTCAATTCTGCGGGAGACTCATAGAAGCTATGATTCCCAGAATCTGTTGCTGGTGTGACGTGCACAGACAGTCCTTATCTTGATTGTTATGAGGGACAAGTGATAAACGACTTCTACGCAGACAGGATCGTGGGCAAAATATAGTTATACATTAATGGGTGATTTGCAAAAATATTATACATACTTAGTTAAGCGAGCTCAATTAAAGAACAATCGAATTTTCATTTTTGTGTAACGAAAATTAGTCATATATGGTTATTTTCGTTACACAAAAATGAAATTCGTTTGTTTCCTTAATTGAGCTCGTAACTACGTAAACTACGAGTATGTACAACATTTTTGCAAATTACCGTAATGGTAACTATTCGAGCCGTCAATTCCCTTTCTTCTTATTTATCTTTCTCAAATCGTATACAAAATATAAATAAGCAAAACAATGACGGTAATAAGTAATAACCCTAGCTCAACGTTATCAATGCCAGTTGGCATTGGGACTATAACAGTACTGGCTTTAGACTATTATAGTACATTGAAGAATAAAGCGCGCGACGTTTCGCCACATCTGTATACGTGTGTTCGGTCACCAGATACTGCGCAGCTTATCGAGGAGAGATAGCAACAACACTTATCGCCTGTTTCGCAATAGTCAAGTAAAGCATATCTGTCAAATAAATTTAGCCATTTCCCTTTCATACACTTGAAAATAGACAAGGAGAGGGCTAACTGTACCTGACATGAAGTTACTTGTCGATTATTAAACAGGTCCTTAATGGTGTCCTTGTTTTGCAGACACGCATTTCATCGAATGTGTCGTTTCACCCAATTTAATTTCATCGAAAGCTTTCTGCGGGAACCTTGTTTTCAGGTTATTTTAAGTATGGGTTACTTATAAATACTACGACTAAATGAATGTGCAGGCAGTTGAATGTCATTCACCCACCTTTCTTCGACTGAGTAGAACTGGGCCCTTAGCCAAGATACCCATCGCTAACTAGCGTTTCTATTCGTTTATTTTTTAAACCAATCGCGTCGTTGGTAGATCACGTCATACGGAGAGTCACGTGATCTACCAGTGACGCGATTGGTTTAAAACCGAAACGAATAGAAACGCTAGTTAGCGTAATGCATCTTGGCTAAGAGCTCTAAACGACGATGCGTTAACAGAATAACATAGCTGCACGTGGAAATGTAGGTCGATGAAATGAAAATTCGGGGAAGTAAAACATTCTATCTACGAAATGAGTGTCGGCGATTCTGGGGTAAACCGGCCCTTAATATATTATTTCCTTAACAAATGGCTAAGGCTCAGGAGTGTTTGAAGGTATCTCGTGTGTTACGAAAACCGTCATGTCAATCAATAGTCAGATTTAAGTACATGACAATTAGAAACAAAATAATAACTCAGTGGCCCCAGCGTAAAAGGGGATAACTCGACTTAGCTCTTAATAAAAGAGCTAGTATCTTATGAACCGTAAAAGATAGCCGTCAGACTTTTTTGCAGAATATAACAGCAGTGATATAACAGCAGATTTTCTAACAAATAATAAAAAAAGTCAAAAAGTAAATTAATAGAAACGTTTTTTTCAACGTTTTTTTTTTCTATTCTATCGTAAAATTTGGTATGATTATGGAACAGACCTATAAAAAAATAACAAATACTAAAAACTGGCCAAATAAGTACGGAGCCCTCAGCGCGAGTCCGACTCACACTTGCCAGGTTTTTTTATAGACTGGTTATCGTTTACATTCGAAGGTAAATAATCTGCATTTCCATTCAATTCAGAATGAATTCTCAATAGAGAAAGATAAAACTTTTAAACACAGCCTGTTTTGCGATCAGTACTGACACCCTTTGTATTGGAGCACAGTTACGATTAAGGCTATCTCTGAATATGGGCGCTGGGTCTAGTCGCCGACGATATGACCAAATGGCCCGTGCTAGGCCTACAATGATACCGGGCTAAAAAGGAATGCGGCGGACAAGGATATGCCCGGACATTCCAGGGTAGTTTTAAATATCATCACAAAAGTTGGATAGGTGGGCTTAAAGATAGTTCTGAAGATAAAACTGACATAATTTTAATGTTTCTTTTAAAATATTATAAATTGTACAGGTACTTATTTTTATTTGTGTTTGTGTTTAGCTATTTTTCAATCAGCTTTTTAATTTTTATTTCTAATCGTTACAGTAAAGAATTGTACTTTACTGATAGGTCATCTAGTGAATGATACTTAAATTTTATATTTTTGTGCTTTAAATGATAAATAAATAAATAAAATAGTACTTGGCGATTAACATTTTTGAATGACTCATTAAAAAACATACTGTAATTATTGTATCCATACTTTATTTACAAAAAAATCCGAGTTATTGTTTTTGTTTTTATAACGTATCTTTTTTTACAAAATTGATTGAGCAATGCGTGTTCCATGTTGTCCAATAGTCTAGTTTATTTATTGAAGAAATCGCCCTTGTTACTTAATATATACAGCGGGCTCAGCGGGCTTAGCATGCATGCACGATATAAAATTTGACAGGTGCTAGGGAAATGAATACATCTATTCCACATACTGACGTCAGACTAACGCTTAAGGTTTAAAATAAATGTGTCTCGGTCTGACTTTTTTTACCTTTTATTACTAAGCCACTATTGCGATTTTCACATTTTCACGGGACACTTTTATTTTAAACCTTAAGCGTTAAGTCTTACGTTCGAATATGGAATAGATGTATTTATTTCCCTAACACCTGTCAAATTGTATCTCGTGCTTGCATGCTAGGGGGCCAGGAGGTGAATTTCAGGGCGTTTCAACCGCCGTCATTAGTGTCACCAAATATATTGACGAAATCAATGACACCTACAAAAAAGACGAAAAAAATTTTGTAGTAAAAAATAGAACCGTCTTCAAAAAAAACCCACTAAACAGGACTAAATAATGACCAGCTTCCTAGGAATTGCTTATTTGATGGGTGCCTAATAGGTACATGGAATATATCTAAGCCGGTTTCAACTAGGTTTACACAATAGCAATGTCACATGATTCTTGCCACCGACTTCGATATATTCCATGTACCTATTAGGCACCCATCAAATAGGCAATTCCTAGGAAGCCGGTCATTATTAAGTCTTGTTTAGTGGGTTTTTTTTGAAGACGGTTCTATTTTTTATTAAAAAATTTTTTTCGTCTTTTTTTTTACATTTTTTTTTCGCTTTTTAATGATACGAGTATAACTATCACTAAAAAAATCGCGTCAACACAAAATCGGTCGAGTTGAACTAATATATCGCTTAATAACGGATCCATGCGGATGACGTCACGTGGTATCCATTATTCTTGTATACCAAAACCTTCTCCAGAATGTAACAAATACTTTGCTGAAAACCGCATCTAAATCGGTTCAGCCAAACGCGAGATAATCGTGGACAAACATACATACATACATACAAACATACAGGTCAAACTGAGAACCTCCTTTTTTTTTGAAGTCGGTTAAAAATACCAGCAACTCCTGATGTAAGCAGAAGCAGAACCGGGGATGTAGTTCCTATCAGCATCAGAAGTTGCTGTAGTGTCATTGATTTTGGTCAATATATTTGGTGACACTAGTTACGGCGGTTGAAACGCCCTGAAATTTACCCCAGAGTGTCCCAGAACTTGACGTAAATATTAATAATAAAAAGCATATGAAAGCGTTTATAGGTATGTATTATATCGCTAACTAGAGGACTAATATATCGCAGACTAGAAGGACTAATTTATTTTGAAAGCGCTTTCAAGAAGTTTTAACTAACACACAAAAGAAATAACCAGCGCATAGGAACATTTAACGGTGTATACAATACAATATCTGAATCCATACTTTATGGCTTTAATCCTAACAATTGAAAATTCATTCAGTGCCACAAATTGGGAATTACACGGATTTTTACTAAGCCATTGTGTCACGCGCGCTCAACGAATCAATGCATTATATGCCAGGTTCACTAAATTAAGTATAAAATTGACTCCATGTGGATGTAATGGCACGGATTGTGAGGCTAGGCTGATGTGAGGCGTGGGCGATGACTTGCAGTCAGCAAGTCACGGCAATTAGTTACGTTACTCCGCAAGGGGTAATTATAGTGTAAGGTAAATAATTATCTGTTTGCCTAAAAATATTAACGTGATTATTAAGTTTAACTAAATGGTTTTTTTTCGGAATTTTGTATCTTATAAAATGCTTCACTTAAACGTCTCTTGACGTCTCTGAAATTTCATCAAAATCAGTTTATACGGCCGTATATCTGTTAGGCTAGGCCTTTGTTATCCTTTGTGCAAGTTTTTCTAGTACGAGTATGATTTTTTTATAAAAACAAACAATCCATAAACAATCCATATTTTACTGACATAAAAGAGTTTACATTTTTTTTAATAACCTGTAATGTCCCACAGCTGGGCAAAGGCCATCCTAGGTTTTCCAATTCTGTCTGTCCTTGGCGATCTCTGTCCATTCACTATATAATATTACCAAGTAAAAATAAACATGCATTAAAATTTTACGAATACATCGTTTCCGAATCCACAAATAAATCCGTCCATTCATTGGCAATCAGCATGACAAACATCATTAACTCAAATTACATTTTCACCTGTTTTGACAGCTTAATGCTTCGACAGACAGACAAGCAAACAACACTGTTTATGATTCGTTTAACGCCTCAGGTTCCAGATTAGAAAGATTTTGGGTAAATAAATACGTGTCTGTGTGGTCGGAATCCGAAAACGGATCACCGTTCGTTGTGTGATTTCCAGTTCAGGATGAAGAGTGATTTAGTTTGTTTCAATGTTTATCGCAACCTGAAGAGTTGGAAGAAATGTTTTTAATTCCAATAATATTAATAAAAATAATAATAATCTAGCCTATATACGTCCCACTGCTGGGCACAGGCCTCCAACTACAATGAGAGGGTTTTTGGGCTATAGTTCCCACACGGGCCTGGGCGGATTGGGAACTTCGCACACACCGTCAAATTGCTTTGCAGGTGTGTGCAGGTTTTTTATATTTTGCACATAAATTCCGAAAAACTTAGAGGGGCGTCCCCGGGTTTGAACCCACAACCCTCTGCTTAAGAGTCGGCAGGTCAAGCCATCAGGCTACCACGGCTTTTTAATTCCAATAGCCAAGATCAAAATGAATACAAACGGTATTTCGGATTAAAATTTCACCTCTTATCTCTTTTTTAACATTTTGGCTTTTATTGTTTCTCCAGTAATAATGTTTTTATTTTTCGCTTAAGCCTAACGATATCTACATTAACGTTTATAAACGTTTATTGAGTTTAAAACATTTAATCACATCTTACCCTTTTCATAATTATTTGATTCCGAGAAAATTTCACTAAAGAAAACGTCAAACAAATCTAAGCTTCGTGGCGACGGTTTTAAGCCGAATAAAATAAAGGATCTAAATTAATTCAAGCCTGTCTAGACTTCAACTACTTAAACGGAAACCATCGTTAATGTTATATGCTGTACTTAAATTGGATAAATGTACTATGACGGTAATCATCGACCATCATAATTAGAACTCTGCAACACAGCTTCAACTCGTTTACTAGTCATGTAATTAGACGACTACAGACTACATGACTATTACATGACATGACACTACTACCAAGTAGTGTCATGTCATGTAATAGTCATGTAGTTCACAGTATAAATATAGCTAAAGCAGTAAATAAACTACGAACAAACGTTCGAAACGTCGCACTCACACAGACGCACGTATCAACGATTCGTCTCCGACAGTAGTGACAGCACTGCCATGGTCGCTTAGTTGTTGAAACGTGCGTCTGTGTGAGTGCGACGTTTCGAACGTATGTTCGTAGTTTAGATACTAGTAGAAGGCGATATTAAATAATTCATCACGCTTAATAGATATTGCAGGATATTATATGAATATTTGACTCTTTGATGTTCCATTACTAGTACATTTCGCAACAGGGTTCTTTTTATAGACAGGGACAGGCTAACAGACAGACGATTTTTTTTCTTTCTCGATCAGGTAGATTATCAAAAAGTATTGGACACATATTTTTCCTTTTTTTATAAAATCAAAAAATTACGGAGATATATTGAGTTGAAATATCGCATGACGTCACGTCTTGGTACAATTTGGTACAATTTGGTACAATTTTTACACAGAAGTGTCGGCACGAGCCCCCACTCCCGAACTTTAACGCGGTTTATCTTTGTATTTTTTTGTTTGATTGGCAAACGAAAAAATACGTGTCCAATATTTTTTGATAATCTAACTGAAGGACCAAATAGAATTTCGTTTTCTTACCCCAGTCTCATCCCTATTAAAGTCCTTGGTTAAGTAGGAATATACAATATTGATTTAGCTAGACTAGGTACCCGTAGCTAACATTTATTTATCCTTCCAAGAAGCTTAATTACGAAGCTAACCCGATGCTCATAAATCGAAAGCGTAGGTGTACCAAGGAGCACTTAATTATTCGTTTATACTTGGTCTTACCTGTGGCCAGTCGATCTTGACTCGCATAATAAGACGGTGGAGGCGTATGACACGGTGTGCGGTCTTCATTCTGGTCAACCAAACAATCTAATAACCTCCAAACAAACTGCTACCGTAGCATCTTCACTACAGAATTCAAATTTAAAGGAAACATTTTGGTTTACCGCTCTTGAATTTCTTACGACACCAACGAGCTGAATAGAACTTTGTTTGGAGGGTGGTAAAGTGTGTTTTTGGTGTGAGGCGAGGGATTTACACTATTAAAATAATGAGGGTTCCTAAGGGTATCCGTGCAATTTCTCATGTGTTTGCTTCCTTTATTTATTGTGTTGCGAATAAGGCTACTGTTTCGCTTTTGTTGAGCGCTGTTGAGACGTCTAGCTCTAGTTTGCCACCTTGTTCTCGGGAAAGATTAAGGTTTAAAATAAACAGCGATATGTACGTTTTAAAATTGAGAAAAGTTTTATGCAAACGTTGTGAGAAATATTTTCGCACAAGCTTAGAGGGTTTAAGTATTACTTAGGTGTTTTTTATGGATAACAAAAATTGAAAACTTTCTTTCTGCCACCCAACTGCTATGCAGTTTGGCAAATAACTAAGTTATTTTCTGTAAAATGGTTGGATTAAAATAAAAAAAAATTCGAGGAAGGTTTTGGATGAAATAATCGATGATGCTTTTGTAGAAGATAAAAAAGAGGGGCTTAAAGAAAAATATAGTTATTTGTCATGCTAAGTTAAATAGAAAATGCAACTTTAGGCGAGCCTAATATTAACATACAATGTTCGGCCACGGAGTAAGAAATCTTTGAAAGTATTCATAAAAACTTTCCCACAAAAAATTGTTTGTGTCACGAAATTCTGATGTTGTTTTAAAAATAATTGTTTACTTAAACAGAAAACCTTAGTTAACTGTAAAAGGAAAGAATGTTCAAAATCAATTGTTAGTATTAAATCAAAAAACTTTAACTTCGACCTTTTAAGATACTGTAGGATCTTTTGTAAAATTACCCTCTTACTGCCGCACTCAGAGACGTCAATTAATGTTAAAGTTTGATTAAAGTTGCTGCGTCTTATTCTATTGATATACTGCCGCACTCAGAGACGTCAATTAAGTTTTAAGTGTCATTAAAGTTGCTGCGTCTTATTCTATTGCTATAGCAAAGAAAGTGGCAGCAACTATTTTAATGAAACTTAAAACTTAATTGACGTCTCTGAGTGCGGCAGATAGCAAAGAAAGTGACAGTAGCAACTTTAATCAGACTTAAAAGTTAATTGACGTCTTTGAGTGCGGCCGTTACACTGTGCCTACAAAAAAATCTGTATGTCACTTACGTATATGCACTGCAAATACAATGTTTTTTAAGGGTAAGGAAAAAAGAAACACTTATAGGATCACTTTGTTGTCCGTCTGTCTGTCTGTGTGTCTGTCTGTCTGTCTATCTGTCTGTCTGTCTGTCTGTCTGTGTGTCTGTGTGTCTGTCAAGAACCTTTTTAACAGGAACGCGTGAGGGCATCAAATTGAAATTAATATCAAATACTTAAGTCTGCAATCCCTTGTTAACGGTTTTCGGATTTTTTCCTTTACTTATGCTCTGAGACTTATGCTTCTTGCTAAATTTCATGATTCTAAGTCAACGGGAAGTACCCTTTAGGTTTTGATACCCTTGATTCCCTTGAATATGCCGCATAAACGGCCGTATCTTTTGATTGCGTTAGTTTAGAAGCTAGGTAAAATTCGGAAAAAGAGGGAAAAAATTTTGAGACTCGATTCCCGTCATTTACGAACTATTTACAAACCTACAAGTTGGTGCGGAACCCTCGGTGCGTGAGTCCGACTCGGACTTGACCGGATTTTTCATTATTCTTCTCGCTTTCATTTTAATTATCATTGTTTACATTTAAACTTCCGTTCTAATTACGTCAATATTCCTATTAATTCCACAAACCAAACGTTCCTCATCATACCACATCGCAATCATTACGCCTCCTGTATTGCCGTGTTCCTGTCAATCCATCTCGTATCTAGTTCAAACCAGTTCGTACAGTCGGAATGACTTGTGCATAGAACTGAATGCTTTCGGCGAGTCATCGCCGTACTAACAGGTGAGTAGGAGGCTCGTTTACGCGTGACGTTTAGTCAAGTCAGCGGAAGGATTAGTCCAAGCTTCAGGCCCAGGAAATATCTCACAGTTTGTATTTATTTTACTCGTGAGTTGTTGGATTATTTTTACTACTGTCAACCAAATCAATTTTGGGTCACCGTGGACTTATAAAAAGCATTAGAAGAATTTGATTGATTATCTCTCCGGAAATCTATTCGGTTGATATAGCATTTAATTTTACCGAAAAATGGCAACGCCCTACGAATGCCTATCTAAGAATAAAGTATCCTTTACCAACCAGGTGTACTTAAAAGTTACAACAATAATATTATCACGTACGTATTACTATTTAATATTTTATAGATTTTATTACAACTAATACCAGTAACTTACTCTTTTCATTGAATGCCGTAGTAACTATAGAACTTTCTGACTACGTTCTTTGGGACCGGCGGCGTAGTGACTGATTTCCTAATACATTGCGTATAATGTCAATTAACCCTTGTGCGGCGAGCGTCTCGACCATGCAATGAAAAGAGAAAACCGTTGAGTTAGGCCACCAGCCCTTAGCAAAGATGCATTACGTTAACTAGCGTTTCTATTCGTTTCGGTTTTAAACCAATCGCGTCACTGGTAGATCACGTGATACGAAGTCACGTGTTACGCACACATACAAATCGACGATGTACCTTTGTTCGAAGACTTTTTACGGGTCTGTTTATACTCTGACCAAGTCCAATAAAAGAAACGGTCGACTGCGCTGGAGTTTCGAACGGAGCTCAGCATTAGGGTACGATCCACGGCTATTGACATTCTGTCCGCCATTGTACGGGCAGTCAGTAAACATGATTTGTAGAAATGACGGCGTCACGTCGAATAGGTACGAGTATTGCACATTCGTTAGGCTTTTTAACTGATTATGTAACAGGTTAACAATTACTGTTAGTTATTTCTAGTTCAAAAGTTTAGTAAAAATTCAAATTGAACTGGGATGGAATATCACACACGTGGCACACGTGGCACACGTGGAACGCGTTTTTTCCTATTGAACCGTGGCATTCAAACAAAAAGTAAATCAAACTTTAAAACGACCGAGTTGTTTAAAAACTGTTCTAGAGCCTGCAGATGAATCGAATACGAAATAAACGTCGATAAAATGGCACATATTTCAAGAAACAGATACTAAGCCAACAAAATAAAAAGAGATCTTAATCGCGTTATCTTTGACGCATCTGCCGACATCTCATAACATATCATATCACCGCGGGGGTCAAAGAAATTAATAACGTTGTTCAAAATTCCACAAACCGTTGTTTAGTGAAGTATCAGCATTAGGAAACCGTGAAATTGAACTGATCCGGGCATGTTGTAAGGTTGTAACACAATCTGTGGTGTGATCTGCCCATTTGTAAGTATAACGAGAATCGACGAAGGCCAAAACCACAAAATATTTGATATTCCTTGCATCAGTCGCATCGATTACTTACGGTGTTTGACCTTGTTAAGTGGAAGGCGCTGTCAAAGTTTTGGGTTAGTCGAGTATGAAAGGAGAAAGGTTAGTTTTGACGTGCGGTTGTTTTTTCCCATGGCATTGTTTTGACTTAGTACCAATACCTATAAAGGTTCGGTTGCACGTACTATCGGCAAAATGGATCCATGACTCACCATAGAACGGTGTCATAGTGACGTATCGTAAGGAAGCTCAAACAAATTGTTTTATAATGTCATTATGACACGGTTCTATAGGGAGTCAAGGTTCAATTTTGTCGATTTTTTTCATACAGTGAAATTAAGACAAACAATTTAACAATTACAGATTTTTCTTAGATTCACCATTTCCCTTAATCACAAAATATTGTTACAAACATAACCCATTTCTTCCTTTATTTTTACAGTAACAGCCTCACCAACATACTACTTAACTAAACATTTATACTTAACCTTCTTACCTTAAGTACGTCTCTTTAACCTAAAATTTTGACAAGTAACTCGATCTCACCTCACAAGCGTTCTCACGAACTTTGTGTTTTGAATTACTGTAACACTATCTAACGTCACGTCTGAGTACTTTAAATCAAATTATACTACCATGAATATTTCTGACAACACCTGTGAAATGTTTAATATTCTTTGTATTATATTTCTTTAGGTAACTTCATTTGTATTTTAATTGGTTACCTACTTAATTGTCATTGAATAATTTGTTTTGGTTACATTTTACAATTTAGAGACTAGTGTTAAGTCCGATACATTTGATAGGTTTCATATTTTTACAACTTCTATCTTTGTGACTATGTATGTTATATTACCATTTCATTGCAATAAGTATTTCATACGGTATTAAGTTCGCATATTTATATAAAACATAAAAGCTTCATACAACACGGCTCGGTACATTTTCACAGTAAAACCGTGTATTCTTGTTTATCGATGCCATAAAATTATTGACAACACGTCGTTCATAGTGCATTTCTTTGCTTTAATAATTATTCCTTATTTCTTAGTATACAAAGTTCATGATTGTTTACTCTTTTGCCAATTATGCCGTGCGTGTTGCAGAATCTTACAGAGTTTATGGCTCAATAATGTGTCATTTTGCGTAATATGGAAAATTACATAAAATGCATTAGCATTTTTCTGCTCCAACTTGATCTCATCAAGTTTGAGTTCCTCCCCATTTGTATTGTAATTGCTCTCTTCAAATTTAAATTAATTGTATCTAAACTAAAGTGACAATTACTATTTAAACTGGTTAGGGTATAATTCTATTTCCAGAGATTATCTCTTTACATAAGTTTTTGTAAACTTTAAAAAATAACCTGCCATCCCATTAAATATTTCCAATACATGACATTTCAATGCACGAAGCCACGCACTCATTTATAAAATAGACCTGCCAATTTCTCTTCCCCATTCCTTTCACAGGAGCTGTCATCACGAAAGGTCCCCCAAACGCACGGCCGATCGGATGCAAACCTTAAATAACGTCCTATTTACGTGAGACTTTTTAGAAGACTCCCTATTTTACCTTTTTTTCATAGGGGAAAGTACAATCACAACAAATACGCCCTTCTCAGGGCTTTCAACGCACCTAAATTTATTGTGAATATTTGATGCGAGTTGTGGATCTGTAAAATTTGAGCTTGAAAGGAAGTTTTAGCCGGGAGTCGAGTTTCGGGTGTTCCTGCAAAATGTTTTAGCATTAAGAATAAGCAATTTTTATTTAAATAGGATGTTATCTTAGAGGCAAAAGTTTTAATGCCTTGAATACTTAATTCCTATTAACTTATAAACCCTATTCAGTTATATATTCTGGGAAAACGCTGGTAAGTATAAGTCGGAGTCTAACATCACTTAATTATTTTTGAATCTTTTAAAGTCGTTCTTAAACACCTAAATTCCTTTCTTGCAGTGTGTTTTCTACATTCATTTCTGTAACGGTTTCAAACGGTCTACGTTCCTAAATATTGTCCATAGAACTAAATATGACATCAATTGGCAAAAACCATTTCTTTCTTCAACTTCAACAATTCTATTGACAAATGCATCAGCGCATTTAACTCCCGTTTCATTTACTTCTTTAAGTCTACAAAAAAAAGTCTCAACCCTCTCGATGCGGGTTGAATCAGGTGTTTCCTTGCGTTTAATGCACTGACTTTTATATTGTTTCTTTGCTCATTCTCAGCATTTGAGGGTTGTATTATCGGAGTTTGCGAGCTTAAAAGGACTTGTTTGTTCAGAATTTAGAACGTTTACCGATTATTTATTTACGTGATGGCTTGTGAGCGTTATGAATTTTTATCTTATGGGTTTTGGGAAAAAAGTGTCGATGTTTGTTTGGTAACTTCGATGAGGTGTGAATTTTTGGGTTTGTTCAAATTTGTATAGCAAATATAGTTTGGAGTTTTGGGGATTATTCAGGTAATATACCTACGTAAATAATGAAAAGTATGAATGAATTGGGCAATGAAGACGTATTTGACGGTATACCTTTACTTCCCAGAATTTCATATGCCCGAATTTCACCTGCCATAATTTACAAATGGCATAATGTTACGTCTTATAATTTTATATGATATACTGATTTTTTATCATAGGAGTCTAATAACAGAATCTTTGTTTCCCATAATATTAATTTCAATAATTTCATTTTTCATAATCATTTTAATCGATATTTGTCACATGCCATAATGTCATTTGCCATCCGTGTAAATGGTGAATGGTGATGTTTGAATTAGGCAAAATGTACCTACATAGGTTAGGTTAGGTTAGAGTTGCAACAAGGCGCGAAACGCCTCAACTACGCGGAATAGGAGCTCCGCTCAGCGGAGCTCCGTCGACATAAGTTTCGATCATTTATGTCCATATCAGTCATGAATGAACACAAATATTAATTACATTAGTAATATAATATTTAAAAAAATGTTATTCAATCAATATATTTATTACAATATAAACAAATATACTTTTACTAAACTTTCAACTTACCACTTACTTACTTACTTACTTTAAATAAACTTTTTAGTATGGCGTTTAAATATTCTATTAAATAAAATTATTACACTTAATAATATGGAAAACATTACGTATGGCATCAGTATCATTATGGCATCTAACTTTCGGGAAAACAAGAGTATGTAAGATAACTTTTCTGGGAAATGTAACATTCGGGCATATAAAATTCGGGCAAGTGAAAATTATAGCATATGAATTTCGGGCAAACAATAGATAATCCCTATTGACACATTCAATCTCAAGAACCATAATAACCCTACAAATTAAAGCTGATATAGATTTCCTAGCAAAAGTGTAATGACCTTGGAGGATTGGTTTAAATTTTGGAGCTATGTTGAAGACTTTGCGTTCTAACTTGACTGCATTTTTATGAATGAAGTTCGACATGAGTCTTCCTATTGACAGTATGAGGATTAAGAATTTACCAAATAGGTCCAAGAATCATGACGTAAAAACAACAACATAAACAATAACAGACCAACCACTTGCGACCATTTCTAACCAATCAGATGTGTTGATGCTAATCTGTGACCCCTCGAACTCCGGAACTTAGTCGGTGTAATAAAAACTGTCACTACATATATTTACGATGCTATAAACAAGATGGAGATATAGTGCTACAAATTTATTGGCTTCTGCAAAGTGGCGCTGTCATCGCCCGGTATTAGTATAGTTAGTATGGAATAAAATTAGTACCAAATTTCACCACTTATTGAAATAAGTTTGTGGCTATGTTACTGGTGGCGCTTGAGTCGCGCAAAGGAAACTTCAAGTTCAGAATAAGTAAGAGGTTTTAAAAAGCAGTAGGGGCAATAAAAATATAGAAAATTAATAAATGGATCTTAGGTCAAATGACAGGTTTTGACCTTTAACATTTAGTAAGGTAAACTTGATATTTATGATGATCGTTTTTAAGAGCTTATTTTTTATGCATTAATATCTTCATCTGGTTATTAATGTATGGTGTTTCTTTTCAATATTTAGATGTTGAAAGCTCTTAAAAAATATTAAACAGCAGATTAAATTTCATAATTTTATTCAGAACAATTATTTAAAGCGTAATTCTGACATTAGGCAACAGAACCGTGCAACTAATTGACATGATGTTTTAAAAGAAATAGTTACACAAGAAGGGAAGGGTTGAGAAGTGAGTAAATGCTAACCCAAGATAAACTGACTAGGTAACTCATCCCATCTTGACAAAATCGCTATAGAAATGTGAAAATCGCAAAAGTCGCTTAGTAACAAAAGGTAATAAAAGTCAGGACGAGACAATTTTATTTTAAACCAAGCGTTAAGTCTTACGTTAGAATATGGAATAGATGTATTCATTTCCCTAGCACCTGTCAAATTTTATCTCGTACGAGTACATGCATAAGCTCGCTGGCTTGTGGCGCGTACGTAAAAGGCGCGCACACATACAAAGCACACGATGTTCCTTTGTTTAAAGATTTTCTACTGGTCTGTTGCTGTGTCTTAGATGTGCAAGATGTATAAATGTCTATAGGTTTAAGCAGATTCCTATATTCCCGAATTCCAATTCACTTATTTTCCATCACAATGCGCCAAGACAAAATGGATTTCCATTTTTATTGTGCAAACGAAATGCTGACACGTCGAGAATCGTTGACACTGGATTAATCTTGGATGAATAAAAGTCATCAATGAGGGATTTTTAAATATTTTCCGTCCATTGAAGCTTTAAACAAATTCCCTGAAAAGATGCGTCAATCAACTTCTGTAGAATAGGGAGATAAGAAGATAAGAAGGCGACGTACGCTGCGCTTTGGGAGCGCACGGAATTGGATAGGCATTTGAAATGGAAATACGGTCAAGTGCGAGTCAGCGTTGCGTGAAAAGGGTTCGAATTTGAAAACTTTTTAGGAATGTAAATTAGTAATTATAATAATATATAATAATCCAGCCTATATACGTCCCACTGCTGGGCACAGGCCTCCACTCACAATGAGAGGGTTTGGGATAGTTCCCACGCGGGCCCAGTGCGGATTGGGAACTTCGCACACACCGTCAAATTGCTTTGATGTAACTAATATTATATATAGTTATACAATTTATGTTAACTTAGTGAAAATCTTTCTTGATTTTTAGAGTTCCGTACCCGAAGGATGCCCAACGGGACCATATTAATATGCCTACGCTGTCCGTCCGTCTGTCTGTGTGTCTGTCTGTCTGTCTGTCCTCGCTATAAAAAGCTGTATATTTTGAACCGTAATAGATAGCGCGTTGATTTTGTTTCAGAATACGTGTTATAATGGCGGATTTACTAACAAATAAAAAAATAAAGTGAAATAAAACAGGGGGTCCCCATACAAGACGCGTTTTTTTCAACATATTTTATTTTGGTTGTATCGTAAAAAAGGTAAAACATACAAGCGTCTGGTATGATTATAGAACAAACCCAATAGAATAACAACAAATGCTAAAAACCAGCCAAATGTGGAACCCTCAGTGCGCTAGACCGACTCGCACTTGCCTGGTTTTTTTCATTGCATTATCACTGATGTACGGTAGGAATGTGCATCATATGCACCAATTATGAATTTAGCCTTTTGCTGCAAATACTCTGTGGTTGTAATATGTATAATTATCCTTGTATGGAAATATTTCTTGCCATAAATAGTCACAAACCTTGATCATTTACCATATATAACCCAATCAGCCAAAAGTTTTGCAGGTGTGTGCAGGTTTCCTCACGATGTTTTCCGTCACCGAAAAGCTCATGGTAAATTTACAAATTATATTTCGCACATAAATTCCGAAAAACTTAGAGGTGCGAGCCCGGGTTCGAACCCACGACCCTCTGCTTAAGAATCGGCAGATCAAACCATTAGGCTACCACGGCATTTTAGTAATTACAATAACAAAACTTTGAAATTTTCGTTTAGGCTTTCATAAGGTTCAATGCTGGTATGTTCTGTAATATTTTGCCAGCAACTGTTTTAGTCGGAAATAAGTATTTTAATTATCCTCCAACAATATTTTGTAGGTACACAAACACCTAAAATGTGTTTCTCTTAATTATTTATGAAATATGCAGATAATCAATTTCACATTCATAATAATAATTTGGTAATTGTTAGAGCGTTTCATCCGCTCTCATTCCCCTGGTCGCATTAATGTCGAAATTCCTGTAGCTTTGAATGCTATTTTCGGTTATCTTGTAGAGTGCTCTGGCTTCTTCAAAATAACTGCAAATGCTTTCCTAATCTACAGGAAACTCGACATTAATTACCAAATTATATCAGGTGGACAATCTTATACATATTGATATAGTCTTATAAGCTCTAGTACTATGGGTACCAGAAAAAATATGTAAGTACATACTTTTATAGAGAAATCAATTCTTGAATCAATAAAAACATCCAAGACTCAGGAGCAAATACCCGCGCTCATCACACAAATATTTGTCCTTACCGCGTATCAAACTGTGGACCGCTAACTTATTAAGCAGGGTCACAACAAACTAGGCTAACTGCGTCGTCAAACCGAATAGTAATTTCAACACCTCAAAAGCCACAGCGAACCCGTCCTTACTTTCAACCCTTACTCTGCCACGGAAATGTCTTGGAAGAGTCCACTCTCCCAAGTTCTTTTCACGGAAAAATATTTTGATCTATTCCAACAGCCAGCGTTACTCGTAAAGGGAATGGGAGGGTTAAATCTCATTATTTTATAGCAGATGTAAAGCGAATTTATAGAGGTTTGCCCGAGGTCATATTTTGTTATGTTCCAATAATTCTAGGTGATTGCCGATTTGGCTGAGAAGGCCATAACGGGCCGCGTGGCGTTTAGTGTTGAAGTTAAAAGTTTAGGAGCCTTGTTTACGCCATTAAATGTCCTTGTGGTTATTTTACTATGAAGGGTTTTGGGTTCGATGTATATTGTAGGTTATTTTATATTTTTAAAGAGACTAGCAGGATACTGTGGCTTGATTCATGTATAGTTGACTATGTTTAAAAGAGTTTTTTTTTCGTAAAATCCTGTCATATTCTGGTATAAGTACCTACTTAAAATGTTGACACCTATCTTTGTTTTCACGTAAAATACAACTAAACTAAGTTACAAATAAAAAACATTACCTCTTCCTGCTCAATGTTCTTTATCAAGAACGGTTTAGTACGTTCTACCCGCTAGTTCAAATAATCCGTATAAAAGTGTCATAGAGTGTCATTTATAGAGGACATTGGGCAGGAATCGTAAACCAAAACAAAATTGCTTGGGTAGGACGAGGATTGAGTTGAGATAGATAGATAGCGGTTAGAGTGGGTTGAGTTTAGATAGATATATTTTATTATTTACGTAGTTGCGCAAAGTCATGGCCCGGCCATTACGTATTACATAAAAATACGAAAGTGCAAACACTAACCATCATAAGTATATCAGAGTCCTTAGCCAAGATGCCCATCACTAAGTAGCGTTTCTATTCGTTTAGTTTTTAAACTAATCGCGTCACTGGTAGATTACGTGACTCTTCGTATCACGTGATCTACCAATGACGCGATTGGTTTAAAAACTAAACGAATAGAAACGCTAGTTAGCGATGGGCATCTTGGCTAAGGGCCCTGGTGGCCTGGGTGCTCCGTTTCTAAAAATAGAAAAAATAAAGCTGCTATGCCAATAATTTTTAATAGTAACGAAGTTAACTTCCATAATATAAATCACGTTAAAAGGCGCATCAGTACAAAAACCATTCAAACAATAATCCTTACATTCAATAATACCAAAGCGATTGAAACAAATAATGCCGTCGCCATATGGCGCGAAAAAAAATTAAAAAGCGCAATATCTCGGCGTTATGCAGAATGCAGGCGGTGCGTATGCAATTCCTCGTGGTGCAACGAGGGAGGCACGTGCGGGGACAGACGGGCGGGGGACACGCGGCGGTTGGAACGCCACTTAGGTTTATTTCTGTGAAAGAAATAACTGTGTGTACAGTTTTATTGGGGTGCAGATTATTTGCTAAAAAATATAAAGATAAAATGAACAAAATGATACAATAATGCGAAATGGGTGAATATTCGGGCGTTTCAACCGCCTCATTACCATTCGCAATATATTGACGAAATCAATGACACCTACCAGCAACTTCTGATGTAAACAGAAGCAGAACCGGGGCTAGTTTCTATTAGATCAGAAGTTGCTGGTAGGTGTCATTGATTTCGTCAATATATTGCGAATGGTAATGAGGCGGTTGAAACGCCCGAATATTCACCCAAATAACGGGGATGCTCTAAAAAATTCATACGTTATATTCTAACAAAATATGGTCAAGTATTGTCCTCTGCAATAGAGATTTACTTAAAAGGAAACTTTTTCTAATATCAGCTGATTTCAAAATTGTAATTGGACACTTGGACATTTTAAAAATATTCTTTCATAATATTGCATTTCAACAATTACTTTGATTCACTTTGATTAGGCATTTATTTATTGACTTAGTTTAGTTTTCTATTACGTAGATCTTAATTTAAATTAATTGTCTTATTAGTTTACATCACATTACATCATTGGTATTACGCATAATATTTAAAGCCTAACTGCCGCACTCAGCGACGTCAATTAAGTTTTAAGTTTCATTAAAGTTGCTGCGTCTTATTCTATTGCTATAGCAAAGACAGTGGCAGCAGCAACTTTAATGAAACTTAAAACTTAATTGACGTCTCTGAGTGCGGCAGTTAGAAACATTGAGTACAAACATTTAATGTCTTTGTAAAAAACGCTCGTCTACCACCGCCGTTCTGTTTTTCCTCTCAAAGCACATGGTCCCGAAGTTGTCTTTAATTAAATGTAAAACTTCTCGACACTGTCTGTCCGTCCGTCTTCCGGCGTCGGCGCACGGCTCACCATTTGTTACCATCTTAGTTTACGCTCAAGTTATTCCGCAAATGTTTTGACAAATTCAATTCGGCCAGATGCTTTATTTTGTACACTATCTATGTTGTAGATAGGGTTGTATTATGGCGGCGCTACACACAGACAATTATTTGAACAAAGACTTTGAAAGACTTTGCTCACACATTTGAAAAATGTTTATGTACCTGCCACACTTGCTTCAAATGCATGTTCAGTCCACAGTGTTCGCAAAGTCAACAAACAAGATGGACGACAGGTTTGTTGACGCGGTCTACCTATATTATTATTTTAATTATTACTTACTCAATGCGCGACAAAAACTAAAATGGTCTAGGAGAAGGCGCGAGTGGATGTGTGAAATGTATCGTAGCAGAACGAGGTGGTATATTAATTTCATGAGTTACATTATGCATGTTGAAACATCATACATTTATTTATAATTGCATTGTTATTTTAAGTGTGTAATAAAATTATTTGCGAGCAACTAAAATGATTAGCGAGCAACTAAACTTTGTGCAAGTGTGGCAGCCTACCCAACATTTGACCTTTGAACGCTTTGATGTGCGCTCGAAAAACCGACAACGCATGGCAAAGTGCAAATGTGTGATCAAATATTGAACAAATAAGCAAATACCAGTGCTTCACATGTGATCAAATATGTGTTCAAACATTTGTGCTATGTGTGGCGCCGGCATTATAAATAGATCTTGAGAATTGGTAGTGGTATCTCAGTATCAAGACATGTTAAGGTAAATATTAATTCATAGGGTCAAAAGCAAACGCATGGTTTTTTTTTGACGCGTTTTCAACCCTCTAAGCAAAACAGAGTGTTATAGGTAAGTTAAAACATGGTGTCTGTGTATAATTATGTGTATCTGTCTGTGACAATATAGCTGGATGAACCGATTTTGATTTAGTTTTTCTTTGGTTGGAGACGAGGTAAATTCACCGGTTAATTCATCAGACGATTGAAATTTTTAACAGAATCATTTAAAATGAGTTGCTCTGTGAGCTGTAGAACTCGCAACAAACTTAACTTTGCCGTTGGAAACCTGTTATTCCCATACATCGACATAGGTCGCGGTCAGTTTACCAACACCGCAAATAAGTTTGTAATCGCAAAAACCCCCATATCACCGCCATTTTGAAAAGTTTCGAAAAACTGAATCGATAAAAATCTCCATATAATTCAAAATTTCACGAAAATCGGTTGAGAAATGCAACCTTTGGAGGAGAACAGCTGGACATACGAAATCATTTTTGCCCAAGCTAAAACTGAGACGCTTCGCTCGCACTTGGCGCTTTTTTGGTCGATAAAACAGACTCCCTTTGAGATGGAATAACTTCTATTGAGAACTCCAACGGTACAAAACAATGAAAAGTTATTAAGTCTTCAGCTCCATTAATTGTTTCTAATGAACTGTAAAAACGTTTTGTTTGTGCTAAAGTACAACCCAAGTTTCCAGTCTGAACAGAATCACCGCGTTTTTGAAGCGAGCTTCAAAAATCCTCAACTTACAAGGAAATTAAACTAATTGAAAAACTTTTCTAATTATCGCCTTTACAGATACTTGGAGTAAATCGCCTTAAGGGTAAACAACACCTCAGGAATCCGCCCCTGAGAGCCCGGGATCACGGGCGACGCAAGTGACAAGAGTTAGCGACTGTACCTAATCGAAAAATATTAGTTATAAAAATATTTATGAGTTTAAGGACGATTTCAGATCATTTTTGTATGAAAACAAATATTATTTTTATTAATTTCAACTTAATTGCAGTATGCAAATCATAATTCGGCATTCCGATCACAATTTTAAAATTGGGATTGTTTTATAATGATGTAGTCACATTCGCAGTTACATTAGTTCTGTATTTACTTAGCTTTTTTGTCATGTTTTGAAAACATAATCACGAATTTGATTAAATATTTGAAGCAAAAAAAATACTAAAATACTGAATGCCGTACGACAAAATGGTGGACTTAATGTCCAATGGTATTCTTTACCAGTCAACCAGTAGGCCAAACAGATGAATACGGTGGAAGGAAATTAGCGTTGAAAAAAAAACGTACGAACGGAAACGTGCGATTGACACGAGACAGATATTGGTGGATTTTTTTTCGAAAGTGCCTAGCAATAGATGTGCTTCAACTGACATGATGATGATAAACATAACTATTCCTTTTAAAACTTATCATTATTTAGTTTTATATATTATTATTCTAATGTATTTTTTTTTAATATTGTTTAACTATCTATAGATTCGTTTAAATTTATTCATTTTAATTTAGTGTATGTTGTTTAATTTATAAAGGTAATCAAGCTAGTATTAAGTGGTTTTTGCATGCCGATCACAGTTAAATATATGTTTCAAAATAATTTCTAATTTAAGACCTACTACTACCATGTTTAGAGCAAATAAATAATTTCACTTCATTTCATATCTCTTAAAATCAAACACATGAAACATTTAAAGCTATCCCCGCTGCTCGCTTACATCACAAACCCTCTAAAATCTTTTTAAGTCCTAGCATTAGCACTGCATCTTAAAATTGAATAAAAATCACATTAGGCTTAAGTACCCGAACTTGCATCCGGTTTGGAAAAAACAATGTACTTCCTTTTATATGTCATAATAAAGATTTAACTAAAGTAATTTGAATGCAGATAAGCGTAGTTTGTTTCGGGATGTAAAATTTTATTGAAGTGTTATTTTAGGTTGTTTAGATATATGGGGGTGAAATTTTCTTGAATATTGACAAATTATACAGTTCAATAATACAAGGAGTTCAATAAAGTAAGGATAAATGTTCTGTAAGAAATGTTGCAGCAATTAATTTATCTAATTAATTTACTAAGATTTATATTGACTTGAATGGCTTAGTTACTGTCATTATTATTTCTGTAAAACATATTTTGCGAATATATCCGAAACTAACATGAAGTTTTACAATTTTAGTTTGAGACTTGTTTTATTTATGTAATGTCATACATGTTTTTTTTTTTTAAATTTTGCTCTCGTATTTGGCAGCTCTGCTTTCAACACACCTTTCTTGATTTCTCATTATAGAAATCTAAATTAAAAATAATAAAATCTACCCAAAACCAATTTCCTGAACGAGCTTCCGAAAAATCACATCGCTGCACCAACCTCATTTTTTATTCATCGAAAACGCGACAAAAAACTCAACTAAGACGATCGTTAAGTAAATTAATACGAGTATAAAACATGATTAAAAAAATTACGCCGACAGCCCTGGAGGGTGGCGAGACTGGGGAGCATCCCTTGTGTATGAATGGATGCTTTCTTCAAAGCATATACCATATTATCAATGCAGATGGAAAACAAATGATGAACAAATACGACCTCTGTTTTAGAGGATTTAGGTTCATGCGTTTTTTTCAGTTGTTTTTGTAACTTTGTAATTGTATGACAAGTTTACCTTCAAGTGCTATAAGTTCTAATGTCTCTCTACGGTTTAATATTAGTTGCCTAAGGGGCGAAACAATGAAAATGGTAATGCAGCACACGGCGCTATATTTATTTTTAACTTCTGCTGTGTAATGGGGTAGTTTTCGTTATGGTCTGAAGTTGTTACCATTGTAATTTATTTTTTGCTTCCGATGAACTTATCTCGTAGAAGACCTTCAAAGGAATAACAATTAGTTTAAAATTATATTTATGCTGTAACTTTTCGAAAACAGGAAATAAAATAAAACAGCCAACTCTAAAAAAACACATGAAACATCGAAGTCATTTTACTGTCTTTATCTACGCGATTAAGTACTTTTTAAATTTATAACAGAATTTGTGAACAGTGTGATACTTGTCGGAGTAAATGTAAAACTAAAACATTTTAATTTAAATCGTATCTCATAAACGCAAGGCTTATAATATATAAATAATAATCCAGCCTATATACCGTCCCACTGCTGGGCACAGGCCTCCACTCACGATGAGAGGGTTTGGGCTATAGTTCCCACGCGGGCCCAGTGCGGATTGGGAACTTCGCACACACCGTCAAATTGCTTTGCAGGTGTGTGCAGGTTTCCTCACGATGTTTTCCTTCACCGAAAAGCTCATGGTAAATTTACAAATTATATTCCGCACATAAATTCCGAAAAACTTAGAGGTGCGAGCCCGGGTTCGAACCCACGACCCTCTGCTTAAGAGTTGGCAGGTCAAACCATTAGGCTACCACGGCTTAACTTTGCAACGCAAGGCTTAACTTTGCTTAATTAAAATAAGAACCCATTATGAAGTGAGTTTTTTGTTCTGTAATCGGTTATATAGAGTATTGTTGATCGAAGCATTAAGTACATAAAACGTTCTAAAGGTACACAACATGCGCTTTCCACAATGATAATAAAAAATAGCAAGGAATTTTAAATGTCTGTTTTCGCGGCCTGAACCCTTTGAGACAATAAGAATGACTAATTCACAAAACAGGGGCTTAACTTTGTTCAGCGGGACAGCTTCTCAATTTTGCATCCAAATATTGACGCAGTGCAGTCATTTGAAGGCTAAAACGAAAATACAATAAGAGCCATTATTTATTATAATCACATTAACTGCCGCACTCAGAGATTAGTTTTAAGTTTGATTAAAGTTGCTGCGTCTTATTCTATTGCTATAGCAAAGAAAGTGACAGCAGCAACTTTAATCAAACATAAAAGTGTTTTGACGTCTCTGAGCACGGCCGTAAGTATAATGAAATAACTATTAAATCCTACTTAATAAACGAGGAACCTTTGTATATAATATATGGGGGGGGGGAAATCGATCTAGCTAGGTCTCTATCTGGGAAAATTCGTAATCCTCGTATTTTCGTATTTTCACGCAAAAAGATTTGCCCGTGCAATATGGTTCATCTTTTCGCTGCGGCCGCCACCGTCTGACTAGCGTAATTGTTAAAGCGTTGGCCTACTACGCCGAGACTGCAGGTACGAACCCCAGCTATGGACAGGTTTTTTTTCGTTTTGTTCTTTTTTTGGGTAAATCTTTTATTTTTTTGTTTTTGTATAGAAATCGATGAAAATTCGATTTTGACCCGAGCGACGACACTTGGTCTCCCAGAGCCCTTAGCCAAGATGCCCATCGCTAACTAGCGTTTCTATTCGTTTAGTTTTTAAACCAATCGCGTCATTGGTAGATCACGTGATACGAAGAGTCACGTGATCTACCAGTGACGCGATTGGTTTAAAAACTAAACTAATAGAAACGCTAGTTAGCGATGGGCATCTTGGCGAAGGGCTCTGGTACGGAAAATACAATAAGACCAATTATTTATTATAATCACATTAGGTATAATTAAATAGCTATTAAATGGATATAAACCCCCGACAAAATCGAGATCACTTCAGAGCTCTTGAACGACTTAAAGGATTTTCATCAAACCAAGCTAAGAACACTCGATTAAATCACCTTTCTAACAAAAAGACTAAATCAAAATCGATCCACTTTAAATATCTGTATTTTTTTATCGTACTACATAACCGATTGATTTCGTTAGAATAATATTTTGTTATAAATATCAAAATATAAAATACAAAAAACGGTATTTTAACTTTTTTTTTGTTTTATCATAAAAACGGTAACATACAAGCTATGTGTAAGTCGAGCGGTACGCAATCGTACTTGGCCGGTTTTTTCACCATCGCAAACTCTAAAATATATGCAGAAACTAAACACAATTTCACTAACTCATTCCAATTCCCTCCCTAAACGTTATCATACAATTCACCTGCAAGTGTGAATTTCCCGTGCGTCTAATATATGCGTAAAAATTCCCGCGCGCGGGAAATTTCAATCTATCCCTTATGCATATGCAAACCACCCCACGTAACGCGTCGCGTGCAGAAAACGCCATTTAAAGTACGCATACGATTTACAATATTATAAATTGGTTGTTTTGTGGGATGTTTTGAAATAATTCTGTGGAAGATCGCCCTGTAAGTCACAGTTGAGTTACCTACTATGATAGCAAAAAAAATTGAAATAAAATAAAATTGTTTTTTAAATTTCTGAAGCTAATAAAAACTACACCCCCTATGCTAATAGAACTGCTTCTGTTTACATCAGAAGTTGCTGGTAGGTGTCATTGAATTCGTCAATATGTTGAAAACCCAGAAAAGTAGAATGGCCCTGTTGAAAAAAAAAATTAACAGACAATACAAAGATATGTATACATAATAATATGCAGTTTTGCTCCTTATTGCAATGGGATAAGATGCAAAAGAATGCAACATTATCATTGTACTCGACTGTACCTACGTTGATGAAATATATGAAGTATTTGTATGAACTCCAAATTGTTTTATGTACAACTTTCCATCCTACTCACTTAATAAACATACGTACACCCCGACTTATTATAACCTCAAAAGAATTCTGCGTACCTTTTTAGGGTTCCGCACGCTAGGTTTCGTAACACCTTTTTCAGCGCTCGCACAATTAATTCTGTACGTTTTATTTTCACACCATCTACTCGTAGATACGTAAAGAAATTATACAGTTTTCGTATGCTTATTGTAATGTTTTATTATATTACGTTATTACACACACAGGGCCTGTTTCACAACCGACAAGTACATTTATTTGCCACACAAAGTTAGCCCTCTCCTTGTCTATTTGTGAGAGTAAGAAAGGGAAAGGGCTAAATTTATCTGTCAAATAAGTTTTACTGGACGATTGTGTTAGATTAATAAAGTAGTTATTTAATTGGTAACATATTTCATCCTTGATAATGAGAGTAATAATGCAATATTGAATGCCCGCCTTATTTTTGTTAATAGCTGGTAACTCTTAAGTGTACTCTCTATGGTTAACCAAAGATAATAGACTAGGCGCTAGGCGTCGCTCTCTTGTTTTACTGGCGAATTTTAGCGGTTTTGTATTTGGAGATTGTTGAATCTAAGTGGAAATAAATTACAAATATCCGAAGATTAATCGTTTAATTTGCTGCAAAAGCTTAAGATTTCAATTGTGAAACATGCGGTTAGTTAGATTACAATAAAATAAAAACACTTGGGATATGAAATATCTACTTGTAATTTTTTTTTGGAAAATGATATATGCCACCAACATAAAAACAATAACACAAAAAGTGAACCAAAATTAAACAATAACAAATAAGTATGACGTTATTTCATCTAATAGGTACCTTGACACTTACAGAATCCTCTGCACGCACCTCCGTCTCGCACTTGGCCGATTTTTCACTATCTTCCAGGTATGCACGTCACGCTGCATATTGCATTCACTTGTAATGCATTAACCGCGGTATAAAAGTTTAATATGGATTCGCTTTTTGCGCCTAGCCGTGCGCGGGGATAAATAGAGATAGGATGCATTATTAATATATTTTATTGAGCCAAGTTTTGTGGGGGTGGATAATCGCTAGGTTAGAATTAGGCTTTTGGAAAATATAACTTAGATGGTCTGATCATTTTGGGGCAGTTTTGCACGGCGAACGATTCAAATCCTAGGATAGGGGGCCGAGAAAAATATTTGACGATAACAGTGAGAATTTATACAAAAACCGGGCAAGTGCGAGTCGGACTCGGACACTGAGGGTTCCGTACATAATTGGCTGATTTTTAGTATTAGTTGCTATTCCATAGGGTTTGTTCTAGTCATACCTTTGACGCTTGTATGTTTTACCGTTTTTACCATACAACAATAATAAAAAAAACATTTTGTTATTGTTGACCCCCTTCATTATTTAAGCCGTTTAAAAGTTATGAGCTTGATCACGGTTTTGTCTGGAGTTTTTTAATACTTGAAATCTTCTAGTGACGAAGTCCCTCCAGTGAAAATGTACGTGCTCGGAGCCCGTTGAAGTTTTTGCTCGTTGCTCATAGGTTTTTTTAGGCGCTGATGTTGGGGTTTTTAATTCGGTTAGGTAAGTCAGTTTCAAAAATCGTTGAGTTATTGCACCTTAAGGCTTCGTGAGGTGTTCTAAATGAATTCATTGGCAAGTTGGTGGCGTTTAATGTGGTAGGATCAAGCGATTGCCAGTGCAGGTGGCTACGAAATCGTAAATACTCCATTTGAGATTTAGTGGGTCTAGACGAGCTTCGATCGTAACTGTTAGAAAACAGGTAAAGTAAGTTTGCCCCCGACTCTGTCCGCGTATAAGTTGTTTATCATCTCGAAAACTATCAACTGAGTCAATCCAGTATAAGAACTTTGTACCAAATTTTATCCAAATCCGTTGATCCATTTAGGAGTGATTGAAACGCAAACATCCAGACATTCATACAAACTTCTCATTGATTATATTAGGAGTGGTAGTAGTAGGAAGTAGGTAAACTCATAGTTATGTAAAACCTAACCGCCTGTGACAATGCTTGTGTTTAATAATAATAATAATAATCCAGCCTATATACGTCCCACTGCTGGGCACAGGCCTCCACTCACAATGAGAGGGTTTGGGCTATAGTTCCCACGCGGGCCCAGTGCGGATTGGGAACTTCGCACACACCGTCAAATTGCTTTGCAGGTGTGTGCAGGTTTCCTCACGATGTTTTCCTTCACCGAAAAGCTCATGGTAAATTTACAAATTATATTTCGCACATAAATTCCGAAAAACTTAGAGGTGCCCGGGTTCGAACCCACGACCCTCTGCATAAGAGTCGGCAGGTCAAACCATTAGGCTACCACGGCTTCTTTTTTTTTCTTGTGGAAAACCGGGATTGTGCATGTCATGTAAGTGCGAGAGTGACGGATGTTTAATCTACATTTTATCCACCGGGATAAAAGCGACCGTTGTCTGATTTTAATGTTCAACCACCTTTCAGTCTCTCTACTAAATAATTTTGAATGAACTTGAATAAACTGTTTGAAAATTAAAACGTAATGTGACCTAGTTGAGATAGTACTGTACAAAAGCAGATGGCAGACGGCATGCGAATATGATTTACTGACCCATTTTAAACTGCTTTGTTACGAAAGGGATGTTGTTTTCTCTCTCTTTAGCTTGGCGACTGTTTTTGGCAATCGTTTAACATACGGTTAACATTGAATTAGGTCATCAGTTTGGTAATTGACGGTTTATTATCTGAGGGACGACCTGGTCATCTGTGAAACCAGCGACTAAATTAATGTGCAGGCAGTTGAATGTCATTTACCCACTTTGACGGATGACGTAAATTCGCCGGCTATTCATCGACTGAGTAGAACTGAACGACGATGCGTTAACAGAATAACATAGCTGCCTTCTCTTTAACTTGTCTATGCTGCGTTTGTCTCGCGTTTTTTTGCTCCGTGCACGTTTGTGTAGGTATTTCCCTTTTTTTCTGTTCTAAACACATATAATAATATCTCTAAATTGAGCATTTTTATTACTTCCAACAACATGTTATAATTACAAATAGGTTAACTTGTTAAAATCTCACTAGTATAATACGCTATTTCAAATTACTTTTTAAATCTTTAACGATATTAATTTTAACCAATCCTAACCAATTATTTTTAATTACAGGTACGTGACTCACCCTTCAGTACTACGTATATATACATCAACACGCGATTACGAAGCTAAATATTATTTAAATGCCGGATCTGAACCCGCTATCTTTTGTGTCCAGTCCATTGGACCCATGATCCTGATTACCCCCTCAAAGGTCAGTGAACTCAGCCCTTTCGCTCCCCTACCTGCCCTTTCTGATTTTTACATCCTATTTTACACTCAACGGCTTTTAGTTTGGCAAATATGAAGCTTTAAGAGGTCGAAAATTTATGGTGAAACAATAGGTCCAATTTTTATTTTTTTTGATAATGGGCTTGCTCTTGACTAACTCTTGCCCTTGGAGGACGAAGATTCAGTCTATAGGTCTCCACGAAGAAACTTTATTATTTATGCTATGTATATTTTAAATTTTATTATTATTTCATACAATCGTTGGAGCACTAGCTGAAGCTATATTATAACTTACGGGTATAGACACGTATTAGATTTATTAAAAAAGACTGACTGTTGAATTTTTTGCGCTTCTTCTCGACAATGGTCTCGTCTTGGGAAACTTTTATTTTCATATAAAATTTAATTTTACGTGTTTTTAGTATATTTGTTAGATTTTTTTAGTCCAAAATCTTATTCAAATCTTCAAGTTCAAGTCGATTTTGGATCTGTTGGCTGAATGAGGCTGTATGATGAAGAATTCGAAAGTGCAAGAGGATTATTATTTATACTAAACTTACTTACTTAAACCCAATGCATTTTAACTCGGTTCAGACTCACTAAGCATCTGATCACTGTAAAAAAACTAAAAAAGTGGAAAGCTCAATATTATTTTGTCTGTTTTTATTTCATAATACATTTATTATGTCCCTAAATAACGTCAACGTATAATTTATACAATAACACACTGTGTATTTTTAAATGCCAAACAACAAATGGCATGGCATTAACAAAGGTGAGGCATTTCAAGTTGTGAAGTGTATACGACGCTACAAGAGAATATACTTTATTACTTTACTGCAAATATTTATCTACAAAGCATTAATTAAGTATGAAACTGTTATCAATCAAGGCCTTTTAATTAAGAACTTTTTTTCGTACGTCTTGAATATTAAGTCTTTTTAAGTACAATGATAATTTAAAAAAATATATAAAAATGCAATTCTAATTGAAATTGATTGTTTAAATCCTTCAGTGCTAAATTTATTATCAAATAATCGTGTAACGAATTATTTCCCATTAGGTAATTGTCATTTATAACTATATCCATGCCTATATCTATATCTACTCGTAAGAACATACAAGATCAACGCAACAGAGATATAAGTGGAGGAGAGAAACCAAGACAAATTGGATTAATTTAATTTAGCCGTAGAAACTATATCGATATATCAAGTTGGTTCGAGCCAAACTCACCTTAGACAATATTTGCAATAGCTACAGCGCGTGTATTTTGTGTATAAACATCGTCCCCTCCACTTGAAATATCTCGCTACTACCCTCATCCGACAATGGCGTCGAACGCTTTCTTATATAATCAAGAGACGTCACTAGAGACAGGGGGAATCGGAGCTATTAAAAAGATACAAGTATAAGTTGTGGCTGAGTAATCAGCGGAAATAGATCAGCCTGTATATAAAAATTAGTTATTTATATTTCTCATTGTCTGCGATATTGTAATTATGTTAAGTGTGTCTAGGTTTTCTTCTTATTTTAGACGGATAACTATTATTACGAACTACCTCAACATTTTTAAACTATTGCAATGCATTTAATTCGGATTGACGTTTCTACTCGTATTATAACATTTTATTTACAACTACATAATTGGACTTGACACATTTTTGTATCTTTATAGGGCTTGGCTTTTTGAATTAGTGGATTTCCAAATGCGATTAATACAAAAAAATATTTCTTTCTCCCAAACCAAATACGCAACTTAAAAAAAACGCTTACCACTTTTTACATTACTTTGCCATACAAAAACAAATCTATAAAAATTCCACACTCCTCATAACCTTTATTATCTGCTTTTATCCAACCATCATTCCCAAATCACCCTTTTCTTCAACCTTATCTAGTCTTCACCACCTTTGACTCCTCTCCACTTCAAGATCCTCCAACAGTGATCGATATTTCCAAGATCGTGATCACCCAAGCGTCTGCAAGCGCCGGAGGTTGAATAAATATTGGCCTCTTTAGTACTAAGTGCTGCCATTGTGTCTCCAATATAAGAATAACACTCATTTACCAGAACAATGGTGGTTTTGAGAGGTTCTGTATATTTGTAAAATACGTTGTCAAGGTTAATTTGAATGTTATCTTATGGTTAAAATTATTATGGGAATTTGCTAACGACGACGTGAAACTGTTTAGCGTGACCAAAGTTTTGCCTATGATTTTAAAAGTGAGTAGTAGGTTATACGTGTTCAGAAAATGGCATACTAAAACTTGATAGGTATACCATTTTAGGTGTCTATGCCATTTTTAGACACCGAATGTCATATATATATTCCTCTTTTTATAACATACATCATCGCAATAAGCGGTCATTTTAATGCTTTAATTTTTTTTTATAAGTACGATCTTTTTATTGATAACGGTATTTGATTTCTTCATAATTTTTTTCATCCTCGTTAATATTTAATTAATTAACATATTGAATTTGTCCTTATTTAACAAAATAATTAAGTTTAATATTTGTATTAGCTTAAAATTATCATTTGCTTTGTTATTTTTTTTCATCATGTTCTCAGTTATTATACTCGTAGTTATCATTCTTACCAATATCATAATCGTCATCATCTTCGTAGCCCTATTCATTAGTTTACTGAAACGATACTTCACTGTCAACAACCCATTCCATGTTAACCTAGGCAGTAAAATGCAAATTCAAATGATCATGAACTTCAAAGTCTATAAAACCGTCTACCCCATCCCTGATTATAGTGAGCACTATAATAGCATATGTTTCGAGCTAGGGAAGACTATAAAAACCTAAGAACGCTCGATTACCTAATAGCAGTGGAGGGCCATCGACACGAGGGGTGAAGTGGAGGGGAGATGAGTCTAAAACAAAGCCAACCCTATCGTGATCGGTTGCTCTCTTTGAAGGAACATACTGTAGTCTAAATTGCTGTAGTACGGAACCCCTTTTTAGGGTTCCGTTGATTGAATGAAATGGCACTTGTGATGCTTAATTATTGTTTTTGTAGTCACGTTTATTTTGTGATTCGCAGCTTTTAGTGTTTTTTCTGTAAAACTCCATTTGCTTTTTTATTTAAACTTAAATATGATGTATTTGTAGATGTCAAACACTTTACTTAAAATATTGACAAAAACAAAACAGTATTAAGTATAAAAATCTTTAAAGACTAGGGTTCAGAATGACGAAAATAAAAATTGTAAAATAATTCAAAAATATTGGACCAAATCTACTTTACATTTGTATTTTATAACGGACTGGTTTCCGCAACACGTAGTTTAGTCTACCACACGCAAAATAAGCATATTTTGCGTGTGGTAGACTAAATCTAATAACATTTTTGAGTCATCGGATCGTTACTAGCCTGCACATAACTTACACATCACATAAAACCTAAACTTACGATTATCTCTGAACTTATTTCCAATCTTGTTCCATTCCGCAAAGCGGTCGAAACATAAAAGTTCCAAGAAACGTAACAATCATAGCAAATTTCAGTGGAAGTGGGCCGCAAATGTCAAAATAAACCTTTTACTGCCGCTCCGCGCATAAAAATATTAAGTTTATTCGACAGTTAGCCTTAACAGCTTAGTGATATCGCTAAAGGCCTTTTTTTTTCATTTTTGCCCTAAGAATACAGTTTTATGGGATTAGAAGTGGTTGTGAGAAACTACAAAGTAAATTAATGTTGACGGAGTTGATATACGTAAATTTGATGTTGTGGTGGTTAAATTAGTATTATAACAATGTGTTTCAACGATTAAGATGATAAAGAATCTTTCCTTTTTTTAATAAAAAATATCGGAAAGTCTTCAAATAATTAACTATAGTGTCTTCAATCCACGTAGACACGTAATGTGGATTGGGTAAGACTGACTGACGCTTGCATAAAAATGGAAGTATTGGAACCTTGGTATAAACCGCTGTCATATCATAACCCAAAATGGAATCAATTTTATGCAAGTATTTCAGTCAGCAGAACACTGGACCTATCAAAGCACTCTACTTTACATTGATGTTTTTAGAAAATGTTCCCAGCGACATTTTGCCATCATTTTAAACTTCAGCCCAGCTACACCCGGACTGCGCTCACAAAGTTGTCAGATCGTGTCATTAAGCTTTAAAATTATGGAGCCATCTCGCTATATGAGCACTTATCGGCTTTAACGATATGGAAACTCATGACTCAATTGCAAAAAGTTTAAATATTCGATAGGTTTCCTGTGTATTTTGTATTTTTAGTTCACTAGCTTGCGTTTAAGAGGTAAGTCATATCTGGTGGCTGTTATGATGTTAATTTATTGTTATTAGTCATAGTCTTTGGCAGGCTTTTGATTTTGTCTTTGTCTTATTACAAAACATATTTAATTTTTTTTAAACCATTCTTTAGACAATCATTAATCCTTTTATAGGTACCTAAATACATCATGTAGTCAAACTCGACCACATGATCATTTGTTGACCAATTAACTTTTGTTGTAAATAATTATGTTATGTTAATAAATAATCTGAATCTGAATTATACTTTTACATTAATAATTAATAATGCGTAACTGAATATACAGAGCATAACATTAATTCTGGCTCATTCCCACGCTGTTCACGGACGCCATTATTAAATACCCCCAAACCGCGAAATTCAGAATTAAAATTTCAACAGCCGACGGAATCCAGTTTGTTCTATGCCACTAGACTAGGTTGGGGCCAGATGTACTAATGCATGATGCATTGTGAACAGCAAACTCTGACCGGCCATTGTACTATGACCCGGTTCTGAAGAGGCTTTTAGGTATCACGATTGTTCAAATAGTTTACATAAAAAAATGCTATTTAATGAATATATTTTATATAAATAATAAATAATAACGTAAATAAATATCAAGTGGAAAACTCTCGCAAATTGACTTCTAGGTAGATAACGATAACCAAACCTTTATAGAGAAATAAATACTTATATACGTAGAAAAACATCCTAAACTCAGGAACATTATACTTGCGCTTATCATACAAGTTTTTTCCCTTACCTATGGAACCCAGGATGGCTAGCTTCGTAAGCAAGGTTATTACCGACTTATACACAAAGTACCTTAACCTCTCAAAAGAACAGATATCTTAGTTATAACTAGAGATGATTTTAAGTAATTGTGGCTGTTTGTAATTATTATAACTTTTGAAAATATGTTCTATGGAAACTGCTTTGTTTAAAATTATTCCGATTTAGTTTAAATGTAAAAGCATGAAGCGTATGTTTTTCTTGATTTCATTCAAGAACACGTGTCTATCTAATAATTTGAATAAAAGTACTCGTAGCAACCGTGTATTGTAAATGTCTTCATCCAAACTATGCCAGTACACCAGTCACTGTGTCAGAAGTTGATAACAATCCGCCGGCTGGAATCTCTCGTGGTTAACTTTAGATAAACCTTTTCATTACTTATAAATATATTTATTAAATAACATTATTTCTTCAGAATCAAGGAAATTTACTTAGAGATTCTATCTAATTCAATCTTTTCAATTCAGATAAATCAATTTATTTTTATTTTAAGCTCGAAATACACAATGTTCTGAATAATTCATTAATTTTATTTGTGATATATTTTGTAATTTAATAAGTTGGGATGGCTAGACTAAGTACAGAAATCCTACCCACATGCAAAATAGGCGCTAGACGTCGAATTGCGGAAACCAGTCCGCCTTTAAAAAAAATCAAAATTAAAAATAATTTAAATTTTAGACAAACTTACGTCTTCGTAATTGGACCAACTGACTCATTTTACAGAACGATAAAGCTTTTAAAAAATCTGAAAGATCTCAAAATATTCGTGTTGAACTGAATTTACTCATTGATCTGTAAACATTATAATATATATCACCAACCGTCCAACACAAACCAAACGCCCAAACCCCTATCACGGAACATCGCACAATTAATCCGCTTTACTGCCAATCACTCATTGTTTATTTATTACCCTTTAACTAACCACAACCAAAAATGACCGTAATCATCTATTAATTAACCTTCGTCGATGAGCCTTCCCTAATTGAAATATAAATCATAACTGGCACTTGCGCAAGTTCTGTATACGACCTAGCTGATTCAGGACTTGCTGAATTTCCACGACGCTTGCATATTTCTACTTTGGCATCAAAAGATCCAAACTCAAGAATCAAGTCGTTCGAAGTGAACATTTACGTGCTTGCTTTAGAGTAGCGATTTGATGGTGTGCCACAAGGATGTATACTGGGTCCAATGGTGTTAAAACAGTAACTGAACCGTAATCTTAAGATGATTTATTATATGTTGTACGCCTGACGTTTACGAGTTAAAGGGGAGGCCTTTTAATCAACTATGTTAATGTTAGGTGTTGATCCTTTGGTTACAGAGGCAGGGCCCACTAAGCCTAATATCAATATCAGGCCCTAATTGAATCTCCGAATGTGTGTAAAGTTTGATTAAGGTGCCGTGTCACGAAGTATTTGCGGGGTTGTGGTATGATACATGGTTTTAGGATGATATATACAAATTTACTTTAACTCCCTTGCGTAACCAAACCAAATATCTTGAACTTAACCTACATTACAAAATGAAAATATGATTATGTCTATTATAAAACCGATCATAAAGTTCACTTTGAATGTGTGTTTGATTTAAGGTTTAATTAACAACAGTTTAAGGATAAACCAAATTACTAACACATAAAAAACACCACCTTGCAGTAGACTTATTGATATTGATACGTAATCTTCAATTACATAGCAATTTATTGAATGTAGCAAAGAGGGTTTCCGTAGGGTGTATTATTTCACTCCGAGTTCTAGAACATCCTGTATAATCTGCGAATATAAATAAAAGTTGAAAATTAGTTGAATATTTCAAAGACTGTGTTATTTCACTATACTTTGACGACGCGGTTAGCCTAGTTGGTAGTGACCCTGCCTACGAAGCTAGCGGTCCCGGGTTCAAATCCCGGTATGGACAAATATTTGTGTGATGAGCGCGAGTATTTGTTTCTGAGTCATGGATGTTTTCTATGTATTTAAGTATGTATTTCTCTATATAAGTATGTTTATCGTTGTCTAGTACCCATAGTACAAGCCTAGAGCTTAGTTTGGGATTAGGTCAATTTGTGTGAGATTGTCCCCTGATATTTATTTATTTATTTACTTTAAAAATACAAATACTTAATTGTCTTTAAAAATACAAATACAAACGTTGCAACATTTAAATCCGACCTAAAAAAAACATTTTACCATCCCGATAGCAAATATCGGTACGAAACTAAAGTACCAATTCATTTGTTCAATTTTGCACAACCCAATCCGGTACGTGCTTTCACGGGAGTTAGTTAAAAACAATTTTTACGAGGGGTGCTGTAATTGCGGTCAGTAGGGTTTTAAAATTTCACCATAACTTAGATATCAGGCTTTAAGCATCTCACGTTCCATCTGTATTGCGGTTTTTGGGGTCTAAATGGATAGGTAGAATTTTTGCAGGCGCATAAAAAAGGGATGTACCAACAACCAACCTCGTTTTATTATCTTATTTGATAATACGATATGCAAATACACTCGATACGTAAATTGGTACTTTTAGTTTTGAGCGTATTATAGTGGTTTTATTAAAAGTCGTACACGAACTATTTTATGTTTTATATTCCTTTACGAATTTTACGAGTATTGCTTGAAATTATCGTCACAACAGTCACTAGGTAGTATTAACTTGAAATACGCGTTTAATTCCAGGTATTTTAAAAACGTATAACGGCATAAGTCAATAAAGTCGAAATTAGTCTACTTTTATATTCCTATTAGCATGGGGCGGTTATGGAAAAAAACTTTGTTCGGCTTTTTGGAGCTTTTGTATAAGTCACACAGTCATAGTAACACATTTTTAGTTGATAAACCTGTTTCTATTGATTTTGTATAGCAAAATATTATAGGAACGAAGTTCTTTTTCACAGACAGATCTTTAAAAAAAAAATATCGGACCCATTATGGCGTAAGTATCAAGACTAGGTTTTAGCGACGATTTCAGAAAATGTTCAGAAATGTGTATTGATACACAAAATTTCCAAAACAAATGCAGGCTTAATAGCTTGCTTTTTTTGTTAAACTTGTTTCATAAATCGGAAACAAATCGAGCCTTTAAATCGACTATCACTAACCCAATTTACACTAACACCCGAACACGCGTAACCACTCAATTTAAGCGCCATTCAGTCTACCTAACTTTCAGAATATCGGTATATCCATTGGACAGATGTCAGACGTGGGTCAACGCAATGGGGCATGCTAATGGGTGTCCCCACCCTATTAATTATGTTTGACGAGAAAATTTCAAGGCAAGAAATCCTTGCCATCACGGTAATGCCGAATGAAATGGGTCCACGGTCTCGTCCCTTCAATGACTTGTGGGGGAGTAAGTTGGGAGAGAACGGGTAGTTTGGCTTCACTCTGATACTTTAGATATGTGAATGTGTTTTGCTAAATTTAAAATATGTACCTACATCTTTTTTTTCATATCTTTGTATTTACCTTTAACACTGACATTGTCAAGTTTTGCTGCTCATTTTCACTACTACTTCTTTTTCTAATTTAAAAGAAGAAAGATCGTGGTAGTGTATTGTTAATGATGCACTGACTTTCATTTCTTTATACCCAATTCCATTTATTTTATAACTTTGTGAACTACTAAAAAACATAATATTTTCATCAATGACTTTGAGTAGTGTCTCTGTCTATTGACCAATTTAGTTTGCCAGTAGACTTTTACCATAATTCTTAATTACTTACTTAAACTCTAAACGGCTTATATTCAGCTTGTTGTATTATCTTCACTCATGCAACATAATATAGAAATAAACCAAGCCAATCATTAAAGAAAAGTACCCGCTCATCGTTTGTATTTGGTACCTTTCTAAATACCTTATTTCGCCTGTCCGTTGCGAGGATTATAGTTTTCGGCGTAAAATCTGCGGATCGCCCAGGACATGACCTGACAGCCAAGTTCCTAAATATGCCTAATTGGATTTTGGTTGTCTGTTTAGTTATAAAGCCAGGCGTTTCTTTGCAGGGCTTTGTTTGATCGGTGTCGACATATTTGTCTATATTTTTTGGTTTTTGAGTTGGACAATTTTATTTATTTATATCAAATCCTTTATCCAAATATAATGATGCTTCTTGTATTCTTAATAAAATTGAACCTATAAATAAAGATTAGAACCACGCTATTGTTCAGATATTCCCTTTATCGTACGTAAACTTATAATGAGCTCCAATACTCGTAGCAACAAAAGCTTAGATTTACTTTTCGTTTAACCATATTTAAATAGCTTTCTTGCTTTTTGCTTCTTTTGGTTGAGGAATAAGTAGTTTAATATTACTTGTGTTTTTAGTAGGTACTTATTTAAATAAACTTCTACTTATTATGCGTACATTAAAATAAAAAAAAAGGATATAATTTCTCCTTACTATCATTATCATCATTTCTTCTGTGAAATATTCTTGTATTTGTCAGTCAATATTTGTTTGAAATGTACATATAAAATTAATTACTTATTATTTCGTTATAATGTCCAAGTTTGTCCACAAGCACTGTCCAAAAATAAGAAAAATATTTTTATTCCCCAAATCTTTAGCATTTCCTGAGAAAACAACGAAAAACTTTTTATATCTTACACTGAATACACACAATACAAAAATAAATAGAAAAGGGACACAAGAGAATTGAAGCGGGAAAAACTCAACATGGAGGCAGTAAATAGGTGGAGGACAATCAGATGACCCGGTTGGGCACAATTGGGATAGCACTGGGAGATTTATCACCCGTGTATGTATGAAACGGCCCTGAGTGATGCAATAATAAGACGTATTGTGTCCTTTGTATTTTCGTTGATAACTACGAAATTGTAGATAATCAAGCCTTTTTGTAGTGCTAAATATTGTGGAATTCGATGTTAGATTTCTCGTCTCGGAAATAATTTAAGATCTTTTCTGAAACGTTTTTGTTACAACGTTGGAAGAAAGATTCATGAGAGATGTTACATTGTTTTTAAATAACACATTCAAAGCTAAGAACTTAATATTGTGTTCAATTTTTTTTTATTGCCTTAGACAGACAGGCAGACGGCCCACCTGATGGGAAGTGGTCACCGCTGCCTCTATGGACATTTGCAACACCAGAGGCGTCACTAATACGTTGCCGGTCTCGAAGAAATTTAATCCGAAATTTAAACCCCAAATTGTAGCTCATGGGATTCGAAAGTCAGGATTACTAGCATAGGTTATTTCAATTTGGTTAATACACACACAAGAAAGAAGACAGTGGTCATGATGAACTTAAATATTTTGTTAGTAAAATAATCTCTTTTTTTTTCTCTAAGGTAGATAATGTCAGACAAATTACAAGACAATCTTATTATTTTCAAGAGCATTAATTGTAATAGTTAATTAAATCAATAATTTCGTAGAACTGCGATTAGCGTAGAATTTATGAAGGTCGCAACCGCAATAGAATTGCGTCACCAACATTCCGAGTGAGCGATGGTCATTGGATGCCTCTACTGCCATCCAAAAGACAAATGCAGTATAATAGTATGAAGTCTTTAGGCGTATACTGCCTTTTTTCTATACGACAGTCTATATGCCTTTATGGCATACGAAGATGGAATAAATGCTAATACAATGGTTTAGCGAGAGCATACTTGTACATTGGGATGAGTTTGTGATAAGGAAATGTAATTTGGTACAATCTTCTAGCATTTTTTCTTATAGGAATGTTATAAGATGAAACTTCGATATTGCTTTTTTTTATTGATAATGGGTTTGCTCTAGACTAACTCTTGCCCTTGGAAGACGAAGATTTAGTCGACGGTGAAGCGAGCTCACCTAGAAGAAGCCTATTCACCCTAGCTTTAAATAGGTTCAGATTGTATGCTCTCGGAAATTCAGACACCGGAAGCGCATTCCACTCTTTTGCAGTATGCTTTATGAAGGATGATGCAAAGCGCTTCGTTCGAAAAGACGGAATTTCTACCAGGTGGTATCCCGCGGTGCGTCTGTAAGTCGTGCGTTGTGTTTTCTAAAGGCAAAGTATAGGCGAAGTTATTGCTTGACTTGTGTATGAATGTAAACTTAAAAATTTGATCTTGAGATGAGAAACCTAACAAAAATTATGCCCGAAATAGATACTTCAGATACCGCTCACAAAAAAACTTAAAATACTTCAGATAGCGCAAGTAATCAAAAAGAGATCTTTGTTTTTAAAAAGCAATAAATTTATATTTTTTGCACGATTTGTGAGGACGGCGTTGTATTGAAGCATCACGTTCCAAGTTTCTGAGTAAAACCACTTGTCCCACGATACCATAACTTAACATCGTAAATCAAGGCTACTTAAAACTCCATAATTTCAAATCCCTTGCTTTTTACAGGACACGTTTTTCAGTGGTTGATATGTATTAAAAGACAAAAGCCTGTAAGAAACGCTTACATTTTTATTTACCTCGCTGCTTCTAAAAAAGTAATAAAAAAAAACCATAGCAATTATATAATTTTAGCCATTGATAGTTTAACATTAGTTCTTAGTTCTTTTTACAAAATTCATTGACACTTGAACGTGTTTTTCAATAGCCGTGTCGTCAACATATCGTAGATTTAAAAAGTTTTTCCCACAAAACACATGTTAAGAGAAATTTGTAAAAAATCTTAGAAAAACAGTGTTTTGTACGAACCGGGGTGGTCTGGGACATGTGTTTCTGACAGACACGTCTGTTACAAGTTACGGCTCCGTCAACATTTAATCCATTGACAGTTTACGTTATTTGCCATTTCCTTTATGCAAAGTTTTTGTGCACTCAAAACAATTGACGTTATTATTGTCTATGCTATTAAACACATTATCTACGTGATCAATTGCATCATTATTCCATTTAACTTTTTATATTGCTTTGTAACCGACAGCGATGCTTCCAAAAGTTTTGCCGTTATGCTCCCCCTTGACTAATTTTCCAACAAATTCCCAAACGCAAACGTATTCGCCCTAAAGCAATAAAATTTCACGATACCTGCAATCTAAAACAAGCAATAACAAGATATGTTAATTTAAATGAAACTTTGGCCGTAAAAATGTAACTGTAGGCACAACCCTGAGTTTCAGACGTCAGTATATTCCGAGCAACCCTTTCAAATTAGCAACGGTCACTTTCCACTTCTTAATTGTGCCAACAAATTTCGACGTAAGATGCATGCATTCACTTTTCAACCTTAACCCCAAAGCCATAGCCTTATAAATTCTGCAGCTTTTGCCATGGCGTTAGACATGCGAACGGTTTTGTTGCTTGTGACTTTATCTTAGATATACAAGGTTGATTTTTGGTTGGGAGTTATGGCAAATTATTTTCATTGTCCAAATGGTGTCTGGGCAGTGACAGCACGGGTTGTACTAAGTGATTTTGTGAGGGAAATGTGACCAAAAGCCGGTTTCGGGTTCCTTTTGTTTATTATTATAATTGTGTAGGCTTATTGCTAAAAAGGCGGAGGGAACGCGTCTAAAGCTGTTAGGTCAATGGAAGTTTAAATTGGAGGACACATTTAGGACTTTTGTCCGGAATATTGAAATTGAATCAAGATTTGGAACCTAAATTGTTTCAAGTGATCATGTAGTGTAAGTATATTTAGTTTCAAAGCAGCACCAAATTAGTATTTTGTTATTGTTAGATACGGAAGCGAACGATATCTTTAAATTTTATCCATGATCTTTTGGCAATAGAATTGTTTACGTGTCTTTGGTCGTTGTTTGTTTCTTTCGTTTCTTTATTGTGAAGAAATTACATATATGAAAAATTAATCAGGACAGCTCCCGTATCATGGTTGATTGTATCACGGTGGATAGTTGTGAATAAATCATCTGTCTCTCTCGCACTTACCTACTGGTCAGAAAGTGACAGATGTTTAATCCTCGTTTATCCACATCATAAACACGACCATATATAGGTCAGGAGGGTCGAGAGGTCTTATCTTTGTCTCCAATAAGTAATTATCTTTGATTGGCAATCAGGTATTATTAGCACTTTCAAAGAAAGTGGTCTTAATGAAAATATCTTCATCAACTTAACAAGATAACTATTTGATGCGTGAAATTAGGATTTAAATCTAAGTAGAGTGAGTCGTTGAATTGTAGGAACTTGAGCAAATTAATTGCATTATACGTAAATTTAAAGTCTGAATCCTACAATTTCTACGCTTATTTTGTTCTTATAATGTTTTTAATAAACAATAAGAGCAATAGGCTTTAAGAGCAATAGGTCAGTAGTTCTCAGTTCCTTAAAAAACAGTTAACAAGTTCAGTCTGGTATTAGGTGCACTTAGGAATATTTTTAATATTTTATATTGATTGATATATTCAACTTGTTCCGGCTCTGGGATTATTATTTACAAACTGATTAGTTACATGTGTGCTTCACTGTGTAAGATAAATACGTAGAAATTGAAATTTAATGCAGTTTTAATGTCCAACTATAGTTTTTTAGAGTCTGAACCAGATGACAAAAACAAAGGGTCATTTTTTCTTATCTTCAGCGAGGGTGCCTTTTTTTCGCTCCGTCATAATAGTCGGATTAGTTTTTGCTCTGTAAACTGAGATGGCCTTTTAAAAAGAGTTTTACGTAAAATGAGAAGCCATTTAATAAGCTGTTGCTTTTATGTTTGACTGAAGTTTTATGATGTCTGCTTTTTAATTTATAAATGGCATTAAGTTAACGGTATAATAAGTATGAATAACTATCAAAAGCAACAACACCACAACACAACAACAACAGCAACGGTTTGAATTTCCGAATCGATTAAAAAATAAATTGAATCAAAGAATTCTTATTAAAAGCAGTTCATGGCTTTTTATTTGAATTTTCTATGTTTTCAATGTATTTTGCCTTCTCAGTGGTTCTGGGGAGGTCTCCAAGAGATCTTAAGTGTAATATCGTCCATGCTAAGTAAATTTTATTTTTATTATCAGTTCATATATGTGACCCGGTGAACTAAAGTACCACTTTTTTCGACTTTTCGGCTTTTCTAATCCTTTTTCTTAATTTTGTTTTTTCTGAACCACCCTAGTATTGAGGCAAATAACGCTTGGCAATTTTTTTTTATATATAGATAATCTCTTTCTTTTCTCTTAATAAGAGATTTATTGGAAATACTAACTGTTGAGTTTCTTGCGGCGCTTCTTCTCAACAATGAGCTCCTCTTGCGCTCTCGGTAGACTAAGACATGTGAAAGTGCCCTCAGGGTCTCCTTACAGAATAATTATTTTCATTTCCATAGGCAAAGGCGAAGCCTATCCGATATACCTAAATGATCTCGTGCGTATACGGCCGCAAAGTTCAGTAACTTTGACAGCAAACAGAGCTAAAGCACACTTTAACAGATCATGAACTATTTACGGCGACCCAAAATTGGGCTGGCAATTAATTCTGAGATATTCAACGTATAAATTAGAACAACCAATTTGCTAGTTATAAATTCAAAATGCATCCACCCGTAAAATTGTATCGGGACGCGGACAAGCTATCGTGGCTGTGTGCGTGTAGTTAGGTTTATAGCACACAGATTGCAAGACGTGCGCGTTGTCTAAGTTAGTAGGAATTCTAACTAACTAAGGACTCTAACTTACTTTAAACTTGAAACTTGCTATTGAGATTTGCACTTTTTAGGGTTCCGTACCTCAAATGAAAAAAACGGAACCCTTATAGGATCACTTTGTTGTCCGTCTGTCTGTGTGTCTGTCAAGACCCTTTTTCTCAGGAACGCGTGAAGGTATCAAGCTGAAATTCATATCAAATATTTAAGTCTGCAATCCCTTGGATCAGTGAAGAAATCAAACATCTATGTCAACGCAATCAAAAGATACGGCCGTTTATGCCGCATATTGAAGGGAATCTCAAGGGAATCAAAACCTATAGGGTACTTCCCGTTGACTTAGAGTCATGAAATTTGGCAAGAAGCAATGTCTTATAGCACAAATAAAGTAAAAAGTCCGAAAACTGTTAATTTGTAGTTAGATCACATAAAAAATAGGTCCAGTATAAACTGACACTCACTAAGTAGGAAAGTGCATACTTATTGCGTGTCAGTTTATACTGGATGTTTTTTTATTGTATTCCCGTGATTGACGAACTATTTACATGCCTACAAGTTTGTGCGGAACCCTCGGTGCGCGAGTCCGACTCGCACTTGACCGGTTTTTTAAGAATTCCATTGTTTTTATACACACTGTAAAGATTTTGCGCTTTTGTTGTCCTATTTAGTCTTAGAATACACACAGCATAGAAGCATTCCATATTAAGTAGTCCGCAGGATTGGCAAAGCATTACAGTCTTATTGCAGTATTTATACACTCATCTTGGTTGAGATGCCAGTCACAAAATGCGCCAAAAATAACAGTGTTCTATGGTTTGACAGTCATTTTGACGCGTCTTGAGACGGGCATCTCAGCCCTTAGGATTGCAGTCTTGAGATCGCAGTCTTGAGATTGCAAATGTCTATGGGTCTCAGACACCACCTACTATCAACTGGCCTGTGAGTTCATTTATCTGCTCTATGCCATAAAAAAGAAAAATACCACTGTATCATTTATTACAAATACGAGTAGTAAAATCAACAATATTATTGCAGCTTTTTCACCTTAGGTACAAATTGAAGCAGTAAAATGATAAAGTTGATTATGTTTTGGACACCAACTTTTTTATAATTCGACAAATTAATTTAATCAACGATTAGTATTTTATGAATCAATAATATCGACGCTTGAAAGGAGAAATGGGATAAGCGACACGGAGCAAACTTTACAGGAGAGCCAAAAAACCGCGCAAATTTTCGAAAAAAAATCATCAAAATTTTTCTACAAGACCAATTTTTGAATGAAACCTATATAAATGAACATATTATTGTTTCCTATATGATGTTTTGATTATTTTGCCCAAAAATGCATTAGTTTCGATTTTAGTGTCGCTTACGCAATTTGGTCTTTAAAATGGTTTCAGGTAAAATTGTCTAAACAAAATGTTGAGCGAGAAATAAATTCGGTAAAAGAGTCTGACCAAAAAAATATACTAAAACATATTCAAGTAAAATTATCCAACTAGAAATAACGCGAATTTGATGGTGAGGTAGAAAACTCTATATTTATTCTAGGTGTAAAAATATGTTCAGGTTAAATTATCTGACTGCTTTTAGACGGGCAACTTGAAAACGTAAAAGCGGTTTAAGCTAAAATAAAACCTTAATTCACTTCTGGGAAAAATTAGTGACCCGTTTAATAATATACCTTTTTATAAAGTATTTGATATGAAAAAATGGTACTTTTTGGGATTCTTCATTATTTTTTGTAACGAAATATATTTAAAAAACTAAAAAAAAAAACGACTATTTTCTGACATTGTAAGATTAGTTTTTTTTTGTTAGATTGTGTATATTAATACAATTATATTTATAATAATACCTACCTACAGTGGAAGCCACACTAATAGAAATGCTTGCGTTTTCCCATACCATTTTTCTTATGACTACAAATATGACAACTAATCAAAAAGTTCTTGACCAATTATGTACAGTTAATCCCTGTTGAAAACGTTGTTTTCATTAAATAAGGATTAATATTTGCTTTCATACAACGTATGAAATTTTTTATGAACGCGTCAGCACATTTTTGTTCATTGTACATTAGTTCAAACCTTAGCTTTTAGTTTAAAGTAAATTATAACTAGGAATATAATTAGTAGTTAGTACTAATAGTGGAATAAGTAGCTTAGTATTTTTTATTATTGGTCAAATTCGATAAGTCAATAGTTATTTCTAGGCAGTTGTACGTAGAGATCGCAAGCGTTTCTAATTATATGGCCACCACAGTGTAGGCCTAATTTGAATATAATTGTATTAATATACATAAGTGAATTGAAAATTTTTGAGCCTAAGGTTGATAACGAAATTAAAAACAAAAAATAACACTGTCACACGCCAGTCTTTAATCAATAAATTGTGTCAATCTTCACATGTTTTCTCATCATTATGTATTATCTTTTGTTTTTCTCCTGTAACAATTGTAAAATTTGTGACGGAAATACTAAACAAGGTATGCGATTTCCATAATAATGGATAAAATTGAGCAACGTTCCGTAAATAATCAAGTACTTACAAAAGAATATTTTCGAAGACATGTGGGAAATCCGCCCCATCATATGCCACTGTATAAAGATGGGTAGCGGATTTCAAACGCGACAGAGAAGCAGTTCAAGTAGAACCTAGACGTGGTAGGCCATTGACGGCTACTACGGAAGAAAATGCCAATAAAATACTAGACATGATTATGAATGATAGGCGGTTGAAGATCGTAGAGATAGCGGAAGCAATAGCCATCTTTTATGAACGAGCACAGAACATCATCACCAACGATCTTGGATTTTCCAAGGTGTCTGCCAGATGGGTGCCTAGACCGCTTTCAGCCGAAAACAAACGCACACGCCATACAGTATCACAGGATTGTTTGAATTTATAATATTTCAATGTGATCCTAAATCTTGATTGATTGATTCTTGAATCTTGATCTTGATTTTCTCAGTCGCGACCATGGACGAGACTTGGGTCCACCACAGCACATCTGAGTCAAAATCACAGTCCGAGCAATGGAAAAGGTCAAGGTCACCATCTCCTAAGAGCTTAGGCCATTTTGTCAGCCAAGAAGGTGATGGCTTCAGTTTTTGGGACTGCAGAGGGGTCATAATGATCGATTACCTTGAAAGGGGTAAAATCATAAATGCTGAATATTACTGTACCCTCTTACAACGTCCGCATGAAGAAATAAAAATAAATAAGCCCGGTATGTTATCTAAGAAAGTGTTGTTCCACCAAGACAACGCTCCTGTTCACACTACAGCGAAATTAATCGCACAAATACATACTTAATTGTGGGTTTGGATTGTTGCCGCATCCACCCTATTCGCCGGATTTGGCCCCTTCCGATTATCACCTTTTACCCAACCTAAAAAAAGGCTTATGAAGACAAAAAAAATCAAAGTATTAAAGTACAAGAAGCTATAAATGCATCTTGGAGATTCTTTTTTATTGCATGGAATTCTGAAGTTAGAGGCGAGATGGCAAAAGTGTATCTAGATCGTTTTGGAAACTATGCAGAAAAATAAAATTGTTATAATAATTAAAGTTTTTATTTTGAAGGTCAGGTTCAAAACTTTTTAATTCGCCCTCGTACATAGTCTATCAAAAAACGAACCACAGTTAAATAGTTTACAATTATGATTTTTTGTTTTGTAAAACTGGTAATTTTTTGACTGCAAAGTTAATTCGACACTAAAGTCCAACTAATCGACAATCTAAAAAACTAAATTCATACCTGTAGGCTTAACTGTTTAGATTGTATAAACTTACAAGTACTTTAACTGTTACTTTCGTAGCCATCATTTAATAATGTTTACATATTGTTTTCTACAAACTATCTAATTATGGATGAATCTCTCGTATAAATTATTATGTGTTGCATTCAGATCACAATCATTCGGGAAAAATGGTTAATAAAATAAGAGATTGCCCTAAATTACATAAATAAGTGAAATTACTCTTAAATTGTTTGTCACTTGTCTTAATTTAACATTTCTACGTAACTCAATAAGTTGGTTAGTTGATGAGCTGTTTGTTTAGTAACAATGGTTAAAAGTAATGTTTAATTTTTTATTACAACCTTTTTTTTCAGGCTTCAAAAACTACTTTGGATTCATGATATATTTTAGTAAAAAACACAATATTCTCAACGTGTCGTACACTACTTCGTATATTAATAATTTTCAAACTTGCTTATTTTAATTGTCATTTGATTAAATCGTTTTCTATAACACTAGCTTAATTTATACCATTATTTATTTATTTATTTATTTACCAGTTTATACGAGTAATAAGAGATAATTGAAAGAAAAGACTAACTGTTGAGTTTCTTGCGGCGTTTCTTCTCAACAGTGGTGTCATCTTGGGGAGCGCTGGTAGACTCAGACATGTAAAAGTGTCTACAGGGCCTACTTACAAAATAAGGATTTTAATTTTAATTTTCCATCTTGAAGGATCTCGCATTTCTAATTCAGCAGTAAGCGAGATTGGAAAATCATGGAAGATCTCGGAAAAGCGACATTAAAAGCCCTAGTTAAATCCCTTGATTGATAGACTTTCTATCTATGCGACGACCGCGTTAGACTTAGACAACGTCTCCTAGCGCAGCGATTTAGGTAGATGGCGTTTGCACGGTCTAGTCGCGTCCGAGAATAATGCGTTACCGACACTTTTTTTTTGGATGTTGGTAATAACCGACTTCATAAATTCAATTAGATAGGGATAAGCGACATGAGTATTCAAAACTTATTGCAGGTAAAAAAGGATAAGCGACAAAGATTTTATAAACTGCAAATAAGTTAATAAGGATAAGCGACAAAGGTTTATAAACTGCAATTAGGTAAATAAATATAAGCGGCAATACAACAGATAAGGTTGATCAGGTTATTTGATCTAAGCTAATTTATATCTTTCTGAAGGTAGTAGGTAAAAAGTCACAATGGAAAATAAAATCGAATATACAGTCAAGTAAAAAAAGACAAACGACAAGTCACTGGTTAGACGCGACAAAGCAAAACTATCCAAGTGTAGTGTTATTTGTCCTGACAAATGAGTAAAAAAATCTTAGCTTAATTTAATCAAAACACATTTTATCTAACCTCCATCATCTAAAAATGAGTCAAAAATGACGTCGTTTAGTAACAAAATTTGTCCGTGTTTCTCAAAATCATCGATGGGATAAGCGACAACAAAGTCGTCAGATGAACACGAGACCTAGCTCATTCGATGCGGAAAAATCAGCCGATTCCAACGATATATATAACTCAATATCACCAAAAATGTCGCTTATCCCATTTCTCCTTTCAAGCGTCGATATAATATTTCTTTAACACTATTCCCTCGAAAACTGTTCGATTTTCCGGGATAAAACACCATCCCTTTTTGCGCTCAAATTTCAGGACCAAAATTAACATCGATCGCGCAGCGTTGAACCGTACAGGCTGGAAAAACAAAACACTAGCATTTAGATCATTACGTTATTAACCAAGGCTACTGAAATATTCTGTGGATTACGGCAAAGGCTGACACTGCTTTTGTCCGGACGGCTGGCTAGGGCTGAATTTCGGACAATCTCATTTCGTAGGGATGCTAGTGACGTAGGAAAGTTTGGTAATAGGCCAGGAATTAATTCGGCATGCCAATAAAAGACGTTGCTGAAACTTGGGCTTGCCATTTTAGAAGGGTCACGTGGTATTAAGGTACTTCAAAGATAGTAGATTCGTTAGATACAATTGGGTACCTTACAAACTCATTGTTTGTTTTTCTGCTTCTTAAAAAAAAAACAATATTTTTTCAAAGTTTTACTAATTATGATTTACTAAAAATAACTTTTAAATCGTAACAGTTATCAATGAAGATTATAGTTTTTTGTAAAGCATTTTTACAGAGAATGTAATAAAATGTTTTCTCATACATTATCTGCCGTGCATACTACGATACGACGTCATGTCGTGAACTTTTACAGTGTACGTCGCCGCTGCGCCGCAGTCCATGGCGCACCTCTTGTGCTGCCCGCGTGCCCCGACACCTGCACACGGCAGGACTAGAGAAATGCAAAAAAACCGGTTATTAACCGAATTTGAGTAAAGAAAGACGGTGGATAACTGGTTTTTAACCGGTAATTGCATTTCCTAGCAGAACATTTACAACGCTATCAGCAATGCCGTTCGCGTGGCTGAATATTGGTTGAATTCCATTTGAATCCGTCCGTCCTAGTTCCGTCGACACGCTAAGAAGAAGACAGTGTACGTCGTAAGTTTCCACGACAAGAAGTCTCTTCATGACACGACGTCGCATTGCCGTGCATCATGCCGCGATACGACGTGGTGTCGTGAACTTTTACTAAGTAGGTACGTCGTAGATTTCCACGACACGATATCGCGTCAAGACACGACGTCGCATTGTGCCACGAGGTGGCGTTGTGCCGTGTATCATAACACGATACGCATGTCGTGAACTTTTACAATGTACGTCGTAGATTTCAACAACGCGACATCTAATCGTATAAATTGTGTTTTGGCCCTTGCACCGACAGCTACAAAATTAAACCCTTGTACCCTTAACGTAGAAAACGTAAAATATTTAATCAACCCCACCAAAGGTGCTATAAACGAAAACCTTTATTGTTACTAGAATCATAAAAACTAAGCGGCACACATAGAGGCTGAAATCTGAATTTCTAATAACATCACTGGAGCAAAATGAACATGCGAATATAACGTACGCATTAATTTTTATAGATTTAGTTGTTGCTAGATGTGACTCACATCGAGGCGTTTCTTTAACTTCAACACTGTCGCCACCGCCTGACCTCCAAATTTATGTAATATTGACACACCGGCGGCCGGTGACACACCGGAACCGAATGCTTATTAGTAAGTATTACTGACTGTCACTGACTCCAAAGTGTCTTCAATCAAGTGAGAAAATGTTTGGATAAATTTCATTGATCAAAATGATTTGCGGCCGAAATGTGAGATGCGAGGCGAAGCCATTGTGAATTGTAAAATACTTCTGATTAACTATCAGTAGGTATCTAACTCTGTCTTAATTGCCTTAGCTTGCTTAGCTTAGGAGCGAGCGAGACAACTTTAGTTTGGATAATATACTTTGTTAATGAGTGTAACTTTACATTCTTTAATTTAAAACTGTACAATTGTGGGAAATGGTTAATTGACATTCTACCAACTACATTCCCTTTTATACTATAGTTTTCAAGGACTGTCAAATAGAAAAAAAATCGTTTCAAATGTAATAAGAGATAATAAATTATGTCCCGCCTTTTCTAGTGGCTCTACATCAACGTACAGTTAAGAACGTCGCACACGTAACCCGTTAGGGCCCCGAAATGTTTAATTTCACCCCCACCCTTAACTACCGTCCCCCCACTTTCCGTGTAATGTATGGCGTAGTGCACCTTAATCACGTATTTAATTGTTACATTTATTTCGTTGATTAAAATACTTGTTACACTATCTGTAACGTTTGCAAAACAAGTCAATAGATTAAAAAACGTGTGACTTTCATTATACATAGACTTTGACCAAAATACTCGAGCTATTAAAGACTAATAGAGATTCTTATTAAATAATCGTATAAACGTCAATTATATTTTGTTCGAAAGGGTGCCACAGTTATGTATAACGTATGCCAAAATTGTAAAAATAATTAACAAACGCCACGAATGTAAAAACTCGATTAGAAAAAAAAAACAACTAATTTAAAACCTCATTACTTGGCAATTTGCCCAAAACAATTAAGCTAGCCCGACAAACAAAATAATTCTAAGCAAGACGTAAAAGATTCCACACGAATTTGGCTTATCTTATTTGCTACCACTACAGGACATTGTACGGTGAGCAGCGCCGACGTTTTAAACGGTCCCTCTCTTCATGAGTCTCCAAGTTTATCGGGGCTCGTAACGGCCAGTCCTAACCTGCCAACGTAACCTGGACCCCTGTCCCCCCCTCTATGCATACTAAAACAGGGCCCTAAGAGGCTATTAGGCGAAATGTGAGGCTCAAGGAGAATTGGTCGTGCAGAGAGGAATTCAAGATATTAGCAGTGGCTCTCTTGTTAGTTCCGATGGTTGTGCTGAAGAAATTTCAGCTCTGTGTCGTTATTGCGAGTAGACTATGTTGTTTTAATTAGTTAAAGGTTGTTACTAAGGTATGTAGTAGTTAAAATACATGAGTTTTCTACATGAAAATACGGGATTAGTTAGTTTTAAGTAAACAACCAACGAGTTATCATTCAGCGGGATAAATCTCCTGTTATGTTTTTGAACTCAGTTATGTAATTTTGCTCCTTTTTAGGGATCCGTATAAAAATTGCCAATGGAACCCTATTACTAAGCCTCCGGTGTCCGTATGTCTGTCCGTCAGTCCATCTATCTGCCAGCGGCTGTATCTCATGAGCCGTAATAGATAGAGATTTAAAATTTTCACAGTGTGTAATTATATTACCGCTATAACAACAAATAATAAAAATAAAAATAAATTAAAAATTAAAGGTGGCCGTTACGACTATAGAAACATCGTAAAGTGGAATGCAACATTTTTAAGTAATTTCATTATGATACAGCTAAAATTTATCTGACAGTTATCTGGAGATCAAAAACTCACTGTATAAAAGACATCCTCAAACACCTTAGTTTGGAAACGATTTCCCTTACTATACCCTGAGTATTTCCTGTAACGGGTAACCCCTTCACCCCCGTACTATGCTCGCCTTTATCGCGAAGGACACGTGTGGATAAAGCATCCGTCTCTCTCGCACTTACATACTGGTCAGAAAGTGACAGATATTTTATCCAGGTTTATCCACATCATAAACACGACCATAATAGACTCGCAGAAAGGGTCAAACTTCAATACAAAATGGCGGGTATATTTATCTTCCCCGTATCGTGTAAATGTTCATATTTGATTTGGGCCGTTAGGTGGGCGAGTACAGTGTGACCACGTTATTGCTATATCGTTCAATTCATTTTATTTATTGAATAATATAATAAGAAAACAGGTTTATCATAATTTCATAAACAACATTTCACAAACTGATTTATTTCACAAACATATCATTTGGCAAACCGCTTTTTTACCGAAGTATTTACAGTTTCGGAAAAAAAATGCGGTTTGCCAAATGATATAGTTACGAAATGAATCAGTTAGCAAAACGTTTTTTGAAAAATGACAGAATGCGAAGAAATTTTTTATTGCCACACATGAAAATGTACATAAAAAAACATGGAGCTTTTAAATTATTTACTAGACTAATGACATATACGAGACTTATACGAAGCAAAAAAAAATGTGGCAAAGGATCGGACTCAGCATGCTGTAGGCGCGCTCCGGCAGGATTGCACTCGCACAACGCTGGTTTTCAGTCCATCCCTCAAATCAAAAAAGCAAAATCATGCAAAAAAAGGGTCGGTTGCCTAGTGGCGAGCGTTGACGACTCGTGTTTGTGAGGTACCGAGTTCGAACCCCCAAGCGGTCGCCATGTATCAATGAGTTTTTCTAACTTATGTACATTACCTGGGCCCTTAGCCAAGATGCCCATCGCTAACTAGCGTTTCTATTTGTTTAGTTTTTAAACCAATCGCGTCACTGGTAGATCACGTGACTCTCCGTATGACGTGATCTACCAATGACGCGATTGGTTTAAAAACTAAACGAATAGAAACGCTAGTTAGCGATCGGCATCTTGGCTAAGGGCTATGCACTGTAAGCGATGCTCTTACGGTGAGGGAAAACATCAACTTTGGTTCCCCTGTCACAAAGGTCAGATGGCAGTCCCTCCAATGTAAAAACCAGACCGGCCGAATCTGGATGGTCAAGCGTACCCTGACGAAGAACTGGAAAAAGCGCTAGGAGGAGGCTTGAAATCATGTTTCTAAAGGTCTTAACTGAGTTGTGTATTTTTTGTTATTTTGGACATTGATGTGTGAGATACATACTTGTAGACATACACATCCCTCGTATTTAATAAATCGAGCTAAATATCTAAATATGTTTTTGAAAGGTCTCAATAAACTCAACGATACATAAGGATGACAAATTGATCTTTATGCTTCAGTTTGATCCAGTTCCGTTTCTTAGTAAAGTATATAAAGAACCTTAAATTATATAAAGATAAATTGATAACCTACCAACTGAACAGACACTAAGCAACTAAGTGTTAACTTGGTTAAGTTGGCAGGTTTTAAGAGCTCATAGTAATGGGCCTGCTGAACTTTAAATTTAAGTGCTTATAACTTACACAGTCTGTCAGTCATACCTACATAATGCTATCTATATTTTCATCGGTCTTTTTTAGAAACAAAGAATCTGGGTGAAAGTCAAAAATATTGTGCTACGTAGAAGGACCCAATAAAAAAACCGTAATGTTTTCCTTTGTGTAACGGAAATTAACCATTTGATTCTATAAATAATTTTCGTTACACAATGGAAAAAGTTAACGTTAATAATAATACTAATTAAGGACTTAATAAAGATATTAAGTCCTTAATTATTATTACTTGAACGTACGACTCTTTTATGATGCAATATTTTTCAAAACTGTTAAACCTAAGAACGTGACCTTGCATGTTGTGACTCACAGTACGTCAGAGGAAAGGTTAAGTCTGATAATAGAAAATTTTACACGGAAGGGTTGTTTGTTTGCTCATTTTTGTATTAAATAATAATATAACGTAATGCGTAGGTTGGGTTATGCTTAGATATTCATTAACAAAACGTTACTTAACGCATTTTAACACCGCTTTCGCAAAATAGAATTAATGTAATTTACAGCTTAGTTTAACAGAACTCAGGCTAAGAAATAGATAGGACTCCGCTGCACATTCTTTATATTGTCACCTGTTTTAAGTTAATCAACAATTTTATTGTTTTATGTCTTTAGATTCGTATTAAAACAAGTTACAGGTGCGACACTCGAAATGATTAATACCACCTACATAATTATAATAAATGCGAAAGTGTGTTTCGTAGTTCACAGCACGACGCCTCAATAGATCGATGTGAAATTTGATAGTTCACAACCCAGAGACAGACATAGTTATTATCGGCCAGTTCTGGAGAAAACACAAAACTTCTACGCGAACGTAGTCGCGGGCAAATCTAGTAAAATGTATTTGATTGATTGGCTTACGTGACACTATACATATCTTCAACACAGTTAACATAACGTCACCAGTTTCCTTGAATTCCGATTAATTCATGGTAAAACACGTACTAGGGTGCTTACCCTGGAATACGATAGGTATTAATAACCTTACGGTATAGAGCTGTTACGTCATTAATCTATTAAAAGTTACTTTGGATTTTTTGTAATTATTTCATTAATGCTAATGTATATTAGAGATAATGAAATAATAAAATAAACTAATACTACGTATTCATATGCATGTTTGAGTCTATATTGGCTCCTTGAATTATTTTGTGCCTAATTCATTTGTTACGTATAAATCGTCTTGTCGCATAATTTCTTTTTCTCTTACATTATTTAATTAAATTATTATAATAATAACGTTACCTTACCTAATGCTGTTTATTAAAAAAATTAAGTCATAGTTTAGGAGAAAAATAAATTGTGCGTAGGTAAAGATGATTATGCGAAACATTGCATTAGGAACACAAAATATTATGCGAAGCAACCTTCCATGTCTAAATTGTGTAAATTGTGCCACTTAAGGTTGACATTCACGGTCAGTTAAACTGATCAGTTACCTGACGTACATCCAGAAGCTGACCTTGAGTTCGTATAATTTCAACTTAAGATTTCACATTCACGGTCAGTTTTTGGATGTACGTCAGTTCAACTGATCAGTTTAACTGACCGTGAATGTCCACCTTTAATGCTTAATGAATTTGCAGGTGGTAGGTTCTTGTGCAGTTGCAATTGCTACGAAGGTACTATCGTTTTACCCGTTGCCGAGCTTGCTGGCGAACAGTGTTCGCACTATTATGTTCAAATTTAATGTAAGAGTGTCGTTAAAATGACTAGTATAGTAGCGTTAGATTTCAAAAATCTTGAGTTTCAAATTCACTATTAGTATATTATATTATAATATTATTTTTACAGTTTTATATAATGCTAGAATAATGCCATACGTTTTATTTAATAAATGACTAACTATTGAGTTTCTTGCGGCGCTTTTTCTTAGCAGTGGTCTCCTCTTGGGAAGCGCTGGTAGATTTTGACGTATAAAAGTGCCCGTGCGTCCTACTTACCGAATAGGTAAATATATTTTATCTTATCTTTTTTTATCACTTACCATCAGCTAGCTAGTGGTATGAGTGCCTCGTGTGCCTTTTTTGACATAAAAAATATAAATATGAGTACTTGATATATCCCGAGGGAAAATTACATAAAACTTCTATGCAAATGTTGTTGTTGTGGGCGTTTTACTAGTAAGGATAATGGACCAGTTTTCACCCTTGTAATGTAACTAATGTAACACGTGATTTAACAAAAAGCGTATTTTATAAAATACTATTTGACTGATTTTTTTTTATAAAATAAGTTATAACTTTATTTCACTCCAGATAATATTAACAAATTATTTTAAAATAAACTGTACTACATAACATTAAAATCAACTACTGTTTACCACTATATACGTGGCAATGTACGTCGCCTTAATACTATGTACAATGCATATTATGTAGTTAGGTTGTCCTTTGTAATTGAATCACTAGACGACGTGTCTCGCGGGACAGGCCAGATTAATGTCATTTTCTAATGAATCCAGACTGGTTTAGTAATGACGTTTCAATGGAAGACTATCGCTATACATACGGGTTTGTTTAGTTGTAATATAGCTTATATAGCTGGGGTTCACACCCGCAATTTTGGCGTAGTAGGCCAACGCTCTAACCATTAGTCTAATCAGACGGCGGCGACCGCTTCGAAATTACGAACCATATTGTGCGGGCAAATTTTTTTGCGTGAAAATACGAGGATAACGGATATGAGACCTAGCTAGATCGATTTTTCACCCCGTGAGAACCAAAAACCAAAATAAAGCTTTTTAAATTAGAGATGATTCAAAATAAAAACCGGGCAAGGGCGAGTCGGAATCGCGCACTGAGAGTTCCGCACACATTTGGCTAGTTTTTAGTATTTGTTGTTATTCTATAGAGTTTTGACAATTGTATGTTTTACCGTTTTTACGATACAACAAAAATAAAAATACATTATTATTACTTACACTTTTATACGTTATATCCGCCGTAATAACACATTTTGAAAATAAAAATCAACCCGTTCAAAAGATACAGCTCTTTATAGTTAGGACAGACAGACAGACAGACAGACGGACAGACGGATGGACGGACGGACAGACGGACGGACGGACGGACGGACGGACAACGTAGGCTTATTAATAGGGTCTGAACCCTAAAACTTTACTAAATTTTAAAACAAAAATAAATAAAAAATAAGCATTGGCTTAAATAGAAAAAACCACATAGGTTTTTTTTAAAGTCTTGCAACTAAATCACAACCCTGTTCCTTCTAACTTAACAATTATTGCTGTAAGCCAAAATCAAAGTCTCAAATGCCTTATGAATGCATAAATTATGGCAATAAAAGGCATGAGTGAGGTAAACGCCGGCCCAGTTGCGGCGGCGAAGCACGCCCGTTCGCAAATCGTCGGATCACGACGTTCCCGAGGGCTAAAATATACTTTTTCTACGAGCCTTGGGCAGATATTTACGACTTGGCTTGCATGTACGAAGAAGTGTTAAGATAGCGTTTTTTTTGCGTTATTGATTAGTAACTAAGTATATATTTTTTTTTGTGGTGTCTACATGAAAGTGTATCTGTTTTTGGTTGCATTGTGATATTTTTTTAGTCTAAGGATTTTTTAAAGCGTTTTGTTTACAAAAAATATTTTAAATGTTATAGGTAAGTGTGCTAAGTTGTTTGTTTTGCATATTTTGTAAGTGATGACTCTTTTAGATATAATTTCTGGGTTAATTAAAATTAAATGTACGCAGTTAAGGGCAGTTAAAGACTCGAATAAAAAGCCGTTATGTTTACTTTTGTGTAACGAAAGTTACCATTAATTGATTGACAGATTTTTGTTACACAAAGGAAAAATTGACGATTTTTATATTGAAATTGACCCATCTGTTGATGGATAGGTTTCAAAAGGTAGAATAGAAAGAAAGGATAGGTGCAGTAGAAATGGGCAAAATATGATCTCACAATTACGAATACAATAAAAAAAAAACAGCCGAATCTCAAGTGATGATCGGTCGTACATGCGGTCATGATTTTTAATTAGAGATAAATATAATTATGTGACAAGACTAAAAGAAAATGTAGTAAATTAATAATACCGTATCAACTATGTCGTAGCTCCAGACTCCAGCAAAGCAGACAGTTTCCCCGTGAGAAATATACGGAAATAATGGCCGTGCCGTAATGGACTTCAGATAATTGCGAATTTACCCGGATTCATGCCAAGTGGACAACTTACCGTCTCTGATGGACATTAATGTATTTATACGTATACTAGCGACGGGTGCAATTTAAAAAAACTGTGTGCACGGTTAATTAATGACTTTTGGTGTTTAACATTATGGTAAATACGCAAAATAACCATCAGTCAGTGCGTTTAAAGTGCGTTTTGGTTCGAGTTTCGACTTGACTAACCTATAGAAACGTGGCAGGGGTAAAAAAAAATATGATACTTAGAAACTCAGGGGCCAACTTAATATTGTCAGACAATATCAGAAACGAAGAGTGGAATATTTTCTTAGAATACCTACACTGCTAGGATACCTTATTAAACTTAAAGTAGAGCTGTATTCAAAGCTTAAGTAAGTTTTTGTGGTAGTTCACCACCATATACCACCTACCACTAAGCAGCAGTGTTCGCATTGTTGTGTTCCGGTGTGGGGATAAGACAACCGGTAAAATGAATTGCATAGAGGAAATCTTAGGCTTTAGGGCTGGCAACGCATTTGCAGTCATAGCATTGCAGTCTTGAGATTGTAGACTTACGATAACAATGTATTACGCATTTATATAAACCGGCCAAGTTCCAGTGAGTGAAAGGAACAGAGCTAGGAGTCACATAGCTCTGTCTCTTTTACTGCCATCACATTTTGACAGCTCGAAATACGGTGTCAGGTGACCTATGTGCTCGTTTGACTTCTACTGGGTGTTTTTTTATTCGTCTTAAACATTTTGGTGCTTAAATCAGTAAGTCATACTGATCAACTTTCACTATGGGACCAACCCCGAAATCGCGAAAAAAAAATTGACCCTCCCATACATTTTGGCTAGTCAGCTGACGATGTTTTGTATAGGAGTGTCAAATTTATTTTCGCGATTTCGGGGTTGGTCCCACAGTGAAAGTTGGTCAGTATGACTTACTGATTTAACCCCCAAAATGTTTAAGACGAATAAAAAAACATCCAGTATATGCCATAAACAAGCTAAGTTTAGCTCAGCCTTTTACGATTATCGGTCACGCTTATGCATTTTATTATAATTCCTAATACCTTTACTCAAGGTCAATCCAAGCATAGCATGTTCAGATGACCTTTATCGGCCATTCCGGTTATGCAGAGTACTCAACAATTATTTTAGTTATTCTTAGTTTAGCTTAGAACGTTAAATTACCGGTGAAATTATTTCACATGCAACCCGAGCTGATTTAAATAGCGAATACGTGAATAAAACTCTCTAATCGCTAAAATTTGCAGTGAAATTATAGGTTTTGATATTTGTTATGTTTATTTCAATTTTGTTTATTTTGTGAGTCATGTATGCATTTTAACTAGGAACTAGGTGATATTTTTACAAAGTTAAGGGCAGTTAAAGATTCAATTTAAAATATACCGTTATTTTTTCCATTGTGTAATGAAATGTTTTAATTGCTATTTTCGTTACACAAAGGAAAAAAGTAATGGAATATTAAATGAGTGCGTTGTAAAATAATAAAAAAAAACGTACTCATTAAACGCACGCATTAATTCTATTGTTTCAAAATATATTGTCAGCATAATTTTGGAAAGTGGAATGTCAACACACCTTGACGGACGACGTAAAGTCGAACCTCAGAATCACACTGCTCACTGAGATAAAGATTTCCGATCATATCATATTAATAAATTACGGTTCTAATTACGGTTCTCCATATTTTTTTTAAATATTAACAACTACATTGTTTTACTTGAATTCTACATACAAATTGTACTGCGTGTCTCAAAGTGCGTTTCGCCCGTGGCTTGCCTTCGCTGTTATTATGTTATTTTTAGCTACATTATTGTAGAATCTCAGTTTTACTTAAAAATACCTTACAAAGCTAAAACTTTTTTTTGTTTACCTGTTTTTGTGTCCACTCGTCCTTTACCTAAAAACTCAAACCCGACGGGCGTCTAATATGACGCACCCTTATATAAATATTTATACAGCAATGACACTCGCACGGTTTTGAAGAATCATGTGACACATTTATTAAAATCGGTTCATAGTTTAGGAGCTAGAGTGGGACATCCGATTTTCGGTCACATACATACATAGATTGTTAACCACATTATCCTTCTATTTGCTTCGCACAGTCGGTAAAATAAGTAATTTACTTAAATAGCCATGTTTTAAAGCAAGGTTAGTGGCACTTTGACATGGAGGTTATTCCTACGTCTGACAAACGGACAGTCCAGCCTTAAAGAAATAAAAGAAAATTATTACGAGTATTATTAGCGTATTTATGTTCGAGGCGCGATCTTACATACAGGTCTTGCAACTGGGCAAAATTTCAATGGGACGCAGTGACTCCACTGACTGTTGAAGTAAAATCCAGGTAGATTTTTTAAATCTTACCGCGAGTGACGTATGATACGTTGGTTTTGTATAGATTTAGGGTTCAGTGCGCGTTTCACGCATGCGCGACTATAGTCATCTTTGTCGCACCGGGTATCCCTCGATCGCAGCGACGCTAGCGGCCTGGAACGTTAAGAGGCCCACGTTAAACCCAGAGTTGAGAGAGTCTTGCAGACCTGCGCAAACCGGCGGAGCGCAGCGCAGATCACTTTAAATTTATCAATGTATATTCTTCCCTATTTTAATTACAATAAGGTATAAATTTGAATGCTCTGAGACCGACCTCGGAGCATCACGGGGGATTTCTACTCTGCGGCTGCGGCTCTAAATTTATACCTTATTGTAATTAAAATAGAAAATAATATACATTGATAAATTTAAAGTGATCTGCGCTGCGCTCCGCCGGTTTGCGCAGGCCCTAAGACCGTGGTTCGAGGTAATATTGATATAATTTTGTAAAATCCTCTTCTGTTCTATTCTATCTCTCCCTGGCCGACCAAGGGTGAGCTTAATTCAGCCGAGCTGTGCTCACTCCCTTTCTATTACCCATTTACATGTATCTTGTATGTGCGTACCTAAATGTAATGGAATAAATACATTGTTTTATTTTATTTATTCTCCTTTCTTATCACACAAACTGCCCAACTAGCAAAACTACTCTCAAAATAGTCGCCGATGCGTTTTTGCTAAGACTTCTGCATTTACAAATTAGTCCTAGAATGCTCTGGAAATGCCTTTCTAGACCGCGTGTGGGCACAAATTTCAGGATTTTTAATTTCACAAATGCATTAGTCTTGAATCATGCTATTTTATCTAAAATACGCTATGATTAGTGCTACTAGTCTACGATAATGCCAATCCTGGATCAATCTCAGGTTAGAGACAGAGAGAGAGACAATTTGTAAGATATTTTCAAAACCTGTGTGTCTTCAAACTATTTTTTGTGATGGCCAACGGTGGTGTCTATAGCTGTCACTAATAATAATATAATTATGACTTTCAATTCACAGTCACTATAGTCTCACTAACTTCTACCACCCCGCACTCAACACTCAATATTTTTAACGACACACTCAATTTTTTAATGAACACGCACTAATCTCGTCATTGCGAACATCTGTCCGGAATTATGCACGACGCGAGTACACCCGGTAATTGAAAATAAACAGCGCGCGGGACTCGTGATTTATTGATGGCGGCGTTGTCACCCTAGCGGCCGGTGTTGCTGGACTCTGATATCAGGAAATTGTGTGATTTTGTATTGGAGTAACCATGCGGCGTGGTTCGTCGGACATTTGAATTTTATATGTTGGAAGTTTGCATGAGCTCTGCAATGGTTCGTGGGAGTCGAATTAAATCGTCTGTCGATGAATCAGTTGGTTGTCTATACAATGTTTTTGGTAGTCAAGTATAGGAACTTTCAGAGGTGGAAGAGGGGGTTATTTTGACCATTTTAACCATGTTTACTATTATGTTTCTTATAACCATATGATATCAAAAGAAACTCAAATAAAAATTGTTATTTTAAAAGTTTTCAGTAATATCTTATATTTTGGGAATAATTTTTTTAATTAAAACAGGAATTACCTCAAAAACCCGACTTTGTAGTAAATAGGGTTAAAATGTTCAAAATGACCTCCTCCTCCCCTCAAAGTCCCTATACTTGATTACCGAACACTATAAAAATCGATGTGTGTATGTATGTTCCCTATGGGGTCCCAAAACGGCTAGACCGATTTTGATGAAATTTTCAGTTCAGCCCAGCGGGTGATCCTGTGAAGTTTGGTAGCGACCTGACTACCCCGTGCGAAGCTGGGGCCGGTTGCTAGTTTCCTATATATTACAAGCTACGCACACCTCCTTCTGAGAAGTTGTTTGTCGCTGTATGGTAAACTCGTCAAATTCCGTGACTCGCTCAACTCCGTGGTAGCAGTTCTATAATCCGCCATGGAACCCTGCAGGTCGAATCTGGGACCTAAAATACATTCTTTATTTATTTGCCGTAGCCTATTTAAAAGTCTAAGGTCGTATTTAAGTTCCTAGGTTATATTAGCAGGGTTCTATGGTGGATTATAGACTTGCTACCACGGAATTGAGCGAGTCACGGAATTCGACCTTCGGAACAACAGGCCCGAGGGGCCTCGCGCCTCATAGGTTATTACATTACATTACTTAAAAATCCCGTTCATTATATGAAATAGGCCTTCTTGCCGTCCACAGGGCCTCGCGAAATGTACAGTCGAGGACAGAAAGAAAGATTTCTTTGATTGATCATCATCTTAACAAAATATAACTAATGTATCTACGTCTTCACCGTCTGTGCAAACTTAAAAATAAACAATAATATGCATTCGCTAATGCACTCGATGCATTTTGTATTATTGCATCGGTTTAACTCATTAAAAGCAATTTCAATGGAACTCCCCTCCAGCTACCGCGCACCGTGTACTTACGTTTGAAAGGTAAAGTATGTAATTGTTACAAAGTTGCTGTAATTATGTATGTACCTATAGTTATGTTATTTTAAGTTGATTTCTGCAGACATTTCAATTTTCGACTAAAGTGTCACATTTTCGGCCTAATTTTTAATTTACAAAAATTAAGCGCGCGCATTTTTGAGATGAACTTTTGTTACCGACTCTATCTACTTACACTTAATTTTGGTGTCCTTCCATTTGGGCGAAAACCGTTTCGCAAACTGTTTAATTTCGCAACTGTTTCATTTGGCCAAACGCTTTTTTTCTGAAACTGTAAATATTTCAGGTCGATTCCTACACAGCTCCTCTCCGCACCGCTCGTCTCCGCTTCTATGGAAAGTCAGTCAATCAGTCGCGTCAGCCGCTTACGTCAACTCCATACATTTGAAGATTTTCTAAAAACGTTAGCGTAACTCGAAAAATGTCACCATTGCTATTGTATTCAATATGCGAATTACAGGTGCGTTCTTTAAGCAACAAAATAAAACGATCTTATGGAATCCACGAGTGAATTCCCGTTTTAACCTGGAAATGTCTTGTTCGCATTATGCGGCCGACTACTGAATTAACATTTACCATTCGAGGCTCAATTATAGAGGCCATAATCGGAAAGCCCTTCGACGGCGCGGTAAGTGTACGTCTTAGCGGTGATACTCACGGTTTCAGTCGATGGACAATATATTCTAATTCTTGGCAAAAAAGGGGGGTGTTTGGAAGCTTGAGGAATCCTGTCTATACAGACAGATCTCTGTGTTACGTAGCTCCTAATCAATCAATCAATATAATGTATTTGCAGAATACAGTTTACAAGATTTTACAGTCAAATAGATGGACTGATTATATTTATTTATTTATGCTTAGTTGTACTAAAATAAGGTACAGTCACCACACGGGATTGTTGAGCCACCATAGAACCCTGTCATAATGACAACGTCAAGTCACTCAAAAGAAATTACGTCAAAATTTACCGTCGACTTTCTGTGAGAGGGTTCTACAGTGGCTCAACAATCCCGTGTGGTGACTGTACAAATGGCGGACTGGGTGCCCAATGGCATTCTCTATCAGTCAACAGACAGAAAATGGCGAAGGCTGGCGCTAAGAAAATTTCATTATACATACATATGTATTGTGTTGTATAAAGTTTTTTTTACGAGTATTTGGGTTATAATATAGAAATCGTTCGGGCAATTCAAGAGTTAGGCTTATTACACCTTCCTAAATTTAGTCACTAACGAGCGGGACACCGCAATACTTAGAATGAGATGGAGATATCTCCATATGTATCTATCGTATTGCGGCGTCTCTCTCGTTAGTGACTAATTTAGGAAGGTGTGATAAGCCTTTTATCAGCTGTAAAAGTAGGAGTTGCAATTAGGTATGTCTGGGAATTTTCCGGCACTATAGAGCTGGTATGATGATGAAAACAAAAAGTGGTCTTACTCACTACTCAATAGCTAACAGTTTGGCTTGTCTTTTAATTGTGGCTTCATTGTCATCAGCCGCTGATGGGTCGCAGATCGCTGCGACGGGGAAAGCGCCATCGCAGTTACATATCACCGTCTCTGTCACTGTCCGAAACATGGCAGGTTCTAGTTCGGCTCAGTACAGAGCTCATTGTAAAATTTACGTTTCAATAAATAAAGGTTCGTCAGTTCACACAACAGTGTGTCACGAACCAGACCCAACCGCTTCTGGGCTTAAAACCAAGTATAACTCGAACTTACAAATCAACACAACTATTATGGCGACTCCGGCGCATCTCATTACGACCACTTTCTAAGGATAATCGCGTTATTTATCGACACTAGAATCGATTTTATGTAACGATGCGATAAAGATTTAAAAAGCCTTCAAGGGTTCCGGCATGATAACCGTGCGCGATTATTTTCATAAAAATATTAACGAGGTGATTCCGTTTAAATGACTAAATGGTTATTTTTAAGACGTTGTTATGACTTAATTTTTGATAAGAGTTTTATTGAACGTCATAGTAAATTTATTTATTTAAATTGGATTGCATAATACACTAAGTACCTAAGTACAATGTTTATACAGATTTTCCAGCTGTAAGAAAATCATCGTATGGGAAATTTAAAGACCGTACCAGACAAACGACACCAAACCTTCCATCCGACCTACTTTTGAAGTTTAGATTGGTTTACAAACATATTTCCAAGGTAATTTAAACGCTGGTCCCTTCAAAACAACAAAACTGTACTATATAAAGTACAAGAACTAAATTAGACCAAGACGGATCATATCTTGAGCACATATTTTTCGCATAAATACTTAATAAACCACCAACCATTTGCATAACAGTAATCACGGATTATAACTCCATATAGCTCGTATTAGAGTCCATATCAGAATGTCCGGATTACACGGAATCTTTCATGATTTACGTCAAATTGGACTTGCGTCAGTTCGTCCAATAAGTCGGTTTATCCGAATTTATTGCTCGAAACTCCGTCCACTAAGAAGGGATTTAGTTAAAGAACTGAATGTAGGACATTAACTTGATCTACTGGTGTTTTTGGACTAGTTAAGTACTTTTAATCGGACACACACGAGTGGTGTACTTTATATGATAAAACGTTTTAAGATATGATCTAGTTGTTCTTTGTTGCGATATTTTGTAAATTTGGAAGATTATTACAGTGATCAGTGATCTGCCAGTCAAGTAATACACAACCTGTATAAGAGCTTATACAGCTATTATAACTCTAGTTTCAGTATTTTAAGGGCTGTATAAGCTCTTATACAGCTTGTGTGCTACTTGGGCATGCTCTGTTGCGTCTATCTATGTAAGAGTTAAGCAGTGAAGCAAAATTTCGTGTATTAACAAAAACATGCATACAGCTGAACATAGAACCTCCTCTTTTTTTGAAGTCGGTTAAAAACACTATAGAATAATGAGTAATGGAACATGCAAATTTAGGTTAAAATATGAATTTTGTTTATGTATGGAACTATGAAAAAATACCCAAATTGAAATGCCAGGTTTTTAGTATAAGTATAGGTATTATGCATTGCCGTTCTACAGACTCTTAATAAAACCATTATCAAATTTACTATCAAAGTGACTAACTCCTAGAAAATGTATCTTTAATCGAGTTCTTGGCACCATACGACTACGCGGGTCGCTAAGATTGTCGTGATCGTATTCTCAAAATAAAATGACAAATCGCCGTCACTTACTTTGTGTGACTAAATATGTCACCAATGATATGGTATTCCACAACATCCTGAATAAGAATAGGCGTGGACTGTTTATTACGGAAACTAATGTGAAAGGAGATGTATGTATAACTCACGGCGAAGCTGAGATTATGATTCTTTTATTTGTATTCAAAACTGACCTAGAAACAGAACTGTTGCACCCTTAAACCAGTCTTATTAAAGCTGTATTAAGTTGGTTTTTCATTGACGCGAATGCGGACTTGAGCCGTATGGATGCGGGAGTCAGTTCTCGCGACGCTGCGACACATTTTTCTCATTTTGAATGCATATTTTATGGAGCACGAACGCATAATGAAAGGAATCCTGCAGTGAACAAACAAATTACAAATATCTGTCATTCCCAATGACACGGTCTAGGAGGACAATGCTGACATGGATGACGGATTTTTACTTGCATGAATTAACAATTGTAGCGACCTTCAAACTATGTCGACTGGTGGTTAAAATTCTGAATGACAAACAGATTTTTGGACGCGTTGTTTAGGTGAGTTATATTGGTCATTCTGTGGTGTAATGCTTTGAGTACTCCATACTGTTTTTCTTTATATTTTCTGCTTTTTCATAATAAGATCTCTACTCTCTAGCTTTTTGAGTTAACATGACCTCTTTTTCTAGTGTCAAATCAAATCGTTTTATTTTTATATGATAAATTAAGGAACATATTTTCAATGCAATTTTCACAGAGCCTCATTGTTAATGCAACAAGTCTGATTTAAGAAAACCTATGCGATGGCATGTTTCGTAAGCCTGAACCGAGTATGCCAGTCCGGGTCGAACGATCCATCGTCATGCAAGAAAATCGGTACAACAATACAGGCAAAGTGTTTCTAGTAACAACACGCAAGCTTCCTTATCGTAAAATTATGGAAAACATTTAAAACTTTGATGACATTTATATTAATAAATGAATTAAACAATAGTGATACAAGTTTTAGCAAATACTAGTGCTAATTCCTAAAAACACAATTAGTAAAGTTTGCATCAAATGTGCATTATTCATGGTGGCATTTGAATTTGACAGAAAGTGACAAAGCATACTTTAGCTACAATAGGTTTATTGTACGTTTATGAATAATATTGACTGTAAATATGAACACTATAAAATAGATGTTAAAGATAATGTATATCAAAGTGTCATCAATAAATATACTACGTGCAATATCTATCGGATCATAATCGACACGTTTCAGCACCATCGCCATGTCTCACAGCGCAAAGTGAATTATGTTTAAATTGTTTTCAAGCCATTATCACTTAGCTAGACAAAGCCGTTTTCCTGATACATGCAAGTGGCATTATACAAGCGTCCATGTATCGTGGGCGGCGCTCCGGGCTCTATCTCACCAGCGATCACTTTGAACCGAACGCCAGCGATTATTATCTCAAATCCTCAGTAAATTTTCTATCCGAACCATTATAATAGAGACTCCGGACAAAAATATACAAGAATAATTTCATCATACTCCCCCTGTTGATTGCGAAATTTCAATCAAGCCCGTAAATGGTGTACGGGCTCGTATCGACACTCCAAATGACTTTTTTGGGGTTGCAATGCCAGTACATGTAGATTAAAATCCCGTTGCGATCCAAACGCTATTTGGTGATGCAATAGGGGATAGAATTGATTGGAAAGGGGATATCGAAGCTGCATACAGTAACACTGGCGACAAATGTAGAGCGAATGACACAGATTTATTTGTACTATTCAAACGGCAATTGAAGCTTGCACGGATTTATTCACTACTATAGTCGACTGTACTAATTATCTGGGGATAAAAGGGCTCAAGCAAAAAGATGAAGCCATCTGGACTGTCGAGAATGCAACTTGAGTTGTCAGTGGAAACTTCGTTTGTAAAATATTCCAAATTATGGTTAAGTTATCAAGTTTTATGAGTGGATTCACTTTGCGAAACGGCTTCGTGTTTGCTGTAAGTTTGAGTGATCCCGAGCGTATGCTCGAATTATTTACAGGTATTGTGATAAAACTACTTCAGAAAACTTTCTCTTTTCGCAGAATTTTCCAACGAGTTTCGTGTTGCAACTTCTAAAATTTATCTAAAGTTATGAGACGTGACGGAGCAAATTTTAATATTCACATGCACCCTTTTTTAAGTTATTAAAAAGTAACTTCTCATGTCCTCCCGCTGAGAACATAAGGGCTAGAAATAATAACGCAACTTTAATTAGACTCCGAATAGACCCCTTCACTTTTAATGAAAATTATCATCTCATCGAGGGGTCAAAGAACACATTACTATATTTTATCATCGGTCTTTCGGTACGTTACTCTAAAAGCTTACTTTATAGTGATCAAAACTTAGGCGAAAGTCGTTAGAAGTGGAAGTTCGTTGTAGAAATACCTACCTTCCACCTTCATCATAACATTGATATTAGAAAATCCTTGTTCAGGAACATCTTCAAATTTCGCTCTGGGGCTATGTTTATTTCATTTTGAGCTTTCGACAGCTAGCAATAAGGTTGAATGTGTTTAGTAATTGCAATGTCTTTTGAGTCGTTTGCCGTGTAAAATTATGGCGAGCACGCGTAAGCACGTGCCGACCCCCGCCGCTACGCACTCCTTGTTACAGCGAGAACTGCACAGTCCCTGTAATTACATACAAATTAGACAAGATTTATTGAGGGGTGGAACACCTTGGCAACTATAGAAGGTACTAATAACGGTTGGCTAGGCCCGATATTGCGATTTATTCGAGAGACCGATTCTCTTACAAAGCCGAGGGGAACCAAACCACCTATTCAAAACCAACCGAGTCATGAATCTTGTTTAGCCACGTCCGTGAATCGCCGGCAACAAAACTGGACATAAAAAAGCCGTAAGTCAAACAAACGGTGTAATTAGCATGTCTTGCATTTATAAAGCGGGCGTATAAAATTTCGTGAATCTTGACTTCAATTTTAATGGGGATCGTAAAAGTATTACAGTTATAGGGCCCTTTAACCCTTTCGCCATTGCCGAGTCGGAGATATTTGACAGCTTCATTAAGACGGATTCAACAAAAGGTGGACATTTAGCAAATAATAACGGCATTTTTAGTGCGGTCCTTCATATTTACGGGGTGTTTATTGGCCATTGTGGGAAGTTTGCGGGCGGCGCCGGCGTGCCGTGCGGGACACTAAAAATGATTCATCTTCGCAGGTACGACTTATCTGACATTCTCTACGTCCTTTCGGCTTAATGAGCGGGAATAATGGACTATTTTCGCTTTCCCCAGTATTTGTCGAGGCACTTTTTTATATGGACGACGTATTGTTGCAACAACATTAAATTCTGCTGTAACATTACCAACTCCAACAAGCTCCTTAACTGAGTCATTGACATCAAAAGATCTAAATTAAAGAACTTCTCTAAAAGATTCCGTTGAAGTAACATTACTAAACTAATATGGATTAATACGGTCGCGTCGGCTTCTTTTACCTGGTATTAGCTTCCCCGAGGAAATAAAAACTTATCAACGAACTTTGTTCCCAGTTATCTTCGGGGTAAGTAAACACTTTTTATTTTATGGCCACCCGCGTTTTTACGGCCCCGGAGTTCTCTAGATAACTATACCGGTTGTAAGTGGAATTGTTAGAATTAACTTTTATCTCGGCAAGTATGAGAAATTACCGCATAATTATACGGATGTTTCCAACTTCAGGGCTGGGTTCGCGTGAAATGCAGGACTTAAATGCAATTTGTTAATATAAACACGAAAAGTTGCTGACTTAGTAAGTCTTTTTAATGCTGTCAGAACTGCTGAAATAGTGTTTCTCCTTTAATTTTGCTTGTTGAAGTGGTTTACGACTGCAGAAACCGCATTTTCCCTCCCTTATTTACTTGGTTTAAATTGGTTACTTACCCCAAACTGATTTAATTCATCGGGACGTAGAAGAATATCAATCATCCATCCAAAATGAAATAACGTCCTTTATTTTTCTTAGTATGATTAAAACTGAAAGTCAAATACAGAACTTTAATAAGTAAAAATAAATAAACGTGTAGAAGATAAAGGGCTATTGTGTCATAGTTTTTTACAGTAGCGCCAGGCTTGGACCTTTTTATGACGGGACGTGGCACATTTGTTGTCAGTGTGACAATGACCATTGTTATAATACCACTTAACTCATTTTGTTTACAATATACTAAAAGTTCTTCAAGCCTAAAAACTACTAAAATGCTTCGTTTATTGGTGGTCTTATAGATGATGTAAAAGTTTTTTTGTATTGTTTCCTCATTTACAAATTAAATACACAGTAGGAATAAAATTATATTTCCGTGAAGCTTGACACACAGAGTCAGTTAAACTGATCAGAGTTCATCTGACGTACAAATGTTTAACTTTCAACTTACGATTTCACAATCACGGTCAGCTTTCTGATGTACGTCAGTTTAACTGATCAGTTAAACTGACCGTGTGTTTCGAGCTTTATAAATCTTTGTGAAGTCTTCGTTAGTGAATGCATTGCATGCAAGCAGACTTGGAAGGACGTTAACCTTTATCAAGAACCCCTCGTATCACTGCTCGAACTCATAAAAATAATTAATAGGAAAAAACAATCACTTATTGATTCCAAGTCGTTATCAGGCCCCATCGCATGCTAAGCATCCATTCTTATACCCCTCAGCACTAAAACTTACCCCCTTCCCTATCTCTAATAGCGTCTTATCATCTTTTTATTCCTGAAAGCTGTGGGTAAAAAACACGGCAAACGCATCGTCCTACCCTCCGCTAAAAAATAAATCGTCCAGGGCCCTTTCACCTTGCGATAAGGCGAGATTTATCATAATGTCAACCAGCCCTGGTGTTGTTGAGATGGACATCTCGCACGATAGTTTAGGGTCTCGAAATGTTAAAACTTGCGAAAAAACGACGCGAGCACTAACCACCTCTTTCACAGTCGCCAAGTAAAGCATATCTGTCAAATAAATTAAGCCCAAGTGTCAAGTTAATTTTTTTCTTACACTTAAAAATAGACAAGGAGAGGGCTATCTTTATTTGACAGATGAATTTACATGTCGATTGTGAAACAGGCCCTTAGTGTGCTATCGGAAAATGGATTTAAAAATGCAGTTCGATTTAGTTTTGTTGTTTGTAAAGTGTCTTAAAGACAATACCATAAACAATTTGCTCAATCGTCATTTTATTTGAAACTAGAAACAACAAAACTCAATCGAACAGCATTGAATCTTATGCTTTTTTTGAGAGACATGCTATAAGGGGTGATCTTCTTTAATTTTCAAAATAAGTAAAACTAAACGAATTAGCTAATTCTGAATCTTTACTTGCCAAAAATATTTCATGGGTGCACGCCATTTGGTTTGTAGGGCGTTTAATTTCCAATAAAATATTCGAACCACCAAATCTTTGCTTTAATTGGCAGAATAAGTACACTTTTATAGGCGCTGTCAATTTAGCATGCCAATTAATCCCTAGGCCCATCCAGATTGATGGGTGCTCAAGCTTTGTAGTAAAACCTCTGCAGCTATTTGATTCGCCGTAGTTTGGTAGCCGGGAAATGTTTTGTTTTTGTTTAGCATCCGACTACGCAAATTCAAAGTTAAACATAATTTTATTGCTTAATTGAAAAAGGCAAACATCATCCTCAGAAATAATAAACCAGAAAACATCCTTTATTACGGTTTTCAATTTATTAAGCGTTCATAATTTAATATCGACGCTTGAAAGGAGAAATGGGATAAGCGACACGGAGCAAACTTTACAGGAGAGCCAAAAAACCGCGCAAATTTTCGAAAAAAAATCATCATAATTTATCTATAAGACCAATTTTTGAATTAAACCTATATAAATGAACATATTATTGTTTTCTATATGATGTTGTGATTATTTTGCCCAAAAATGCATTAGTTTAGAATTTAGTGTCGCTTACGCAATTTGGTCTTTAAAATGGTTTCAGGTAAAATTATCTAAACAAAATGTTGAGCGAGAAATAAGTTCGGTAAAAGAGTCTGACCAAAAAAATATACTAAAACATATTCAAGTAAAATTATCTAACTAGAAATAATGCGAATTTGATGGTGAGGTAGAAAACTCTATATTTATTCTAGGTGTAAAAATATATTCAGGATAAATTAGCTAACTGCTTTTGGACGGGTAACTTGAAAACGTAAAAGCGGTTTAAGCTAAAATAAAACCTTAATTCACTTCTGGGAAAAATTAGTGACCCGTTTAATAATATACCTTTTTATAAAGTATTTGATTTGAAAAAAAGGTACTTTTTGGGATTCTTCATTATTTTTTGTAACGTATTTAAAAAACTAAAAAAATTTAAAACGACTATTTTATGACATAGTAAGATTAGTTTTTTTTTTATTAGATTGTGTATATTAATACAATTATATTTATAATAATACCTACCTACAGTGCAAGCCACACTAATAGAAATGCTTGCGTTTTCCCATACAATATTTCTATGACTACAAATATGACAACTAATCAAAAAGTTCTTGACCAATTATGTACAGTTAATCCCTGTTGAAAACGTTGTTTTCATTAAATAAGGATTAATATTTGCTTTCATACAACGTATGAAATTTTTTATGAACGCGTCAGCTCATTTTTGTTCTTTGTACATTAGTTCAAACCTTAGCTATTAGTTTAAAGTAAATTATAATTAGGAATATAATTAGTACTTAGTACTAACAGTGGAATAAGTAGCTTAGTATTTTTTTATTATTGGTCAAATTCGATAAGTCAATAGTTATTTGAAGGCAGTTGTACGTAGAGATCACAACCGTTTCTAATTATATTGCCACCACACTGTAAGCCTTATTTGAATATAATTGTATTACTATACGTAAGTGAATTGAAAAGTTTTGAGCCTAAGATTGATAATGAAATTAAAAACAAAAAATAACACTGGCACACGCCAGTCTTCAATCAATAAATTGTGTCAATCTTCACATGTTTTCTCATCATTATGCATTATATTTTGTTTTTCTCCTGTCACAATTGTAAAATTTGTGACGGAAATACTAAACAAGGTATGCGATTTCCATAATAATGGATCAAATTGAGCAACGTTCCGTAAATAATCAAGTACTTACAAAAGCAAATTTTCGAAGACATGTGCCAGACATTAGGGAAATCCGCCCCATCATATGCCACTGTATAAAGATGGGTAGCGGAGTTCAAACGCGACAGAAAAGCAGTTCAAGTAGAACCTAGACGTGGTAAGCCATTGACGGCAGTAGCCGTAACAGAAGTAACAGAAGAAAATGCCAATAAAATACTAGACATGATTATGAATGATAGGCGGTTGAAGATTGTAGAGATAGCGGAAGCAATAGCTATCTTTTATGAACGAGCACAGAACATCATCACCAACGATCTTGGATTTTCTAAGGTGTCTGCCAGCTGGGTGCCTAGATCGCTTTCAGCCGAAAACATACGCACACGCCATACAGTATCACAGGATTGTTTGAATTTATAATATTTCAATGTGATCCTAAAACTTGATTGATCTTGATTGATTGATTCTTGAATCTTGATCTTGATTTTCTCAATCGCGACCATGGACGAGACTTGGGTCCACCACAGCACATCTGAGTCAAAATCACAGTCCGAGCAATGGAAAAGGTCAAGGTCACCATCTCCTAAGAGAGCTTAGGCCATTTTGTCAGCCAAGAAGGTGAAGGTTTTTGGGACTGCAGAGGGGTCATAATGATCGATTACCTTGAAAAGGGTAAAATCATAAATCGCTCACATCGTGGAGGAGTGCCCCGGGAGACGCTTCGCAGGGGGACTTAAGGAATTGTACGCACTTACGTCGGGTGCCAGGGATTGGCTATCAAAATTAGATATAAGACTATGAACGGGACATTAGGCCATACGATAATAATAATAATAATAAATGCTAAATATTACTTTTCCCTCTTACAATGTCTGCATGAAGAAATAAAAATAACTGGTATGTTATCTAAGAAAGTGTTGTTCCACCAAGACAACTCTCCTGTCCACACTGCAGCGGAATCAATCGCACAAATACATACTTAATTGTGGGTTTGGATTGTTGCCGCATCCACCCTACTCGCCGGATTTGGCCCCTTCCGATTATCACCTTTTCCCCAAACTAAAAAGAGGCTTATGAGGACAAAAAAAAATCAACAAATTAATATTAAAGTACAAGAAGCTATAAATGCATCTTTGAGATTCTTTTTTACTGCATGGAATTCTGAAGTTAGAGGCGAGATGGCAAAAGTGATATAGTAATAGATCGTTTTGGAAACTATGCAGAAAAATAAAATTGTTATAATAATTAAAATCTTTATTTTGAAGGTCAGGTTCAAAACTTTTTAATTCTCCCACGTACAAAGTCTATCAAAAAACGAATCACAGTTAAATAGTTTACAATTATGGTTTTTTTGTTTTTTTGTAAAACTGGTAATTTTTTTGACTGCAAACTTAATTCGACACTAAAGTCCAACTAATCGACAATCTAAAAAACTAAATTCATACCTGTAGGCTTAACTGTTTAGATTGTATAAACTTACAAGTACTTTAACTGTAACTTTCGTAGCCATGATTTAATAATGTTTACATATTGTTTTCTACAAACTATCTAATTATGAATGAATCTCTCGTATAAATTATTATATGTTGCATTCAGATCACAATCATTCGGGAAAAATGGTTAATAAAATAAGAGATTGCCCTAAATTACATCAATAAGTGAAATTACTCTTAAATTGTTTGTCACTTGTCTTAATTATTTAATTTAATTTAATAACTTTATTGTCACTTGTCTTAATATTTCTACGTAACTCCATAAGCTGGTTAGTTGATGAGCTGTTTGTTTAGTAACAATGGTTAAAAGTAATGTTTTTTTTTTACAACGTTTTTTTTCAGGCTTCAGAAACTACTTTGGATTCATGATATATGTTAGTAAAAACACAATATTCTCAATATGTCGTATATTAATAATTTTCAAACTTGCTTATTTTAATTGTCATTTGATTAAATCGTTTTGTATAGCTTAATTTATACCATTATTTATTTATTTACCAGTTTATACGAGTAATAAGAGATAATTTAAAGAAAAGACTGACTGTTGAGTTTCTTGCGGCGCTTCTTCTCAACAGTGGTCTCATCTTGGGGAGCGCTGGTAGACTCAGACATGTAAAAGTGTCTACAGGGCCTACTTACAAAATAAGGATTTTAATTTTAATTTTCCATCTTGAAGGATCTCGCATTTCTAATTCAGCAGTAAGCGAGATTGGAAAATCATGGAAGATCTCGGAATAGCGACATTAGAAGCCTTAGTTAAATCCCTTGATTGATGGACTTTCTATCTATGCGACGACCGCGTATGACTTAGACAACGTCTCCTAGCGTAGCGATTTAGGTAGATGGCGTTTGCACGGTCTAGTCGCGTCTGAGAATAATGCGTAACCGACACTTTTTTATTGGATGTTGGCAATAACCGACTTCATAAATTCAATTAGATAGGGATAAGCGACATGAGTATTCAAAACTTATTGCAGGTAAAAAAGGATAAGCGACAAAGATTTTATAAACTGCAAATAAGTAAATAAGGATAAGCGACAAAGGTTTATAAACTGCAATTAGGTAAATAAATATAAGCGGCAATACTTCAGATAAGGTTGATCAGGTTATTTGATCTAAGCTAATTTATATCTTTCTGAAGGTAGTAGGTAAAAAGTCACAATGGAAAATAAAATCGAATATACAGTCAAGTAAAAAAAGACAAACGACAAATCACTGATTAGACGCGACAAAGCAAAACTATCCAAGTGTAGTGTTATTTGTCCTGACAAATGAGTAAAAAAATCTTAGCTTAATTTAATCAAAACACATTTTATCTAACCTCCATCATCTAAAAATGAGTCAAAAATTACGTCGTTTAGTAACAAAATTTGTCCGTGTTTCTCAAAATCACCGATGGGATAAGCGACAAAAAAGTCGTCAGATGAACACGAGACCTAGCTCATTCGATGCGGAAAAATCAGCCGATTCCAACGATATATATAACTCAATATCACCAAAAATGTCGCTTATCCCATTTCTCCTTTCAAGCGTCGATATGAATACTCGTATTATAAATTCCGCATTTATTGTATTCTATTTTGTGATTATGGTCCACTTCTCTTAGTATTATAAATCTCTAAGTAAAAAATATAATTTCAAGACTATCGAAAATATAATAACGTTATACAAATACGCACAGCGTTTGTCCTAACAAAAAGGATTACATCCTATTTTATAATTAATCACTGTATATATTGAGATATAAGAGCATTACTTTCAATTTACAGTCTGGGTATTAGCTAAATTAATACCGTATTAGCTGAAACTGTCTTCAAAACAAATGTATTTACCTTAATTCCGTACCTCACATAGTAATCCCATTTGCCAAGCACCTTATCTCGTCACCGCAAGGCAGTCAGCAAATCAATTCATTAGCAAAACAGTGGCTTAACACTGTCTATCAATCGATACCTACCGCCTAGGTGTTCATTTAAATCAAGATTGAACTGCAGATTAAACAGTGGATGCTTTGGCCCCCCTTCTGATGGTGGTCTAAGTTCTTTAATATTACTTATTTTATTATTATCATTTATAAATGTTGGATCTTAAGAATTACTTTTTAACTTAGAATTTATATTATTAGATTTACCTTAAAAGGTACAAGCATTCTTTTAAGATTTGCAGATTTTGAAGACGTGGCTTATTGCCTAGCTGGAATTTTATCATTATTATTTTAAGCGACTAGGGTTTAATGCTTCTTATAAAAATGTGATGTCTTTAAATGTTCCTTTATTATTTTATCAAATTCTTTAATTGACGAAATTTCATCTACCTTGTAGCTAGTTCCAAAAGTCTCTCTGAAATCGCTTTTGCTCACATCAGGCACCAAACCCACTGTCGAGGGGCATTATTCCTCTTTATCGGCACTCGTTAGTCGCCCCTAAAACCTCTCCCTTCTAATCTCGAGGGCTGCGAGCTCTCAAATTTAATAAGGGCTAGTTTTAAAAAGACAAACAATATACCGATGTCGTTGACGATACAGATCACGTTTGGTTTGACGTAATTAATTTTTCGAGTGCGTTTGTTATTGAGTTGAAGAGTTTTGATTTCGTGACTCACGCTTGGCTGTTTGTATCCTTTATATAAACAAAAGAATGAAGCTTTATGTCGTGTTTATTTACATCGTTTCTCAATAATTCATGATTTTTTGTGAAACATTACAAATAATGGATTATTTTAAGACTAGATATTAATTTTAAAAAGCAAGGCGATATCATTTTAGTACCTCAAAACCGCATTGTTGATCAATTATTCCTGACAAGTGACGTAGACGTTGCTACTATCTCATGCAGAATCTCTAATTATTCTACGATAGGTATTAATATTGTATTTTGTGAAATGCGGTTAGTAGTTAATAGGTAATACTTGAGAAGTAAGTATTACCTATTAATTTCCTATTTTATTCTCTTTTTTTCATTGACGTAAGTACCAAGGACAGAATTTGCTCTTCTCAAACAATTCAATTACTTTGATCCCCCAGCATTCGCATTTCAGGGGTCGATGCGACAGATGCATCCGCCACTGCACTGTCAATTAAACCAACTAATCTCTTTACTTATGTTAATGATTGCGGTTTTCCATCACCACTCTCACTTAAGACTTCAAAAGGGTGAAAATAAATTGTTTCCGTGTACGTCGTAGTCGTACATCGAAGGTATATTATTCATTAATCGTCATAATCTTCTGTAGCGTCTACATCAATTTTAGAAAATGTTACAGTATTATATTCTTTTAATTTTTATCTTTTTGTGTTTTTTACATTATAAATGATCTATCTCTATTCCACAAGTCCTATTCTTAGGTTTTATTTCAAAAGAAGTACCATATTTGGTAATGTCTTGACGACTAAAAACCTTTCTAAAAGGAAGGTATTAAGGGAGGTTTACCATCGTAAGGGGAAACCTATAGACTCACCCAAGCACTATCTTAATGATAATTGACTAAAACCGTCATACATAAGCTTGCTCAGCCTAGTTTTGGGTTCACCGAATCTCTGTGATTAATCTCATTCTTAATTTTATTATCTTAAGCAAAATATTTTCTAGATTTTTTCTGACTTTTCATACCTAAGTACCTACTCTTAGTCCTAGTCTGATCATTTCTGAATAAAAGTGAAAAATCATGATAGTGAAGTTAATGACTAAGTTTGTAATAAAGGCAACACTAAGGACAAATTAACCAATTACAGTTTGGAACTACAAATATAAACACATCGTGTTACACATGAATACATCACAGAACTAACAGCAGAACTAACTTAAGTAAACTTAATGAATAATCAATAATACAGAGCCCTGTACGTACAGAAAGCTATGAAAAGAAAGTTCACTTTAATTATAAAACGGAATGAAATTTAGATGGGAAATGTACAACGTGATTAGAAACAAAAGCAAAAAACAGTATATTTTCTTTTGGTATATTAAGATTAATATACCTATCTACGTTTGTTGAGATCAACAAACGTAGATAGAACACTGTCTATTATAATAATAATTCAATATCATCAAGACTTCTAAAGTATGTTAGTGCATATTACCGATGTATTACGTTAACTGTGCATAAATTCAAAATTGATTTAGTATTTAAGTAAAAATTGTAAAGTAGTGGAATATCTTTGTGATATTAATCTGTGCTTCTACTCATGTGAATGTAAAATTTTGCATCCCTCCCGACCCCGGCGTATAATGTGCTGACTCAGATCTTACACAATGACCGCACAGATGGACAACAAACAAAAACCTGGACGAGATATTCTGCCACATGTTTTATGTTTGCGTATTAAAGTAAACAACGACGTATGGCTTTGGTTTTTGAGTTTATTGCGACTGTATGACCATAGCTTTAGAGAAAAAAAACGAATCTCTCTTTCACCGTTTGCCTTTTTTGTCATGTTACGTCTCCTTTCATGTGCAATACTTGAAACATTTTAATTAATTAATACATAATTATAAAATTTCATAACTTTGTGAGAAATATGCTATCGAAGGTTTGTTAGTCTTCAGTTACTGTAAGTAACGATTTTACGACTTCTGATGATTTAGTAAAACTTATCAAGCCTTTTCCAAATTTAAGAAATATGATTAGATTGTTAAAATACATATATTCTAGTATTTAACTAACCAAGTCATTTTTACCTATTGGTCATTATTTATTTTGTTTTATAGTTACAGTTTGTCATTTTTGCTGTAAATGTGTCACCGAGAATGACTAGTTATAACGCCTCTGAATCATATCACAGCCATAGTTAAATTAAATATTCTCAGGTTTAATGAACTCCAATGTACCATTACAAAATATTTCTATCATTTTAGGTTGCTATTGATCATTACTAAAATGCAAAACTTTTCATCTGACTTTCAGATCACATTAAAGTTACTTAAAATTTATTTAAATTTCAAAATTTACAAGAACATTTTCGAAGTACGCGTCATATTTAGTATTTTAAAAAGTCAATTTAGAAAATCTGTTAATAGTTTTTGTTTTGAATCATAAATATGCATGAAAGTGTTCATAACGGATTAAAAGGAACTTTTATGACGTGACGTAAATTTATTATCGAAAATTGGACGAGTCTAAAAGTAATAAACTTAAATAACACATTTCAAGGTGATGGGACAATATTTTTTATAATTGCACAAATTGATCACTTACGTGATAGCAGATGTTCAACGTTGATTGTTATTCCTAAAATAACAATAACTACATTTCCAGTCGAATTATGTCAAACACTAATGACATCGACCATCACCACCATTTTTCCGGCCTATTACGGCTTCGGTGAATTGCAAAAATATGAAAACGGGTTCAAGAAGTTGTAAAAGTGTGCAGCCTCTACATACTCTCTGATTTAATAAAAGCTTTTGAACACAGGTCTTTTAGATAAGCAGGACCAAGGATTCTAGCATTCATTACAAAATGCAAAGTTTAGAAAATGAAATACAACTCGTTTCATCCCCTCGTACTTTCCCAAACAGTTTTATCCTTTTTATACGCAAGGAGACAGACTTTTACTGTTATTTGTATTGTTATTTTATCATAAACACGGCCATTTGTAGACAATAGAAAACGTGTAGGAAATGGGCCATTGTTCTGCGATCGTGATTCAGTATTGGTAAGTATTGCAACATGTGTACGACTGGTTAATGATACTTGAACGGTGATAATGCTTTGATGATACGAAATCATGATTGTTCAGCAATTAGACATATACATTGGTTTCATTATAAATAGTTAAATATTCATGATAAACATTTTTAAAGAAATTTACATGTGTTTTTCGTCCTATATTATTTTATTCTTACTCTTGACTATCAGTTGGACTAAATTGGTTGCCATTCGCAGCGAGTCGATAAGTAAAGACGACTAATTAATAGTTTCCCTAAAAGAAAGTCTAATATAATTTTTCCAGAGTAACACGTATGTTAAGGTTGTTTAGTTTCCAATATGGATCACTAATTTATTTATCTTATACTTTATTTCGTCTACCTATAAATAATTCCAGACGCATTTAGATTTTGGTTCTTCTTATTCAAGATAACGCCCACGTCTACACTTTTTACGTCTTTAAGCATTTTAGATGCTCCAGTATTACGTGTTTCCCCGGCATTTGTTTTAAATGACTTGCGCTATTATTCAAATGGTGGAATACCGTTTATCGAGATCAAACAGTTTTGTTCGACTATCAACAGATGAACGTGCCATATCTGTCAATCTGGACGGAGATGAGAATTCCGGCTGGATATCGAAATTCAAATAGTTATCGAGTTGCCGGGATATTTTTTAGATAAACTAAAAAATGAGATAGCTGCGCCGGATACTGGTGATATGTGACAGAATCAACAGTGAACATGAAATTTTAAACATGATGTTAAAATCAAAGTTGTCTCGACAGTCTTGTATATTATAAACCTTTATAATGTTGGTAACTTCCAGCTTTACAAGTTTAAATAAAATTGACTTTTCATTACAAACCACGCTTGCCTTATTTATATTATACTTATAGGAAGCTTCTGCCATTGAATTATTATTTTAGAATAAGTCGAATTCTCCGGGATTTTTATGACTTTTCTATTATTTTGTGGCAAAATTACAACATACACTTTCTCATTAAGAACGCCTGATTTTAATAACGCTTTTAACCAATTCTTTTTATTGCAGGTAAACACATCACGGACGTAAAAAGAAACGTGTTCATCGCACCAGTTTGTAGCTACCGGCGTAAGATTATTAGGTAAGTTCGACGCCTATTCGTAGAAACTAAAGAATTCCCTAACGAGACTCATAAGTTTGAACTCGAATGCCATTAAAATAGTTAATGTTCCGATCAATTCTTGTTCGACATTCGATCTTAAGGATCCAAGGGATAAGAGCAAGCGAGCGACCACTAATCGATATTTTTAAATTTAAGGAATGTTGTTTGTCTAAAATATGTTGAAGTTTTTTTGTTTTTTACGAGTATAAAAGGAACATCCATACTAATATTATAAATGCGAAAGTAATTGTCTGTCTGTTCCTCTTCACGTTTAAACCGCTGAACCGATTTAGATGAAATTTGGTATGGAGATAGTTTGAGTCCTGGGATAGTTTTTATCCCGGAAGTTTTCCGGATAATTCTCGTGGGATATACGATAAACGACTTCTTCGCGGACGGGGTCGCGGGCAAAAGATAGTTCTTTATAAAACTTATCTTCTTCCTCGTACAATGTCAATAGAATAATATATTTTTAAAATTAATACTTAAAGCTTATTTTTATAAACTGTACAAATAACTGACATAAAGCGACACAAAACAAATATATTTATAATGTTTTATAAATAAGAAAAATTTTAATTAATGAAAGTCAAAATATTACCATTTTTTTAAAACTAGGCAAAAACTAAATCATTAGAAAAAAAATCTGGATTTCAATTTAAGAGCATGCTATGGATTTTTCAATAAACGCTTGTATCTTCCACTTTGGACATCTGCGGCCTACGTACAGACGGACAAACAAAAGGAACGCAAACGTTCGTCGACACTGGACACTTCTCTAATGCCTCACGCGATGTGTTTGATACTTCATGTTGCTTACTATTATTAACATTCGGTCTTTTAAAAAATGTACTAGCTTTAGTATGATTATTTTTTGGTACCGTAAAATATATAATCGGAAAAATTAAGGAAAAATAATATTACTTAAATTGATAAATTGTTAAATTTGTAATCGTTTGTTTGAATTATTTATTGTTCCCAAAATAGTAGACTGTGAACTCGTTTTCAAAAATACATGGCCTACATTTTAATAAGCTTCTTTTGTAATTTTGAGGTACTTTCTGCTTTTGTAATTTTATAATTTTATGAAAAAAAAAAAGTTTATTTACTCTATTTGCCTATATATTTATAATATTTGACTCTGGCTGTATTCAGTATGCATTATTAACAGTAACATATTCATTTCTATTATTCGATTCGATCGCTCGCCCGGCCCACGTAAATGCATGTTCGGCTTTATCTCAATACATTTTGTTACAGATCTCTCTCCGGTACCATTTTACTTGTACAACTTCATAGTTCATTCGTTTTCATTAAAAAAAAAACACCAATCACCACACTATTATTAAAAATAGACTCTATACCATTCCAATAAAACTAAAGATGTTATTTCCCAAACGCAAAATAGAATTGGTTTTTGTATTATAACAAAATTAAAAACGTCATTGATGAATGTTATAACTGCATTTAAGCTGTGAGGAATAAGGTTGATGCAATATTTTTGTACACGCAATGTTAAATCGGTTTACATGGTAGAGGTATTGTTTGTGGTAATATTGTCATCAGTCATAGTTGACAGCTTTTAATGGATAATGTAGTCGTGTACGGTGTGCTAGGACCCTACAGATCTGTTGTCAAAGAATACTGTGTTTTGTTTACTCGCGGACATAATTTAAGAACAAATGGAATTTAAATGTTTATGGTAAACTAAAGTGTAAACCAATAAGGTTAGTATTTGTAGGCGCCATATTTATTTTTTTATTTTGTATAGTCACATGTTGCAGAGAATAAATGAGTTGCTTGAAGTTGATACTTTTAACAAGTTAAATAAAAAGCATATTTTGATATTGTCGTCTATGTATGTTAAAACACTGCAAATTTTGAAATCCGCCAGTTTTTTTTTTTTATTAAATTACTAAGATGCGGCACTAAGATGAATCTAATGACAACTCGATTGACGCAATCGGGCCATCCGTGTAGCCTCTATGAGGGAACAAATTAACATACATACATGTCAAAATCATAAACAACAACAATAACAATAAAATCTGTTTTTTAAATTTTTGTTAAGTTACATTTCTTCTACTTAGCTACATCTTTTATTATTTAAGATTATTTGGCTAAGTTAGTGAGGGAGGACACTATTTATTAAACATTAAAAATATTTTAACAATGCTATTAGTTAACTTAGGTTTATCTTCTATGCATTCTGTAACATGTTTAGGGAAATTATTTAGTATATGAGGCAGTTAGACCAAACTCTAAAGCCGTATTGGTTATTACTTCCCGAAGTGGTAAATATTTTTCCTTTTTCTAGACTTCTCTGTATTCTAGTATCATAGCTAGCTTCGCCTTATCAAACACACTTAGGGCCGTATTAATAAACTCATCTCAACTGTGATCCCCGTCACAAGATGCGTTAAAATGACAGTGTTCTATGGATTGACGTTTACTTTGACGAATCTTGAGACGGGGATCACAGTTGAGATGAGTTTATTAATACGGCCCTTAGGCACTCTATAGTATTCAAATAATTTGTCATAGTTGTGTCTATATTGGTATTTGACTTTTAGACTCCTTTTTCGGCACTTCGTTTGAAGACGTAATAACATAAAAAAACATTTTTAATAATCAAAATGAATCACCAGTAAACAGTTATGATACAAAAGGCAATATTTTCCTTAAACATGTTTTATTTTTTAATAAACGTCCTGATTTTATTGCCTTTTTACGACCAGGAAATAATCTTAATAATTCACAACACAATGACTTTTCTGCCCGTGTCTCTGCGGTCAGACAGGTAATTAGGATGTGTCATACACACCATACATTTGCATTGAATGGAAATAATTCCAATTTCATTCTCGGTACGTTTATTCTTGGTACGCACTCGTCTGTAATAATAAACAGACAAATACAATAATTTTGGATGACTCTTATCCACTTTTAAATAAGGTTTCATTTGGAATATTATTTGAACTTAAAAATGAGGTGGAGTTTAATTGTAATGTGTTACAGTAACAGTTGTCCTTGTGTTTATTTTGGTTACTTTTGTAGTTATTCTTCTAAGGATATATTTTTTAAATGTTACTTGATTTGGCGCAATGTTTCGTGATTCTTATCCCGGCATAATGGACAAAAACACTAAAATTTAGTTCAAATATTTTATTATACTTTATTTTTACTCTCTGAATTCGAATTAAAAAGTTCCAAATAATATTTAAAATTTACAAATTTCGAGGCTCGCAAACTTTTATTGCTTTTTTAATTTTATGTACACAGGGGAAATTAAGCTTATAATCATGCAAAATAAAATTTTGCTTCACAATTGAGATTATTACCACAGATAAAAAGTAGGTACGGTTAATTTAAACATTCAAACAAATTGTAAAATTAAAAGTCAAAAAGTTGACGAAAAAATTACAAAACATTTTTTCTGAGTTTTAACAAAATAATTTGTAGTTCTGCATTTCTAGATGAAAATAATAATCCTTAACAAGTGCAATAATTTGGCTAAATAAAATACTTAATGATTTTTCGAAAACTTTATATTTATAACTGTCGTTATAACACTCCTTAAACGCTTAAATAGTGATACACAAACAATACATCTTCAAGACTTTTAAGTTATCACATTTTAAGCCCAGAGGGCCTAGTGTAAGTTTTGCAACGTTTTTTACGTCTCGATCGCGTTTGCGTAAAAGTGTCACTTTGTATGGAACTGTCAAATGTTTCGAATACGCGCCGCTAGGGGCGCTGTCACACTTCCATACTAATTGACACTAAACGCAAACGCAATCGAGACGTAAAAAACGTTGCAAAACTTACACTATTCTGTTCTGTTATTACTACACACTCAAGGCCAAGATAATGAGCAACTACAAGTTTACTTACATTGTAATTCTATTCGTATATTTTAATTAGCGGTTTCCATACGTAACCGGATTAGTTATCAATATTTATTATTTAGATATGAGTAATATATTGCCAAAGTTCATGTTAATAATGCTACAGTAAATTTGGAACAGTAGTTTCAGCATGAGACCTTGAAATAGTTGTCGAAGTTATTTAATAATGAGGACCTTAAACTTGTTAGGCAATTATGATTTGTTAGATGGGTGCTTATATAAGATTTTTTGGCTAATATTATTCATGAGAGAGTTCAAGAGTTATCAAGCATGTGATCAAGAACTCTTTTTACACTGCTCTACTCGTATTAAGCGTTGCTGATGTAGATCAGGACGGCTAGCATAAGTGGTCCGCGACTTGGATCTCCCTTTCCAACTTGTAAGCAACGATAGAGTCGCACTGAGCGACAAGTGAGAAAATACAAGACGATAAGTACGATACGAACGATAAGTTGCTTTGGTGGTGCACTGCTCTGAAGAAAAAGGGGTTTGAAGGTATAGGTTAAAGGGTATGAGGGTACTTATCGATGTTATCTTTATCCATCCTTAAATATTATAAATGCAAAAGTTAGTTTGTTTGTAGGTACGCTTTCACGGCTACACCGCTGAACCGATTTCGATGAAATTTGGTATTGGGATGGATACTTTTTATTCCAGAAAATTGGACAGTTCTCGAGGGAGCAGCGATAAACGACTTCTAAGCGGCCAAAGTCGCGGGCAAAAGCTAGTGTAGCATATAATTGATAATCAACATTGTATAACGCCTAGTATGTATTGTATTTATGTACCTACTTTCTCTTTACACGCAAAAATACAGGCATTAAAAACAGACAAGAACAAAGGCGAATTTATCCTTTTATCTCTATACAGCTAACCTTTGAGTATCTCTCTAACAAAAGCCAAAAGTAGTATAAGTGTATTTAACCTTACTCACATACTTTCTTTTAAGTTTAAGAGGTATATTTTAGTGTTTGGTGTACTTCTGTCAACAGCACTGTGGTTGGTCTTATCTCAGATTAGACAGCTCGGTCTAGCAGGTGTCATGTGACGCTTGCGATCTTGGACTGGGATGCTGATTTAAGCAAATTATTTTGGTCTGTAATTGGTAATTGTCGTATTTTTGGTAAATCTGTTTATATGTATTATTTGATGTATTTTTGTAGTGTTTAATTATAAAATTCGAAGAAAATGCTCATACTTATACTGGCTATATTTTTAAAGTAGCATTTTAAAAGGCGATACTAAAAATTATTCTCAATTTCACGGCGTATGAGGATAGCAACAAAATTAACAGCAAATACACGCAAATTAAATTTTTGACATTAACACATTGTTTCCAATAATTAAGCTACACATGTATTATCCCAAAAAAACCCACTACCTAATTTATATCCCTACAATACCAAACCACAGCTCCCTGTTTATTTTTATTAAATTTAATTACAGTCCGAAACAAAAATAATTTGAGGCGAGGGTATCGATATGATGCAACATATATTAACATATACAGGGTGTATATTAAACTTGGACTCAGAGTACCTTCTTAAGCTACCCCTTGAAACCCATATTAATTGGTTCAGCAGGAGATTGTTAGGGGAAACTGTTCATCCATATCGGTTCCAAGGCATGAGAGGAAGGTATTTCTGCAAACAGAAACGAGGATTATGTTTCCATACAGATATAACTTGTGACGAATTTGGTTTGAAATTGTTTAAGAAAGTTAGGGACGGTTCTGTTGCATTTGTAGCATATTTGAAATCGAAGAGTAAAGTACACTTTTAGATACTATAATTTATAAAGGTATGTTTTCTCTAGCTCAGATCTTTAACAAAAACTTCTTGGACTTCACGATTGTTTACATTTGACATAATAATTATTAACTGGATATAGACCGCAATTGCCTTTATTTAATTACTATAATAGCTTACATTACACCATTTCATATAATACATCTACTTGCTTTTTCTGCGTGTCCACCAAAGCTGTTTGAGGTAGCCCAAAAACCCCTAATAAAATAACTTTACTTTCCTAGTCTCACAGCAGAAAAGCTGTTCCTTTACTACCAGGTTTCTCGTTCAACGCCCTAAGCTTCTAACTCAACCCATCTCTTTCATCTACATACTTATTATAGAACCCACTAAATGTCTCACTCCGATATCTTAACGCTCGAATGACCGGGTCGATTTATATTAACTTTGTAAGAAACTGCCTGAAGTTTAATAAGGGTATACCCATGTCGTTAATAATGTTAGATCCTAGTAAAGATTTTGCATATAAAATCCTAATCCTAATAATACGAGTATTATAAATGTGAAAGTTTGGATGGATGTTTGTTACTCAATCACGCTAGAACGGCTGAACGGATCTGGATGAAATTTGGCACGGAGATCGATTATAGCCTTGAATAGCACATAGCCTACTTTTTATCCCAAAAAATGGACAGTTTCTGAGCTACGTGGACGGAGTCAAGGACTAATGCTAGTAAAAGATATTGGTCTTGGGTAATAAGGGAAGGTAAAAGGTTTGATTAGTGTCTTTCGTCTGTGAGATTACAACAATTCGTTGACAAAAGATGATTTGTGACGTTCTCAATATAAAAAGACCTTACGGAGGCAGGCGGTTACGCCGTTTTTAGAATTGTTACCATAGTATTCGTATAGTTACAAGAATAAGAAGAGCGTAACTACCTTCCTCCATAAGGTCCCTTTATATTGAGAACGTCACATTTAACCAGCTTCCGAGCGCGACTTCGTCCGCGTCAGGCATCCTACAGAAACAGTGTTTTTTTTAAATAAAAGATAGCCTACCTACCTAGCCTAATAAAGATAGTACGAAGGACTCAGAAGCGTTCGCATTTATAATAATTATTAGTATGATTAATATATATTAATGCGAATGCTTGTGAGTCCTTCATACTCCGTGTTTAAAGGCTACCTTTTAATGTATAGCAACGCGACAAATTGTTTGCTGTGACATGACCAGTTAGCTCGATAAGGGACGATTTCTACCGAACCGGACGACACGGCAACGGATTTTACAATCTTTAAACTAAATTAAACTGTTTACACAGTAAATTAAGTCTATATTACAAAGTCGCGCACAGCCTCTTGAGAGCGGGCAGATTCCGCGTCACGCTGTCAAGCGGGCTTGGTAATATAGACTTTAATTACTGTGTAGACAGTTTAATTTCGTTTAAAGAAATGAAAGTTTCGGTGGAAATCGACCCTTAGTCGCATTCGGCAAAAATATTAAAAAAATCAAAGAACTTGCTTTAATAAGATTGACGTAAGGCTGTGGATTAAATCACTAAATATACTGTCTTAAATATCACAGAATGCATCTGGTTCAGCCCTACAGATTGAGTTCCAACCAATAAGTTGCAATTTGGTTGATCTATATATTCATTATGTATTCAGTATTTATTGTCTTAGAGCATGTCATCAGACATGACGAACCTTCATCTCATACAAATAGATACCTACAATGAAAGACGTTTTAAACAATACTAAAACCACTTGTACTTTATCTATCTACAAGAAATCACAACTACCTATACTTCCATACAGAAATAAACCTGATCTTCTAAACTATAAGCTACATTATTCTTCTTTATAATCCTTGAACACATTAAATACCGAAAACTTCATACAGAGTCCATTTATTATGAAAATTTATGAACCGGGCACTTGTGCTAAATGCTAACAATTCCGTTCGCGTCCGTCGATACAAAGATAATCGATAGGGTATCGGGCACGCGAGTTTTTACCGATTATTCGATTACGGCGCAGGAACAATGGGCTACGATTGTTGAACGATCTTTTGATATTCTTCAGTCGATTTTGAGTAAGTTGTGCTAGAAGAGGTAAGAGCGGACGAGGTTATTTTTTTCTGAGACATACCGCATGGTGCTTAGAACATAAGGCACGTTGCTCGTTTATCGATAAATATCGATAAACTTCGACAATAAATAATAAAATGAATTCTCACAAAACTACTTTTAATGTCATCAAAATTGGTGACCTTTTACCAAATAATTGTACGATGCTACGACTGCGTTAGTTAGCCTAGTTGCTGATGACCCTGACTACAAAGCTTGCGGTCCCGGGTTTTATGCCCCGGTAAGGGCTAATATTTGTGTGATTATAATCACAGCTCGAGAATTGTTCCGAGTCATGGATGGTTTCAATATCTAACATGGTTTCTATATCTTAGTATTTATTTCTTTATAAGTTGGTTAGTTATATGAGTTCCTAAAGTCGACAGCAACTTTAAATGATATGCCACATGCAAAAATCAAACAAGTCACGAGATAAAAAAATTAATTCAAAACGAATCAATGGCTTACTTACATTGACTTAAGACTAGCTGAATTTGTGTAAGACAGTCCCCTGATTTTTATTCTAGTTTTTTCTTGTTTTATTTGAATGTGAGCGTACTCTTATTAAAGTAATTCACATACAATATCGTTTCCAGTTCACTTCCCGTCCGTGTGCCACATCAGTATGCGGATAAGCTCGTCCGTCGGCATTGAGCTTTCTTTATTTAAACATTCATTTAATACCAGCCATATTTTAATAAACGTTCACTCACTCTGTTTACTGTGAGGCGTATTTGTTAAACGTTGTAAATATTTTTAAATCCTAAGTTAAAATTATCTAACCACCAAAAAATAACTCGAAAAGTTCTCTCTATCACAAAATTAAACTGTCCTAAATCTAAACGCAAAGCGTCTTTGAGAATAAACAGTCCCCATTACCATTCGCATACAATATCAACCCCTCTTGTTATGAAAATTCGATTACGAAGATAAAGGCAGACTACACGGAAAAACAATTAAGAAGTAGTGGCACAGTGACAGTAGCCTTAGCCTTTTGTTGCCAGTATCTCAGCGGTGGTTAGCGTTAAGGGTAGGTTGGGGTGGATTGGGTAAAGACAGCTTTGGTTGGTCTGACGCAGCATAAAATGTATGAAAGGGATTCACATAGTAAGTAAACTCTTACACATTCACATAGTCCTAGGTTAGTATATTATTGCATAAATACGTGCACACGCGTACAACCAGCATCACTGTCAACTGACCACTATAGTGAGCCTTATTGTAATGTGACAAGATTCACAGTCAGTTAACTGTGTTGCTGATGGTACCCATAAATTGGGATTGTTCAAATTTTATCAATTTGCAATAGGGAGTATGCATGATTTTTTTTCATCGAATTTCTTAACAAAATATGAAAATACCGTAAAAGAAATGACAGAAAGTGAAATTAAGAACGGCCAATAATTACGGATTATATTATAAGCATTTTAAACTACTAATTCAAGCATCCACAACGGCCATATAAACTTCATGTTCAATTCTATTTTGCTAGAAAGAGATAGAAACAAATCTTTGATGGCTTATATCTTGGTTTGTTTACATTAATTAATTTTTATTAAAGCAAAAAATGCATAGTATTTGCAAATTTTTTCAAAGATAAGTGTTTTTTCTAACTTTCGCAGTATTAGTTTTGTTTGTGTAATGACGAAACATTGTTTTAAAATTTTCAGCAAATATTGTAGTCGAATAGCGATATCTTATTTTTTAATGGTAACGATGTTTTTAATTATAATAGTCACTATAGAGGTTCACTGCTATGTAGATCCGAGTAAAATCTTTATATTTATAATTTCGATAGCTTTGTGTTCATCTTAAGGCCGTATTAATAAATTCATCTCGACTGTGACATCTCGAGTTACGTCAAAGTAAACGTCAGTCCATAGAAAACTGTCATTTTTGACGCATCTTGTGACGGGTGTGTCAGCCAAGATCAGTTTATTAATACGGCCCTTAATAAACGACTTCCATATAACAAGTAGGTCAAGTAGCAGATTTTTTATAGCTTTTGTCGCACTTTAAAATAAAGAATGTTTTTTTTTTATAATAAATTTGTAGCAATGCTTTACGTAAGAAAACACCAAAACTAATTATATTATTTAAATCGCTTAACTACGTCCCTAACAGACGTAACCGACGCTTAACTGCCGCCGCGCGAACAATATACGTTTATTTATCGCCCTGATAACTGCATGGTGCACTAAGTGTATTGTTTTTAAACGTATTGCTTTAATTAAACGGTAAAGGGCTTATCACCCTCGGAACGTCTTGCGGTTTTCGCTTAAAATATTAGCGTCGACAGTTTGTGTAGGGTTTCACTGTTAGGGACTTGGGTACAAGTTTAAACGTGGTTTTAATATTTATGTATTATATATAGCTTTTTACGATAGCTTTTAAAGAATACTTGCGTCGGCTTATCAATAGTTATAAAAAATAATAAATAAGCTACAAGAGGACTTAGGTGTTTAAAACCGGTTAAGAAGAGAATTCTAACCACATACTTAATGTCAATATGTCATCATAGATATAATAATTTCTGAGGCTAAAAGAAGAGGAAGGCAGAAAATAAAATGTTAAGATTCGGTGGTAGAACTGGAGTGCTGCGACGACTGGCATGACAAACAGAACAAAGTGGAGAGAAAAGAGTAGACAAACTATCAAATGGGATTAACATATACCAAGGAGAGTAATAGCGTTTTAAGTTTGATTTTCTTCTCGTTTAATTAAGCAATACTCTAGACTTTTTAAACGTTAAAAGCGCATCACAATAACAGACATCTTCTCGCATCATTACGCGACTGCTATCTCCGTTTTAACATTGCATTGCCCGCCATTTTTCCAAGTCTTAAAGTCCTTATCACTTGATTTATTCTCACTGGCTCGTCTAATGCAATTATTACAATTTATTATGAAATTAAATAACGTCTGGGCGACACTCCCTGCTCGAATTTATACCTCGTTGTAGAAAACTATCTAGACTCCAAAGTAAAACGGCCTATTGGATCTTCATCACAACTCGATTCAAACTTTGGAACGTCAGTTTTAGGTAGCGTTTCCTCCTTTAGTTTGACTTAAGGACTGTTACGTCTTTTTAAGTGGGTAGTTTGCTTATTTTTCTCGAGGCTTATGTTGTCTGTGTGGAAGGAAATAAATTATATGCCCCCAACACCTTGTCGGGACGGCGTCTGATAGCGTCATTTTTATAAAAGAGTAATGCTGTTTTCTGCTGTGATTGCTTGCGTGATATTCGCCAGACGGTTGTTAGGTCTGATTTTATGTGTTTTTGTTTTATTTCAATGGTTACCTTATCTGAATTATGTTTTAGAATTTTGTGCGTTTATAAAATACTATTTGTGTGGCAAATTGCTAGCATAATAGTTTAAAAGCAGCAAAGCTATATTTTTTACTTTACATACGAGTGTTTTAACTGTCACATTCAAGTGATAGATATGTCATTATGGAAACAGTTTAATAAAACATTTGAAAAATTTCTCTTTAATTTTACAAAAATGTATTTATAAGTGTAAAAATATTTTATTTGCAATTATGTTAAGGAAAATATAGTCAGAATGCGCGTAATAGTGCAAAAATATTTTTTTTTACTTCAAACTTAAAATATCTTTTAAAATATATAGATAAACTATTTTAAAAGTTGAAGCTTACGTAAAAACATTATTTTACGTGTTTTGACTCATTCTCAATTTAGATTAAGAATGAGTCGAAACTTCTATACAAGTTTTATTTTGAATGGCATTTGGAATTGCTCAGTTTTATCATCAGAACTCATAAAAAAATTAAAAGACGTAATAAATAATACAGTACACATATTATAAGTTATTCTCGTTGCTGCCACAGGTCTTTGAGCCCTAACTAAAATTGCCTCACTTAGTGAAGCCTTTGCCCTTTTCTTTTCAAGGTCACCTTAAACACTTTGCGTCAAGAATTTTACCCGTAGAACGTTTTAAATTTCGAATTCTTGCGTGCGGCTATTTTTAATAGTACTTACTGTCAATATAAAGTACATTATCGTGAACCCTTTTATCTATGAATAATTTGAAGCGTTTTTTATCAATTTTTTTTGTAGAATGGTACAGATGGATGAAAATTAAGTTTTCAGAATTTCCAAATGTTACTTTCCATAATTTAATGTGTAACAAGTAAAAAATAATTTAATAGAATATATTTTTTTAAAGTAATATCCAATTTTAAATACAAAATAAAATATTTGATGGAAAAAGCGTATGCAATTTTTTGAGAATATTTACTTAACTCGTCTCTTGCTATATCTTTGTTCATATGCTCCACACTGCGTAGTCACTACTAAGACTTCTTTAATGATCTCTATTTAGCGTATTCTAAATCTATTATCTGACCATAGTGCAGCGAGCTCAATCCTCACCGTAATTAACTCAGTTAAGCCGATATCAGCTCGACCAATAACGCAACTGTACCAAATCTTGGACGCGGCACCAAACTATAATTGTACAAAAAGTCATTGGATTTCATTTGATTGGAGTCGTCTTACTATTATTGTTATGAATAAGGTTAGAAACTACAAATGACTCTAAGGCAGCATCTCACATAATTCATTAGAACTGAGACTTGGTGCCATGACCAGGATGTAAATGGTAATTTTTTTTTTTATTGGTATTTGATTCGCGTTAGATTCTAGAGGTATTTTTTTAAGCATTGACTTAGATATAAGTGTAGAAAGCTATTGCATTTGACGCTACAGAAACAAACCAAGTTCATTTAATATTTAAATACTAAACTTTACTTTCAAAATAATTGAAGGCACAAAAAGCTTCTACAGCTAATCCGTCCATCGATGACCCGTCATTATCTACAATCCTTCATCATCGTTTAGCCGACGCATCCGTCATTATGAGTCATTACGACTGTCGCCACTATCTCTCTAGATCATCGACGTTTGTAACGGAGCAATTGTAAGCAATCTTGTTTCTTTATCTCTTGCTAGTTATGACGCGCGTATTCAATTATGGCATTTACATCGGAAATATTTGCTTAAACCTGTATTTATGTACTCATCTTGATTGAAATGCCCATCTCAAGACACATCATAGTAAACGTCTTTTTCTTCCTCTTTAAGTGTGGCCTGTGACTGAAAGTAAACGTCAAGTCATAGAAAGCTGTCATTTCTGAAGTGACTTGAAACGGTCATCACCTCCAATATCTGTTTATATATGGTTCTTAGGGCCGTATTAATAAACTCATCTCATCTCTGATCCCCGTCTCAAGATACGTCAAAGTAAACGTCACCCCACAGAAAACTGTCATTCTTGACGCATCTTGTGACGGGCATCTCAGCCAAGATCAGTTTATTAATGCGGCCCTACGACTCTTAATTTTACACTTAGATTTTAAGTAATTGACATAATAAGCTTGTTTTTAAATAATAATATATAAGTCTTACCACGACTTTACGTGGCAGAGGTGTGCGACGGGTGTGGAAAAAAATCCATAGAAATTGACTTGTCGCCCTCGCGGCGACCCGTGGTATGCTACATGTGGCTACATATACGTATCTATGCGTTTCTTTTTGCTAATCACTGTCAGTCTGTAATTGAATTCTAAAAGAAACGAATTCATATACATGTCAAATGTACCGGTTCCACCAAATACGCAAAGGCTCAATTCACGCCAATAATTTCATTCTCGACCAAATGCCAAGTCCAATAATTCCTCGATCCAGGTGATCAATGTATTACCGCACCGTAAAACGGGTCCAGTAATTAGGACTAAATTAAATGATGTGGCGGTTTGCCCAAAATGGCCGATGTCCCATTTTAGGCCGCCTCTGAAAGCCTGGTTTATATGAACTGATTGGCGCTTGTGTGGAATGTAACGTCAATGTTTGCAGTGTATTAACGCATTATTTTACAGTGATTTTACATAATGGGCAAATATAATTTACTGAATAAACTGCTAGTTCGATCAGTCAACGACTTTAATCATTATAGCTACTACAGAACCTTGTCGTAGGAACGCCAAGTAATATACTGTCATTTGTTTTCGAACTAGGCTTAAATCAGCCAGTATACTCATTTAAAAATCGAAGGTCTTTGTTCGAATTCGGAATTCTTTATAACCCCTTCGCGCTGTCCGTTAACGGTCGAGGGTTGCCATCTAAATGGAAATTTGAATGGAAGCCGATGGAACGTAACGGATCTCTATCTAAATCCTCATAGGCTTGTGGTGACGAGGCATAGGGCGTGAAATCGCTCACCGTTTTAGTTGTTACTGAGAGCTGTAGCTTTGTGATAGTTAAGATTTATCAACCATTGTGATGTGAGAGAAATTCAGAAGTTGGGAGCAAATGTCAAAAGTTCAGTTATCACCTTGGACTTTTGCTTTTTGAGAATGTTACCGCTCTAAATATTGAAAGGTTTTATTTTTTAAACCAAAAGGGATCGAGACTGTTATAAACATCAGATTACAAACCGCAATAGACATTAAAAATGAAAACATCAGAAATCATATTATAGTCCATAAATGTTCAATGCCAAAAAATTTACACAAAACATCGTTTGCAGCTCCACATGATTATCAACTGCAAAGTAAATATTAACTCAACGGGCTTTAATTCCCTTATTGACAAAACAACATCACGCTTTTAAAATAGCATTTTGCTACCTCAGTATAGGGTTGAAAGTGAAATAAATCCCAAGTTGAGTTCGAAAATGTTTGTACTGATTCAAAACAGCGGCCCGATTTGTTAAGAGCCGTTTAACGCGTTCGGTTCCGGTGACACGAAAGCGTGTCAAAATTACATAAATATACGGGTTAGGTGGCAGGGAATATGTGTATTTGACACGCAAACGGACAAAATTGATGTTAGACGATTAGTTTTTGTCGGTGTTTGTCGTTGTGTCGATACAGTTAGTAAAATAATTGGTGATTATGTCGTGTTGGAAAATTGCTGTCATTTTTGAGATTTTGATTGTCGTGACAAATTTTTAAGCACTCGGGAAAGGTTAAAGACTAAACTATTACGTATTTACGTGTTTGGTTAAATTAACCCTAATTATATCAGTGTAAGGTGTACTACTATTTACGGTTTCATTTTACGGTTTTAATGAGAAGGCCCTTTTTAATGAGAAGGATCATTTTTCTCCACTATTTCTAGTTATATCCTTTCTATTATTTCTTTTCCCTTACCCATTCTTTAAAAAGGCTGGCAACGCTCATACCATTCCTAAAATGGTGCACACATTCAGAGAAGTAATATCAGATTAATATCATGTAAAGTAAAATCTAAGCTCTACAAAAACAAAGTCCTCATAAAAAAATTACCAACCAAAATTTACCTTATTACCAGGGATCGTAAAATGTGAGCAAAATTCATTGAAGTGCTAGGTTGTCAATAACTTGTCATACGTCATTTCAATCAATTTTGCTCGCATTTTACGATCCCTGCTTATAACAAAACCATTTTTCTAACCTGCCAGTGTAAAAAAGCCTCCGCTCTATTAGAAGCAACTCAATCGTGTGATTCCAACGTAATAGTGTCAAAGTTCAAAACGAATTCCATTTTTGAACCGTTCCTTTTTTAAACAGATGGACGGACGCGATAATTATAGGGCTGGCCAGTTGACTGACAACCCGCTCTTCGATAACGCTAGATTATTTAAATACGTAGAGTGGGCACTATTACTGGCAACAAAACAGGTGAATTCTCAAACCTTTTATGTTATAGGTCGTTACTCTTTCGACCGTGCAGAGCGCTGCTAAACCCAACTAGGCGCCAAAAAATTACGTGGGTACTGCAAAATGCTTGTTCGCGATGAAATTACCAAACCCTGGTGAAACTTACACTTACAGCACTGGGTAATTAAACTGGAGGGCACCTGCGACTTTGTACGCGAAGAATTCGTTTTCCGCTGCCTAACTCATATCTTCAGTTATACGCGAATAACATGCATATGAATAAGATTTTTTGTTTTTTTTTAGACACCGTAACTCCGGCAAAATATTTCTCTAAACAACCATACTTGCATCGGGCGGATTGAAACCGTTCTTTTACAGATTTTCAGAAGTATGTCCAATCTGTGTATAATTTTATTTATTCTCTACCCCTGACTGACACGGTGTTGGGTAATAGCGCAATTACAGCACAATTTACACGTCCGAGCAACGGCTAATTTGATTTGTTTGTCACATTTTGATGATCATTTTAAATGGCTGAATTGGCATTGTCGTTGCGTTTTTAAGGGTCAAGGCACACGGTTAAAATGGGGTAAAAACGTTTCGTTATCGACGGAGCGCAAAATTGAGAGCGTTTTGTTTTATAATATAGATAATGCAAATAAGCACGGACCCCCCGATAGTGGTTGCAAATGCGCTGCCTCCCTGAGGACTAGTAAGATGTCTGTCAAAGATTATAGACAAAGACATTATAAATGCGAAAGTATGTCACATTTTAAAGTCCCAACTTGGCCGTGAGGCTGTTTTCTCTTGGAGCAGACTCTTGTAGGGTAATTCTGTCTGTCTGTCTGTCTGCTCATGTTTAAACCGGCGAACTGAACCGATTTAGATGAAATTTGGTATGGAGATAGTTTGAGTCCCGGAGAAGGAATGTTTTATCCCAGAAAGTTTGATAGTTCCCGTGGGATACACAATAAACGACTTCTACGCGGACGGAGTGGCGAGCAAAAGCTAGTTAATAATAATTTCTCATTACAAGTTAAAGTAATACTAACTATATTTGCTTGTTGGCTTTACATAACAACATATCAATACTAGAATAAAATGAATATCCATTGTCTATTTAAACAATCTTACACACACGTATGCACGCACAATGATGAACTAGAAGCTAATTAAGAGGACTGTTATGGCCGAAATTACTTTTGTATGAAAACAATAAATCGAAATTTATTAATAATATTGATAAAAACAAAACGTACGGACATAGTTTTTGTTCCAACTGACACCGTATCAAAAATTGGTCGAAATCGTTTAACATTTAGGGGGTGGAAAACGTTATCGCCGTTTGTATGGAAAGCGGTCACCTCACAATCCTCTTAAATAAATATCTATAGTTACAGAGACTATAACATAGAAATAATAATTCCGTAACTCACACGTTCATCGCAACGCTGCAACATTATAACCCGACCGTATTGATTCCGTCCGGATTGAATAATAAATTACAATGAGCGCATGCAAATTTTTATTTGCCGTATTTTTACACGCAGTTTATCGCTGCGCGGTGGCTGTAAATTTAAAAAGTAAAATGTGTGTTGGTTTCGGGTCCACACCAATCGACTGATTATGACTGCGAATGTTAACGCCAACTGTAGGAAAAGAGAAATCCCCGGACGGCGCGCTCATTAAGTCTATACAAGGTGTTGACAGACAGACAGAAGGACAACGAAATGATCCCATTTTCCTTTTGAGGTAAGGGACCCTAGAGACTTCACACATTTAAGGTTCCGTGCCAAATTATCAATATATTGGTATTTGTTAGTAAAATATACATAATAATAAACATTATCACCAAATTTCAAGTTCATAGGTCAACGGGAAATTAATAAATTCTTCGGAACAAAATTTTGTAAAAAAGGTGACGTTGATGGCTTCTCATTCCTTTGCTTTCCAATGCTTTTAAAATAAAATATACAGTATTTATTAACTTAACAACCTCTAAAGAACGATACCCACTCGATGGGGAAGGTCAAAACATTTTATTCGCGCCCCCCTTTAGCTGTATCGGAAAACATTTATATATATTTTTTGACAATTTGTATGGTTTTGGGTCAACAAGATGCTTATACTGTGATAATTTGAAGACTGTAGCTCCAACCGTTTGGCTGTAAGACCTGTGTGACAGACGGACAGACGGACGCGTGAGTGACAGCAATAGGGCTCCGTTTGGACCCTTCGGGTACGGAACCCTAAAAAAGTACAATTTCACACAAATTAATCTTATCTGAAACTTGTTAACATGATACAAGGAGTTAAGGATCTCAAAAGAGCTTGCATTTTTATTTATTTTACTAGAGTAGGCAAACGATTGATAGAAATTTATTGGGGGCAATACCAGGAATCGCTGATGCGTTACCAACCTTTAAGAAACGAATATTCTGGTCTCTTCGAGGTATCTAAGTCGAGGTGTTTCGAAAATACCGTCGCAATAAGTTGGTTCCACAAAACTCATGCGTGAAAAAAAATTACTTCTGAAAATTACTTCCGATGAAAAAGCGAGAATTTATTAGACTGCTTTATTGTAACGTATAAAGGGGACAGTCTCACACAAATTGTTCTAGTCCTAAACTAGGCTTGTAAGTAATAATAGTAATATTTTTTTTTGTAAGTAAGTACCTACCTAATACTCGCGCCGGGAATTGAACCCAGGTCCGTTAGCTTCGTAGGCAGAGACTACCATACCAACTATAAAAGGTTAACCGTTATAAAAAGCTAATCGTTGTCAATATACGTATATAACACTGTATTGTAACGTATATAGGTACCTGATATTCATTCTACCACGTATCACGTCTCCATGAAAATGTTTCAGCATTTACCAGGGTATATTGCAAGATAGTCCATATCAAACCATACACATAATACTGTAGTTCGTGTTGCCAGCACGAGTATACTGAGGCCCAGCGATAGCATCTCTTGAACTATCTAACCTCACTTTAACGGAGAAGGGCTTCAATCACACCGAAGTGTAACTTGAAAAAATATAGCAAACGCCGCTCCGGTCTCGGAGTCGTTCCTCTTCAGTCCGCGCCCTGTCTACCTTCTCTGCTGCCGGGGGCTTCTTTCGCTTCTTTTTGGCCTGTTCTGGAGCTTATGAATGATTCGTACGTTTGCGTGTGAAAGTTTAAGCTGAAGTATAGACATATATTAGCAAATGAATCAAGATTGATAGGTCTAGCATTTCACGTTATTCGGCAGATATGATAATAATAATTATGAAAAAATACGAAAACTATCATCGAAAATAAAACGCAGAACTAATTTTTTCTATTTTCAATTTTTTTTTCAACATAGTTACCATTTATCGATTTTGACAACGTTAAAGCTTTGTTTCTTCTTAATCATAATCTTATGTCAGTCCTCAATCGATTCAGATCCAGACTCGACGTTGAACTTGGTAAATACACAAATTAAAAAAAATATCATTTTTAACTGACTTCAAAAAAAGGAGGTTCTCAATTCGTCGGGATCCTTTTTTAATCTTAGTTACACGCCAGTGTAACCTCCGTCCACTTCATACCAATAAAACCGTACCGATTCTCTAATGCCTTCTAATTGTTTAGCCGATCGATCTTAGATCTCCGATAACGCGGACAGCCGGCCGTAATGATTTTTTATCTAATGCATTACTTTAATTATTGAGGTTTGGAGCTAAGAAGTGCAGTGAACTGGGGTATTGATTATTGGCTATTTCTGGTTTTTGAAGGAGTCCTACATACAAGTAGGACTGCAACATGTTGCAGTGCCTTTATATTATGATGTAGAAGGCAGACGAAAGCACAGGTCATCTGATTATAAAAGTGCAACATAGACTAACTGCTATGTTATTCTGTTGACACATCTTCGTTCAGTTCTACTCAGTCGATGAATAGCCGGCGAATTTACGTCGTCCGTCAAGGTGGGTAAATTACATTCAACTGCCTGCACATTCATTTAGTCGCTGGTTTCACAGACGATCGTCTGACTGAACTGAACGACGATGTGTCAACAGAATAACATAGCTGAACAATTATCCGCCGGCCTATCTCGGCCTGTCAGTTCATTGACACAATGTATTCAAAAAGTATTGGACACGTATTTTTTCTTTTAAGGGTTCCGTACCCGAAGGGCGCCCAACGGACCCATTAATATGCCTACGCTGTCCGTCCGTCCGTCTGTCTGTCTGTCTGTCCTAACTATAAAGAGCTGTATCTTTTGAACCGTAATAGGTACATACCAGGTTGATTTAGAATTACGATTTTATTAATTTTTTTATTTTATTTTATTACGGCGGATTTACTAAGAAATAAAAAAAAGATAATAAAGTGAAATAATAAACGGGGTCCCCACACAAGAAACGTTTTTTTCCAAGATATTTTTATTTTTGTTGTATCGTAAAAACGTATGATTATATAACAAACCTTATAGAATAACAAGAAATAATAAAAACCAGCCAAATGTGTACGGAATCCAAAAACGGAAAACAAAATGCTAAAGTCACTTTTGCATTTAAAATGGATTTATAAATACTTACTAAGGAATTTGGTAGCACTTCAACATTTATTTGACGATATTAATACCAACCAACCTTTTTCAAAGGACTCTTTTTCTAATAGCTACACGAGCATTTTGAACCTTCCCCAATTACCAATAAGGTTGTTTACCTAATAAGAGTTTTATAACAGATGTTCCCTTCTCTCATAGAATAAATAGTTATCCAATACCTGCTATAGTATTTAAGGCCAATTAGATATTCTAATTACTGGCAATCTATTTCGACACGGAAGGCTAAAAGTCGATAAAATTTTACGCGCTTCATTTGTTTTACCACTAGAAACTACAGTTACAAGAATTTAACCTAATTTTAAGTGAAATAAAATTTTATTGACTTTTAATAGAAATAGTTCGAAGGAATTTTAAACGGCGCAATCTATTTTTGAAATAGCCGCAGCTTTTATTCTTTGCAGTAGGTTTACAAAAAGATTTGTGACGTTCTCAATATAAAAGGACCTTATGGAGGCAGGCGGTTACGCCGTTTTTAGAACTGTTATCATAGTATTCGTATAGTTACAAGAATAAGAAGAGCTTAACTGCCTTCCTCCATAAGGTCCCTTTATATTGAAAACGTCATATTTATTTGTCAACTAGCTTTAGCCCGAGACTCCGTCCGCGTAGAGGTCGTTAATCGCTTTTCCCTCGGGAAGTATCTAATTTTCTGAGATAAAAAGTACTCTATGTGTCAGTCCAGAAAAAGTACTATCTGTGTGTCAAATTTCATTAAAATCTGTTTAGCCGGTTAAGGTGTAATTGATACACAAACATCTAGACGACGCGGTTAGCCTAGTTGGTAGTGACCCTGCCTACAAAGCTAGCGGTCCCGGGTTCGAATCCCGGTATGGGCAAATATTTGTGTGATGAGCGCGAGTATTTGTTCCTGAGTCATGGATGTTTTCTATGTATTTAAGTATGTATTTCTCTATATAAGTATGTTTATCGTTGCCTATAAAGTACCCATGGTACAAGCCTAGCTTAGTTTGGGACTAGGTCATTTTATGTGAGATTGTCTCCTGATATTTATTTATTTATTTATTTATTTAAACATCCATATAAACTTTGTCATTTATTTGAAGTTGGATTTGTAGATACCTCTTCAATCTTGGTAGATGATGAAGTAGATCAAAATACCTATTTAATGACCTCTCAGCTCTGTTGGTTTTTGGACCAGGCTTCATACAAAGTTACCATAGGGTCCTTTGCCGTTTGTCCCGTGATTTTATTTATTTATTTAAAAGGGATCCAATCAAGCCTCCAGGGCTGCGTACGCGCTGGTAATTTATCTCCCAACGAGCATCCCTGGGTGCGCCCACGCAACGAAACAGTGTCTAATTAACGCCTTTCTCACAACTACCGATATTTATGGCTATGCGTTTGTTAATTAACATAATTAAATACCAAGATCGAAGACGTGAATGGCTTGTGTCGAGCACGATAAAAAATAACTTGCAATGTTTTTTTAGTCCTCTAAGAAGCTAAACTTCTTTGTCAAGCTAACCCTTGTTTGTCATAAATTTAAATGACATAAAGCATCATTTGCCATAATCATCGGTTGATATGAAGGCTTTTATCTCTGAAAGCGTAAAATTTTCAGGATTGTTATAAAATAAACCTAACCTAACCTTATGGGTTCTATGCAATAATCTTTTAAATAATTTTGAAATGTTTAAGGTTTAGGAAAACTTAGAGAAAATGAAAATTATGACAAATTAAACGATTAGCGCAAATAAAATTATTGCAAAAGAAGGGATCCCTTTTTGCGATGGTTGAAAATATTATATTACCTACTACAAGTTAGACTCTTTTATTATTATTGTTAAGATGTTGTGTTCAATTGCTGGGCAAAGGCCTCCCCCCACTTTTTCTACTTTTCCCTGTTCTGAGCATCAGGCCAGTCTTTTAAAAAGGAATCCAACTCATCCCGCCATCGCCGCCGCATCGGCAGACCTCGTCTGCCGCATTTCCGTCATGAGTTGGGCTACCACTTTCTGGTAACACCACTTGTAGGAAAAGAATATTGAATGTTGAATGTTGTCACTAAACATGTGATCTTTATTTGTTTTATAGAAAACAGAAGCTACAGATGTGATCCAGGCACAATGTGACGTCATTATCTTTAAGCATCTTTTATTATTATCATTATCACGTATCAGCCAACGAAGTCCATCTACGTACACGGTTGACTGACTCACGCCGTAAAAAAACCCCTTCCGCCGTAACGGTTGGGCCATCTTGTTTTCTCCCTCACAAACCATAACCCAAGACTTTATCTTTCTCTCTTCAGAAATATACTCGTACCAGGGTTACATAACTGACAAGCATTCATTCACGTGCTAAATGTGTGTTGTAAGTCCATTGTTTTAAGTAGACGCAAAATGGCCATTCAATGGTAAACGGGCCGCTTCTGGGTCGGTTAAGTAATACTTGAAGATTTAATTAACACATCAAGTAGTTTAGTTCTTTGATTGAATAAGTATAAGGCCGCAAATACACCTGCAAGAAATTGCTGCGAGAAATAGCCGACAGTACTGTCCGACAGTGAACAGTGGTAGTTGCTTAGCTTAGAGCCTGTGCACACTAGCCTTTTTAGCCTTTGGACCCCCGGTCAAAAACGCTAGGTGTTCACAGGCTCTTATATTGGAACGATTTATTTCATTACTCTAGCAATACCGGATAAAATCGCTTAGTAATAAAAGTAAAGTCTAGACGAGACACTTTTATTTTATACCTTAAGCGTTAAGTCTTACGTTAGAATATGGAATAGATGTATTAATTTCTGTAGTACCAGTCAAATTTTATCTCGTGCATTTATGCTAAGCCCTGTCTGTCTTGGACAGCACTGTCTGGACTCTCGCAGCAATTTTTTGCAGGTGGAAACGCGTCGTATCAACACATCAAGTACTTACTTGGTTTTTTGATTTTGCTACGATTGTTGAGATTCGCCATTATTGTTTTGCGTCTTGCTATTTATAGTAAACGTGAAAATTCAAGTGGAGTAATGAGATAAAGCAGAAAACTAGTGAATTTAATTAATGTCATCAAACACGACTTTTTTTCACGATTTTTCGAATTTGCATTTTATTATTTCTTTCTAGGAAATAAATAAATATCAGGGGACAATCTCATACAAATTAGGTACCTACTAGACAATGATAAACATACTTTTTAGAGAAATAAATACATAGAAAAAATCCATGACCCAGAAACAGAATACTCACGGTCATCACACAAATATTTGCCCATTCCGGGAATCAAACGCGGCAACGCTGGCAACGCAAGCTTCGTAGGCAGGGTCACTACCAACTATAGGTTAATCGCGACGTTAAAAATACTTTCGTAAGCATGACACTGTTTTTAACAGTTAAATGGACCCACATTTACAATAACCCGTTTTACACTGGAAAACATGAAATAAACTACTTAAGATCTATTACTTAAAACTATCTAAAAGGGGGCATAAAGTGTTTAAAAAAATCCTTAAAAATCTTTAATAGTCGCATTTACCCTGTAGTTGCATTTGCCCCGGTTGATTTACTCCTTTTATAGAACTTAAACTTGTCCAAACTACAAATAACCTACAAAACATATTAAATTAAACATGCTAACTACCACTTTCACTGGAAAGATAACAATAAATGACTAAACTTCACAATGTTAACCATTGTACTCGCATCAGATAAGCCTCGCACAGTTAAAGCGTTTAAACCTCGGTTAGTTACTGCCATGTATGTCATTCCATAATTATGATAGTTAGGACATAATTGGTACGCGTAGGCGCACATCGTGTTGAAAAAAATGCATGTTTTTCTGACTTTATTTGTCGCGGCTAAGTTTGTGTTTATTTCTATGGAGTTACCATCTTTTGCCCGCGACGCGGTGAAAAAGTATCCTATGCGGCCATTTAGACTAAAGACTATAATGTGTGCCAAATGTGATCCAAATCCGTTTTGTATTTAAGCGTGATTAAAACATGAATGTCCAGATATCTATAAAAACATAAACATTTATAATAATGACTAATCAAGAGTAAAATAAAACCGTCTTCAAAAACCCACTAAATAAGACTAAATAATGACGGGTTTCCTAGGAATTGCCTATTTGGTGGGTGCCTAATAGGTACATGGAATATATCTAAGCCGGTGTCAATAGTAGGTATACATACAACGTCACATGATTCTTGCCACAGACTTCGATATAAGTATTCCGTGTACCTATTAGGCACCCACCAAATAGACAATTCCTAGGAAACCCGTCATTATTTAGTCTTGTTTAGTGGGTCTTTGAAGACGGTTTTATATTTTGTTAAACATTTAATTTTGCTTCTCAAATTAAGAACCTCCTTTTTTTTAATTCGGTTAAAAATGTATTGAATTTGTTTAGTAAAATTGACAAAGAAATAAACGCACTTTCACGTTTACTATAAGTCCTACTAAAATAAAATAAATCCTCAAATATGTATTTTGCCATTACAAATTACAAGTAATTAGTTTTACACGATCGGCCATTTCACTTATTAGCAAAAACAGTTCTTGAAATTATCACTCGTTCTAATTGTACCAATACAGTGAACCACTACTGAACTAAAAGTACTGTAATATCACCTTTAATATTAAAGACACAAGAGCTACAGCTACGTTAAGGTATTCGATAATTAGGGGCACACTGTATAGTACAGTTGTCTACGGAAATACTCTAATTGTAGTTACCGTAAGAGAATTGATTCAAAATATTTAGTATATTCACATTTATACTGGGTCGCGCTAACTGTTGCGTGGGTATGGAAACTTTAAGAATTGGTGCCTTGGTATGGTTAGTTGATGACAAATTTTCGATGACCATAATCAATGCTTTTTCTCTCTGTCTCATTTTATGTTTATCTGGAAGTTCGTCTTCTACACTGTCTGCATAAAAAATAAACAAAATGAAAACAGGGAGATCATAGATATACAAATATAATGTTCTTTATTTAATAACGTATTTATTTTATTTGTATGAAAACATTTGGTTTTGGATTTCGTATTAAATATGGACAATTAAGGTTATATGAAAGTGTTTTTAAGTTCAGGAAATAAATTTTTAAATATTATTTAAACTTTGAATTTGAAACCCTGTAGTAAGGTCTTTACAAAATAATATAAGTAACTAATTTTTTTTAATAATACTTTTGTACCTCTTAATCAATAGATCATTATCAGAAAATATGCCTGAATCATTAAACTCGTAACCAATAAAGATGTAACTTAAAAAAACGTAATTGATCATCGTAACAAAAGATTTCCCTGCACAGGATAACGGTATCAACAGACAACATAGAAATATTAATAACTCATTCTACAAACTTAACGATGCAGCTGAAGAAATAGAAGAAGAAAACGTAAAGACCATAGTACTTTGTGTTAAAGATGATTATTAATAGTTTCGTGAAGAAATTGAAGCAGATAGCGTTGATGATAATGAAAGGAATGGAATCTTTGGTACCATTACTCCTGTTTAGACACCACACGCGCTCGATGAGGAATAAATGGATGCACCTATTTCTGTACGATCCCTCACAGTGATTAATTGTCCGTATTGTATTATCTGAGGTAATGCATGTAGTGTTTTGAAGGGAAGCCTTTGTTACTTTACGTTGAGTGGGTAAAATGAGATTTGGTAAATTAATGTTTCGACTTGCGTTTGCATATGAGAATGTTGTAAGATTTCGACGTTAGCTATTTGGTATCTGCTTGCGAACACAGTATTTGTGTGATGAGTGCAGTGTAGTCGGTCCTGTTGGGACAAGTCAAAACCTAGGTAGACCTAAGTCAACTTGTGTGACGTCCATTATGCTAACGTCGTCACACAAGTTGACTTAGGTCTACCTAGGGTCACTACCGAGTGACCCTGCCTACGAAGTAAACGTAGAAAACATCAACGACTCAGGAACAAATACTCAAGCTCATCACAGGAATATTTGCCCATACCGGAATTCAAACCCGTGACCTTTCGGTGTCAACCTAATAGAACGCGCATGCGCGATCAGCGCGCGAGTAAGCGATGCGACCACATATATTTAAAGTCGCATCGCGCCAATTAGGACTCCTATTCGAGATCAGTATGTTTGATTGCATGGTCGCATCGCTTACTCGCGCGGTCATTCGAGTTCTATTGGGATGACGCCTAACGGTCACAGGTTCGAATCCCGGTATGGGCAAATGTTCCTGACTCGTGGGTGTTTTCTTTGTACGTATCGTATTTTTCTATATAAGTATGTTTATCATTGCCTAGCAGCCTAGTAGGTACAAGCCTAGAGATTAGATTGGGACCTGACATATTTTTAGGGTTCCGTACCTCAAATGAAAAAAAACTGAACCCTTATAGGATCACTTTGTTGTCCGTCTGTCTGTCTGTCTGTCTGTGTGTCTGTCAAGACCCTTTTTCTCAGGAACGCGTGGAGGTATCAAGTTGAAATTCATATAAAATACTAAGGTCTGTAATCCCTTGGATCAGTGAAAAAATCAAACATCTAAGTCAACGCAATCAAAAGATACAGCCGTTTATGCTGCATATTGAAGGGAATCTCAAGGGAATCAAAACCTATAGGGTACTTCCCGTTGACTGAAAATCATGAAATTTGGCAAGAAGCAATGTCTTATTAGTGTCTAGCAATGTAGTAAAGGAAAAAATCCGAAAACCGTTAATTTGTAGTTACATCACATAAAAAATAAGTTCAGTATAAACTGACACTCACTATAAGTACCAAAGTGCATACTTATTGCGTGTCAGTTTATACTGGACTTTGATTATATTGTATTCCCTTGATTTACGAACTATTTACATGCCTACAAGTGTGTGCGGAACCCTCGGTGCGCGAGTCCGACTCGCACTTGACCGGCTTTTTTTAAACGTCCCCTGATATTTATTACTATTATTCATTACAGAATAGAATAGAATAATTTTTATTGCATAACTAGTCACAATGAACGATACAAATTCGATCCTTTTGGTATTTTATTGCGAAAAGACAAGTCAAGTAGTAATTATGCTAAAAGGTGGCCTGAATCCGGAGGGAGTTATTCGGAGTCCAAGAATGTACTCACTAGCGCCGGGTTCCTATATCCAAACCGCGGATAGATAAGGATACCTCAAGTTAAAATTTGACATTTGCCACGTACAACATGTGTCAAATTTGAATTTGGAGTAACCTTATCTATCCGCAGTTTGAATATAGGAACCGGGCATTAGTCAACTAATCAATATAAAAAGTAGTTAAAATATATTTAAGGTACAATCGCTATACAGCCACGTTAGCAATGTCAAACAAGTTTGTCAAATATGTTAATGCGATAAAGCACAAAAGTGAGTATCTACTTTTGACGTTGACTGTACCTAGCCTTTATGATTTCAAGATTCAATCAAGTCCTTAACATAAACTTGAATAAGAAAAGTAATATCTTGAATAACAAAAGTTATGAAGTCAAACCACGTTTCTAAGAAAAACACGTTTAAGTAAACGTTAAAGGATTAATTACATCAATATTGGTGAATCGCGAACTTAATAAGATTAAGTACTTAGCCATTTTAATCTGCCGCTTAGTCGGATAAGTACCCGCATTCATTAATAAATGTTCATACAAGTTCACTCAATTACCATAAATACGAGGGCTGTTTGATAAGTACCCGTTTATGGATAAAAACAGTTTTTTTTTGTATATATGCTTTTATTGTTCTACATATTTATTTATTTATTTTATATTTATTGCACAAATTTGATTACAAAAGGTGAACTTAATGCCTAATGGCATTCTGTACCAGTTGACATAGTCATATTTTAACATTATACATCTGTTCACAAGTTCACAAGCCATCCAAAAAGTATGATTTCTGAAAGTCATTAAAATAGGATGTGACGGCAATGACTTTGTCATTTGATCCATATCGCTTACCTCCGAGCCATTTTTCCAGGTAGGGAAACAAAAGAAGTCACATCGGGCCAAATCTGGAGAATATGGGGGCTGAGGCAGTAGTTCGTAGACCCAGGACCGCCAGAATTTCATCTCTCTTTAATGGACCTGTTTCTCCGAAATGAGCATAGGACGATCCTGCCATCTCCTCTTTGGCCTCTCTTGCGCATGTCCGTCTAGGAGATTAATTTGGTAACAATGTAGTAGGAAAACTGTATTAATGTTATTAATTTTTAATGCGTAAATATTTGGGAGACCGAGCGTCGCTCTGGTCGAAGCCGAATTTTCATAGACCTATACAAAAAAAAAACAATAACAAAAGATTTACCTAAAAATCGACGAAAAGAAAAGAAAAAACCTGTCCATAGCTAAGGTTCGAACCCGCAGTCTTGGCGTAGTAGGCCAATGCTTTAACCATTAGTCTACTCAGACGGCGGCATCTGCGAAATTACAAACCATATTGCGCGGGAAATATTTTTGTGTGAAAACTAGTTTCCCCAAATATGAGACCCAGCTAGATCGATTTTTCTCATTTAATAAGTACATATGTGTAATAAAAAATCTATTAATACTCGTAACTAACGCGCAAGCCATGAGTATCTACAGCTGTTAAAATTATCTAAATTTCAAAACTATTCGCCGAGAATGCCCAGCATTTAAATAGATAACGACTAAAAATAAGATGTACTTCAACGATAAAACTGCTATAATTATCATAATTAATTGCTTTTCACTTGTTATGGGCATTAATTATAATTAATTATAATACGAAAATATCCGAGCGGCCTAACCGATGGGCGGGGTCGGGTAGCAAGACGGCTAACTGACTACTTTAATAGAACTAATTTTAAAATGTTATTTAGATATTAACTGACAAATTTCGGTTTGTTAAGTTATGTTTACAAAGCATTTTAATATTTTAATGTGTATTCATCTTGGGCTTTAGTTAATAAGTCATCTATACAGGTATACTTACATGACTACAATAGGGATGATGGCTATTTTTTTTTCTTTGTCGATCAGGTAGATTACCTATCAAAAAGTAGTATTGGACACGTATTTTTTCTTTTTCACATAATAAAAAAATTACGGAGATATATTGAGTTGAAATATCGCACGACACGTTAAGTCTTGGTTCAATTTTTACAGGGAAGTGACATCACGAGCCCCCACTCTCGAACTTTAACGCGCTTTATCTTTGTCATATTATGTAATGTTTTTATTTGTGCTAGTTCTAATAATTAATATTTGTTACTTTATTACCTTGTAATGTAACTTACTTTTAAGTATTATTGTATTTTATATTGAAAAAAATGACCTTCTGCTGGAGTTTCTTGCGGCGCTTCTTCTCCGCAATGATGGTCTGGTCCGAAGCGCTGGTAGATTCACTCTATATTACTGACGTGTAAAAGGGCCCGTATGTGGCCAATTTACTGAATAAATATTTGACTTTGACTTCGATTTTTTGTTTGATTGACAAAAGAAAAAATACATATCTAATACTTTTTGATAATCTAACTGACGGACTAAATAGAATTTCGTTTTCTTTACCCAGTCATCATCCCTAATATATAAAATAATCGTGTTATATCCATACAAAAAATGCCAGTTTGTTATTTGTTTTACTTTCCAATGAATACCTATACTAGTCGACAGTCTGATTTAAGTTAAGACAATAATTAGACAAAATCACGGGCGAAAGAAATTTTAAAATTACTTAACGTCTGAATCACATTCCTACAACAAAAACACTTTAGACTCACTCAGAGACTTCAATGAATTTTTATGTTTGATTAAAGTTGCTGCGTCTTATTCTATTGCTATAGCAAAGAAAGTGACAGCAGCCACTTTAATCAAACTTATTGTTAAAAGTTAATTGACGTCTCTGAGTGCGGCCATTAGAGGTATGAGTCATAACCTAGTTAACCAGTGACTCAACAATTACCTACCCAGTAATGTCTATTTAATTGATTACTTTGATTCTAGTAATCAAAGTCGAATAATTACGACAGTCTGTCAATCACGCTTAAAATAAAAATTGTACTTGAATCGCTTCGAACTTAGGTACTTATTCCTATAGTAGTAAGGATGTGTTGCGATATATTTGGCCACTTTCGCTTGCTCCTATCTATTTGATGCTGACTGTACATCGTGCGGTTTGTATGGTTAGGTTAAAGGATCATCATGAAAGGTCAATCACGTTCTTTTACGTCCTCAAAATAACCAAAAAACCGGTTTAGTGCGATTCGGACTAGCGCACTGAAGGTTCCGTACTCATTTGTTCGGTATTTAATATTTGTTGTTTTTATATAGAGTTTATATTGATAATCATACCAAACTTGACGCTTGTAGGTATTACCGTTTGTACGATAGAACAAATACAAAAAAACGATGGAAAAAAACGTGTCTTGTAATGGGACTCCCCTTATTATTTTATTTTGATTTTTTTATTATTTGTTAAGAAATCCGCCGTTATAACCTTAGTTGAAAACAAAAAGAGGAAGATACGTGACCGGCGCGCGGGCTTGAGCACCTAAATATAGGCGCTGAGCGCCTATATTGAGTCAGTTGTCCGGCCGTCACCGATCTGTCAGCAAGTGCGACGTCGCCATTATTGTGAGACATATGGCTGTCTCAGTTACGCGGACGACGTTAGTCCATCAATTTATGTCTATTGCTCCTTAGTGCATGTTTACAGGTGTGTGTGTGGAATTTGCGAATGTAGGTATCGCAGCACGCATTATGTCAGTGTCTTGTTCGGCGATAACGTGTCTTCCCCTTTTGCTTTAGTCTAAGGTTATAACACATTATTCTGATAGAAAAATCAACGGGCTATCCTTTACGGTTCAAAAGATAGGACGGTCGGACGGACGGACAGCGTATAGGCTTAGTAATAGTGCCAGTTCGGGTACGGAACCCTAGAAACGATGAATAAACAATCGAGCCCTTCTCCTTTAATAATCAAAATCTGGTCCAAAAAATCACTAACCTTTCTGAAGTGGGTGCAAAAAATAGCCCCGACTTCGAACCTCGGACTTAATTAGAAGAGTGCGCTTGTCAGACGCGACCTATGTACCTCAAGACCCGTTCAAACAAAGTAAAAATAGACGCGGCCGACGTGGCTTTGTGTTACACCAAAGCGAATGAAATAACAACATAAAATTTTACAATAGTTAATAAATGTTGATATGAATGAAAAAGACAAGTAGTTCAAAAATTAAGATACCTGAGTAAATGATAGCGGTCATTCTTTACCTGTATGCTAGGAATTAATGTAACATAAAAATTATGACTACTTAACTAACAGTCGTTGGCATTACTTTAATAAACTATCTACTCACAGTAGGTACCTAAATACAAGATGATCGAGAAAGATAGGTTTTAATCTAACTAACAGGAAACTGACAAAATCCGGAGGACTCCGATAAGATTATTGTATGGAAAAGTAAAAAAAAACGCGCCACTAGATAGTAAGTGGGGTCTGAGGCTCATAGATAATTTGCAATGTCAATACTAAAAATCCGTTGCCAATCCTGACGATGATGAAAATACTCGTAGTCATTATCTGTCATTCGTAACACACTGGCCGGAGACTGTCAAGAACCAAAGGCTTCTTTCTGACAAGCATCATAACTAAAGCAACTAATCTCGGAATTTGCCCGCAGCAGCCTTAAGTCGCTGTTGCACTCCGGTGTGATGCTGGATAAATAGAAGTGGCCCCTCTGACCGCCTCAGCCTCAAAGCGCCGCCGGCTACGATCACATCGCGTGTGACTTACGACTAATGCCGTGTAATTGCCGATAATATCAGTAACGGATGTACAGAATTCGGCAGGTTCAGATGGACGTGTTTGAAGATCGTTATCTGGTTAAGGCGAACAAAGATATTGCAAATTACCACTATTCTTACTACTACGTACTTCTGATACGTTATTATGTTTACTGTCCGTATTTTTTCAAACTTTACAATAACGGATGTCCATTTTAGCATCGGAAGACGAAACAATGGGTGCCGGGACGCGCTTAAAAAGTGCAACTTTAGTGTTGTCAAAAACAAGTCTAAGCAGTGCAGTTAGAACGCTGGGAACAGCCCGGTCTAGTTCTTTAAAGAAAAGAGAGAATGCTGGTAGCTGGCTGACAGTGCGTGATGAGAGACAGCGAGTTAACGCTTTGACAAATATACATTATATAAATCTGGATCTTGTTGGAACTACGAAAGTTAATAAAGAACGGTTAATTCTACTATTGTAATATTTTAAATGTGAAAAAGGATGTTTGAATGTTTGTAAGAACGGCAGAACGGATGTGAATGAAATTTAGTCTTTATATTGGATTGAAAATTAGGACATCTTTGAAAATTTGATAGTTCCAGAGGAAAAAGCGATAAATTACTTCTAGGCGGACGGCGAGTCGCGGACAAAATCTAGCGTGTTATCAAGTCCGGTCTGGTGGAGATACTTGCGGATAGTCTATGACCAGCAGTGGACGTCTTCTGACTTATGTATATGATAATGATGATGATGATGATGATGATGATTTTCTATCATTTTTTTTACATAAGTTACTACGTATTTACTATTACGTATAAGCAGTTTATAACTCTAACAAGGCTGCTGTCGCTGCTGCGTGTGCTGTCTGTCGTTTTATCATTCTGCGACTAAATTGCAAAATTTCTGTAACGCTCGTCAAAGGTTGCTTACAGTCACATATAAAGTGTTCAAAATCGCTCCAAGCCCCGCGTCCGCTGATGCCACTAGATCCCCACCCGGCGTTGCTCGCTCTTTGCAACTCTCAACTTAGACAAACTTGTTTCCGTACAAGAAATATACATTTTGCTGCGTCGAATATAAGTTTAAGTTTGCGCTGCGGCGTACGCTGATTTCTGTTTACTTTTCTACATAAATAGGGTAGACTTAAGTGTGTTTACGTAACATTACGTTTGCTTGTTTGTTGAGCGGAATTGGTCTCCTAATGGTATTGTTTATAATGTACCTACTTAAGCCATGACCCTTGGACTTTTTTTGGTTGCTTACTTTATTACCATTTTAACCCCAAGCATGGTTGCACGAGATAAAATTTGACAGGTGCTATATCAATACATCTATTCCATATTCTAACGTAAGACTTAACGCTTAAGGTTTAAAATAAAAGCACCTGTCTAACTTTATCTCGTGCATGCATGATAAACCCGCAGACGCAAGAAGAGGGGTGTTAGGTATAAGTTAGACGTGTGTATCCATGTATCTGTCTGTGACATCGTTACTCCTAATAAAGGTGCTTTAATCGACAGTTCTTAGCTAGGTTTGATAAAAATTTAAGATTCCATTTAAGAGTCATGACCTCTGAAAGTAGGATAGACGACGCGTTTAGCGTAGTTGGTAGTGACCCTGCCTACGAAGCTACCGGTCCCGGGTTCGAATCCCGGTATGGGCAAATATTTGTGTGATGAGCGCGAGTATTTTTACCTGAGTCATGGATGTTTTCTATGTATTTATGTATGTATTTCTCTACATAAGTTTATCGTTGTCTAGTACCCATAGTCAAGCCTAGAGCTTAGTTTGGGACTAGGTCAATTTGTGTGAGATTGTCCCTGATATTTATTTATTTAGTCAGGGTTTTTTAACTCTGTTAGGTTAGGTTATGTAAGTAACAACTTAACCAACGTGATAAGCGGTTTATGGAAACATATACATAAGAAAAGTAAATTTTGGTACATCATCATCATCATCAGCCGCAAGACGTCCACTGCTGGATAAAGGTCTTCCCCAAGGTTTTCCACAACGATCGGTCCTCTGCTGTTGTCATCCAGCGGTTTCCCTTGACCTTTATCAGATCGTCGGTCCACCTTGTGGAAGGCCTGCCGACACTTCGTCTCCCGGTTCGCGGTTGCCACTCTAGAACCTTTCCGCTCCAACGGCCATCGGTTCTACGAACAATGTGCCCCGCCCACTGCCACTTAAGGTTTGCTATTCGGTGAGCTATATCAGTTACTTTAGTTCTCCTGCGGATCTCCTCATTCCTGATTCGATCTCGCAAGGAGACACCCAGCATAGCTCTTTCCATCGCCCTTTGAGTGACCTTGAGCCTTCTTATGCCTTGGGTAATTCGATTATTTTTCGCCCAAATGGAAGTGTCCGAACATTTTTTTTTGGACACGACCTACGTAGTTAGCCTCTGATGGCTTTGACTACTTCACCGAAGAGGGCGAGCTCCTGAGGGGAGCTCTGTAATGTTATTCTGTTAACGCTACGTCGTTCAGTTCTACTCAGTCGATGAATAGCCGGCGAATTTACGTCGTCGTTACAGACGACCAGCTGTGAAACCAGCGACTAAATGAATGTGCAGGCAGTTGAATGTCATTTACCCACCTTGACGGACGACTTAAATTCGCCGGCTATTCATCGACTGAGTAGAACTGAACGACGATGTGTTGACAGAATAACATAGCAGCGCAAAGAGTGTCCGAACAATGCCCTATTTTTATATTAACAACTTGAAGGGATTCTTACTGAAATTGAACACAAAACGGGTAACAAATCGGACTTACTTATCTTACAAAAGAAACCTTTCAGCGATGCAAAGTAATGATACGGCGAAGTGGGTCAAACTTCAACCGCAAGTTGGTCCAAAGCAAGTTATGCGATAATTTAAATGACTTTCCGTTGGTAGTTGGTAAACGGAGGTTTATAGGAAGTTAAGATTTGATACGGAAGAATTAGTTGGAGACTAGTGACTACACACTCTGCGAACTTATATCCGGTTTTAGGGTTCCGTGACTTAATGTTTAACGTTCAATAGCTTACCTACTACTCGTACATACCTCATAAAAATCATGTAAACGCTGTATCTTGTCTAGGGGACACGGTTTATGTAGGAAGACATGTCAAAACTGTTTTGTGTGATATATATATATATATATATATAAATTTTCTCGTAGTCATTCTGACATGTTTTCCTGCAAAACTACGCAGATATTTAATATTATTTTTACAGTTTTATTTAATGCTAGGATAAGTAGTGACATTGTTATATTTTTATTTAAAAAATGACTAACTGTTGAGTTTCTTGCGGCGCTTCTTCTCAGCAGTGGTCTCCTCTTGGGAAGTGGTGGTAGATTTTGACGTGTAAAAGTGCCCGTGCGGCCTACTTACTGAATAAATATATTTTATCTTTTTATCTTTTTTTTTTAAATGTGACTCGCGCACTGAGGGTTCCGTACATATTTGGCTGCTTTAGTATTTGTTGTTATTCTATAGGGTTCTATAATCATAACAAATTTGACGCTTGTATACCGTTTTTACTATACAACAAAAATAACAAAAAACGTAGAAAAAAAAAGTTCCTTGTATGGAGGTCCACATTTTTTTTTTTTAGGAAATCCGCCGTAATAACACAATCTGAAGATCAACTCGCTATGTATTACGGTTCAAAAGATACAGCTCTTTATAGTTAGGACAGACGGACCGACGGACAGCGTAGTCTTAGTAATAGGGCCTGTGTCTCTTACACCTCGTTCAAACCCCTGAACTGATTTTAATGAAATTTTGTAAAAAAAATAGGAAAAGCAATAAGTGACATTTGCGAAGAGAAAAATGTGATTCAAAGGATAATTTTAATAATAATATAAGGAACACAAACATTGTTAATAAAATATTTTTTTACTGTTTCAGGTACTTTCGAGTAACAGAGACAGCAGATGAACAACAGGCGTAAGAACAAAAGTGACACGAGTTTACTGACAGACGGACAGACTGTCTGTCGTGTCGATTTACGCTTGGATTAACTGTTGAGTTGCCAGTAACTGTTTTAAAACGTAAATTTATTCGTTCGGACGGAGCTAAGGTAGCTTCGAAGCAGGGCTTGATTTAACGTTAAAACGTTGCTAACGTTACCCGCTGACCGACAGTTATCGTTAAAATTTTGTAAATATAATTTAGCGTTATTTTTACCGGTAAATTGAGGTAACGTTAAAAGCAAAGTATTGTTAATATTAACGTTATCCGCATCCGTCATCAGTTTGATTTAAGGTTATTTTTAACGGTTTTTAACTTTAATTTAACGGTAGTTAACGGTATTTTATGTAATTACCGTTAAGTAACGTTATATATTATTTATAAAATATTTTTATGAAATTACTGTTAGGTAACGTTATTTATTACGTTAGGTTAGGTAACGTTAACAAGCCCTGCTTCGAAGTTCTATTTTCAAAGTAGGGCTCCAGTATTCTGCTTTTATGAGTGACGAACTATACTACATCACGTGGTTTTATTTGTTTTCATTTAGTTAAATAAGTAACCTAAAAAAATAGAGTATATACAAGTGACACTGCAAACGCGACAATTTGTAGAAATAAAAAAAAAAATATACCTACCATCGCCCGTCGCATGACAATATAACTTTTCTATTCTTATACTCAAGATCTGAATTGTAATGCAAATCCAACTCTCATAGGGAGAAAACTGTTATTTTCACACAAAATCAATGAAATTCAATAAATTTCAGTGATGCAGTCACAACATTGACGTATCCTAAAATACGGACGAGCCAACCGTTCGAATTTTACAACCGGCAATACAATCAACTGCGCGTCAGGCACACGTCGAAAACGTATAATAAAATCGGGCGACAAAATACAATCTGTTGCATTCTTATTTTAAATTTTCTCGCGACGTTTGCATGTGACGTCTGCCTGCGCGCACCGCGCGGCAATGACGTAAACGAGTCTGTGTTGCCACGCGAAAAAATAACTTAATTTCGCCTGTTCTAATTCGCCGCTTTGTGTACTTTTATTAAATTATACGCGTTGCAATGTTGCGCCGTTTTAATTTTCTAAGATTGTCCAGTGAATGTTGCCAGTTATTAAATTTGTTGTGTATAATTTTTCGTACAACGCCAATCGATGCCTCCTAAACAAAGCTTGAACACGAAGGTAATTAATTTATCTACAACATCATACAAGAAAACATCATACACGTGCGAAGTAATTTGAAGGAATACGCGAAGTCCTCAATGAGAGTTCTGTCGGTTAGAACAGAGGGATGCTTTAAAATCACTTTAAATGTTCCCATACATGTTTTATAACGTCGGTGCTAGGAACCTGTTGTAATAAAATTCTGAATTTAAGTTTGCAACATAAAATAGATTGTGAGCGTCTTATTATAAGTGTAAATTATATGTAGTTTATACGTAAACCAAAAACACTTGTAACAGAGAAGGTTAAAAAGGCTTATCTGCCACTGAACTCTTCCATTAATCGTTGGCATCCGTTTAATTTGACCAAAAGTGGGTAATTTTTCGAGCGTTTCAACCACTCTCATTCCCCTGGTAGCATTAGTTGAAATTCCTGTAGCTTTGGATGCTATTTTCGGTTATCTTGTAGAGTGCCCTGACTTCTACAAAAAAGAAAATGCTATCCTAACCTACAGGAAATTCGACATTAATGCGACCAGGGGAATGAGAGCGGTTGAAACGCTCGAAGAATTACGAGTAGGTTCATTTTACAAACTTTCATTTGTAAAATGAAACATATGCCAAACGTACGTACGTACTACGTATGTACGTACCGTCACTATTTCTAAACCGCTACATAAATATAAAACAGGTAACGCAGGCTTATTACATATGTTACGTTAGACATGACCACTTAAAATGATTAAATCCTACAGTAGGACATAGCCCGCCAAATTAGCAAGCTGAAGTGGCAGTGGGCCGGTCATGTGTGTCGCAGAACCGACGACCGTTGGGGCCGTCGTGTTCTGGAGTGGAGACCGCGTCTCGGCAAACGTCGTGTGGAACGCACTGTGGCAAGATTGAGCGATGATATGCGCAGATTGGCCGGTGTAGGTTGGATGAGGGAAGATAAAGATCGGGAGCAGTGGCGTGCATTGGGAGAGGCCTTTGTCCAGCAGTGGACTAGTACGGGCTGATAATGATGATGACAGTAGGAGTACCTATTCGTGAAATTTAAATTTGTTTAAAATTTTACTTCAGGCTTATACTATGGGTCACAACGATAAACATACTTATTCATTACACAGATAAATACACTCATCACACAAATGTTTGCCCTAACCAGGAATCAAACCAGGGACTGGGTAAACACCGTCGCAAAAACTAACGCGGAGATGCTTTTTACTTAAAGAAGTTCATAACGACTTTACCAGATGTCACTAATTTAGCACATTTCGTTTTACGAAGAGACAGTTTATCGAAGTTACTAATTTCTGCCCCTCTCGTCAGATCGATGGGCCTAAATACATTAAAGTTGTCGGAATTGTCATCCCCTGGGCAGGGGCAGGCCCCCGCGAATTAAGTTATCGTAGAGTTTATGGCGCTAATGTGTGGGGTTGCCATGTGCCGGTTAACACCGGTTAGGACTGAGATAGACTGCTATTATGCTACCTTACACTCACGTCGAAGTTAGTCGAGGCAGGCTTGCCGTCCTTTTCTAACTTATTATATGTTTGAGAAGGATGGCAATGCCTTACTTTGATGAGTGTAAAGATAGCATTAGTCTATCATTTCGTCGGCTCCGCAGCACTATGGTTGCGCGCATCAAACCGGCGGCCTAAAGCGCGTATTACACTACCCTGACCCTAACCCTGACAAGAGGGACGCCGCAATACGTTACAACGAGATGGAGATAAATAAATAAATGTCTTCATCTCATTCCAACGTATTGCGGCGTCCCTCACGTTAGGGTTAGAGTTTGTGTATAAGGCTGCCTTTCCATAGAAGCGGATGAGCGGTGCGAAGAGGAGCTGTGTAGGAATCGACCAATCACATTGGTTGTAATCCACATCAGATCTCGCCTCCGCTTGACTGTTTCCATTGAAGCGGAGCATGTAGATAAGGTAGCGGATAATGTAGATATCCATTTAAAATGAAACAAAATAGATATATCCATCTTTTTTGAAACTAAAATCTAAGAAAGTCCAGACCAGCTGGTCATTTAGTACATTTTGCATTAGCAAAACTTTGCACATCGATATTTTTTAAATCCATGCCACATTTAATGAGACGCATGCTGCAACATCTTCCATAGACCTTTTTTTAAACCAGAAAACTACAAGATAACATAAGGTCAATTACCGAAACCCACTTTGTTTTTTTTTAATAAAAAAACGGTAACCCAACAAAAATTAATTAGATTTTTGATTCCGCTTCGACACATAATTGGCGTGACGGTCCTTTGTGACGGGGCGTCACGGTAGATTTCGTCGCAAATTGTGACGAATGTGTATGTCAGTAATGTGATTTGTGTATAGTCATGTGAGTTACTATGTTGTGTTGGGTATTTTGTAAAATGTATATCAATAATAAATCTCTAACGATTGATACGAAATTAATATCAAAAAATTCGCGTGATGCGTCCTTAGCCTAAACTAAAGACAAACACCTAAATACATAGAGAAAACATCTGAGTTTTAGAAATAAATATTGGCACTCACAATCAATTGCCCCAGCGGGAATCGAGTTCAGAACCGCTAGCTTCGTAGACAGGACACTACCAACTAGGCTAACCGCGTCGTCAACCCAACCATATAAATAAATAAATATCAGGGACAATCTCACATAAACTTACCTAGTCCCAAACTACGCTCTCGGCTTCTATTATGAGTACTAAACAACGATAAACATACTTATATAGAGAAATACATACTTAAATTACATAGGAAACATCCATGACTGGAACAAATACTCGCACTCATCTCACAAATATTTGTCCATACCGGGATTTGAACCCGGGACCGCTAGCTTCGTAGGCAGGGTCACTAGGGTTGATTTTATTGTGACTTTTTATTTTTATTTAAATTTTAATAATAATTTGTATATAGTGTTAATACTTGTATGGAGCTTTGTTCCGAAATAAAGAAATTTATTATTATTATTACTACCAACTAGGCTAAGCGCGTCATCAACCCAACCATATGTGGGATAACACATCCAAACAAAGCATGTACTCGTTTAAAGTGATTGAAAGCATGTCGTAAATTTAAACAGCTTTTGACGGAACATTTCACTACAAGCACTTCGTATTATACGACATACGTCATTGGTTAATGTTATAACAGTAAATATATCTGCAATTTAACCGTATTGCCACGTGTACACGTATGCGTTATTTTGATATAAAAACTACATAAAATACCCGATAAATTTTATGAAATAAAACGTAGCAATGCCGGCTGAAGCGTAACCGTAAATTTTATACAGCTTCAATATTTGCTGTAAAAGCCTTTAAATTCACTGCATGTTAACCATCGCACGTTTAGTTTTACAAACCGTGTAAAGTACACCCTAGCGGACAAGTTGCACCGGTAGTTCGGGTGAAGTGCATCGTGTTACTGGCGCGAGTTACGTTGCTTGATGTACTTGTAAATCACGAGTTATTGACGTGATGTCTTAGTTGGAAGTTTTGTCTTGAATAAGCCTAAAACATTATATAACCTAATTAACGCAATGGCTATTGACCACGACCGCGCAGAATTTGTTTCGCAATTTCCTAGGAAACTGAACAATTTTACAGGATAAAAACTACTATTTGTCTGTCTCCAGACTCTGAACTATATCTTTATCAAATTTCACATCGATCGGAGTAGAGTGGGGATAGAACAAATAAATAAAAGCAATATTAGTAAATATTGGGAAGGGTTGAGATTTATACGTAAAAAAATGTTGTTTGAAAATTTTATTAATTTTATAATTTCTAACATAGACATGAATTACATATTCACTCTTTTTTGAGTTCCGTACCCGAAGGGTGCTCAACGGGACCCCCGGGACTATTACTAAGCCTACGCCGTCCGTCCGTCCGTCTGTCCTAACTTAAAAGAGCTGTATCTTTTGAACCGTAAAAAACAGACCGTTGATTTTTTTGCGGAATATGTGATATAACAGCGGATTTTCTATTTTCAACGTTTTTGTGTATTTATTCTATAGTAAAAACTGTAATACATACAAGCGTCAAATTTGATATGAATATAGAAAAAACCCTATAAAAAAAAAACAACAAATACTAACCGGCCAAACGTGTACGGAACCCTCAGTGCGCGAGCCCGACTCGCGCTTGCCCGGTTTTTTAAATCGATAAATTTAACGTTCCTCGCATTTGTGACGACGTTCTCAATATAAAGGGACCTTATGGAGGAAGGCAGTTACGCTCTTCTTGTTCTTGTAACTATACGAATACTATGGTAACAGTTCTACAAACTGCGTAACCGCCTGCCTCCATAAGGTCCCTTTATATTGAGAACGTCACATTTAAGTAAAACCCTTCACCGCTAAAAAGCAACAAACTCTCTTCCATTAGGTATGTAAATTTATTTCAAAATCGACAAGGACAAACTTTCGAGTTGAAAAATTAATAATCTTACACTCTCAAAGGCTAAATTCGCCACTATAGCGCTAAAAGCAACCGTCGCGCTGGTGTTATAAGGGCTGTTATGTAGTGGTGAAGAGGTAACTCGATTAAAAATAGGGTTGCGTCGTGTGAACGTGTCTGTTTGTTTATAAGATTATTTCGACGGTCTAATGTGTTTTACACTCAGCCTGGCTCGCTCCACTTAGGTCTTGCCCTTTGCTTATCGGGCTTTGGGTTGCTTTGACTCGACATTTTAAATATTAATTTGCAGGTAGGGTAAGGGTAGTTGGATAATTTTTCAGGATTTTTTTTCAGTAGTCTAGGTTGTCTGTATTTATAGACCGGTCAGTTTGTTGTGTTGTTTTGTATTTGTTGCCTAGCCACGAAATGGTAGTTACGTTTTTGTGCAGTTGATATAACTACTGACCGACTACGCATTCAGTTCCAATATCTAGATAAATTATCTGACAGTTAAAGTTTTCGCTTCCCTTTTCTTTGTTATATAAAAGAAAAAGAGCTAAACTTAATCTGACAGATATTGGTACAGTCACGAACGTTAATTTGGGACCCACTTTAGGTCCAAAGTCAATATGACATTTTACAGCAATAAGGTGGAGTTTTCTGTAAGTTACAAATGACTTGGCATCTCTAATGACATTAACAACTTCAAGCAATATTTTTTTAGAATTTGGCCCTAAATTAACGTTCGTGACTGTACGTATATGAAGATTAATAAACCAGCCCTTAAATTAACATCTTTATAACGAGAACACACGTTATATCAATCTCATTGACCAAATATCGCGTTGTCCCTGCAAAGTACTGATTGGTACAAATTCATTAGCACCAAGTGGAATTCACTAGTATTCTAACAGCGCGTTAGTGGTGCAGGAAGGAGTGCTTTAAATAAATGTCTTCAAATAACATAATTATAAGAAAGTTTGTTTTTGTCATTAGGCCCGCACAGTGGGCCGGCGGGCTGGAATGTAATCAAAATAAATTAAAACGACATGTAAATTGCTTAATAAAGGGGATACTTAGGACTTTACGCGAAAACTTGATGTGATAGTTAGGTGGGTTACTATTTGTATGGCGCTACCACTCTGTTACCATGCATTATTACAAATATTACATAAATACTAAGCCTCTTTTTTCGAATCCGATAATCAATAATTATCTGTGGTATATAGTTGACTGGAAATTATTCGTCATTTCACTCAAATAACCGCAGAAAATGGATAATGTAATCGGAATTTGAAAATGACCCAGGTACTGTGGTACGTAGTGTACGTAATAATTGCCCATTTTTAAAGAGCTAACCTAACCTAAACATTCAATTTTGATTGCCACACTTATATTGCTGACTGGATTTCTAAGATTATAAAGTCATAAAAATTCAAGTAAAAAGAGTCCAAACTCGACGGATCTACTGTTAGCCATTCAGGAGTTCCGCCCCCATCATCATACCAGCTCGATGGTACCATATTATATTTTCATCGGAATAACATAGCACAAGTAAAGGAAAAAATCGAAAACCGTTATTGTAGTTACATCACATGAAAATTAAGTCCAGTATAAACTCATTATCACTAAGTAGGTATGCGATATCACGAGAATGCATAAGTGCGTGTCAGTTTATACTGGACTTTGTTTCTATTGTATTCCCGTGATTTACAACAATATACCTAACTACAAGTTTGTGCGGAACCCTCGGTGTGCTAGTCCGACTCGTACTTGACCGGCTTTTTTATTACTGAATCAACCGCGTAAAAACAATTTTTTTATAATTATGAAACCCAAAGCTACAAAATAATAAAAAAATACTATTATAACACGTCTTCTGGACGCGCTAAAACAGAATAAACACCTTAAAAGTACGAATTTTACAAATTGGATAAACATTAATGATAAACCTCATTCTTTAACATAAATTATTCGCTATTCTAAAAGAAATCTTAACACAGTGAATTAAAGTTGACGTTAATAACATTTTTGTACTAAAACGATCGCAACAGACAGGCTGACAGGTGTTAGATTTGTGTAATAATTTAACTTATTTTTTGCTTGTAATTAAGAACGATCGCCTTAATTCGATCCGGTGCTAAGATTTCGTTTTTGATTATTTGTATTCATAATTGCCAAAAAACCGTGAATTACATTAATACATTTAGCTATGTTTTTGTTTGACCTGGATTCACTGGTTCTAACCAGTTTAAAGTGAACCGCCACCAAGTTCCACATGGTTAAGTAACACATGGAAAATATTGCAAAAAAAAAAACTGGTCAGGTGCGAGTCGGACTCGCGCACTGAGGGTTCCGTACACATTTAGCCGGGTTAAAGTATTTAGTTTTTCTATAATCATACCAAATTTGACGCTTGTATGTAGGTATTACCGTTTTTACGATAGAATAAATAAAAAAAAAGTTGAAAATAACGTTCCTCATATGGGGAATCCCCTTATTATTTTACTTTTTGACTTTTATTTGTTAGGGAATCCGCTGTTAAATCACACATTCTGCAAAAATAATCAACGCCCTATCTTTTACGGTTGAAAAGATACAGCTCTCTAAAGTTCGGACGGATGGACGAACGGACAGCGTAGGCTTAGTAATAGGGTCCCGTTAGTTATCCTTCGAGTACGGAACCAGTCGTGCCTCTTCTACAAAGTTCAAACGCATCAGTCTATAATATAACTATGAGAACCATTTCGAAAATTACGTATTAAATGAAACAGTCGTTCAAAACTTTTTGCGCCACACGTACGTGTTCATACATATTTCCCGAATGAAATTCGTAGTAAAACTTCAAAAAGCAATTAGCACGATATTTTCATCATCAATCATTTTGTTTTTATTTACAACGCACGCGTGAGTCAGTGAGCAGCTAACTTGAGCGGGAAAAAAGTAAAAGCCGGTGGTGAGCGACAACCCGATAAGCTGAACCCGAAATAGACTTACGACGAACGCATTAAAGTTTTGTTATTTTATCTAAGAATGTTAAGCTTCTCTAATAATGGTGATAACGATGAGTGGCGACAACAGCAAGTTAAAAATTCAATTGGCACTTCACCGCTAGCATTTTGAGGATAAAAAATAAAATGAGGAAAATACACATTATCTGCAACTTGATGTGCTAATTTAGGATCATTGTAGTGTCCTAGTCCCACTTTAATTACGTCTAGTAACGTTTATGTTATGTATTAAATGATACAAGTTACCCATATATGAAACGCTACTTGTTACTACGTAGATAGAATAACATCTAAGTTCGCAGGTCGATTTATTAGATTTGTTGTCGACGCAAGTGCCAAAACTTTCAACGGAAACGGACAAGCGGAACGAGCGTACCGGAAACGCGAAAACAAGCAAACTTACACTTGACAAAAAAGGCGAATGCGCTTTTCGCCCGCGTTATTATTAGCAATGCATAAACAAGGTTAGCGTATCGCCCCTGGCCATATCGATGCGTTTAAAAAGCTAACCCGTCCGGGAAGAAAAGGACGGGTGTTGAGCACGTGGGAAGTGGATTCCGAACGCACGCACCCCCTCCGGCTCATCCCCCCTCTCCTGTAAGCGCCGTGCGCACTCAGTCGCGCGCCGACCGCCGAATCGGCAACACATCTCCAAAAATCCACGCCGTGCGCCCAGCACCCGCCCTATCGTTGTGCAGTGACCGAGTGTGAACAACTGTGATTTGTTGTGTGTGACTTGTGCTACCCCAGTGTTAGTGCACTATGCGGTTGTCCGCCACGTTATGAATGGTCTGGATCGGTGCTTCTTCGATCAACGTAAGTGTTTGTGTTTTGGATTGTGCGGAAATGGTAAATTGCCTCGCTGCGGTAGGAGGCTTCTTTCACATGTAATAGGCTATGGATCGCGGTTGCGGCGTTTCAGAATTTTTGGTAGTGGTGGAGTAATTATGCGGGAGTATTAACGTTCGGTTTTGTTGGGGATTAACTCGGTTTATCGCGTGAAGCTTTCAAAATAACTTCGTTGCGGAATTTTAATACTCTGCTGTGAAATGTAAACATTGTGGTGGTTAGCTGCTGGAAAGCTTTCGTGATGTATATTTTGTGTTAACTCTGAGTTATTATGGATGAACAAAATATCAAATAGGTACCTACCAATAATAATATGCGATTATTTTTCACGCCAGTCATAAAGATGGTTTAATGTTCATTCTAATCCAGAAGACGAGTCTTAATAACAATATTTTCAAAATGCGAACTAGAGACAATTCAAAATTTACGCCCGTAGTATTTTTAATAAATAAGTTCGAATTTACTATTTTCAAACGTTGCTTGAAATTAAAAAAAATTACGAAGTGTAATATTAAGATGCAGTTCACAAAATCAAATATAAACAATAACAGCAGTAAACCAAATCGACAATCATTAAAGAAACAAGAGTAAAAAATAAAAATATCTCAACAAATCAACTCATCACGGTAGGTCGAAGAAATTTAATCCGTCAAGAACTCACAATAACTCAAGTCACTGAACCTGACACGGCGAGTCCCTACAATGCTCCCTTCAACATCTTATTAGATGATACAGAACTGGGTGCTTTTACAACACATAGGTATAACAATTCACAGCAAGAAACCCAAAACAAATACAAAGATTTGCTCCTTATGGAAGCTTATCTGGAAATTGCTACATTGTGGTGCATTTTCAAGCATCAATTTCTTAACTTCGTAAGTTTTGCTCACTTTTGTTCGTTTATGTCAAAACTTAAGATACAATTTTTCTCATTCGTGAGTTGTGAGTGATGATTGTTCCCTAGAAACTTAATAAGAAAACTTTCAGTTGGTAACCACTTTGAAGAGTAATTTAAATAAGGTACGTTTATTTACTCTAAACTCGTTAGAAACAGTTATTAAGGCAGCTAATCTATCAAGATTCTGAAGAATCTTTACTTAGAGCTTCAACAACTTCTGAATTCAATTTTAGCTTTCAGATTAACAAAAACAATTTTTTAACAAGTTGAAAATCCTTACTAAGAACAAAAAAGATATATTTTTCTTTATTTATTAATTCGATTGAATACCATCCAAAGCCACCCGGGAACGTTTCGTATCACTCCCGATAAGACTAACCACTAATGAGCGGCGTAAACAGCTTTATTTCATTCCGAGATAACTCAAACATACGGTTAAATTGACGATGATTTGTTCAATTAAAACTTAAAGGGAATGAACAAGGGACTGTGAATGAATCAATTGAAGATAAACATGTAGGAATGTATTCACATTAGCTAATGATCAATTCGGTGCAAAGGTTTGTGTACGAATTGAAATATATGGAATATAAGAACCGAATTTTCTTGCTGTAGATGAATACCTAAGTTTGATCAAACGCAACGTTTTTGTTGAAGTAATAAACAAAATAAACACAAAAAACTGTTATTGAATAACAGAATGAATAAGTTAAGAATTTAATTTATTTGTTCGACGAAATGACAGTAATAGCTCCATTAATATCGATAAACATGACTGTAGGGATATAATGTTAAAATATGGTCTATAGATCGAGATGTTTTTAGTCAAAAAAAGGACAGAAAACTGAAATCGATAGGCTTTAAAGAGCTAACAAATCACACCTTGTTGTACGACACCTTCGTGTTAAACAAACATTAATCACCAAATAGTGCTGGCAAATAATAAAAAGAAATATTTAAATAGTGCGACCGCGGTCCGGACCACCCGCGCGATCCGGCCAGCCTCGTCCGCATCACGCACGCCCCCATTATACTATCAAAAGATACTCGAAGCGCGTTTATATTCAGTTTTTACGTAATTTACATCCCGACAATCCAATACGTGCGTTCCCTTTTTACAAACCTCGAATCCTGTCTGTCTTGCCGTATCATCGTTTTGTTATTGAATTGTGTTATAATGAGATTCAGCATCGATTATGTATGCTACCAGATCGGAAATATGTTTTTTTATTGTTATGTTGAGTGTTTCTTTAACATTATAAACGCGATGCAATCTTGTTAACCTTTTCTCATTTAAAATGTTCATTTGAATGAGTATCCTCATTTGTGTTTTAGTCGACGGCTGTGGATTTGAGACAGGTTATTTTAACCGTTTCGTAAACAGGGGCGGCACGCTTAACTTTCTGAGTGACTGCAACAGACCTGCACGGAATCTTAACTATTTCCCCTTAAGTTTCCGGTTAATTTAACCCGGGGTCGACACATGCATCCAAACGGCTCCGAAAAGACAACACAGCGGAACTCCCACGTGTGTAAAATAAACAAAGTTTCCCAGAAACACAATGTCACCAGAGGCAAAAACAGTACCCTAATTGCCAGCCTATTACGACATATGCTTCGAGTATTATTTCGTATCGTCGTCTAATAACCCTGACATTATCTTTACGAACCTTTGTAATTAGGGGATTCGATGCGGTCGAGGGTTTTTGAAAATGGATACAAATTTTATGGTAGCCAATAAAAGAGTTATGGTTAGGTGAACGTTCAAACTTAAACGGCATAAAACACAATGCTTTCACTCATTGTTTGATGCGTTAACCGGGGTCGTAAACTCTGGACAAATTGGTTTTAAAGGACCCCGGGTCTGGCTCACGGCTTTTTCTGCTTTATTGCGAAACTCTTACGCGCATTGTAGGTTATAAATCCTCCCAACTGCCACTTTTAGTGAAGTTACGTAGCACCGTGTTTCGGATTGATGTCCATATATTCCGCCGTATTGCCAACACGGTTTCGCAATTTTGCAAGTGAAATGCTGAGGATGCGACGTCTATCTTAATTTTCATTTTTAGTTACGAAATGCAACCCTCTTGAATTTCGCTCACGTATGATTTCTTTACTTTTACATCTTAATCTTTCAACTTTATTATATTCTAGTATTTCAGTAAACCCTTTGATAAATGCTATATTCTCATTAATTGGTAAAATCTCTCGCTTGTTGATTCGTGTTTGGCTTTCATGTTTTTAATCGTCTACAGTTGTCAACCGATTAGAAATTTCACCGCCGAAGCTTCCATCGATAAATTTAATGAAGCTTAATTAAGTATTATGTCGTGTATTAGGCTAATAACTAGTAATTATATGGCGACCTGTGTTATTAAGTTTCAATAGTTGGCAGCCAGTGGGAGTAGGATTACCGGCAACGCACAACACATCAATCATATAGATAATTAGAAATTATTATAAATTATGATAATAGAAGTTCCGGCACCTACAACAACAGAGTTCGTCGACTCTTGCAGCTCGATTTCGTCGTCGATTCTAAATCGGTTGCATTCTTCTCTAACGACGGTTCTTTATAGGTCGTTTTAAACGTTGGTAGAATTCTTTTTCACGCGCGTTTCAGAACAAAAAGATACTTAATAATTTACTTTTTGAAATCCTGTGGGAGTTAACAGGTGTAACAATTTGTGTTACCAATTAATTTTTCAAGTCCTAGTCCTATTACTCATATGTGACAAGTATTTGTACAAGTATTTTATACCTTCCGTGAATACATGAATGATGTTTTACCGATACTACTTTTCAATTTTCCAAAACAATGGAGAGGTGAATTTAATAATGGAAGTTATTATCATAATTCAGAACGGCTTAAGCTTTTAGAATGTATTGATTGATGAGAGGCTAAATGGAGAGGTATTTGGTAATGGACTTTAAAAAACTTTTTTGGAGGTAAGTTTACGTTTTTATCTACTAACCATAACAAAGTAAATGAATAGAGTTTTTGATGGAGATATTATGCTTTGTTTGTGTAAGTACAAAATTAAACAAGTTTTTATCATCTATTCTAATCACAAGTTTTTACAACTTACGTACAGCTTTCAATTATCTCATAGTTTCTTATATTTTTCTAATAAGTTTTGTAACACGTGCATCACAAAACAGGTTTGATTTCACGGACAATCCAAATGCACCAATATCTTCATCCAAACACAAAAACGTTAATAGCACCGTCTAACTGTACCTTTTGGAAACATCTTCAGTTTGGAACCAACGGCTCCTTTATCGATTATACTCGGATATAAAAACGGAATTGGGCTGAGGGAACAAAAAATAAATGAATGGGCCGCCATTGGTCACGCACGCGTGCGCCGGCGCCGCGTTTAAGAGACATGTTGCGCCATCTGTTGTCGGGTAGCGGAAACTCGCGATGCGTTTTGTGCATATAATGGTTGCTCTTTGATATGAGAATCTTGAGTTATTGCGGCGTCGTTTTGATTTATACTTTGTTTCCTTGATTATGTTCGTTAGCTATAAATGTTGTCTTTGATTCTAAGATTTTAGTTTATTATATCTGAACTTGAAGGTACGAGTATTACAAGTACGATAATTGAACATTTTTCAACATTATTTTCTATAATTGCAATTGAATAAAACTCATTCATATTATTCAGTTTCTGTTTAATTGGCTGTAATTCATAACTAACATTCTATGCTTTAGCACTTTTTTATAGATTTTACTTCTTAAGTTATATACATAAATAATGTAGTTTTATTACTATAACATTATTCCCTTTCGTTTGATCATCTAGTTCATTATCTTTATCATTTATACCTATTTCAATCTGATCAACACTTATGTAACTGTAATTATCATTTCTTGAAACACCTTTATTATAATTTTCACAAGGTTCAAATTCTATTTCCTCCCTAATAGGTCGGTTTTTAGATTTAGACAAAACCCCTTCATCTGAAAGCACTTTAAGACCTGCGTCAATTGGTTTCCTCTGTGATTGATCAATGAACAGACGGATTGCGAGACTGATGGCTCCCCTTTAGCGATAGATCCAACCCCATAAATACATCTTAAGTTTCGGGGATCTGATTAAAGGCGGCCATTGATGGAAGGGTCGTAGGTTTAAACCTGGAGAGAGTTTGTCACGTTGGATAATTTTACAGAATTTATTGGATTTATAAATCCATTCTTTGCAAAGCTTTGAAGAGCTTTGAGCTTTGTAATAGTAGATTCGGTTGTTATAAATATATTTTTATTTTGTCCTATACCTACTACCTACTCATCATTGTGGTCTCCTCTTTACAGAAAAGTCAGTAAGCAACCATATAGGTATTGATACCCAAAATATTACCAAGTTGAAAAAAAATATGTATCTTTTTAGAGTGACCCAAATGTTTACTCTTAAGTTACTTATTTTATCTCCATTACGATATAATTGGTCAATAAAATACTTTAATATTTTTCCTTATTGGTTTATAAGAAGATAACTATACTTGAGAATTCTTACTTGTTTTTCTACTCCATTTGCTTATTAATTGAGCTATGACAAACATTAAAACTAGCCTCAAAGACGCAGTAAATCGCAGTAGGTCGCTGATAAATTAGACCTACCCACAAATAGGTGGCCGAAGTGGGTGCCAATCACCTGTCTTGACGGAGATTTCAATTTCCTCGAGTCACTTCGTTGAAATTAAACAGTTTTTTTTTGGCATATTTCGTTTCGCTAACGGTGTTTTAATTTGAATTTTTGAAATAAGAACGCTATATTTAGAATAATGGATGTAATTATTATTGAGGTTTTATTTAAAGCCTAGGGAGAGGTAGAAGGCTTGTGGGAATTGCAAGACTGATCCAAGAAGGGAATGCAACGTATAATGGAGGCAGAATAATTGGCAGTGTTTGCCAAATAATGATCTTGCTCTCTCATTTTACATATCTAACGAAAGAGATGCAACAGAAATGTTTGACAGTATTAGTTAAGTGAAGATCCACTGTGACAATAAATATGTTTTGACTGAATCTGTTCACATAATCCTTACTAATTATTACAAATGGGGAAGTGTATGTGGTTTATTGCTTGTGCCGTCTTCACAGTGCAAAAAATTGGCACGGACATATTAAGTAGTTAAGTCTGGAGGCGGACAGAGGGTACTTTTTAGTATGGAAAATTGAATAAACTAGTGATTTATAATTATACTAACTTTCCTCCCGCGACTTCGTCTGTAGAGAGTCAGTAGGTACTTTCGTAACTTAAAATATCGCCTATATCCACCCTGAAAGTCCATTCTAAATGTTGGTGAAATAATTTTAGAAATCGGATGTGTAGTATCTACATATAAACAAAAAAACAAATTTACAAACTTTACCTCTATAATATTAGTATAAAAATAATTGTTACATTAGTTCATGGAAACAAACTCTTTGGGTTATAAAGCTCTCAAACAAGATGTGTAGATATTTAACACAGATATAAAGGGTAACAATGAGAATAAATGTAGTACAGAATCGTAAGAATTCGTATTTCATCAGTTAACTTCTTCTTCTTGCTTTTTCAATTAACATATCGATGGCTACCTAAAGCAGACTGAAAAAACAAGATAAAATCAATATTTTCCGACCAAAAACAATGTCGTATGTTTATTCACTACATCTGCTATATTATTGAGCGTTACGTCATTAGGAAATTAACTATGAATAAAATTACGACAAACAATTCTAGGAACTCAATAATTGACTGATAATGTGTTATAGGTACGATTTATGGGTAGTTCATACTATTTAGAGAAGATTATGGATGAGTAATGGTGCGTTGATTGCGTTTTGAAGCAGTTTTAGCTAAAAGAGAAAACAGAAAATGAAAAAAATTACCTTTGATTTAATCGTCAATAGACTTGTATGGTAGTGTCAAGATGTCAAGGACATAGCGAAGAATAGACAAGGATGGCGGGCACTCCACTGACAGGAGCCTAGCTATTAAGTTATGATGATGATGACTTTAATACCGATGTTTAATGTGGCCACTTTGTTTCAAACAAGCTTTGCAACTTAGTCATTGTTGAATAGACTGATTTTTGTAAATGATCTGACAACGTCTACCACAAAAGAAATCATTGATAAACAAATATTGGATGACAATTACACACATACTGACTCAGACGAAAACTAAACTGCAGACTTGTGGATACTAAACAATGATAAACATACTTAAACAGATGAATAAACACATATACATAGAAATCTCCAAGATACCATTATTAAAAATCTTAACATTTCTCTTATAATTAAAAGCGTAGTTTTTGACATTAATTTTTATTTTATTGAGCTAGGTTAATTTCTAAGTATTATGGCCTAATCTTTAAATAACGTCTATCAAATTTCGTCTTAAATAAGACAATTTCACACGCTTTTAAACTTTCGCTATATTTTATCATTACATGTTTAGTAAACAAAATTTAAATTTGACATGGTGTCTTTGCCAGCTATTGGAATTTGATAATTTCCGCCCTGAAATTCCGTAAAGTGTTCAGTCGCTTCCACATCCGGTGTATACTTAATTATGGTAGAACTTGTACTTCAACTACGTCAGTTAAAATCTTATTAAATACATGGTAAGGTTCAAATTCATTAAAAACGACTGTATTATTGATTCTTGTTTTCATGTGCGGAGATGATGTCCTTATGGTAAAAGAAATGAGGTTGAAAATGATTAGTGTACCGTTGAATGTGGTATTGGCAGAAAATTTAATTTGAACATTTTGGACATTCTTGTTTGTAACAGGTGTGTTCGATGGTTCAATCGAATACATATTTAAGATTGATATTTCGCTTTATTTTGGGCCTAATTTTCCAATTCCCAGGCCAAATTAAAGGATAAGGACGGAGCTAAAAGCTTACCTGACAGATAGTGTTATCTAGAGTTTAAATAATTGGCTCTTAGTATGTTTGTCAGGTCGGTACAATTTTTTCAATCGATTTTAAACTAACTTTCCGATGAGCTAGACTTAAAATTTTAACATATTTAGCTCAGAACTAGATAAATGACAATATGCGATAACATGTAGCAAAGATTACAAACATTTTTATACGTTATTTTTTTTATTTTAGGTTAATTATTCGCTCATGAGTATAGAATTTATGCGCATTTTCCCATTAATTAACTAAATTTATATTTTAAATATTTAAAGAAAAGAAATTGTTTATTCGTGACAAACAAACTTAAATAACACGGAATAGAATTTTGGACACAAATGCATAATTTGTCACGAAATGGTCACAACTCAGTCAGGCAGCGCTGGTCTTTCGTTGTGACCATTTGGTGAAGACACGGCCCAATGATGCCACGATCGCACACGCATCCACAAAAGCATAATTTACAAAACACAATCAAAAAAGAAAAATAAACAGATAAAACATGCCACGCAACTTTATAATGCCGTCGTGCAAACACCGCTTTACACAGCTTTATGCAGTCTGTGGCTTTAGAGAAAAAGAAAACCAAACTAGGCCTTATCTATGATAAATTTATAAATACTCGTTCGCCAAAAAAGGTCTTCATAATGTCACACTGAACTGAACCAACGGCATTCGAACCCTAATCATTATCAAACTACCTTTATCTAAATTCACATCAAACCGACCAATTATCGGTGACCCCTTTAATTACCTACTACCCTCACGGGCGACTGAGCACCCAGAGGTCACGTGACCTGGCTTAGGGTATATGCCTCTAACCTCGACCGTTAGTAATCTCGTAGTTTGCTGCGGATTAGCGTGTAGGACGCTACACGTCAATCAATGTCACTGTTACCCTAAAGACGTTCTCTAGTCTAATTTGAATTTGGAATTTGACAAAATGTCCGTTGGGTGCTACAGAATGGAGGAGCTTATTAAAATGCTGTTCATTTAACGACGAGGTTAGCCTGGTAGCGACTCTGCCTACGAAGCTAGCGGTCCCGGGTTCGAATCTCGGTATGGGCAAATAATTGTGTGATTAGCGCGAGTATTTATTCCTGAATCATGGATGTTTTCTTTATATTTAAGTATGCATTTCTCTATATGTTTATCGTTGCCTAGTACCTATAGTACAAGCCTAGAGCTTAGTTGGGACTAGGTCAATTTGAGTGAGATTGTCCCTGATATTTATTTATTGTTTTTATAAAGATTAGTTATTCACAAATGCGTCTAAGAGCGGAGGGTCAGGGCGAGTGAATTTTACACTCATTGAGAATATAGAAGGACTAATGGATAAGTTGTTGCACTTATGCACTTTTGTAAAAGCCCTCAAAACTTATTTGAATTTAATGTGTCCAAGTAAATGGTCTTTTTTTATTTATATTCCGGCCTTTACACAAACGCGTATATCGGCCCAACCTCCACAACACCAATAACTATAAACAAAAAAAAACACCTTAAGAAATGTAAAAAAAAAAAAAACTACACTAGGTTCTGTTCACGTCAGCCAATCTGTACACCGCTATTGCCCCTTGAACACCCAAGGTATCATATTGGTTCAGATTAGCTGCCGCAACCCAAGTAGCACACAAGCTGTATAAGAGCTTATACAGCCCTTAAAATACTGAAACTAGAGTTATAATGACTGTACAAGCTCTTATACAGCTTTTCTGCTACTTATGAAATGATCTTTGAATTTTAACATAATTTTCGTAAAATCCTGTGAATGAGCTACTTTTTTTGTCAACATTTTTATATAATTGGCATTTTTTTTTTCCGTCGTTGAACTTGTTCATTGTCAAGCAGGATTTAACTTTCAACATTACGAAAGCTTTTTATTAAACAACTACAAGTCCTTTTTATCTTATAACCGCCATAAAAGGGAGGTTATATAACGTAAGTGACCGGCGATCCAAACACAGTGATAACCAAATGCGGCGACAGTAACAGATGTTTTAACTCGTTATTGGAATTTTGAAAGGACTTAGTTAAGAGTTTAATAAGAGTTGGAATGTGACGTTCTTTCGCTACGATGATGGATAGATGGCGCTTATGTTCAATATTGTTTTTTACATTACGAGATAAGTTTACAGATGGATCCGTTTAATAAAACTTTAATAATGTTCTGACTGGATTAAACTCTGAGACTTAAGGTTATTTATAGGTTTTCTTCGAGTGAATGGACACTTGAACCGACTCATTACCCGACTGCGGCTCCGAAATGGAGGGTAATGTCGGACTTAGAAGTTCATAATTTTAAATAGTTTTTGATGGGCATGCTAAGACAAGCTTAAATAAATTACTTTGTCCATTTACGTTCCATTCAGTTCAGTAATAACCAGTTTCCTGTCCATCTGGACGCTTTAAAGATTGTGTGAACATTTTTACCGAGCGTTAATCCATGTCAAACTGATTTAAGCCGATTACACATAAACTGACCAATCGTTTGTGAACAAATTGTCTATAACGAAACAATACCTTTGTGTGAAGATTAGGCTTAAACACGTTGACAACCGAAGACCCAAGAAAGGGTCGATTTTGTTTAGTCATCAAGAAACGTGGTGTTGTGTGCCTGAGCTGAGAAAAGAATGGAGTAAGCATCGATGGTTTATGTAATTAATGTCTGCGTTCTCTGATTTTGTTTTGTTTTTGTAGCAAGTTTAGTGTTAGTAGGTTAGCTCGTAATCGCTGTTGTTTTAAGCTGTAAGTATTACACACCTTTGCTACTAACAATAAGGTCGTGTATACATATTAGAACACGACGACTGTATAGATATTTTTGCTTTTGACTGTACGGTAAATAACTTTATTGTTTGAGCCACTGTATACCACTGTCACAATTTGAGTTACATAAATACACTAGTGTATTTCTGTAATGTGAAAGAAATTACGCCAAATTAACATTAGCTTTCTGCGACAGTGTTTTGTTGTTGACTTGTCAATTAATTCATTATTTTATAGTAACTGGTTGTTAGCGTTGCTGTCTAACCTTCACATTAAGCAATAAGTTGACAAAGTTTTATCGTAATTGAATGAAATACAAACAAACGTTGATTTTTATGTATTTGTTACGGTAACAAGACAAAACACCAACACATACCTACTTCTTTCATCAAAAATCACCTAACAAAATTCTTTTACACTCGACAAACCAAGTTTCACGCCTTGATTTATCCGAGCTACGTTAATACGGCCAATTTCCAAAGCCTTTAGCATTGAACAGTGCCAGTGAAATAAATGACCTCCTCATTCCGTCAGGATCGTACCGAATCCGACCCATTGTCGTTCTGACTTGATCAAGAATAATGACTTTACGTCGTATGCAAAGTTACGCTTTAAGACGGATTGGACCTTATTAGGTTGGTTTAGGAGTTATTTTTGTGTAAATAAATGATGATTTTCAATTTAGAATAGACATTTCTCAGAGTCAATATGGGATTTTTAAGGCTGGAACTAATCGAGGTTTTAACATGTAGGTAGATTGTGAATGGTTTGTCCATTTGAATTGAATAACGAAAGTCTAACTTCGTGACTTACAGAATGCTAAGTAGAATCTTAAGAAACGAGTAGTTTTAGAGTTACCCTTTCCAGCATTTAAAAGTTACTTGAATAAGTCGTTGATGTCTAAATCGTACTATATGGTCAAGGACTATCTTACGGACAAAAATGCTTAACCTAAACCAACAAATTTGAAAATTAACTAAAAGCTTACTACCTCATAAATAATTCATAAAAATCATTTAAACGCTGTATCTTGTCTAGGGGATACACCACTCAATACACCAATACACCCACTCCAACGTATCAACTTGATTCGTTAAAAATCTGTAACAACACTGTCAATGGTGGCCGATTGATTTAAACATCAAAAAAATATCAATGAATTTTTTTTATCAATTGCGGCCTGTTTTCCGATGTCGAAAACAATTGACAATCAAATCGCTAGCCGAACCGATAGAAATCGCTTCGCACGCTCTCATCCGATTTTAGTTCGATTTGGTCTTTTCAAAATGTGCAAACAAGATATTTTGTCGAAACTTTTTAGCATACAAATGGCCAGTATTTTTTAATTGGTGCGAAAAAAGTTAAACGTATTACCGTACTGGCAGTCGATTGGGTAATTGGCAGAGAAATGGCCCGTTGATATGAGAGCTTGTAACGTTCGGAAACGTTTAAAAATGCTTCGTTCGACTCGTAAAAGATCAGCGTCACGGAAACACCCGAAAGGGACGGTGTTTATCAAAACGTATGACATATCGCCGTATGCCCGCCCGTTCCTCGCGAAATTCGGACAGAATTTACTCGGGAAATTTTTAGTTGCAACAGCGGTTGCGATAACAGTGGACAGTTGTCCGAATTAAAACCGCGCCCGGAGCGATCCGGACACAGTATAAATATAGCTAAAGCAGTAAAGGAACTACAAACCAACGTTAGACACGTCGCACTCACACACGCACGTCTCAACGAGACCCCTAAGCAGACAGGGCAGTGCTGTCAGTGGCGGGTGTCGCGTGGAGACGAATGGTTTCGTGGAGAAGAATAAAATAGAAAGTGAAATCATTCGTCCTACGCGACACCCTCCACTGACAGCACTGCCATGTCTGCTTAGGGCTCTCGTTGAGACGTGCGTGTGTGAGTGCGACGTTTCGAACGTTTGTTCATAGTTTCTTTACTGCTTTAGCAATAATATATTTTTACTGTGATTCAGGTGACAAACGCCGGCCCGCATTACGGTAAATATAGCGGTTTTAAGCAAACGTCCGGCGACAATTAGTGTTTTTCGCAATCATATTGCTCCCCTGTTGTCCTAGTTAAAACGTTGTTTTAAATTTTGTTATCTGTAACGAATCTGCCGTCTCGCGGGAGCCGTTACGTTACGTGTTCCACAACAATAATAGTGTGACAATATTTGTGTTAACGTACAACAACGTCGAAAGATTTTTAATACCCAGCGGGCTTAACAAGCATGCACGAGATAAAGTTTGACAGGTGCCAGAGAAATTAATACATTATATTCCATATTCTAACGTAAGATTTTAACGCTTATAAGGTTTAAAATAAAAGTGTCCTTTCCAGATTAATGAATAAATATTATAGGGGACAATCTCACCTAGTCCCAAACTAAGCTCTAGGCTTGTACTATGGGTACTAGACAACGATAAACATACCTATATAGAGAAATATATATTTAAATTACATATGAAACATCCATGACTCAGGAACAAATACTCGCGCTCATCACACAATTATTTGCCCATACCGCGATTCGAACCCGTGACCGCTGGCTTCGTAGGCAGGGTCACTACCAACTAGGCTAACCGCGTCGTCATAGGTACTAAACGATTTTATCCGATATTGCTAGAGTACAGTCAAGGGCATAAATATATATACGTTCCCAAGATCTAAAAATATCTATATACCACTGGCAATAAGGTCCATGTATACATATATTTCACGCGATGGCTGTATAGATATTAATGATATTAATGCCCTTGACTGCAGTACCTAATGAAATAAATCATTCAATTCTATTAAGAGCGGTGCACACCTAGCGTTTTTGACCGGGTGTCTAAGGGCTAAAAACGCTAGTGTGCACAAGCTAAGCTAAGCATGATATTTCATTACTCTAGCAACTTTTTATTCGTGCTTTCACTTAATTCTTGTGATGCATGCTAGGCTCGCTGTTATTTAACATACAGGGTGTGATTTTTTGTGTTCTTTTATCGTGTACATAACTAGGTCGTCGGGGAATATTTTCATCAGCATATATTATTCAGTGTGCTAACAAAATTCATCGACATAACAGTTCGTAAAAAGAGAATTTCCCGGCGCGCCAACTTGTCTCCCGGGGGAGTTGCGTACGCGTTCACGCCTGCGTATGTTTTATTGAATCGCCTGGAATTTGGTTGAGTTTCGTAATAAGCTTGTTTTGATAAGTGTCATCCCTACTTATATTATAAATGCGAAACTCCGTCTGTTACTTCTTCACGCTTATAGGTTATAGCGGGCTAGTTTTCCGCAACTCGACGACTAAGCGCCTATTTTGCGTGAGTGGGTTGGGGGAGGTTCTTCACGCTTAAACCGCTGAACCGATTTAGATGATGTTTGGTATGGAGATATGAGTCCCGGGAAGGACATAGGATAGTTTTTTATCCGGAAAATTTGTTATTTCCCCTGGGATAAGTATAGTCAACGTCAAAGTAAATACTCACTTTTGTACTTTGTCGCATTAACATATTTGACAATCTTGTTTGAAATTGCTAGTGTGACTGTATAGTGACAAGGTACAAAAGTGTGTATCTACTTTTGATGTTGACTGTACACGATAAACGACTTCTACGCGGATGGAGTCGCGGGCAAAAGCTAGTATTTTATAAAGGGTGTTCTGAATTCATCATGGTTTTGTTTACTATTTTTGTTTGTTGTTGTTGTTGTTGTGTTGTTGTATACCTTTGCTTTTTTAGATTATTGTATTTCTTCAATTATTGGCATACTTGTTCTAAAAATGTAAGATGTGGATGTTTAAGCTTTTTGCAAATCACTTCAGAAATACGCGCGATCTCTACAGACGTTACTAAGAAACAACATATCGACTCTCTGACTCAACCTCATATATGAAAATGTATGAAATTGGAATATCTACTTTAGGACGTGTACTTAAAGTGGATATTCGGATTTCGTAAAATTTCATATACGAGGTTGAGTCAGAGACCCGTCGATATTGTCACTTATATTTTCTTTAGAACGGTGGATCAACGTCGCATGTCAAGTCATCATGAGTCAGTGACCAAGGTATCTACGTTTGTCTCCGTGGTTTCCTCTAGCGAGGAACATTCTTAGATTTGTTTTTCTCTAATCCAAGACTAACGGCGCAGGGCTGTCACGAATTCAGGCGCGTCGATTAAAATCCCGTAATCCTCGCCCTTGACGGGCCGTCCCAGATGCGTCCCTAATCCGTTCTAAATAATGACAATCCTTTCATCGTTCTAACTCGTCGATTATTTACACAAATAATGAGACGCCTCGATTAGAACTGTTCTAGGTAAATAGTCAGACAGACTTGGGAGAGCGAGCGTTGTCGCTCGGTTCGAAACCGAATTTGTATCGATTTCTATACAAAAACAATAACAAAAGATTTACACAAAAAAATAACGAAAAAAAAAAAGCGGTCCTAAGCTGGGGTTCGAACCCGCAGTCTTTGCGTAGTAGGCCAACGCTCTGACCATCAGTCTATTCAAACGGCGGCAGCCGCTCCGAAATTATAAACTTAGATACTTTTTGCGTGAAAATACGGAGAAATCGAATTTTCCCAGATATTTCGCCCCCGTAAACCCCCATGTCGCAATGTTCATCGAAATCGTTAGAGCCGTTTTCGGGAACGTGAATACAAATATATAATAATAGTGTATTAGTAGTGTGTGTGTGTTATATAGTGTAGTAATGTGTCTAGTGTAATAGTTTAAGATATCCTTTATTATGTTGCTATGTCGGTACCGTAAAAACCCGGTCAAGTGCAAGTCGGACTCACGCACCGCTTGCACTTGGCCGGGTTTTTAATATTTGTTGTTTTTAGAAGAAGAAGAAGAAAATACTTTTATTGACACAAAAAACGACACGGTTTACAGTAAGTACACAAAGAATTAAAACATAAAACAATTTTTCTTAAGGGTTTGCAATATAATCACACCAAATTTGACGCTTGTATGTATGTATTAAGTACCGTTTTTATGATATAACAAAATAACGTTGATAAAAACGTTTGTTGTATGGGGACCCCTTTAATTTTTTATTTTATTATATTTTTAATATTTGTTGTTATAACGGCAATAGAAATACACACTGAAAAATTTTACTATCTACCTGTTACGGTTCATGAGATACAGCCCACTGATATAAGTATTGTCTGGACTAGACATTCTGTACCCCCTTAAAACCCTAAAAAAGCAACAAAATCATCTTACGCGGTTTCAAAGATCAATACAGACCGACAGACGCAAAGCCTCAAACTTATAAAACCCCTTTGAAAGGCTAAAAAGGCTAAAAAGGTTAATACTCTTCGAGTACTGAAGTTTCAGAGTTCGTTCACATCTGTTTTATAAAACGTTTCAATTTTAATAACCTACGCCGACGTATCAGACAGAAAAGTTGAAAATGAGTGGGTTCTTTGTGTACTTTACGGCCTTTTCGTTCTGCGATACCGGCCTGAACAAATCCTGAAACATACGGCATGATTGTTTTTAACTGTCCCGATTTATTTTTTTATCGTGTCTGTATTTATATATCAAATAGTACGAAATAAAGTCTCTTTTTAAACTTTATCCATAATTAAAAAAAATGTCAACTTAAAAATGTACATTGATTACCTATGCTAGTTGTAAATAAACAAAAAAGGTATTATTAAATCAACTCTCATTTTTGTACAATAACAAATACAGCATGATTAAATTTACGCAACCGATTATGTAACCAACAACCGTTTCATAGCAACGATTTAAATAACCTAATTAATAACGATACGGTTAAACTGATGTAACGGAGCACCAAAATTAGATGTACTTAAGTCGGAATCGATTTGTATGCGCGCCTACTGCGGGACAAATTAAACGTGGCATTTGGCGTGACATATAATTTGTATTGAGTTTCTGATTTGTGGAACAGGTGTTACTGGCGGTTAAGGGCACGGCTTCACAGACAGTTATTTTATTATGCATAGTTTCTCTATTAACATCGTGTGTAATACATATTTTAGTGTATGTTTGTATTCAGGGCTGGGCAAAATTCAAGCTACATAGTATTTCAAATACAAATTACAAAATACATTTGAATTAAGTATTTGAAATACTAAATACTTTCATGATAAGTATTTGAAATACAAAATACAAATTACAGGATTTAAAACAGTGAGGCTAATTAAGAAGCACAGATTGAAGAGACTATTTCCATTAGCTGGATATTCAGTTTATAACAAGCAGAATGTAGTCTAAACACTTCCGTCGCAATACAATTACACTTGTGTATGTTTTTTTCTTTAAGAGAAATTACACTTAATTAACACTGCTCAAGAGAAAAAAAAGTATTTTTGTGCAAATGTATTATAAAACATCGTCATTATCAGCCCGTACTAGTCCACTGCTGGACAAAGGCCTCTTCCAATGCACGCCAAAAACATAAAAGTATTAAAATATAAATTACAAAATACATGTGAGTGAGGTATCTGAAATGCTAAATACAAAATATGTACTTTATAATACAAATTTATTTGAAAGTTTTTAAAATACAAATACAAATTATGTATTTCGACGCTTGAAAGGAGAAATGGGATAAGCGACACGGAGCAAACTTTACAGGAGAGACAAAAAACCGCGCAAATTTTCGAAAAAAAATCATCAAAATTTTTCTACAAGACCAATTTTTGAATTAAACCTATATAAATGAACATATTATTGTTTTCTATATGATGTTTTGATTATTTTGCCCAAAAATGCATTAGTTTCGATTTTAGTGTCGCTTACGCAATTTGGTCTTTAAAATGGTTTCAGGTAAAATTGTCTAAACAAAATGTTGAGCGAGAAATAAATTCGGTAAAAGAGTCTGACCAAAAAAATATACTAAAACATATTCAAGTAAAATTATCCAACTAGAAATAATGCGAATTTGATGGTGAGGTAGAAAACTCTATATTTATTCTAGGTGTAAAAATATATTCAGGATAAATTATCTGACTGCTTTTGGGCGGGCAACTTGAAAACGTAAAAGCGGTTTAAGCTAAAATAAAACCTTAATTCACTTCTGGGAAAAATTAGTGACCCGTTTAATAATATACCTTTTTATAAAGTATTTGATTTGAAAAAATGGTACTTTTTGGGATTCTTCATTATTTTTTGTAACGAAATATATTTAAAAAAACAAAAAAAAAAAAAACTATTTTATGACATTGTAAGATTAGTTTTTTTTGTTAGATTGTGTATATTAATACAATTATATTTATAATAATACCTACCTACAGTGGAAGCCACACTAATAGAAATGCTTGCGTTTTCCCATACAATATTTCTTATGACTACAAATATGACAAGTAATCAAAAAGTTCTTGACCAATTATGTACAGTTAATCCCTGTTGAAAACGTTGTTTTCATTAAATAAGGATTAATATTTGCTTTCATACAACGTATGAATTTTTTTATGAACGCGTCAGCACATTTTTGTTCATTGTACATTAGTTCAAACCTTAGCTTTTAGTTTAAAGTAAATTATAACTAGGAATATAATTAGTACTTAGTACTAATAGTGGAATAAGTAGCTTAGTATTTTTTATTTTTGGTCAAATTCGATAAGTCCATAGTTATTTCTAGGCAGTTGTACGTAGAGATCGCAAGCGTTTCTAATTATATTGCCACCACACTGTCACCACATTGAAAAGTTTTGAGCCTAAGGTTGATAACGAAATTAAAAACAAAAAATAACACTGTCACACGCCAGTCTTTAATCAATAAATTGTGTCAATCTTCACATGTTTTCTCATCATTATGCATTATCTTTTGTTTTTCTCCTGTAACAATTGTAAAATTTGTGACGGAAATACTAAACAAGGTATGCGATTTCCATAATAATGGATAAAATTGAGCAACGTTCCGTAAATAATCAAGTACTTACGAAAGAATATTTTCGAAGACATGTGCCAGATATTAGGGAAATCCGCCCCATCATATGCCACTGTATAAAGATGGGTAGCGGATTTCAAACGCGACAGAGAAGCAGTTCAAGTAGAACCTAGACGTGGTAGGCCATTGACGGCTACTACAGAAGAAAATGCCAATAAAATACTAGACATGATTATGAATGATAGGCGGTTGAAGATCGTAGAGATAGCGGAAGCAATAGCCATCTTTTATGAACGAGCACAGAACATCATCACCAACGATGATGAGGTGATGGCTTTAGTTTTTTGGGACTGCAGAGGGGTCATAATGATCGATTACATTGAAAGGGGTAAAATCATAAATGCTGAATATTACTGTACCCTCTTACAACGTCTGCATGAAGAAATAAAAATAAATAAGCCTGGTAAGAAAGTGTTGTTCCACCAAGACAACGCTCCGGTCCACACTGCAGCGAAATTAATCGCACAAATACATACTTAATTGTGGGTTTGGATTGTTGCCGCATCCACCCTATTCGCCGGATTTGGCCCATTCCGATTATCACCTTTTCCCCAACCTAAAAAAAGGCTTATAAAGACAAAAAAAATACAATACAATACAATACAATAACTCTTTATTGAACACCACATACAGCAAGAACAAGAAATACAACAAGAAAGAGAAGTGTTACATAGTGAGTCAACAGGCGGTCTTATCGCTAAATAGCGATCTCTTCCAGACAACCTTACAAAGAAGAGATTAAAAATAAACATCAAAAACTGGCAGGCGGTGCAACTAAAAATATTAATAAATGAAATCAATAACAAAATATACATAAATAAATAGTTATAAACATAAATAAACTTAAACAATAAATATATACATAAATAAATACATAAATAAATACAAAGGTACAAATGTACAAAGAGCAATACTCAGGGAAAAAGATAACAATGTCAGCCACAGCAATAAATGGAATAGAAATAGGAGAAACAAAACTAAAAAGGGAAGGAAGATAATTAAGGAAGTGATAAAAGATGTTCTTTAAGACGGAATTTAAAAATAGAAAGCGATCTCGCTTCTCTTAATTTCAAGGGCAGAGAATTCCACAACCTAACAGCCTGAAAAGTAAAAGAGTTATTGTAAAATTTAGACGAAGAAGAGGGAACAGCTAAAATAAAATTTTTTGAACAACGCACAGAATTACAATAACTAAAACGCTCCTTGAGATATCGTGGAGTTGCTGGGATGAAAAGGATGCTGTAGAGAAGATTTAGAAGGTGAAAGGACCGACGAAGACGAATTGGGAGCCACTTGAGCTGTAACCGAAAAGAAGAGACATGGTCATACTTGCGTAGCCCAAATATGAACCGAATACATACATTTTGAATACGCTCAAGCTTGTCAAGTTGCTCCTCAGAAAGATCAAGATGACATACATCCGCATAGTCCAAAATAGGGAGAAGCAATGATTGAGCGAGCGCAACCCTAGTCGCGAGAGGAAGGAAGTTGCGAAGGCGTCTAAGAGACCACACTGCAGCAAACATCTTCCTGCTGATCTCATTGACTTGAGGTATCCATGTAAAGGTACGGTCCATTATGACACCCAAATTTTTAACCTGGTGTGAAAAAGGTATACTAACACCATCAAAATGCACCGGTGGAAGGTTATCAAAATCGATTCTAGAAATAAGCTTTGGACTGCCAATGAGAATTGTTTGGGTTTTCGCTGGGTTAACTATTAAGCCGTAACTGTTACTCCATCTTAGTATGCGAGCCAAGTCATCGTTAGCAACCTTGACGACAGAATCAAGTTCACCAAGAGCGCCTTGAGAATAAATTTGTAGATCGTCGGCATAAAGGTGATATGAAGAAAGAAGACTATTTGTAACAGAGTTAATAAATATAGAAAAAAGTAGCGGAGACAGCACACCGCCCTGCGGAACGCCGGCTAACGTACTGCACCACGGAGATCGGGAAGCTTCAACCTTTATCCTCTGCCGACGACCCACTAAGTAGCTGTGAAAAAAATCTATTACCGCAGGAGATATGTTAAGAGAGCGCAAAATTCCAAGCATGACGTCATAATCTACTGTATTAAATGCATTGCTAAAGTCTAGTAACGTCAGCAACGTCAGTTTTCTGGAGTCAAAACCCATACGAATGTCGTCTGAGATTTTAACGAGAGCGGTAGCCGTACTATGCCCAGGACGGAAACCGGATTGAAAGGAATTAAGGAGATTGTTCCTGGTTAAGAAGGATGATAACTGCTGGTGAACCAGACGCTCCAGCACTTTGGATAGGAAAGGGAGAATGGTTATTGGTCGGTAATCGGAAAAGGAGGAGGGATTAGATTTTTTAGGTAAAGGGATAACATCAGCATCCTTCCATAGTAAAGGAAAAACACTGGAAGAGATTGAATTGTTAAGGATGCTGGTGATAATTGGGACAAGCAGGTCAAGTAAAGGAAGGATCATTTTACGGCTAACGCTATCGACTCCAACAGCGTTAGAAGCAATGGATTTCACACTCTTCTCAACATCACTATCGGTGAATTGAACGAAGGAAAACGGAGAAATGTCAGGAGTTGGAAGTGTAGAAAGATAGTTGAGAGTTTCTTCCTTTGCGGGGCCACTGAATAAGGCAGACGATGAGAAGTGCTTATTAAGCAGATCCAGATCTAAATCAACGGTATTAGAATTTTGCTGTGATTTACCAACTCCTATTGACTTAAGAAACTTCCATACTTTAGCAGGATCACCATTTTCGACTGACTTATGGATGTGGCGACTCTGAGCGTCCCGGCACACTGTGCCACAGCGGTTGCGCAACTTATGATACTTAGCTTTGTTAACGTCCGATGGATCAGCTTTGTACCTTGCTTTCGCAAAATTTTTCCTCTTTATCATAGCCCTTATGTCCTCAGTGAGCCAAGGAGCAGGAAACCAGGAAAAAATCAACAAATATTAAAGTACAAGAAGCTATAAATGCATCTTGGATATTCTTTTTTATTGCATGGAATTCTGAAGTTAGAGGCGAGATGGCAAAAGTGTATAGATAGTTTTCGAAACTATGCAGAAAAATAAAATTGTTGTAATAATTAAAGTCTTTATTTTGAAGGTCAGGTTCAAAACTTTTCAATTCGCCCTCGTACATAGTCTATCAAAAAATGAACCACAGTTAAATAGTTTACAATTATGATTTTTTGTTTTGTAAAACTGGTAGTTTTTTGACTGCAAAGTTAATTCGACATTAAAGTCCAACTTAACTGTTTAGATTGTATAAACTTACAAGTACTTTAACTGTAACTTTCGTAGCCATGATTTAATAATGTTTACATATTGTTTTCTACAAACTATCTAATTATGGATGAATCTCTCGTATAAATTGTTGCATTCAGATCACAATCATTCGGGAAAAATGGTAAATAAAATAAGAGATTGCCCTAAATTACATCAATAAGTGAAATTACTCTTAAATTGTTTGTCACTTGTCTTAATTTAATATTTCTACGTAACTCCATAAGTTGGTTAGTTGATGAGCTGTTGTTTAGTAACAATGGTTAAAAGTAATGTTTAATTTTTTTTATTACAACCTTTTTTTTCAAGCTTCAAAAACTACTTTGGATTCATGATATATTTTAGTAAAAAACACAATATTCTCAACGTGTCGTACACTACTTCGTATATTAATAATTTCAAACTTGCTTATTTTAATTGTCATTTGATTAAATCGTTTTCTATAACGCTAGCTTAATTTATACCATTATTTATTTATTTATTTATTTATTTATTTATTTATTTATTTACCAGTTTATACGAGTAATAAGAGATAATTGAAAGAAAAGACTGACTGTTGAGTTTCTTGCGGCGCTTCTTCTCAACAGTGGTCTCATCTTGGAGAGCGCTGGTAGACTCAAACATGTAAAAGTGTCTACAGGGCTTACTTACAAAATAAGGTTTTTAATTTTAATTTTCCATCTTGAAGGATCTCGCATTTCTAATTCAGCAGTAAGCGAGTTTGGAAAATCATGGAAGATCTCGGAAAAGCAACATTAGAAGCCCTAGTTAAATCCCTTGATTGATGGACTTTCTATCTATGCGACGACCGCGTATGACTTAGACAACGTCTCCTAGCGTAGCGGTTTAGGTAGATGGCGTTTGCACGGTCTAGTCGCGTCCGAGAATAATGCGTTACCGACACTTTTTTTTTGGATGTTGGTAATAACCGACTTCATAAATTCAATTAGATAGGGATAAGCGACATGAGTACTCAAAACTTATTGCAGGTAAAAAAGGATAAGCGACAAAGATTTTATAAACTGCAAATAAGTAAATAAGGATAAGCGACAAAGGTTTATAAACTGCAATTAGGTAAATAAATATAAGCGGCAATACTTCAGATAAGGTTGATCAGGTTATTTGATCTAAGCTAATTTATATCTTTCTGAAGGTAGTAGGTAAAAAGTCACAATGGAAAATAAAATCGAATATACAGTCAAGTAAAAAAAGACAAACGACAAGTCACTGGTTAGACGCGACAAAGCAAAACTATCCAAGTGTAGTGTTATTTGTCCTGACAAATGAGTAAAAAAATCTTAGCTTAATTTAATCAAAACACATTTTATCTAACCTCCATCATCTAAAAATGAGTCAAAAATTACGTCGTTTAGTAACAAAATTTGTCCGTATTTCTCAAAATCACCGATGGGATAAGCGACAACAAAGTCGTCAGATGAACACGAGACCTAGCTCATTCGATGCGGAAAAATCAGCCGATTCCAACGATATATATAACTCAATATCACCAAAAATGTCGCTTATGCCATTTCTCCTTTCAAGCGTCGATTTGTATTTCAAATGCAAGTAATTGAAATACTGCCCAGCCCTGTTTGTATTATTATTTAAAATTATTGAATGCACTCGACTGTTCCTAAGTAAATCATAAGATACATCATACCTCCTCGGCATCTCGTGTTAAAGAGGAAACCGAAACTTGAATTCACAGTGGAACTCTGTGGTACTAAATATGCATTTATGTCGAAATTCGTGTAGTTTTAAATGCTATTTTCGGTTATCTTGTCTGCCTTGACTTCTACAAAATAACTAAAAATGCTATGCTACAAGAAATTTGACATTCATGCGACCAGGGGAATAAGAACGGTTGAAACGCTTGAAGAATTACCCAAATAAAGTATAATATTTTACTTGTCTCAAAGTGTAATGGCCACGTAATGACCGAAGAGGGTAGACTAAAAATTGAATGCTCTCAAATAGAAATGCATTAGAGGCCAAACACTAGAGATAATGGCTCTGTTTTTATCCTCTAAGTACTATTTGATGTTATAAAACGAGATTACTTAGACTTACTTTTAGTAGTTAAAAATAAATCATTATTAGATTTAGCAGTATGTAACGTTTAATCTGCTAACATTGTTTACAAATACAATATATTTGAACTTATTAAGAACACTACATCAAGAAAAAGAAATCGTAAATTATTTTTTCAATTTAAATTTAAATGAACAACACCCTTAACACCAAACACTTGTACTTGCTAATAGTAAATGTACTATACACAATCCTTTAACGTGTAGTTTTAAGATATTTCTGTTTGAACTTTTAATTAAACTCTAATAAGGTATTCGAGATCCAAATTTAAGAGATCTCTAAGGTTTAAGCAAAATTTTAATAAAGGGAAAATTCAATACTCCGTTCTCCCTTAACACGTTTGAGGCCAAGTATTTTTGTTCGCATATAAAACAGACCCAATATGGAGTCATTGAGACTGAATATGATAACGAATAGTGTTGCGCTGGTTATCAATAATACAAATAACCCATCATTGTGATAACGTTAATAATAATATCATTACGTTAACTTAATTTGTAGTTGAGAATCAACAAGTATAGATTAGAATAGCACAAAACTATTTAGATAAAATTAGATTACCACAAATACACTTAGCAACAAATTAGTTAACGTTTTACTCAAGAACAATTTAATATCCCGTTTTATCCCATTTTCTCCGTAATAAAACGCAAAAGCCACCGGCTAAATACTTGAACTAGCTCAACCTGTCTGCCAAACACTCTCCGACCCATCTTAGCACGCAAGTGCATATCTAAAGTTACAAACGGCTAAGTTGTGCACACACCGCACGCTTGAAACGTTAAAAATAACGTTACCTCACGTAAAAAATAACGGTGTCGTGGTTTTGAACGTAATAAATCGTTTTATAGATTTATTACATTAGTAGAAATTACTTAAATACAGCATAATATTTGATTCATCAATGCCTACGAAGCTACCGGTTTTGGGTTCGATTCCAAAGTAAGGGCAAATTTGTGTATTTGCTCCTGAATCTTGGATTTGTCCTATATACAGGGTATCCCGCGAAAAAATGCACACACGAATAAGGGTAAAACTACATGTGGTTTTATTACGGAAAAAATAAAAATAAATTAAACAATTATTTTTTTTTTACTTTGCATAGAGTTTTTAATAATTATTATTGTAAACCCCATACTACCCCTACTGTCTACTAACATAATGATAAGGTATATTGTTCTAACTCATATGGGTCTATTAGTGACCTGAAAGATTTTATTTCATTTCATTGGCACCTTTGTATTTCACACCGTTTCCTATTTTTGTAATTTATATTTATTATAAATTTCCCGAAGCCCCACGTGCTACAATGGACCTCTACTAGGTATCGAAGTCGCAGTCGGGTGAGGAGTGAGTACAGCTATAATACCAAATACAAGGTGTGTACATTAAGTGTGTGGTATATAAGCGAGCTTTTTTTTCGTAATAATTCTGACATGTTTTCCTGCAGAACTACGCAGATATTTTATATTATTTTTACAGTTTTATATAATGCTAGAATAAGTAGTATTATTGTTTTAAGTTTTATTTAAAAAATGACTAACTGTTGAGTTTCTTGCGGCGCTTCTTCTCAGCAGTGGTCTCCTCTTGGGAAGCGCTGGTAGATTTTGACGTGTAAAAGTGCCCATGCGGCCTACTTACTGAATAAATATCTTTTATCTTTATCCTTTATATATAGCTACATATTGTATATGTTAGTTACATATTTTCAGGGGTCCGTGTTAAACAGTAAATACAAAATTGAGCATTAAACGCTTTGTATTTGTGTAATTTACATATTAACTAAATTAGTACTTCCTACTTATTTTATAAATATGAAAGTTTGTTTGTGTTATAAATATTAAATGTGTTACTAATTGCTTCTTTATTTTTCACTTTTTTCACCTTTTTAGGGTTCCGTACCACAAAAGGAAAAAAGGAACCCTTATAGGATCACTTTGTTGTCCGTCTGTCTGTCTGTCTGTGTGTCTGTCAAGACCCTTTTTCTCAGTTGAAATTAATATAAAATACTTAAGTCTGCAATCCCTTGGATCAGTGAAAAATCAAACATCTAAGTCAACGCAATCAAAAGGTACGGCCGTTTATGCGGCATATTCAAGGGAATCTCAAGGGAATCAAACCCTATAGGGTACTTCCCGTTGACTTAGAATCATGAAATTTGGCAAGAAGCAATGTCTAAGTGCACAAGTAAAGGAAAAAATCCTAAAACCGTTAATTTATAGTTAAATCACATACAAAATAAGACCAGTATAAACTGACACTCACTAAGTACGAAAGTGCATACTTATTGCGTGTCAGTTTATACTGGACGATGTTTATATTGTATTCCCGTGATTTACGAACTATTTACATGCCTACAATTTTGTGCGGAACCCTCGGTGCGTGAGTCCAACTCGCACTTGACCGGCTTTTTTTACTAGAACCAGGTACTTTATATTGAAAATAATAAGATTTAAACTTTTTGTATTATTAATATGAAAACGCTTCAGCCTGCAGCTCGGGCCTCCGGCGACAAGCTAACCGCACTAAAGTACACAACTTACCGTGTGGCGCAAATTTACAGCGCATGCGCGGCAATCGCGTTACAGTGCTCACGCAATTTTAGTTGCTTTTTAGGTAATTTTGAAATTGCCTTTTTAAGGAATATTACGAAACATAATTGTCATATTAATGTCATATTTTGGTTTATCTTTTGTGATTAAGATCAATGATGCATTGAAGGCTGGATTTTGTTAAGATACGTTAGATCAAATTTCGATCAAATTGTCAAAAGTCACACACGGAGCTATAATACATATATTTTGGTATATTAATATGTATTATAGCAAGGCATCTTACGATATATTTTCGTATATTTTAGGTATATTTTCCGTACTAGTTGACAGAGTTCACACACGCAGCTGTAATTTGTGTTAATATATATTATGGCTGCGTGCGTGGAGTCTGTCAACTAGTACGGAAAATATATCGTAATATTCCGACCTATAATATATATTATAGCTCCGTGTGTGACGCGCTTAATAAAGCTTTTTATGTTGGAAGAATTGGTAAATAAGATTAGCCTGTAGCCACAGGCAATAAGAGCAATAAATCAATAGAAATACGGCATGATTAAATTTTTCTAATATAAAAATAATACATTGTTTTAATAGTACAGTTTATTTTTATATTAGAAAAACATATTTTAAAGTCAAATTGTACTTTATGAACCTAGTTAGTGCGATTCGTGTTAGCTCGGCTTATTCCGTTGGGACCTCGTAAATCGTTGTACCTGCGTTTTAACCGTGATATTGAAAGTTCTACTATCAAATTAGTTGTTTGTTCCGCGACTTGCGCGATAGAACGGTTGGTTTCTCTCGGCTTATACCTAATTTTAGGGATTCCGGATAAAAGGATGGATAAAACAGTTGAAGTTGTTTTAAATTATAGCCGCATTATGTTTTTAAAACTAATTAAGATCAATATACCTCGTTATGTTATCCGCACGTGATTATCCTAGTTAACCATAACCAACAGCAACATTCTCGTTATACCTAGGACAATTTATGTAAATTACAAAGTCAGACACCAAAATATACCAAATACTAAAAGTATTTTAATAATCAAAATAAATAACACTGGCCATTTATATTAGAACCGCGAAATGCTTAATTAAAAACAAATTGTCTCTTGCTGTTCCAAATTTGAATTTGGCGCTAAAATTCAATTTGCGACAAGGAGAGTTGACAGTTAAACGCAGAACTGGACGTAATCCCTAAACCGGTTATTACGTGGCTTTACAACCCTTCCTTGCTTAGAAAAAAGGCTTATCTATTACAGAACTGCCATTGTAAAGGCTACCTTATTATTAACATGGAAAAGTACATTTTGCTTCTGTTGTAAAATTGCAGATTTGCTTTTTCTCAAAAAAGTTCGTACCCTGGCTACCTCGTAAAGATTTTAACGCTCAAAATGCCCAAAACTCAATCTCTCGGCCCATTTTATATGGATTTGGTCGCGTCTGGCACCAAATGTACGCTAACTTTCCCGCGGTTTTGGTAAGCCAATGCCCGTTGAATGTATTCTTCCGATCCTTTATTGTTAGGAGCTTAGGTAAATATTTTGCGAAAAAGGGGAGTTTTGTTGGAAAATGGTATTTATGGAGTCAAGGTGTGTTGGTAATGTCGTTATGTTGAAAGTCGTAAATTTAAAGTTTTAATTTAATTTGATTACTAATTTTTTCGAAGCAACTGTCCCCTACTCGTTCAGTTCGGCGAAATGCATGCGAAGTGTATTAAAAAGACATACAATATGTTTTTTAGGCAGTTATATTTTTTAAACCCAATCCCGTCAACATAGAGTTTATTTATCCCCTTCTTGGAAACAGTTCTATTTTTACTTTTAAAACAATAGCCTCATGTTATTTATTAATAATGTCAAGTCAGTTGCTCAGTTTAAAATGAATCAATTTGACAATAAATACTTCGTAAAATTTCAGCATCCTCAAACCTTTTACATTCAATAAAATCATTTTTATTCTAGTTACCAACATACAAATAGGTAACTACTTACATTGAATATGATGAGTGAAACGCTTGAGCGAATAACTGCCGCGTCAATCTAAGTCAGTCATTTCCCATAGGACTATGTGCCAGTCTATTTCAAATGCATGCCCATATTGCCCGTTTACCTCCATGTTGCAAACACAATTGGTTTAGTTCAATATTCAATTTGATATCAGACAATCACACTATACAGTACAAAGTTTAAAAAACAATTGTAAAAACACATCACATTTTAAAACCTCCCCGTTTTATTATTGAACGCGTTCTAAAACCAAAATTCTCGGCGAATCCAAGCGGCCAGTTCGAAAAAACTCTTTCAAATTTCAAAACATTTGGTTCCAAATGACGTCCGTATTCTGATAAAAATGTTTTTGTGAAACTTTAGTCGTGCCAGCATTATTTTAATTCCGCTATCCTCTCCCCGGATTGTATTTTTCTCTCATTCGGAATGATTCGGCCGTGACCCAAATGCGCGGACCCGGAATAACGTTCATTCTTCAAAAATAATAAGTCACTCCGCTAAGTGAAACGTTGATGACAATGTTTTTGCTACGTTTTAGGTTGTATTAAATTAAATCATTTCTTAATAACTGAGTTATATCTTTTTATACTTAACCGCCTGTATGACGGAAAAAAACTTGAAGATAAGTACTTGTTTTTTTTATAATCATAAACTTTGTAGCACATAAATATTATGTTGAGAAATAAAATCACTGTACTTAAACCTATAACTGAAACAACTTTATTTATATACAGCCATCTACAAAACGACTTTGTAGTCCTTCAAAAAGACACCAAACATAATAACAACTGGGACTCCACTAAGCCGTGAAATACATTTTTTAGTCGAAACGTAACCACTCTGATAGATTTATACCCTTTTACGCGAAACTAGATTTTATAACGGAAAAGCGAAAATATTTCGCGCCTAGTTCGATTCTGAGTAATCGGATTTAATTTAAAATTCGAATCCCGTTCTGGGTGGAAAGATACAAAAAGTAAGTGACACTTGTACGTAGCGATTTTAAAATAAGAACAGTGTTCAGGAAAAACTGCCAGTATTACGTTGCTTCTCTGTACGGGTAAGTTATTGAGTAACGGCCAGTGACGTAAAATCGATGTAAAAGACAGATTTGTTATATTTTCAAAACAAAATGTACCTAAACTGCACTAAATATTGAACTATGCTTACAGATAAATTGATATAGTTTGTCATATAACTATTCATGTTAAGTACTAAACGGGAATAACCGTATTCTTTGTTATGATTTTAACATGCTTCTGAAACTTTAGTTGTAGGCACGTTTAGTATACTCAGAGACGAAGTATGCATATTTATTCAAAAGAAAGTACTTCTAATTTATCAAACCCTTAGTTTATCTATTTTTTGTCTGTTTCTGTTTTTAAAACAAAATGAATGGTTGTTACACATGATTTCTCCTCAACTGGATCCCTTCCGGCGCGGTGGTTTGTGTAAGCGCCTGTCAATCAGCCGGCCACGGTTCGTTTCCGATCAAAGCAAGATAAACTTGTAGGCAATTCGTAATTAATTATGTTTGGCCATTTCAGAAAGAAAGGATTTGTTGATAATTGCGAACAGATACGAGTATATACAATACAAAAAATGCTAGGGCAAGTATTAAGTATAAAAATGCGGCCGCGACTTTGTATGCGTAGAATACGATTTTTTTACGACTTGATTAAAAAACATCGAGTTTTTTCTGGTACTTATTAAAAAAAAGATGGTGAGGACCGCATCAAGATTTGTTGCGCAGTTTAGAAGAACTGAGCGGGGAAACAGATAGACAGACATAGATAGCGGCTTTGTTTTATAATTTTTATAGACTTTAATCAATATTACCGTCTTAAACTTTCTTCTTGAAGAGTTTCTTCGATGAGCAAATCTTGTCGCCTCCATGGGGCTTGGTTAGTTTTGACGCAAAAAGATTATAAGATTGAAAACTAAAAATCTTAATAAAATCTAAATTAAAATACCTAGTTATTAGTTATATTATTACTTTAAGCCAAAAAAGCCTAATGATCATTGTATAAATGCAATATTTATTCAAGTTTCATATCAAGGCAGATTTTAATACGGCGCTTTCAGAAGAGGCAATAAAATTGTATTTATTTTGTCAAATAAACGAGGATATCCCACGACTTTATTTAAGAAATGTAATTAATGAGAAAGATGACAGACCTTTTTAGGATATTATTAATTAAATTTGTAACTGTTTTAAAATTTTGTTGTGAATACCTAGTTACTATTAGACAGCTGTCTCCCGACATTATTCGTAATATCTACAGTCTTTATTTTATAAATCGCATCTTGCAACCGAATTTAGATTCCAATTTCAAAAATTCACACTGGCCAATTCCAGGGAATCGCCGTTGGAATCCCGAATTCGGCTTCGTTCGGTTCGAAATTCAAAATTCCGCATTAGCGGCGCGACTCGTTACCCCGATCTTCGGCACACGTACTCAATCGGGGCCTGACCGTTGAAAATCGACGGCTATCCCGAAAGCGTGACTTTTGCCCCCGGAATTGACGCGGCGCGGGTGGCAGGGTGGGGTATTGATCGCGCAACCTCGGCCCGCGTCGGGCGCGCTCGGGGGACTTCGGGACACTTCGGTCTTACTTGAGCCGAATGTGCGGCCACAGGCTAGTCTCGGTCAGTTGGCGTGTCAACTTCTAGAAGGACTTGATTGGAAGTTTAATTGGGACAAGGTTACCGGGGTTTAATTTGTTTTTTATAGCTGTTGTATCTCATATGTAAACTATAAACACACACAAAAAATAAAATCCTTTGCAGTAAATTCTTACTGAACTATTTTTACTTCAAAATAATCCTCCGTTGATCTTGATAGATTGCGATTTTTCTTCGAAACATAAAATGCTGAGCCCCACGCGCTTATCTATAAAGGGACTTTCAGACCAAATTCGGGACCTCATGTCGGAGAAAAGCGTTGATAAGCCCAAATATAAGAAGATTGCCAGCCTTCCATGCAAATACGTTCTATGGGTACAAGGTACCTACAATTCGATCTAAGGACGCCGGCAAATTCGTTTGCTTTACCCTTTTTTATAGCCGATGAGGAACTTCCGTTTCTATACTTGAAGACATACCTTTTTTGTTGACACAGTTTTTCCCCGCTGTTTTGTAACAAAAAATGTATTGTCAATTTCAATAAAACTTACTTTACCCTAAACTTTCTTCACACTCGAAATATTTTGAATTTCGAGTGTGAAGTAAGTTTAGGTCTGATGCAAACTTTTTAATTTTCGATACGCGTCGCTTTCTTTCTATCTGGGTCAGGATACACCCTCGGCCCGCATACGCTTAATTGAAAAAGTTAAATCGACCATTTTCACGAAAATGGTTTCGATTTTTTATCGCCGCGTTTCAGAATATGCCCCTTTAGTGTGTCGAGCGTTTTAACGTTCGATATTTGAAACTTTTGTTACGACTTTTTCACACATTCGACCGTAAATTACGTTCTACGGCATTGCAGGAGTTGTAAAAATAACTTCTAACCCACTTTTATGTCATTGTCTCGCTTTATGCTTTTGTTCTGTGAGTGCTTGGTGGCGCCCAAGAAAAGCAGTAGTATTTAATAGATAAACTAGCGTCTTGCCCCGCTTTCACAAGGATTAGGTATAAATGTATTAATTTTGAAACATTTCTAGACAAATGGCCTAAATGATAATAAAAACATTCAAACAATATTTTTTCCCTTTGAGTGAAGAAAATGACCATAATAAATTGTATGATCAATTTACAGAATAGACAAAAAAAAACTTGTAATTAATTAAGTAATTGAATACTTATATTATTTTTGATAATCACCCATTTTAATCAACTAAGAAACCATAAAAATAAATTAAAAAAAATTGGCAACCCTATTTACAAAAGAACCAAGAAACCATTGATGCGTGTATTATATTTGTTTATAGATAACTGTAATGTATATGTTGTTTACTTTGCTCCCGTACCAATTCCACGAGCGAAAAGAAGACGGCATCATTTATTTAGCTAATGCTGAACGAAACTTGTACTTGTACTGATTTATGCAAATGTGGAAATATTAAAGTCCTAATAGTATTTATAAATACTTAACCTTTTGACCGCCGTAGTCTGATATATAAGACACCACCTTAACTAATGTCAACCATCCTCAACTACGCTTAGGTCTATTTTACGCTGTCAACCATGACGGCTGTAGCCGTCAGTAGCGTTAAAAGGGTTAAACAGCTAAAGCAAATAGTTTTTAACCCCCATCGCAAAAAGAAGTGTTATAAGTATAACGTGTGTATCTGTGTGTCTGTCTGTGGCATCGTAGCTCCTAAACGGATGGACCGATTTTGATTTAGTTTTTTTTGTTAGAAAGGTGACTTAATCGAGAGTGTTCTAAGCTTAGTTTGATGAAAATCCGTTAAGCCATTTAAGAGTTAGGGGCTCTGAAAGTAGGGGTCCCGCTTTTGTCGGGTTTTTTAACTCTGTTAGGTTAATTGTGACGTTCTCAATATAAAGGGACCTTATGGAGGAAGGCAGTTACTCTCTTCTTATTCTTGTAACTATACGAATACAATGGTAGCAGTTCCAAAAACGGCGTAACCGCCTGCCTCCATAAAGTCCCTTTATGTTGAGAACGTCACATTTATATATATATGTAGTAATTTAGTAATGGTGGATATGAAAACAACATGGGATAAAAGAAAATTGTATAAAAACTCCACTCAATATTAACTTTTTAACTTTTTGGACCGGTTCAATCGACAGGTAAATTAATCTGCCAATTATAATTAGACCTCTCCTTGTCTATTCTCAATAGACAGAGCTAATTTATCTGTCAGATATGCTTTACTTGATAGTGTAACAGACGGTTATGGTAGTAAACTAAAAAGTTACCCAAGAAACTCCTAAAGCAGGCTATATACAAGTTTCGGTCCAGGTTACTAAATGACTAACCTACAGAATTTAAAACGCAGTAAGTGTATAACGGCCACTTTAGATTGATCTTAAACTTTAAACAACTGGCAATCTGTATGAGGTCAAGATATGGTGGCCGTGGCGCACTTACTGCGTTTTAAATTCTGCAGAGCAGATTAGTGTTCCGAAGTTAAATGTTTTGGGGCCCTGCTTCGAGAGATTAACAACTCTTCTGCATTGTAACAGCAGTTATACCGATGGCAAACACATTTGTTTTGTATAGATATGTAGATAGAAACAAAAAAAAGTTTCTGACTATAGGTACATATACACCGTTTTGACCAACCACGTCAATTTGTAGTTTGAGTCCCGGGGAAGGACATAGGATAGTTTTTGTATAAGAATATTTGTTAGTTCCCGTGGGATACACGATAAACGACTTCTACGCGGACGGGGTTGCGGGCAAAAGCTATATTCAGTAAACCGAACCAAATTTTAAACTCTAAAGTTAAATTAATTACCAATTAAAAAGAAGAAAGGTCTGACCTGCCTGTATTATACGAAAACAGCCACAAGACCTAATTGGCATCACTAAAACTTCCAACAAAGATTCTTTCGGAAATAAATAGCTTGAAATCAAACGAACCAAATTCAAACATTAAGTAATGAACAAATAAATGAACCGCTTGAGAATTTCTTTGAGAACTCTTTTAACTTTTTCTAACGAGGCCCATTCGAGTGCTTCCCGAACTCTAATAAAAAGATTATGAAAAAGAATGAACAAAGTTCTGGACCATTTCGGTCATATTTTAATTGTATGTAAAGCCCTACTTATTATTCTATAAAAGGAGGATCCATTTGGTTCATATCGGGCTCGCGCAAAAATCACCCGGAGACTTACATCGTCTAAACAAACGGTATTTGAATACGATTTGCGTGTTTTTTGGGATTTTGGGGACACTTAGGGCGCCGTAATCCGTTTTGAGCAGAACAGATTAAACGGATCCCGATCAGAGCCAATGACACGTTTTTGGGTCTTACTTTATTTGGATATCAGAGTGATAATATCAGATAATACACGGAATTGCGGGTATGTAGCCTCAAATATTTAAATCTATGAAACTTGCTGTAAAATGGCACCGTAACCTTTACCGCTTGCATTCACGTTTACAGGTAAGTCACTGAAGGAGTTTAATTTATGATTGAAGTGGTGAAGCCAAATACAACATTGATTCAGAACAAATTTGACGAGCACACGTCACAACGTGTGTAATAAAGTTATGAATCTTAATCAATTTAACGCAAGAATCTCTAGGACCGGTCATGTATAGGTCTGAGTGTTGGACAACTAAGGAGAAGAATTAAAGGAGAGTGCATGTGGCGGAGATGAGGATGTTACGATGGATGTGGTGTAACTATAATGGATAAGATTAGGAATGAATATGTCAGAGGAAGCTTGAAAGTAGCACCGATTACAGAAAAGTTGAGGAGTAATAGATTGGCGTATGGACATGTAATGAGGAGGGAGGAAGAACACATAACAAAAAGAGTAATGAGCATGATGGTAGATGGATTTTAGGGTAGAGGAAGACCGAAAAAAGTGTGGATAGATTGTGTGAAGAATGATATATGTGAGTAAAAGATGTGAGTACTGAGTTAACAGCTAATAGAGGAGAGTGGAAGATAACATGTTGTGCCGAGCCTAGTAGTGTAAGACAAGGATATGAGGATGATGAACCAAATTAACGCCAAAGATATGTTTAAAATATGTATTTAATTTTATCGAAGAAAAAAAACCAATATCCAAATTGGATTATGCGAGCAAAGCAGCGAGCTGAAAACAAGTGATCTTAACAATAAAAACGAATTGAAAAGGAACGCATTTAAAAGAGACCGGAAAAAACCGCGAGTTCGCATTTCGCGCATAGTCTGGAAAATTCCTATTGAATTAGGCACGACGAAATTCGACAATTTCAGTGATATTTTTATTTGTACGCTGAAAATGTTTTTCGTGCGTCAGGGGCAGTAATGTTATTATTTCTGTCTACATTTTAGCAATTTTGGTGCCAGTTCTTCGGATTTCCACGTAAAATAGATTTTGAAATTTTAAGTGTATGATTTTTCTTTAAAAGTAGGTTACATTAAACACGGTATGTTGCCGGCGGCGGTAAGCAGAACTTTTCAGCGACTTATTTGTCGCTTGGATCTCCCTTTCTAACTAGTATGTAAAGATAGAGACGCACTGAGCGAGAAGCGCGAAAATGTAAGATGTGTTATTACTCTGATTTAAGTAGGACTCAAGGCTCGTGGACAAATCAAAACTCAAGATGCCGACCCTGAGTACATAGATGAATTGCATCTATACTAGCGATATATTCTAGATGTTCACACAAGACTACAAATAGATAAATACCTCCCATATATGTTTGTCAATAAAATTATTTCTATTCTATTCTATTCTATTCTATTCTATATAGTTGGGTCTCCTACTTTCAGAGCTCGTAACTCTCGAATGCCCAAACGGATTTTTACCAAACTAAACTAAGAACACTCTTGATTATGTCACGTTTCAAACAAAAAAAACTACATCAAAATCGGGTCATCCATTTGAGAGCTACGATGCCACAAATTTACACGTTAAACTTATAACACCCCTTTTGCGTTAGAAGTTAAAAATTACTGTATTATTGTCAACTGGTTTCCAACAAAAACAAACCAACAATATCAGTAATGATTCGTGAAATATCCGACTTATTTCTAGAGATTCACCAACGCGAATGTTTTACAAATTAAAATGTATTTGTTTGGTTTCAAACAGATACTGGGGCTGGAAACACGAGAATACAGAGAGCAAAAATTACTGAGAAATTTGAGTATTAACAAAATTATTTACATTTAAATTTTAGCAATGGGAAACGAATATTTAAGATGCCAAGACCTGTATATTTATTACTAGCTCTCCGCCTGAGTTAGTGCTTTCGTAAGTTAAAATAAGCCTATGTCCACCCTGAAAACGGTCCAGTAGTTTTTGAGTTTATTCGATACAAACATACAAATCTTTCCTCTTTATAATATTAGATAGTGTAGATTTAACGTAAACAGGTTTCTAATGGTGAAGTGATGTGGTATTTAAACCAGCGTTCCCATCAATATTTTAAAATTTTTTCGCACGAACAATCTTGCTAATCTAGATTGAACCTCTTCACTTTCTGTTAGATAATTTCCAGGTAATTTCAGTTTATATTATATTGCCTGGCGATGAGATGAGGGCAGTTTCATTATTGTGCAGTTATTTCAAAAGAAGTGCAGGCAAATCGTTTCATGCAAGTTGAAACGAGATCAATAGTCTAAGAACACCAACAAATTTGAGATTCTGACACCCAGTTGCATAGATGTTTATTAGCATAATGTCTCATTAGAACACCTTCAGTAACAGCAACAGAAAGTAACAGCAAGCGACTTAAGGTGTCATTAAATTTAATGAACGTTTGTGCAAGTACTACTATCAATAACGTTGTGCTCTACACCGCATCAGGATGCTTACTAACGAAGAGACCAAAAACTTTCGTTTGGTAAGTGTTGAAGACGTTTAGGTAAATAAAGGCGCTGACTTAAATAATTTTTGTGCATTCAAATAAAGAACTAAGCGAAAAATTATTTATTCACGACCTTTTTACCACAGAGCGCTAAAACGGCAGCTCTTAAACAAAACGTTTCCACTGCATCCGACTTGCACAGAGTGAAATATCAATTTCCTACCCACTGACCCCAACTTAATTTATCAGAGAGCAGCTTTAAATAAAACATCTTGCGATTCCGCGTTTATTTTACCACGGTACACGGATTTCTATATGGGCTTTCCTTGGAACTATTTGTTATATCCCCCACCCCCACTTAAGTTCTTCCCTTTTAGTTCGGAATTAGCGGGGCGTCCCCTCTGTTGTGCCATTAGTTGTTTATTTACCTTTCTATGTTCATATTGTTCATTTATTATCTTTAGCTAAATGTGGAAAATTACTGTGATAACGGTTAAACGTCTGTTTTAGCGAACGCTACCAGCAAACTCAAGGTTCGAATGCGTCTATGGGGCATATCAAACGACGCAGCATAATATGATGCAGTACCCTCTATGTCCAGTCACCTTCACTACCGATGATCTCTTGAGAGCTACTCCCCGCGGAGTAGTAGTGGCAAAACTTTGGAAAAAAATAGTATAGAAACCTGGATCACCTTTACACGATAAGAAAAAAAAGAGAACGCGGGTTTGCGTTTTCGTACGTATGTTAGAGTGTTTCATATTTGTATTGGAAAATATTAATATCATATCTTTTGCAGCCTTTGCGCCTTGAGTCTATAAAAAAAAAATGACCAATTTTTAAGGTGATGGAACAATATTTAAAGGTTTCACATTAGTTAAGTGCTAGCAGACTTTCAATGTTGATTGTTTTTTGTAAAATTACTGACTTTCCTGTCGAATTATGTCAAACACTAATACCATCGACCATCATCACTATTTTCTCGGCCTGTTTCGGCTTTGGTGAATTGCATAAATATGAAAACGGATTGAAGAAATCATCAAATACCATTTGATTAAAAATTTTAACACTGGTCTTTGAGATAAGATTCGAGTAAAATAATTTTAGAAAATGTATGTGTAAGAATAATTAGATGACTATTGTAAGATTTTGAATCTCGAGCATTGAGACGTGTGTTCGTCAATGTTATTCTAAATAATTATTGTTGACTTTTGCTGCCTACTACATACAAAGACCACAACCCTTGAATGACATGTAAACGTGGATGCTAGCGCTGTAGGTTACGGTGCCGTTTTGTAGCAAAAAATTGCTTTCATCGATTTTATAATGTTTGAGACTTTAGAACCAAACCTGTATGAAAGAAGTTGAAGATTGAGATTTCAAGGAGTTTATTTTTCAAATGAATAGTGTTCTACTACTGATTTATAATTGGTTTGGAAAGAGTGAGTGTATATACGCATTTTAAGACATAAATTGGCTCCATCAAGTTCTCGCCACTATAAAATCTTATTTTTCTTATAAATTACTTGAAACAGCTTTAAAACTTAACTTATTCAAGCTCACATAAAATCACGTGATCCTTATCAATAGATTAGCTTTTAGGATAAAGCTTAATGCAATGAAGCGAGCTTTCAAAGTAGAGTAGGTGAGACGACAGCTGGCTTTGAGCTCGGTAACGGGTAAAAGTTAAGTTTAATAATTTTAGCTTGAAAGCTTGCACTATCGCTTTCGAGAAAAGCTTGGGCTTGATTCAGGAGGTAGTTGAAAAGGTTTAGAGTTATAGTGATTTTAAATAGTTGTTTTATTCCGGTGATATGACAATCGGTGTAATAACTACTGTAGAAGCAAGTTGACTTGACAGGTGACATGTGACATTTAGGGAATATGTATGAAAATTTTTTTTTGCTTTATTTAAAAGTAATTCACGTTACAAATAGAGAAAAAAAAAATTTCGGGTAACTATAAAAATAACCAAGATATAAGCAATTAAAGATTTGTGTCTACCACTTTCTAGCAAGACAGAATTTAACATGGAGTTTATACGGCTGTAGTGCCTGCTGACGTCACAGTACATGTCTAATTAGTAGTTTTAAATGCTTATATTATCCGTATTTTATCAGTTTTTAACTTTAATTTCACTTTTTGCTATCTCTTTTACAGTATTTTCATATTTTGTTAAGAAATGCGATAAAAATTGTTCATGACATTCTCAATTCGGTATACATTGCAAATCGACGAGTTTCTACATCAATAGTTTTCATAAGAATAGAATAAGTAGAATAAGTAGTATCATGTATTATTTACTTATACTTTTTGTGCAATAAAGAGTTTACATACATACATACATACATTGTAACATTTTTTTTATTTAAAAAATGACTAACTGTTGAGATTCTTGCGGCGCTTCTTCTCAGCAGTGGTCTCCTCTTGGGAAGCGCTGGTAGATTTTGACATGTAAAAGTGCCCGTGCGGCCTATTTACTGAAAAAATATCATTTATCTTTTTATCTTTATCATGATAAATCGCAATGTACCCCGAATTGTCACAGTCACCTGTCAATGCCAATTGGTGAAATAGGAGGCAGGTGGCTTGTGTTGTGTGCACGTTTGCCTTCGCAATGCCATTAAAAATCTATACAGTTATATAAAGGGTGATGTTTATAACGTGCTCTTCGTTTATGTAAATACCTCCCAAAGTTGAATCCTACGTATTAAACAAGAAACATTTGTATATATATTTGTACTCACGTTTTCGAAAACGGCTATAACGATTTCGATGAAAATTGCGACATGGAGGTTTACGGGACCGAAAATTCAATCTAGCTACGTCTCATATGTGGGAAAATTCGTTTTCGCCATATATTTACGCAAAAAGATTTCTCGCGCAATATGGTTCGTAATTTCAACGCGATCAACACCGTCTGAATAGACTGATGGTAAGAGCATTGGACGCAAAGACTTCGGGTTCGAACCCCAGCTATAGATTGTTTTTTTTTTGTTGTTGTATAGAAATGGATGAAAATTCGGTTTCGGGTACTGAATATAACACTAGCCTAAACTAATAATAACAAATAAAACATTTTTTAATAAATAATAAAATGTATAAGAACCCTGATTCACAACGAACGAACAAATTAATACTGATAAAGTGATATTTTTATTTAGGAAATATTATAGTCATTTTGCATGCCGAGCACGTTGCAATAACCAACATAAGAGCATTAAGCACGCTGTTGTTATTTAAAGTAATATTGTACCCCATCCATAAATTATGTCGCCTTTTATAACAAAAATCCCACAAAATACATAAACATTACCGTTACTTTTTTCTCTCAAATTTGATCACAGATACCTTTTGTACCATCACGTAATAATACAGATAAATCTTGGCTTTATGCATTCTATAAGAGTATTATAGATACAGGATGTAAAAAAAGGATTACGCGGGTCGGTTTTTGGATCCGTTTTTACCTGAGGGATCAAATAATAGATAATGTTGACATGGAAAGCATTTTTTTCCTTATCTTTAAGGCGATCCGGGAATTTTTAGCTAATGGTTTTGTTATCTCATCGCTAAGCATTCTTTGCATTAAAATGTCAATGAGTCTAAGACATCTTCCCAAATGGTTTAACCTTAATGTGGCAACAATACACCTCACTCTTTTCTGATATTTAAATCTTATCAGCTTGCAACATTTCGTCTGCAAAATTATGGTTACTTTACCGATGAGTTATAAGATTTTTTATATCATCAATTTTATGACTATAATTCAAAAATTCCTTTAGTAAAATCTACTCCAGATGTAGCATTTTTCCCCCAAAATTATACATATCCAAAGGGCCCTCGACAGTATTCTTTATGGGCCCGACTCCCGCAATAAATATAGTTCCATAGACAATCGACGTACATTTCGTCGCCCCGTTTCAATGGCTCACATTTGATTAATGTTAGGGGCTTCCCTCATTCGCTTCTTATTAAACTGTGCATACTTCAAAAAGATATTGAGAGACGATTATTAATCATTTTTTTCAACGGGCAGGGTATTTTCACTTGGCAATTATGACTTTTTGTAACCGGTTGTAACATGAAAGGTTTAATGTTTGATATCACCTGAATTTGGTAAACATCTGTTAGTGTAATACTTCACTTAAAAAATGTAGGTTTGACATGTAGTGGTAAATTATTAGTAACACACACACGTAACAATACTTGTGTAAGTTTATGGTTAGTTGCGTATCACTCGCAATGGAAAAGCCGAAACGATTTAGCTATTTGTTTCCGCTGTATAAATTGTGAAGTCCAAATGGAGTATTTCTCAAAATAAGCGTACACAAAGGCGGAATTTAAGTGTCACTTTAAGAATGTACCTTACAATTTCGTTACAAAAATGCATGCGGTTGACATTAATCTATTCTTTAACATTGTTTAGAAATACTCAAATATAGGTTTTTGGTGACTTTTTTCGGTTCAACCTCACCTCAGATTCAGCGCGATGTTCGTTATTTGGCAACCAAATAACACCAACATTCAACGACAATTTAAAAACAGCCTCGCCCTAGCATCGAGCACTGTAAACCGTCAGGGAATCGTATATGAGCCCGTCGATAGAATTTCACTTGTACGGTCGAGTTCGGACGAATAAAATTTCACCGAAATTGAATCGGCCGGTCGGCAGTAGACCGTAAAATTGGTCGGCACGGTCAACGGGGCTATTCCGTATCGGTCGATATGCGTTATGCTTGTCGCGGCTCTTGCATTATACAACAACTGCTGATTTACGGCTCGGACTGTATTTTATACAGAGTGTTCGCAACGTGTGCGCGAAATTTATAAGATTTATTTTCTTGTTAGAGTATTGGGTATTTGGCAATTGTTGTAGTTTACTTGTAAAATGTGTTTTAGTTACTATTAGCAAAGACAATTTGTATTACAAATTTTATATACTTATTTAGTTTGCTGTTAATTTTGTTTAGTTTCATATTCTTATTTCTTATCGTTCTTAAATGTTTATAACAAATTCTAAAGCACTTTTATCCTTTGAAAGTAGATAAATACTTGCTTACTCTGCATCTGTCAGCAGAATAAACAAAAAAAACATTAAAATCATTGAATCGCCAACCCTAAGCATCTCTGAATACGCTTTCACTGCATTTTCTTCCCCTAGTCGACCACCAGTTCCTTAGAAAGTACATATAATAGGGCTGTGTTATGTTAAATGTATTCAATCGGAAACGCTGGGAGGAAAGCAATTACGCATCTCAATGCAGACATCATTAGATGACTATTGATCACTGCAGATCATTTTGGACGTCTTTCTGGAAACGTTATTTATGGCATACGGAATTAATTTACTATATTCGCCAGCAGAAAATAAAATGAAAAATTATTTATATGGAATCTGTATAATGACTGACTGATTAACATAAATCACCCTTTATTCGGCAGTGTAGGTACATAAAATGAATGAATGGAATTAAGTGTGTACATGTACCAATACTTTATTTATTAACCGACTACCGTTATTTTTAAACGACTTCGAAAAAGGTGGAGGTTCTATGTTCTGACCTCTTTGAAGTAAATATAGTTGATTCGGTAAATAACTAATTCCACGCGTTCCTACAATTTCGTTTTGTTTACGTACAAATACTTCAATTTTGGCGTTTATGGCATAAATTTTTGCGGTACCTCTTCTTCAGATAATTAAATAAATAAATAAATAAATAAATATCAGGGGACAATCTCACACAAATTGACCTAGTCCCAAACTAAGCTCTAGGCTTGTACTATGGGTACTAGACAACGATAAACATACTTATATAGAGAAATACATACTTAAATACATAGAAAACATCCATGACTCAGTAACAAATACTCGCGCTCATCACACAAATATTTGCCCATACCGGGATTCGAACCCGGGACCGCTAGCTTCGTAGGCAGGGTCACTACCAACTAGGCTAACCGCGTCGTCAAAACGCGAATTACGTATTTTAAACCGTGCCCCCTTGTTTTGCAGACATTCGTTTCATCGAAAGCTATTTTTTGCTGAAACCTTATTATTTTCTGGTTATCTTTAGCATGAGTAACGTAGCATAGGTTAAGTTAGACCTAAAAAAAACGGTTAGACCTGTGACCACTAAACGATTACGTGGATATGCCTGTCGATGAAATGAAAATTCGGCGAAGTAAAACATTCTATGAAATGAGTGTCGGTGATTCAAGGGTAAACCATTTGAATCATTCGTAAACATGTGTTTATAAATAAAAGGGAAGCGATAGTTTATAGAATTATTATTTTGTATTAGCCATTTCAAAGCAACTGGTGTATTCAAACTATCCTCCTCCTCATAAATTCGTCCTTTTCCCACGTTGAAGTATAAATAAAATATAACAACGGGAACTATCACAATCCTACCCATTGTACACTGAACCTTATTCTTTTATCAATAGTGCCAATAATGTGTTTTTTCCGTGTTAAATCTCAACCGCCGTTAATGTTTGACTAACCTACACACAATCTAAGGTCGTTACAGTAGTGGCCCTGAATAGAGGTGATGCAATGACACAGAACACTTTAGCAGATGGTGCACTGTGAGAATATTAATTCACATATTTCTGAATTAATTACCACTGGGTGAGACACGTACCGTCTGTCGAATGCATAGTGATCTATGAGCCACATGGATAGATTTGATATCTTGGGTTTAAATTTAACATATTTAGTACGTGACAAATGTCAAATATTGACTCAAAATAACCTAATATTATATCCGTGAATTAAATTATTAGGAAAGATTTTTAGAGATGACAGGACGGTCTAGACTCATCTAGATTGATATCGCCTCTTCAGTGTGCAAAGGGCATGGTCTTCTTATTCTTTTTTAAATCTCCTTTAACTAAGTAGGTACCAATTTAATTATAAACCACTATAATTGAAATACACAATGTTATTATAACTTCCTGAGGCCCAACGTCCTACTTATAGGACAACTGTCAAAATGACTTTTAACTTTTATTGACTGACATAAGGTTCTGTTTCGAACCAGCGAAATTTTGACGCAGGCCTCAGGAGGATTAATATAATTCGCCTATTTTTCATAAACCTTGCCACCGTCGTTTTAAATGCCTAGCCATTACGCAGTGACCCCGCCGTTTTGCTCTGCGGCGCGATACAAATGTTCGGCAGTTAGTGGCATCCGTCACAGGATTAGGAGAGACGAATGGGAGGGGGGAGGGGAGGGGGTACTGGGACGTATTTATTAACGGTGTTCTAAGGAGCTAGCTGTTTTGTGCTGTGACCTTTTTCCTAATCAACTGGCCAATGACTCCGTATAGGGTCTGATTTGTATGGGAATGAAAGAGTATGGCTATCAGTGAGTTAATTTAGGGTATGAAGTTTGATTAAGTTCGTCAGTAAAAAACATTTTGATTAATTAATTCCACGAAAGTAAAAATGAATCAAAAAACCTTCCTAAAACCGTAATCACAAACACAATGTCCATCAAAAAATTAAGCGCACCTTAATTTTCGCGTACAAATATTACCCCAACGAAACAATATGGGAATACAAAATTTTAATTACACTCGCTTATTGTATTCCGAATAGGTTGGCCAGAAAATGGCGTATTGTTTTCAAGATTTTCCTCGTTTAATATACTGTTTTGTAGTATATCCGGGGCCGCCCTAAGGTCATAACTCAGGGTAGGAAAGGGTAGGAGGGTTATTTATAAACCAATTAAAACGTCCCCTGTAACTAGCTGATAACGTTCGGACTTTGGCGAAGGCAGCTTGATTTTTGGATTAAATTTTTTATCTATAAATGTCGTTTATGTGTTTTAAAATATTAATAAATAATTTAATTATCAATAATGTCGTTTACGACTTTAAAAATTTAGATAAATAATTTATTGAATGATTACAAATAATATCAATATTAATACCAATTAAAAATGTCCCCTGTGACTAGCTGATAACGTTCGGACATTGGCGAAGGCAGTTTGATTTTTTAGATTAAAAATATTTTAATCGACAAAGTGTCGTTTACGTCGTTTAAAATGTTTAATAATCATTTAATTATCGCTAATGTCGTTTACGACTTTTTAAATTTGGATCAACCATCAAATTTGGGTCAATTATTACAAATAATAATAATAATACCAATTAAAATGTCCCCTGTGGCTAGTTCGGACTTGGCGAAGTCGGGAGTTTGATTTTTGGATTAGGAATTCTAATCGATAAAGTGCCGTTGACGTCGTTTAAAATTTTAACATAAAGTTTTGCGAATGAATTCATTTCACTCCAATTCCTTTGACGTTTTTGAGCTCAATATAGTTTGCTATTTCCTTTTGATTTTTCGTATTTCAGTACGCTTTGTTAGAAGTGACATAACAAATATTTAGAGAGTAAAATCGTGTTTCAAAATATTGAGTCAGATGAAGCTAAAAAATATAAAAATATTCCGACGAATTGAGAACCTCCTCCTTTTTTTGAAGTCGGTTAAAAATTAACAAATACGTATATCAATAAAACGTTTGTAGTCTAAGAGTCATTTTCGTTTAATTTATTTAAAAATGTTAATTACTCTTTCACTGTAAATCTAATTAGCAAAGAAACCAATCAATGTTTAAAGTAAATGAAGTTAACTACATCAATCGTCATTTTGTATGCATGTCATACTCTTAATTATACAAAAACAAAAACACAGAACACAGGCATATTATAAAGCAGTCAAATACAAAAACGATCTTATCCTTTTAAGGGATTTCTTCTAGCTAACCCTTGATAATGATAAAAGAAGCAAAAATTGGTACTTTTTGTATGTCAGTCCATTTTTTACGCCTAAATTTGTCTGTATACTTGCTAAGGGTATTACACAAGTTCAAACCTACAAAGTCGCGGGCAAAAGCTAGTCTTGTAATATACTGTAAAACAGGGAGCGCTAAAATTTATGTTAGTGTTTTGGTTCTACGTTAGTTCCGTTACCGGGTTCTAATCCGGCTCCAGGCCGGCTTATAACGCGCCGGTTGATGCCGTGGCAACTATGCCATTTTATAAGTAACCTGGGAGAGCGTCGTTCGGGTCGAAACCGAAATTTGCCGAAGATGACGCGACAGGTCGATTTTGTAACCCAAAAAACAACTATTCCGCGATTTTTATAAAAAACTTTACCCGTTTCTCAGAACGCAATTACAAATAAACAAATATTGCTATTGACTTAGTCCTTAACTAAGCTCTAGGATTGTACGTACTAGGACTACGGTTAACGTACTTATATAGATAAATACATGCTTAAACACAGAAAACATCCGAGGCTAATATTACTAGTAAAACAAATACCGAGAATCGAACCCGGGACCGCCAGCTTCATAATAAGGGCTTTGTAGATTACTTTAAGATGCTGAAAATGTCCACTGTAAAATATTTTTATTAATTAGTAATCTGGGAGACCGAGCGTCGTTCGGGTCGAAACCGAATTTTCATCGATTTCTATTCAAAAAAAAAACAATAACGTTTAACCCAAAAAAAATCCAAAGAGAGAAAAAAAAACCCTGTCCATAGCTGGGGTTCGAACCCGCAGTCTTGGCGTAGTAGGCCAACGCTTTAACCATTAGTCTACTTAGACGGCGGCGGCAGCCGCAAAATTACGACCCATATAGCGCGGGAAATCTTTCTGCGTGAAAATACAGGCAGAACGAATTTTCCCAGATATGAGACTTAGCTAGATCGATTTGCAAGTTCATCGAAATCGTTAGAGCCTATTTCGAGAACGTAAGTACGATATTCTCGTTTAATAGTGTAGGATAGTAAACGTACGTAACTTAAATGTTTGACTTTTACATTCAGTTTGTTTTGAATAACTTTTAAAAAATATATAATTTGTGGTAAAAGAAAGAGAGAGAGGCAGTGACGGCTTATAATCTTAATCTCAATATTATGTTACCACTGTGAAAGGTTTAGTCTAGTAACTGAACAATGTAAGCCATTTTACTGTAGCGGATAAAATATCAATTTTACGGCCGGTTTTATGCAACAAAGTTGATATTAATAGTCACTTTGCATTGTAATATTGGAGAACTAAGCTTTAAATTTTGATTATTGATTTTTTGCTTGTAGAATAACCTGAAATCATGCGCAAATTATTCTTTTGACAATTAATTAAACAATATTAAAACAAAAGTGTTTAAAAAACGATCCTACCTAGAAGTGAAATGGTGAATACAAAATACAATTTCCAATAATATTTGTTTACAATTTGTTACCTCCCTGTATCTATTAAAGATAATAGACGGTAAATAATATCGTAGCAATATAAAATGGTGTAAACACATTATTACAACCTACGACGGATAATGGCAGGCTACGCCGTAGCCGCCTACGGCGTAGCGACGTAGCACGCACCGCGTAGCCACTAGCTATTGAGGGGCTTGTCTTAACAAATTGAAGTCTGATAAGGTTGGAGTTGTCTTTACGCGAGCGTTTTGTTTATTTTATATTAATTATCGAATTATTACAAAAAACTTTTAAACTTATTATGATTATCATCATCGCTGCCCTGTGGTAAAAAAGTATGTTCCAGCTCCTGCTGACAAATTCTTCTGTCCATTTTTTTACTTTGTGAATTGAACAGATTTCGATATTAATAATGATTTTGCTGAAGTTTTAATTGGCTTATTTATAGGTAGTCCACAATAAAGTATTTTTTTAAATAATCACAGCATTACATTAAAATAATCTCAATAACTTAAATTAAAAGAAAATAATGAACTAATAATAAATTATAAACTACAGTATATTGATTTTGATTATATTCATATTTCGACATAAAAGTTCTTACGCACAATTTTTTTTTAAAAGCATTCCTAATTTTAAGTCACAAATTAAGGCCTGTTCGAATAAAAGCCTACTCCATACTATACTTTTCAATGCTTTTTCCGGAATGCTTAAATAATAATATGCTAAATCATTTTTTTTTAATCCGAACAACCCGCTAATCCTAAAACGTGTCCTCACCCAAAACTTGTGTTTCGGTATCTCAGAAGTTTTATACATACACATAAATATAGCGGCACCCCACGGCTCCCCTCCACCGAGAGACATGATTCGAAGTACTCACGTAGTGCCAGATAACACGTTTTAGCTTCAAGTGCCATGCAGGTTTTTTTTTTATAAAGATTCACTAAAATAATAAATAAAATTACTTTTTAATACAAATTTCTCAATAAAGTGCCAAAAATGCCTATTGGCATAGTTCCTACGCATGCATAATGTAGTTTTGGCTGAATTCTGCAGACGCCGATCAGCATCAGAGGTGTTCAATTATTCTCAGAAACAACTCACTTTTCGATTCGTTGTCGAAGCTAACCTGCAAACTAATTTTATCACACGCGCTGAGCACGTACGGCAGGGTTAGGTACCTACCGCTTTAGCCGAGATGCTTCCTTACCGAAACTTGCGACCAAATAAAAATTACACTCATTACATTGTTAATAATGCTCTGACGGGACAATTTAGGCTAGTCGGTTAATAATCATTTAATTAATTGAATAGTTAATTGTTTAAGGAAATCACCTAACTGCTACGAAAAGCGACGGTGTTACATCAAAGTACGTACCTGAAACCCGCAATTAACAATAAAAAAATGTGTCTTTAATAATACAAGGACAACAACTACGCTGCGCGGTTGGCCTAGTTAGTAAGAAGCTAGCGGTCCCGGGTTTGATTTCCGGTAAGGGCAATGTGACGAGTAAATATTTGCCCTGAGTTTTGAATGTTTTCTATTTAAGTATGGGTATCGTTGTCTAGTACCCATAGTACAAGCCTAGAGCTAAATTATGGATTTGATTAATTTGTGTGAGATTATCCCCTGGTGCTTATTTTTTTTTTATAATAAACAATACCTAAAAGGAATAGTCAGCAGCGCTTCTATTGCATTCTACCAAAACTAGGTTCTCTAGAAATCTGTCAAAATGTATGGAATAACAGACAAACGCACAACAGCTTACATTAGTCCTATACCAATTCTCTAATTTCTGCAGCCAACTGTTCTCAAATTACCACTTTTCCTCATAAACCCACTGTTTTCAAGACCCAGCTAGACCTATTTTTTTCATGCATAAAGCATCTATATGAATGCAATCTTATCCAAGACGCTCCGACCGCGAAGTCCTAAGAACTCCGTAATTAACCGCCCAGAATCTCCGGGCTCCTTTGAAACGCTCTAGAACCTTCCATAATGGCGTCCATAGGGCTCATTCACGGGCACGATTACTGCAGTTCGTTATTTTAGCCTAGGCAACCGTACATAACTTCGCCCAAAAAACCATCGTAACCACAGCCTTACCTCAACGAAATTTAAACCTTAGTTCAACGTAATAAAAGCCAATGGAAATACGCTGTAAGTTTGCAGACGGCCCTTTGCGTCTAGAAATGCGTGGCGAAGCAAATTGGCATGTATGGGTGGTTGTTAAGGACGTTTTTGCTTTGTTGTGGCTATGGGAGCGTGACGCCGTGTAATGTACTCTTTGATTTAAGTCATATGGCTTTAAAATGACTATAGTGTTTGAGAGGTTTTTTTATGAGAATAGTAACTTGATAGAAAGAAACGATTTATATATTTTTTAAGCAATTAATGATTAGAATGCCCTAATGTTTAGTTTTGTTGTATTTTTCGCGTTTCTTGATTGTTTTTTTTTATTAACATATGTATATTTATTGTTAATATAAATTACAATATAGCTCATGGCCACCTCGGAAGGTCCATTCCAAGTATTGGATTTTTTTTTATCAGTTGAGTAGTTTCATAGACTTCCTTCATCCAAACTTACATACAAACCTTAGCTCTTTATAAAATTAGTGTTAATGTACCAGTCCGTTTTGTCCCATTGCTGGGCAAAGTTCTTTCTCTATTTTACATTTTTCTTGTCATATCCCAATACATAAAAAAAAACTACTTTTAATTCTTTCAAAAATTACCATGACCTTTATAATCTAAATATTACCTATTCTCGCCAGCTCAAAGGCTAAAGCCTTATTTAAATGTAACTGAGCACATCAACAATAAAGACAGGCCAAAAACGATTAATCCCCCGGATGCACAATAGCAATGCATCTAACGGGTGCATTTCGCATCGGTCAGGATATTGGAGTGTTCGGTGCAACGCATAAATCGACGTTCCGCAGGTGAAATGTAATAAGATGCAGTGGTATACTATTGCACCTGTGTATTTTACGCTATCTTATCTTATATCAGAACATCAGGATACCATCTCGCACATATTGATCTAGTGCCTTATGAAGCTTTATGCCGGCATTTCACTTGGCCATATTTGCTTAATTGATCTTGCATCTCTTACATTTGACATATCAAATGAAAGAGATGCAACTATTTGACAAATATCACCCAAGTGAAGTGCCAGCCTTAGGCTTATACTAGGAACTATACAACGATAAACGTAATTAAATAGAGAAATAAATACTTAAATACTAAGAAAAAAATCTAACACCAACTCTCTTATTCATAATCGCACAATAACTAAAATATGCTTGAAGTATTGTTTGTCCTTATCTTTCATTGTCACGTTTGAATCTGACAGAAAGTGACAAAGCATACTTTTACTAAAATAGATTTGTTGTGTTTAGCTCACGAATATTTGCTCTTACCGTGAAATTGAACCCGCGAGCTTAACATGCGATGAACGAGATAAAATGTGACAGGTGCTAGAGAAATAAATACATCTGTTCCATATTATAACGTAAGACTTAACGCTTAAGATTTAAAATAAAAGTGTCTCATCCTGACTTTTCATACCTTTCACTACTCAGCTACTATTGCGATTTTCATATTTTTATAGCGATTTTATCAAGACGGGACACTTTTATTTTAAACCAAGCGTTAAGTCTTCCGTTAGAATATGGAATAGATCCCTAGCACCTGTCAAATTTTATCTCATGTATGCATGCTAGGGGGCCCGGGGCTTTGAAGGGCGGGTCGCTCATCATATCATAGAAAGATTTCAATTTTAAAATGTTGGAATCAACAATTTTAAATTAAAAATCTGTTAAGATTTAAACATAATGATAACTGTTGTGTAAATCTCATATCTGTCACCTATCCTCATAAGAAGAAAAGGCACATGTGCAAACACATTGGTATTGCACATGCGACCTTTATTAACCTACACAGGGTTTAATGTGCTTCTGTGAATAATTCGCAGATGTGCCCTTTTTTCTTACGAGGGCAGTATTAAGCTTCAGTAGTTATGTCAGCCGCATTCAGGGGAGCGAATCGCCTTAACATAGTCTAGTAGTGCCTTGTCATGACGTCACCAATACAGAGTTCCAAACTGAACGTACTAATAATAGGACGTACTATACATATAGCTAGTGTACAGTATCAGTACGTACACAGGTCAATTAGCATCTATGTAGATGACGGTTTCGTTTATATTTTATTATTAAGTTTGATTTGAAACAACAAAACAAAACCTTAAAAAGAAAACTTTTAATCTAAACGTGTACCAATATCTTGTAATATGCTCCATTTTGTTTAGAAATTAAGAGTGTGGCACCGAAAATTTAATCTATTATTATAACAGAATTTATGCCGAAAGATAATTTTCCGTAAAAATGGGAGGGACATATTGTAAAATTCACTCAATTCACCCATTTGAAAAAAATGGGAGTTAAGTATGGTACATTTAATGATAAAATATTTTTCAACGTGCCCAACGACATAAGTATAAAAAAATATATTTAGTTACTAAATAAGTAATATTAGTTCCTTTACAACTTTTTGAAACACGATGAGGAATTAGTTTTTGATTGCATAACTTTTTGTAAAGGTTCTGAAATAGTATTATTGTACTTTAAAAAATAACTACAACAAAGTCTCGCGCTCAACCTCCTTAAACGTGCACTTAATTGCTATTTCTTATAAATTAGACTATTAAAACTTTTATACGCCATAAATAAACATGGCGTGTCCTTAATAACACATGAAGAGCAGAGCTAACGAGGCATTTCAGACTTTATTGCCGTGTGGTAAAGTTCAATGTGATATATTTGTTAATATTTGTTCGGACAATACAGTGCAGTTGTTTTTAATGTCTGAAGTATTTGATATGAAATTAATTAAGTGCTTGGTTTGTTACACAATTTTCCCAAAAAAAGGCCTCGACGCGATTTTTTTTTCATTATTTTCCCAGTCGCATACTTGTAGGTACTATTCAGTGTGTCTCTGCCTATACTTAAGTACACCGATGATTGCATCGGGGCATCGAACGTCACGCACGACTGCAACCACTGAGCACCCAAACTATTACCGCACCGCTCAAAATAGAAACGTCGTAACTGTGTCAACAAGTTAAATTTATGTGACGTTTTGTAATACGGTCTGAAATTGCTTTAGCTAATAGGTTTTTATTTAACCGCAATGACAGGAAGTTATGTCGATGTTCTATTAGATCGATTATAGTAAAGTAATGGAGCGTTTACATTGGTCGATAAACCGCATGCATTGAAGTACATTGACGAGTTGATTTCCACGTTTGAGGCGGGAGCTATTTGTAACGACGCAATGTCGTGTCCCCTTGTTTTGCAGACACTCATTTCATCGAATGTGTCGTCTCACCGAGTTTCATTTCATCGAAAGCTACTTTCTGCTGAAACCTTGCATGCGGTTTACCGACCAATGTAAACGCGCCATAAAATTAATTGTTAATCTTTCTAGTAGGTACTTTCTGTAGTACAAAGGTGATAATCTTCATAACATTTTGGCATTTTGGCATTTTTGTTGTTGTAATTCTGTCTACGTAGAAGACGTTTATCGCTGCTCCCTAAGGAATTGTCCATTTTTCGGGGTAAAAAGTAGCCTATGTGCTATTTCAAACTATAATCTATCTCTGTGCCAGATTGCATGCAGATCCGTTCTGCCGTTCTGGCGTGATAGAGTAACAAACATCCATCTTATCAAACTTTCGCATTTAGAACAATCCTTGTCCTCCATGTTGATAATCAAACTATGTAATATCAAATTGTAAAATAAACATTCAATTATTAAATAATTCAAAGGCTATTGAGAATAGTCAAATAATGATAAGACCTGAAGAAGATTAAGACTGCTGAAATGTCAACTTTAACAAAGAAAATTTATTTCTTGACCTTTCGCTCAAATATTATTTGCTTCCAACAAAAACTAAGCAAAGAAAGAAATGGCAAACAAATATTGCACACAATTCAAACTAAATAACGAGTTCTCACACTTTATAGCGTTTTGTTTCAGCAACTTAATTTATTTTAGTTCTATAAAATTTTAAACAACGCCACTATCATTTAAATAAATTTGTTTCGCAAATAAACGCCTCTAGGCGCTAAAATGCGTTTACATTTTTTTTATTGAGTTACAGTGGCAGCTGGCTGGTAAGAAACTTACTACTATCTTGTTTTAAATTTGGAACCTCGAAACGTCGATGCCTTTGCAACTTAACACAGTTCTAATTAAAATTATAAAGTTTTGAACAAAACTATTTGACAAGCGTTCTAATATTCCTAATTTGAATTCAAATCGGTTTTCGTTTGTTAGACTAAAGTTTTTACATTTTATCGAAGATTTTGATTTAAAAGAAAAGATTGGGATGGTTAATGAATATCTAATAAGTAATAACTAGCAAGGTGACTTTGATGCGTGTTTCAACTAACTGATTTTAATCCAATCCCGATTTATAAGAAAATGAATTGAATAAGATTTATGATAACCTTAACATGTCTAGATACACATTTTAACAGAGATAAACTTGAGGTAATTTTTTGCTTACCCAAAGGTCAACTAGTTTTTATATTTTTCTACAATAAAAATTAGATACTCAATTAAAAATATATCAAAGTAGTATTTACCTATCAACGTGAAAATAAATTTGTTCAGCTTAAAGCATTTTGCGTGGCCATCGTAACAAAAAGAAAGAAAACATACAATTACAATTTCACGTTTTCCTAATGGTAATTTGAAAATATCTCTTACCTAACCAACCTCCCAAAAATACCGATGACACAATAAAGATTTAATTATAAGACCAACAAAGGGCACACCCATTGACGAGCCTCGCTTGAATGCTCCCGTATCCCATTCACCTTGGTGATCTTTTAACCTATTCATGCTTCATGCTTCCCTGGTACTTGAGGAATTTTGAGAGACAAGAGCATCCTTTAATTTTACTGACTGTGACAAATAATAATGATAATGTGTTCAATAAATTTTGTTATTAGGCCGTATAGGATTAAGCACATTTTTTATTACATATTTGACTTTACATGTAAATAAAAATAAAAATTACGGGATAATCTCACAAAAATTTACCTAAACCCAAACTAAGCGCTAGGCATTTACTATGGGTACCTACTTGGCAACGATAAACACCCCTATGTAGTGAAATAAATACTTATTTACTTAGAAAACGAAAATATCGCAGTCTTAGAAATTAATACTAACGCTCAAGACCCAAATATTTGTGCCTGACCGGGAACGGAATCCGGGACCGCTAAGTTCGAAGACACGGTTAGCCTAGTTGAGTAGTAAAACCAGGCTAACCGCGTCTTCAAGGTCACATATGCTTTACACTTCTAAAGGTACCTACTAAATAAAGTACAAATAAAGTAATCTAGATTACTTACTTACCTACACTTAAAAGATCAAAAACAATAAAACTCTACACGATTTCATAAGTACATACGTTATGCAACCCCCACTTTCGAGAGGGGTGGTCAAAAATGTAAGGACCAAAATTAAATTCCTCGCATCTCATAAAGTATAAAATTACGTCATTATGCGTAAAGGGAGATGCCGCGGACATTTTCGACCTTTTAATGTTTTATACATATTTTTAAGGTGTTTTTGGTGCGGTATTTTTTTAATAATACTTGGTCAGCGGTCTTTTAAATGCTTTTTAAATATCATTATTTTTGCATATAACAAAGAATTAACTTAATTAGGTACAATATTTTACAGCTTAAGTCAAAGAAGAACTTAATATCGTTCTTTGACATCGATTTATATTAAGACAAAGACAACAAAAACCTCTGTGTAATCTAGTATACGCTAAACCATCTTAATTACTCTTTAAACCTTCCAAATTCAACTCAATTTTTAACCGCATAAGAGCGTTATCACACGCATTCTCATGGTAAGATACTCTTTACACATTCAGTGCCATCAAATTGGAATTGTATATACTTTTGAACACGTCGACGCGTCTACGGCACAGAATGTGTCCCATAGACATTGAAGCACGGAAGACGCCATTACTACACTAAAGAGTTCCAGATTCAAATCTAATACCGCGTGACGATCGCGCGCGATACGCCAGAACGTTTGCGCGGGAATTTTGACATTTAACACAACAATACCCGTTTTAAATCCTACAAACACGTAATACAGTCTATTATTATTTAAGTATACGTAACACATGTTCTCACGGAGCGTTCGTGAGACAGTAATAGGGAAATTCTAACGGGAGACGTCCGTCAAAATATTTTTACAAGAATTTAGACGGTATTTTTAAAGCCGTAAGGAAGTGAGTTAGAAATGAGATGGTAAATATAAGTTTGTCGAGGCAAAATGGACTGTCGCATATGTTTAAGGATGTAATGGTTTATTCTAAATTTAAAGCGGTGTTACAACAGTTGTGATGTCACGACTTTTTCTGTAGGGGTCCTTGTTAAGACAATCGTGACAAGTCCATGAATGGGCAGGTTACGTGTGTTTATGGAATGTTCTATTTTCAAAAACATCCGGTTGAAAGGGCCAGTGTCCGTTAAATATAGCTAAGGGCGAGTTTTTCGGTCACATTTGGTTCAGATTTAACAGTTGATTTTGATATTATTTGTTTATAATCCATAACGTCCACATTACGAGATACAAATACATTAGTATGGTTCTTTTCTTATCCCAATCTAGCTATTAATACTTTACATCTGACAGATAAATTTAGGCCTTTTCCTTTCTTACACTTGAAAATAGACAAGGAGATGGTTAACTTTAACTGTCAAATAAATTTACTTGTCGATTGTGGAACAGGCCCTTAGTGTTTCATTGAACTTTCTTCTTCTTTTTCTTTCCCGTGATCCATATTTAATGAGATCAAACTAACCTATTGTTTTTTTTTCCTAGGTGAGTCACAGCAACATGGGGATGACTGCAGCTATAGTTATATAAGTAAGTACTACATCGTATGTGTATGTCGATATGATTGTAACGGGCACAAAGCAAGTCACTCCGCGCGACCTATTTCTCACTCCGTCTCGTTCGTGAGTAGTGACGTCATGCCGATGTGTTGACACACAAAACAAATGCACACGGAATGTTAGTTTACGGAAATATTGTAAATATTAAGTTGGGTAAGTAAAAAGTTGCTTTCGTTTTGTGATTGGTTTATCAGTTTATTAGTTAAAAAAACATCTTAGGTTTAAGATATATATGAGTATGACAGGAAGGATGGTGAAAAAAATAAACAATCTTAGAGAGCTCATAACATTAAAATGTAAATAGTTCAAACCAGCCGTTTAACTTGTTTCCCTAAATATCTACGGTACTGTTTCTAAGGACGACAATAGCTAATTCTGAGCTCTTAGCCAAGATGCCCATCACTAACTAGCGTTTCTATTTGTTTCGTTTTTAAACCAATCGCGTCACTGGTAGATCACGTGACTCTCCGTATGACGTGATCTACCAGTGACGCGATTGGTTTAAAAACGAAACGGATAGAAACGCTAGTTAGCGATGGGCATCTTGGCTAAGGGCTCTGTTCCGTTCTACCTAGATCAGAACAGAAAAGATTTGAAATCGGAAGGCTAGAATGCAATACAAAATTTACCCCTCGTCACATACCTACCTACCGATCCGGATTCTAGGCGAACAGAACAGAATTGGCCTAACCCTTTTTGGTTATGGTGTTTATCGTGTTGATAAATGCGGATAAAGCTTCTGTCACTTTCTGGCCAGCATGTAAGTGCGAAAGGGCCGGATGCTTCCACCGCGACAAATGCGACCGTAATAAGACTGCAATATCTGGTAATTGACATCAAAACTGGTTAAACATTGCCTTAAAATAGACAACAAACTTCAGCAACTTGATAATAATAACTGATACCAGCTCCGTTCACCTTTGAAAATATTCCGCTCAAGGAATCTCTTAGTTTGATTACGTTCCGAGTAAAAACAATCTCGAATTCTGCAAGTTTGTCCGACTCGCCAACTCAGTTAATAAACTCCGTGCCAACTCAATCTTAAAGCTATCGATGGGAACTTTAAAAAAGAACTGTTTTAGTAATTAATAGTTGCCTTAAAGATATTAATTTAGTTACAGTTTTTGATGCATATCTGGAATATCAAGATTGTTCCTTTCAAGCAAGTCATAGCCGAACTAAGTGGAAATAATTTTTAAGAATTTTAAATATTTCTGCACTTAGTGACATGTTTAACATAAGACATGATTTACTATGAACAGAGCGGGTAAAATTCACGAATAAAATTCATGTTTTGAACTCATTAGCTTTCGAAGAAAATCTGCTTTAACGACACATATTGAATAATCAACCGGTTACCCAAAAGGATTTAAAAGTTTTAACCCTTAAAAGGTTGAAACTTTTAAATCTTTGGCTTAGTAACTATAACTTCATAATTTCATAGCGTGCGGGCCAGCCCCAACAACATGTTGCGGTCGATTGCGGAGAGGCTAGATTGTCCGTACCTGCGACACTGTGACGCACTACATGCCCCTTGCAGTGCTCCAATTAGAAAATATTAATATTAAAAGGATGTTTATACTAATCATGGTTTTTTAAGAGCGTGTATACTAACAACTTTATGAGTCTTGTTACTCGAAATAAATGAAATGAATGAAATGAATGATGAATAGCGGTTTTTTAAATAGGGTTCGAAATATAAACCACAAACCATCAGTACTACCAAAATGAATACTTAAATAAAATACGTGACCATTCTCCCCACACCAAGCTATCATCGAAAGAGTTTACGCCCTGAATTCTTGAGTCTCTTGTTTATGAATGAGCCATATCTTAGGCGTGAAATGTTGGAGCTCTCTGGAACATGCCCTAAATATCCTCCAAGCTCGTCACGTACCCTGAAATCGGTCTCAAACACGTCCCGGTTTCATCACGAATGTGTATTTTGTACCAAGTTTTTCAGCAGAACTTGACTTTACCGCTAGGAGGAGGAATATTTGCAACTTTCATTGTTGATAAGGTTTGTAAGTTATATAACACGCAAGCGTACCTATATATTTGTTTATGGATGTTTTTGGGTGATTTTTGTATTTTTTGATAATTTTAGGTTATAATCAGTAATATTTTATTTAAGTCCTAGGCAAATCCTTTATGAGAAAGCCTTTTCAGACCATCGTCATTTGGCGATTCAAATGTAATCAAATGACTAGGTACTAACTACTTGACTGCTTGAAGAATGAAATTGCAAAATTATATCAGCAATCTGACATTGTAGCTTGCATAGACTTGTAATCTAAATAATATATTAGATATAAAGTATCACTCAATAGCGTGGTGCCTTGCAGGGTTACACGGATAAGCTTTATCTAAGGTTAAGGATTCTATGTAAATTCATTATTGAATATTATACGATATATTAATACGATATGATATGAACAAAAATAAGTTTTTTTCGTATGAATAACGGTAACAAAAATTACGGCTAAAGCTCCGCTTTCTATTTTATACCAAAATTGTATTTGAATATTTCGGCTCGAATCAGTTTTCGAACACAAAAACCGTAAATTTCCATTTATTGGACTACGTCATGTTAGATCCATTTTCGCAACATCTTCGTACAGTGAGAGCACAAAATTTCCGTTCATTCCCGCATTTGCAATTCCATTCGCGTCTCAGACTGTCCGCATATCCTGCGTCTTGCTCCAACCCAGGAATCCTTCAATATCTTTCTCACTCACTGCATTCGATTGCAGAAAGCCGATTTTGGGCCAGTATTTTGTTTTGTTCCATATATCTGATTTCGAATTTGGAATTCTACATACGGTTAGAATTTCGCGGGAATTTTGTTTGAATGACAATATCCAGAATTCAGAACGAGGATTCATAAATTAGTGATTGAAATGGGATATCGTTTAAATCAAAATATTTGTCAATGTTGTATAGACAATGTTATTTGAAAATACTACACTCCCTTTCACAAAATCATTTATAGAGACTGTGAACATAAATAGCAAACGAAATTTTCGAATTTGCATATTTTATTACGTTCCTATAATAAACAAAGATTTTGAATTTACCTTTTTACGCAGTCAATCGTTATAACGAATGATTTTTATTCAGTTTGTACTTAATTTGATTTTTTCATTTACAGTTGGAACTCCTCAACGGAGATGATCTGACGGTGAAGGTACATCTAACACATTAACCACCTTATTCACCGCTTCCGTCCGTTCACAGGCAGGCACGATAACTAGGACGTACATATTCTACCTTGCCTGAAAAATATTGTTTAAATTATTTTCTATATTGCTATGCTTCGTATTTTTCTCCATATCTCTTTCTTGGTCAAGTAAGAGTACAAAATGAAGCAATATAGAAAATCTCAAACAAATTTTAGGCTTTGAAGAATAATAGTCCTGATGCTTTTGCTTTGGAATCCCTGCTGAAAACCCTTGGAACTAAAATTACAGTCCTTGCTTGATGAAAACCTACCAGTAGAGTAATGTAAAGTTGATGAAGTAACAGAAACCACCCAAGTACCTTTGTAGTTTCTGCTTGATGATAACTTACAAGTAGAAGCATGCGAAATTGAAGAAACTACAAAAAATATTTCCACACAAAAAATTTACCCAGCTGCTGTGCAGGCGTAACAGCTTTGCCTTAACAGAATTGATTCTCAATCGCATTGAGGTGTAATGATAGTTAGTTCGGTGTAGGAGTTTGTACAAATTGTGCAAGGTTCATCTGGATACTACCAAACCGGCCGGTATCTTACTGGCCAACCTGCCACTAGGCAGAAGTGTTCGCACTGTGTTGTTACCGCACCGGTAAAATAACCAACGAGTAATTTCCTCTGGGTTGATATAACGCATTTGGAATTTTGAGATTGCAAAATATCCGTGGGTCTCAGAACGCACTTCACCATTGAGTCGCCTGTGTGTTATTTTCTTTTGTTTCACCACCTATTCCTTTCATTTTTTCATTTTTTTTTCGAAAGAATTTGCTTTCATCAAATTTGTTATTATAGTTTCTTACCATTTTTTTATTATCAATAAACATTTTTACCTGCGGAGAACCTAATATAAATATATCATTATTAAACTGCCCTATTTATTTATTCTTTATAACCTAGTTACCCATAAAACATAATAATGTACTATAACCACTTTGCTACCTTCAGGATTATGGTAATCAGCTAATCGTAGTAAACATTAACCTTTTTTACATAATAATTACCGGCCAACGTACACATTGGGTAATTTTTTTAATAGTCTATATTTATTAAATACAGTTACACGGCCAATTAGTGTAAGTCTCGCTCTGTTGTGTAACTCTATCCTGCTAACCATGTCATTAAGAAAGTCTAGTAGAAGACCGTTTTTTTTATAAAATAATCTTGTAAATTGAAAAGATTATGGACTTTTTACTGTGAGCATAATCGGTTTGTGATGTGAAAGAAAGAAATAATACATATAGCTATAAAGGTTACCAGCTGAATCAGTTCAGCAGAAATGCTGCAGCATACACCCACATTGTTTGTAGAACCAAAGGCCGTTGGGGTGAAGTTTCTGGAGTAGCAACAATTTAGCGGACGGCGCAATGTTGACAGACCTCCCGCAAGCTGGACCGAGGACCCACCCCAAGGGCCGTGGGAAACAGCTATCTAACTGCGGAAGCACAGAATTGATAATGGTGGAGAAATGGAGATCCAGGAGGCCAAAGTCCAGCAGTGAATGTGTTTCGACTAACATGGTTATGATGAATAGCAACGGTATATGCCAAAGGAGCACCTAAATATAATTCAATTGGTAAATACGGATTACGCCATTTTGAATTACGAATCGGATTCGTGGCATATGTTCTAACTAGCTCCCTAATTCTGACTCCTCATTATATATTTCCCACCGGCACGTACAATTAGGTGTTATAAAGGTCTATAATCGCCTGCAGCGCTGACCACAACCGCATTAGCCACAAACGTAACACGATCGACTTAATTCAGCGTCTATTCGATACAAAATCGATATCGCAACCGAGTCCTTAACTGATGGATTCCGGTTTAGTGATTTTGTTTTGTTTTGTTACTTTAGTTACATGTTCTGTCGTGGGCGTACAGACACATTCTTACCCGACATTTACGTTGAACTACAAGTTCATTTATCATTAAGTAGGTTATAGTTTACAAAGTGTACTTAGTAAAAAAAATGTATTTTGCTTGTCACCTGGCATTATTATGGTAATTGTAGTAAATTGTAGAGCAAGACTATCATTAATCAACATATCAATGGAAGCTTCTTCAAAATTCAAAATTCACAAATTGTTTATTATATTCACCAAAGGTTTTTTTATAGATAATTATATTATATCAATCTCAAAGATATAGCTTTATCTGTTTTGCACCATTTTGCATTAAGCAAATTCTATAAAACAAAGACCAATGCAAGTACCAAGTTGCTAATATTCAAAATAATAATCTAGCTTTCAAAAAGTTACTTAGTTCCTTACTATCAAATTAAAAAGTTTTCAGTCAAATTAAAAACAGAGTTTTGTATGAGAATATTTATATCATAAGGAGTATTTGTGTTCTTAAGGAGAAGAATAGGGGGTGCGACCAGCCAAAAACAGAAATACTAAAAGATTATCGTGTATCCCCAGAACTGTAATCAAAATATCCGAAAACCCCCATAACTCATTATTACGGGATAAAGCAGACACTAAACCTCTTAACAAATATCTTAAAGGAAAATTCCCAGGGAAAATTATAACGCTTCCACCCCTGTAATTACCAAGGCGTCCAAATTGGATGAAATTTAAATCCTTAATCAAATCTTCCATAATTCCGACATAACCGAGTTCATTTTGTACGGAAACCAACTATTTAAGTTTTGCCTCTGATTAACGCGACACAAGACTCCGGATTAAGACTTAGTGTCCTAGTGATGCAGTATGGCAATCTAGAATTTTCGAAGGAATTCCTTTTTGGACTTGTGTAAGACTGATTTTCTTATTATTTTCAGTGGAAAAACGTGTATATGAAACTAGGTATGTTTCGTGTCACTCAATTGCGTATTTTAATCTCCTATTTAACTCACGCATTTTTGACGTGCTTGTTAATTTATATTGCTTAATAATTATGTTCATAAATTCCTGAGGTTGAAAATTGAGTCCTTAAATTTTCAAACAAAAAAATACTTTAATTTTTTTTAATGATACAATGAATGGCAACAAAAAAATCAAAGACGAAGACAATACCGCAGCTAAAATGATAACCCTAACCCGTACCGATGAATATTTGTGTATCGACCCATTTACTGCTTAATTAATTTACACTGTGTAACAGCAATTGTAGGTTTCCCGAGAGCTCGGGTATCCAGAGCGTCCTTATAACGCGAGCCCTCGGTTTCATCAAAGACCAAGTTCGGGTACTTTCCGTTTAAATATTATTTTGCAGAAACGCTAGTTTGAAAATTGGGTTAATCAACACTTTGAGGTTATTGAAGAGGTAGAATATTGTGTAGTAGTTTTTACCTTTGCAGGATATTTATTTGTTTTGGTACAATATGAAAATAATGATGATGATAATAACAATGATGATGAGTATTCATTTTTAAGTAGAGATTGAAAAAGTATTACCAATAAAAGCGATATCCTCATTGTTAATTTCCACTAGTTGTGTGTATGATCAACGTAATTTAAAATATGAGCTTATATATGTTGTACAGTCAAGGTTACAAATATAGATACGTTTATAGTGTCAAAAATATGTTACCGAATTTATTACGGCGACATAAGATCGTGGTTACATATTTTGAGGCTTTGGACGTATCTGTGTTTATAACCTTGACTGTACTTTTGGAAACAGAAATCACTAGGGCACTCCACTCACCGCCGATTACGAAGCTGTGACGGTGCTTCGCACCAACAATAAGTCTAATAAAAAAAAAGAGACATGAAAGGACATGACTTCCCTACGCCTACGTGGGCTTGTATGGTATGGTGTCTTCACGTACAACGTAGTCAAAGACCTATTTCTACATCAAAACATTTCGAAAGTATACGATCACAAGCACATTTCCCGTAAACACAACATTAGATAACATAAATTATAATTCCCGTATCATATCCATATTTCTTACTGATTAGATATGGAAATAATACTTGGCGGGAATAATATCCTGATTTATTTTGGCAGGGTAGATAAAGGCACGAGAGATGGGCCGTAATGTTCAGAATGGGCCGAAATGGTCCGAAAGTGGCCTTTTCCGCGTATTTTTACATATTATTTTCTGGGGAGTATTAAATTACGGGGGAATTCTTTCCCGAGTTATGAACGATCATATTTTGGGAAGGTGCGTTACCTTCGAGAGGTGAGAAATGAATAATTACGCCTACGTTTGGGGTATCTTTAGGAGCCCTTTTACTTTATTCATGCTTCACTGTTTTTAACCTCCGACGCAAAATAGAGGGGTGTCATAAGTTTAACGTGTGTAAATATCTGTGTTTTTGTCAGTGCAATCTTTGGCTTTGTTGCGATCATTACTTTTCTAATTACTTCTTTACTTCCTATATTTTACTTCTAGGAATGTTGTTTTAATTTTACATTGCCTGAGACGGTTCACTAATTCGCAAATTATCATTTACCAACATTACATTAGTGAACCGTATAAAATAATGTAAATATTGCTAAATTTAAAATTAAAACAACATTACTAGAAATATGGGAAGTAATTTTAAGGAAGTATTTAGAAAAGTAATGATCGCAACCGAGCCTAAGATTCCACAGACAGATGCACAGATAGTTACACACGTTAAACTTATGGTTCAGTAATGTTTCACAAATTATCATTTAGCAAACTGTATCGTTTTACAAATTTTCATTCCGCAAATAGGTGGGTACTTCATACTGCAAGATTTTTTTTTTTCGTGATCACAAGTCTAATGTAACCTAACCTAAGTAATAAGCCTATGTAACCTATTTTATATGAAACTGTTTAAGCATAAATACGTTTTACGAAATGAAAGTTTGAAAAATGAAACATTTGCCAAACGTACTTTTGGTCAAATGAACGGATATCATTTTATACATTTGCCTATTCCCTATGTGTCATTTCCTTCCGTTGCTATCGCTGCATCCGATGGTTTTATCATACTTTATTGTGTCTATTACTCTATTTGTCTGCTGTTTCGCAATAAATATTATAAATATGCTGTATTGTATACCCCTTTCGTTCCTAAGTACCGAGTTAATAGTATAAATATTTCAATGATCAACATGACTGTCATCACTCACGATTTTTACACAGAGTAAATCAGTTCTAAGCTTAGCACTTCTCTGAAGACATCTTTTTTTCTAAATAATTTATTTTTCTGCTTTAGGTATTCTGATATTTAAAATTTTACTAAATTATCTCTGAAAATAATAAAAGTCAAACTATAATAGTATATTTGCGTTGGTTGACTGTAAATACGAGCATGAATGAGATTTTTCCACTTATTTCTATTTTATTTTATCATATTTTATCGTTCCTTTTACCAACCCAAGTTTCAATTTATCATAATCAACTAAAGAAGCTCTTAATGTCGGTTGGTGACTTGGTGATTCTTGTACTACTTCGTATAATAGCTTAATAACATGAATTACGTATAATCGATCAAGTTGGGCTTTTACTTAGCCTAACTTACGTGCCCTAGAACAACTTCCAAAGCTAGTTTGACTTTTATTACTTTTTTGTTATTCAAGGCCTTTTGTATGCTTTGAATAGTTCAAACAGCTATAAATAACATTACTTTTTTACTTTTTAATTTTAATATTTAATAAATTCAAAATATTATCTACCTTAAGATACTACGGGCCACTTGTAGCAAATACTACATCTAATTTTAGTCTAAGTTCAGTTCGGTTGTGTCAAAACATGTGAAATGTCAGTATTAAATCTGGTTTTAAAACTAAATCTAGATTTTTAAGTAGTTTTAACTGTAATAATACTAAACATAATGATTCTTACATGCGAGTGATCAATAACAAAAACTTCACTGCTTTAAAAAAATCAGATTGTGAATCTCAGTCGTACTTATATTATGTACAAACCCAACTCACAAATTATGTAATACATAATAGGGTTTAATAAAGATAGCTCAGCATACAAAACATCCCTCAACCCCAACATAACTGGCATGACACATTAATTTACTCATCAAAAATCAATAGAGACCCAACCCGTCAACTCGGAAACTTCCAACCAGTAATTTACTCAGTCGTAATGCAAATCTGCCATAAATTGTCAATAAAGACATTTCGTAGTTCGATAGACCCTGCTCATCGGTCCATGACGATTTATAGGACAAGTTTTAGATGGAAAAAGTTTGTAATCCTGTCGTCCCTTTGGACTTTTTCTAATGTACGACCAATTGAGTTAATACTTATCAATGTATTCTACGTGACGTCTCTGTGGACGGAGGTCCGGTATGTACTTTTTCTCAATGGAGATCATTGAAGATGTTATCGAGAATAAGTAGTACAGCGTTGAGTGTTTCTTTAGAGATACGAGTATTCGTGTGTGTGATATGATGGGTCAAGGTTTTGATAATTCAGTTTTACCTATGAGCGGTTGCGTTTGATGAATTTAATACTTTGACAACACGCAGTTAACTTACCTCTAGTTAGTGACCCTGCCTGCATAGTTAGTTGTCCTACGTTCGATACTCAGGAATAAATATCAGTCTTGGGTATTTTATAAACAGTATAAATATGTATTTAAATAACCTACTCTTGCACCAGGAGATACACGATTTCAATACACATAAAGAAGGTATTATTTAAATAATGCTCAAAATAGAAACAAAATCAATCACGTCCATAAAAAAAAACTTTACTAAGAAACAGACAAAAGATGTTGACTCTATTTTTGTGAAAGTATTTATACCCGTAGTGAAGAGACTTACCGACTACCGTTGAATACTATACTGCCCTGCCAAAATGGCGCTATATCAGACAAAACTCCTCTAGCAATTGCAACCACGTTACTAACAGAGGAGGACAGAATCTGCTTTGGCTATTGAATTTGAGATACCACCTTTTAGCTTATTAGGGCAGTATTAGTAGTCCAAGTCTAGAGTTAAATTTAAACCTATGTGATTTTGTGTGTTAAAATTGTCATGTGATATTTATACCTGCTTCACAATATTTTCTGGGAATAGAATGTCCATATTCAATAACTTAACGATTAAACTTGATTTCTGTTGAAACCTACTCGTTCCTATTTTTTAAAGTAGCCATTTTTGATCATTCTCCTTTGGTATCGCAACATTTCAAAGAGGCTGCAGCGCTAGGCTTTGAAACCATTTGCTTTGCTCGCTTGTTTTTCGTCTGAACGCTTTTGGAATTTCCTGCAAAGTGAGAACCTGTGGCTATTTTACGTATAAAATTTCGTAAATTAAAAGTTTTGACAACTTTTTGTGTAATAATTTCAAGGCTTGGCAATGCATCTGGATAAAGGCTGCATAATATTTGTAAACTAATTCGCATATTTAATGAAATTTTATTTTACGAATGTTACAAACATCTCTTAGTAGAACCACGTCAAGATTAGTAGTGTTTTATCAATTGTATATAACTGGAATGCATTGACTGAACAATATCTACTTTGTTCAAAATAACTCAGCAAAAACCAGTTATTCTTTACAATGAAAATTTGGATCTACCGCAATGCCTATTTCAGAAAATATATCAATGCTGTAAAAATAACAAAGATCACAATTGAAGTAAAATACCTTATTGGAAATTGAATAGAATCCACGGAAGAAAAACAATTTATAAGAAGCTTGCAGGTGCCAAATGCAGAGAAGAGTAATTAAAAGATCCTACTTAATTGTTTACTGCATTGTCTTCGCTTTGTTCATTTGTCGTGTTTTTGCAGATCCACAGTGTTCAAGTTAGACGCAGTGTTATAACTACAGCCCGTCATTTATTTTCAAAATTTAACACCCTTAGTAAAAATCAAATTTTTACTCATCAACTCAAATATTTCTTTGACAGACAATGCATCAAATAAACTTCTAAATGTAAAAACCGCACTTGCGTGGACTTTCCAGTTTAAAATAAGTTAGATGATGATAACAGATCGATTGGAATATCCACTTGACAAATTGTTTAACTTTGAACCTTATCACCCTGTCAATAAAACACTGATTTCATGTTTACCCACCGCATCACATCGCATCAAAATGTACTTTGACAACGTATGCCACACACACGTGCTACTATTGTTGATAAAATGTTCTTGCTGCAGTGATAATATTTTTAACTGTTACTAGGGAAAGTTATTCGATTTTATCTTTTTCTTTATCTTTTGTCTATTAGTTTTTGTTTTGAGTATTATGCATAAAACGTTAAAGTAAGCGTTCAAAATTTGAAGTTTTCCACTGTATGTTAAAGTGTACTGTGGCAGTCCACCCGGCCCTGTAAGGTGATTAAATAATTTGCGTGGAATGCAGTTATTTTAACTTGCATTTCTTTTTTTGCTTTATTTGCATTCGCGTGTTTAATTCGTTCAACGTTTACTTGTTTCCGATTGGACTATTTGATTTATTCAAATATACCAAAAGCATTACATACCTACTATTGTACTTACATTTAAATAGTATAATGTCTTTTATAAATCTATTGTTATCTGAGGTAAGTTTTATCACTTTTATCACCATCTGTATGTCCACGTGGACCATTATCGTTAACAATATTAATTTTAACATCGTCATAACCATTAAACAAAGCATCAACTGAAAAACTTAACTCCAATCCTTCATCACCAATTACTTAAAACAATAAAGCACGCCACACGTGGCAGCCATCTTCTAAGTCAGCACATAAATCAAAAAGGCAATCTAAATCCGTCATCGCACTAAAGATGGCGTCACATTTTGAATTTGGAGCTCTGCCGAATAAGAACGCAGGTAATATGGGGCAAATAGCTCCCTTGCCGACCGTTACTCGGTAGAGCGATGGCATCGTATCTTCCCAGCATGTTGATAAGGATATTGTGCGATTGTGCGTCGCTGCACTTTACGACTTCATGTATAAAGAACTTCCATGTGAGAACGTAAAAATAGTTTTATCGAAGCAGTAAATTTAAAGTGGGTATGCTTCAAATGCAAACAAACTCCACTCCTAATCTCAATAATCATGTCGAGAGAGATGTTAAATCGAAACGGCTCCAAACATATGGACGTCTAAATTTAAAAAACAAGAAATAAGTTTACTACACTCAAACGTCCCGTCTAAACTCGGTTCACTTTATTGTTTAGAACGCGACACAAAAGTTTTTTTAGTGCACTTTTAAAAGCGTGGCGGGTTCTTGGATGATTTTGTTTTACGATGCTCTCGAAGCTTGGATTCCGAAACTGTTTGAACTTTATTTTATACCGAACTTCGCTGAGAGCACGGCCCTTTTTTTCTTACAGCTTTGTTTTAAACTTGGGTTATCTTTCATAAATTTATTTGCTTTAGCCTATATAATATCTGCCTGCTGATCTCTACTGAAATATTTTGTCTCAGCTCTTAAAATATCTGCTCTTTCGTCACTAATATTCGTATTGTCGACATCTATTTTTCCCGTCCCATTTTATACTTTTCAATAGAAGCTCTAATTTTAAAATTCATCCACAATGAATTCTAAAATTGGTTGTTGATCGCACTAAAACTCCGTCAACACAATTCTAGAATAAATATCGGATGTAAAATAAGTCCATTCGCTAAAAGTCCCAGTTGCACCGCCTACATATAGCCGCATCCATCCAAGCAGGAGCTCCGCTGGGACGTCAAAATGCACTGACGTCGTCTGTTTTGATAGTTCTCGATAAAATGGCTGTATATATTTTTATTTTTCATTAGCACTATCAGTATTTTATCGAGCCACCAACGCTGCGCCCCCCGTATGCGTTGTGTTATGATATTGACACTTAAGTACCCGGTCCTCTGGGATGAATTCAAGATTTTATGGTGGTCCTTATAATTTTTTATCACTTTTTATGGTCTCAAGGACTTCGAATTACGGGACATTTACATTCTAAAATATTGCTTCATAGTAAAATACTTAATTTAATAAGCCACCATGTTTTGTATGCATCCGCTCTTGGCTGACACATCCAAACTACTGTGAATGTTTTAGTAACTGAGGCGGATGAAAGTTTCTCACAACTCTGGGAGTGCGGAAAGCTCTGAGACATTAATTTAGATTGGAATTACGTCAACAAAACTACTTGAGACGTTGCTTTTTTAAACTTCTTTATACCTACATTTCTCAACAAAGTAAAGCTTATTTTTTTATTCCAAGGTTTATTATTACTTTACAGGTTACTTAAATTTTACAATAGTATTGCAAACGAGGCTGGCCTAGATATTTACCACGACTGCAACCATATATTTAAAAGAAAGTTAGACCAGTATCTTAGCCAAACTAATTCCCACAATATCTAATTGATCGGTTCTATTTTGTTTTATTAATTCTATTAATTCTAAGCTCGCACCTCTAAGTTTTTCGGAATTTATGTGCGAAATATAATTTGTAATCCATGAGCTTTTCGGTGAAGGAAAACATCGTGAGGAAACCTGCACACACTTGCAAAGCAATTTGACGGTGTGTGCGAAGTTCCCAATCCACACTGGGCCCGCGTGGGAACTATAGCCCGAACCCTCTAATTGTGAGTGGAGGCCCAGCAGTGGGACGTATATAGGCTGGATTATTATTATTATTTATAATTCTATTATAATCATATTATTTTCTTAAAAGTTAACTACATTCTAATAGTGCATGTTTTTTTTTTTGTATAAAGTTGTCCTAGATGATAATATAATGATGTGTTCACCTGTGATTGGGGTACATAAATACCCAAATATACCCAAAGACCATTTATAATGTACCATATCTTATGTACTCTGTTGGTGTCCCGTATAAATAAATAAATAAACTTTGACATGTTTAGTTTATAAAGGAATTCCATAATGAGAGATAGGTATTTCCCATAGCCATGCGGGTCTGTGGAGTGTAGAGAGCTTATTAATTAGCGAAAAATTCAAAACGAGGAACAATGTTTTAATAATTACCGCCGTTCATTAGTTTCATTACTGTCACCATTGCCATACTTAAACTAATTATTAAACTAATCATTAGTTACAACAAGACACTATAACCCCTGCGGGCTTAACATGCATGCACGAGATAAAATTTGACAGGTGCTAGGGAAATGAATACATCTATTCAATATTCTAACGTAAGACTTACCGCTTAAGGTCTAAAGTAGAAGTGTTTATAGCGCCCGGTGTTTATAAAAATACCAAAGAAGAGCCAGAAAGATAGTTGGAAGCCAACAAAACAGCCGAAATAGTCGACTCTCAAGTGAAAACAGAAATAGGCGAGCAATATGCCATTCTAATCAGTAACACTAGCCTATTTACCATTTCGCATCGGCGTATGTGATCGTTAATTCGTAATGCAGCTTCAGTCAGCCACCGATGATTAATTGACCTAGAGTGACCGACCAATTACTTCAATTATTTACCTCCGGTGTACTGTTACCGAACCATTCGATGTTTCGCCTTTAATTTAAATTATCCACGTCTGTATGGCTCACTAATTATACCAATATGACCCTTCATTAATTAAGATGGGCGTGAGCGAAGTTTCATTGTTTGGAGCTCTAAGTTTTCCTCAGGGTCGGACAACAGGTGCGGGAAACGTTTTAGACACGTTAATAACTCATAAATATTTGCCTGTACTAAATTGTCTGTACTCCAAAGCAATATTGTCATTAACTGTACTCATGGTATTTCATATTAAATTTAACTTCATCGAACGTATAATGTTAGTTAGTCACTCTCCGCGTAAACTCATTGGTCCAGCTGAAAATCAGCGCTGTGACTTGAAGTCGCAGTATCCTGGTCGCGTTTAACAAGTTATTGTCTTGCACTTAATATACGTTTTTCTTTCTTTCTTCATTCCTTCTTTCTTTCAAATACTTCCTAAACTTTTATGTATACGTATTGAACTTTTGCATAGTACCTCTAATTACTTCTCTAAAAACCTCCAAGTGAACCGTTCTTAAAGAATCATCCTCTTGAATTGTATCGTTACCAATAAATATTTCTACGGTTTCTTCGAGTTTATCTTCAGCCGAAGCAATCACTTAGGGTGCGGCTGTAATAAAAACAACTAACCCGTAAATTATTTAACCGTCGTTGTCTCATTACAGAATCCACTTAGTGTTTCCAGGATGGATATTTCGACTCGTAATAGTTCGCTTTATGACTCGGAATTAAAATCAGTTTGCAGGGCAGTCACGCCGGCAGTTAGGGTGAATTTTATACTAGTTCAAACATGTAATGCGTTAAAGTTTTGGCTCTTATGGCTGCTTAGTTATATTAGTTATTGTTATGAGTGAAACTGGTCTTTTATATGCCTATAAACTGCCGTCAATGCACTGTTTGCCGTACCGACTAGTATCAATATTTGCCTTGTGCAGCCCCTTGTGCTTTCGATGCTGGGGTACCTAGGGCGAGATGAATGTTTATACAAACGTTACGTAAACAAGGACATGAAAATCTTCAATCCACTTGACCTCGATTCGTGCAAATCCACCCCAAACCGTGCCAGCGTCATACACTGGGATCGATACGAGCCAACGTAAATAAATCACCAAGTTTGAGTTCACGAGACTCGGCTCGTACGTACAGATTCCACTTTGATGTCAGATGATTACAAAGGTAAACAACCAGCATCTAATTAGCACGTAAGAGGATCGCATCGGTTTTCGGGGTAATCGCTAATCAACGTCTCTAGGAGAAGGTATGCTAATTTCCGCAATCGTTAAACGTTATACGTGGATGATATGGTTGTGATTGTGTTAGGAAAAATCCTCTCAGCAGGAAAAACATTAAAAATATAGGAAAACAAAAGGCAAACGCACGTTGCCCATTTTCCTGTTAAGGAACGTTTAAAAACGGAACAGATGAAAAATTCTCGCATAGGACAATTTGAAGCACAACTAGAGTTTTAAATCTGTGAAGTCCGAGCTCCCTCCGCAGTGACATAGTGGATGTCCCGTCGAGGACGGAGGCCAATCCGACTCCCTCGAGTGGCATGCCGTCACTCGCCGTAGCCCGTTTGACGCCATATGCGATTGCCCCAACCACGAACGATCGTTAATCCTCATCAACCCCGTATAAATTCACAGCGTACTTTCAAGGTACTAAGGTTAAGTTTCGAGTGGACGTAAATTGTAGGGGAGGTAGTGTCGGTATGGGGTGAAATCCCAGAGGCGACGTACGGCGCGGTGCTCATCATTTCCCCATTGTCTCGTTAGACAAAAATCAAAAACAAACACTCGCAGTCGGGATTTTCGATGTAAGTTCGGATGATTCGCAATCATCCTGCGGAGAGTCAAGCTATTTATTTGGTTGGATTGTGCCTCGGGGATTAAAAGCTGTCAGCGAAGTGATAGAGGCGCCGTAACCCACAACTGTTAACCGTATTAAGCCAACGGATAATGGTCTTGATAACTTCATTACAGCACCATTCCATTTATGAACAATGGAATACAATATACCGTTTATAACACTCCATTTGGAAATGCTTACCGTTGCGTGAATAAAATTTTTGTTTTTGTTAATAAATCTTAATAAATCGAATCTAATAACTGCTCAAATAATCACAATGCATTTTTTTCGACAACTTTATTTGACATGCCGTCAGTCGAATTATTCTACTCAAGTTGAGGACTTTATCTACTGTGAAATACAATCGCAGCGTTGACTCAAACAATAACGCAAATGAACATCCTTATTGAAGCTTTTCGTATTACAAGGCTACATCCAAAGTCTATCACTTGAATAATATCAGTTCCCCCATATCTGCATGCGTTTCATCGGCGTCTAAACATTGAATTACTTGAGATTTCCCCATCCTTTGGATAAATGTAATTCTTTCTTCGAAGATTGCGCCTCGGAGGCTCGCGTCTCGCGGAGACGTGACCACAATACGCAAGGCCTCCGTTGTCTCCAACCTCCTTTTTATCTCTATTATTTATTCTTCCGATACGCGAACGTCAGCGTTTGACAACTACAGTTCATGTCGAATAAATTGTCGGTGAAATTGTACGCTTAAGAGTGAGTTACGACTGTGGACGAGGTCTTTCGGCTGCTGTTTTGCTTAGGTTGGGCAGATTTATCACTCGCGTTTGTTTTTAAGAAAATTTGCTTTCCATTTTTGCAGCCAGACCCTCGTTTTTTTATTCCAGCGTCTATAGCGTGACTACCGTACGCTGCCGTTTCTTGTCTTTAGCAACCATTTTGCCTGGAAAAGTAAAGTGAAAATTCTCACAATCGTCTCGCAGAGTAGTCGTTTTAGAAAATACCTCGCAGCGAAGATTATTTCTAATGCCCGCGCTCGAGACGCAATAAACTAGCGCGATGATAATAAAAATGTTCAGCTTATCCCTTGTGTTGCTGCTGTAAATCTAAACGGCGAAATACGAGCGATTTTCTACCTTACCGCCTTTTATTAACGTCACGATAGAACGTTTTAATTTTAATAAAACTGAACATCGGCACGCCCGACCTATTTGTCAACCTTCTTTACTTTTGCTGGCATAAAATCATACAGTCACACTCTGTGTAACTACAACTCTGTTCGGGAAATGCGTTTCCGCGCAATCGAAAAGGCACTCTTCAATCGAGGAGTTAAGATGTAAAACGGTATGCTGATCTCGGTCCAGAGGCGCATGAAATATGAAATTCCCGAAGGGAGTCGCGCAGGATTTAAGCTTTTCTCTTTAAAGTAATAAAGGTGTGTTTTATTTGCGCTAGAAAGGATTATGTTTGGGATTTGGACGAAGAAACACGTAGGTGAACCATCGCTCATGTGACAAATTTCTACGTTTGCCTTAACGCGGGGCACCATGCGCGGAATACAATATCAGGTGTAGGGGCTGGAATCTCGCATTGATTTACATACGGGGAAAAGGGTCATAGGTGAGGTAAATTGGTAACGAAAAATTGACATAGCGGTAAATTTAATCTCGCCGTAGTCTTAGAAGAGAATATTCTGCGTAAGGATCGATATGGTAATGACGGGAATGCAGCCAAATTCTGGCAATTTCACGCGAAGGTTATGATCGTGTTCGGCGCATAGACAAATTGTGGCAGTGGTTCCCCAGGGACCAAGTTTGACGGTTCGTTTATGCGACTTTGTGGGATTCAAATTGTAGTTTCTTTTTGGCTAGTAACGAAGGTAACAATACGTGCGGAAACCGGCTCCGGTTATTTCTGGGATGCTCCGCGACTGCGGGGTTACTCCGAGCCGACGTGATTCCGCTCCGCAACCAACTTGCCAATTGTATATTTATGAGTTCACTATTTTGTCGGATTGAATTTTGTTGTAATTCGATTTTTTTCTAAGCAAACATGATTGTATTGGGTGTGACGTCCCGGACTCTTTTATATGTGAATACCGAATGAAAATAGGATTTGTTGCTTGACTAACAACTACGCTCATCTGAATAGAAAATTTCGTAATGGAAATATAAAGGTGACAGATAGGTCGAAAATGTTTGGGATTCTTATAGAAACTACCGAAAAGCTATGAATAGATTGCGGGCTTCACAGTCGAAGCGACTTTGCTGATGCAAAATTACAAACTGACAACATCTTTAATAAGATTAAGATTAAGATAAGATAAGATAAGATAAGATTTTAGTCACTAACAAAACCAAAACCGTACAGCCTCAGCGGGCTTAACATTCATGGACGAGATAAAATTTCACAGGTGCTAGTTAAATGAATACATCTATTCCATATTTTAAAGTAAACGCTAAATATTTAAAATAAAAGTATCTCGCCCTGTCTTTTATTATCTTTTATTAGTAAGAAACTAAGTATAGCGATTTTTACTTGTTTATAGCGATTTTATCAAGACGGGACACTTTTACGTTACAATATGGAATAGATGTATTAATTTCCCTAGCACCATGTGTACCGTAATGTCCAATGTTATCTCGTTCATGCTTGCTAGGGGGCCTGTATGGGAATCTAAAATAAAATTTGAAGTTTCAAAAGTTGTTTTTGAAGAACCAGTATCAACGGTGAATATTATCGGGATGATATCATGAACTGTCAAAAGCAGTCATTCAAAAACAATGTGGTCAAAATTGACCGGTCATCAGTTATCTTCGCGGACGTCCTGCCTCGCCGGTCTTATCGTCCGCGGAGGAAACAGCCGTTGCATTTATTTATGTGTCGCCCACTGGGCCTCTGGAATATGCGAATTAGTTCGATTCTGTTTTATCCGAGGGTGATCGTTTTCCGGCGCTGTGTTCATTAATTTCAGGACTTTGTGGAATATGTATGGAATTTGATTGTAAAGTGGATTGTGGATGTTTTGATTTTTTGTGGAACCGAGGACAATTGCTAAGGTAATTTTTTTATGATGTAATAATTGAAACATATAATAACTATTTAGTAGGTATATGTATATTCATATTACTTCTAATAGCTTTGTTTAATTTGGCGTACATTTTTAAATTTAGTTTTGTGTGCAAATGCGCGTTCGTTTATCTCAAAGGCAATCTAATTACAAGATTAAGCTTCGTAAAATAACACCAGAACCAATTTATTCCAACAACTGCGCCAAAAGCTAAAAAATCTATTTTGTACATTCCCTGGCATTATGCAACCCACTTACAATTAGCATTCCTTATCCGGACGACTTGCTCCCAACTCGAACCTAGTGGTGGAAAAGGGGGGAGTTGGCAAAAATTCTCGTCTAACGAGCTCATTGTTCTTTTTGTTTGGACCTCCTTTGTGAAGGGTTCCGTTGCCAGCATCCTTAATTATCGCATTGAACAAGTTTTGTGACTATTTGATTAGTTGTTGCTTATTTATAAGTTTTACGCATTTTGGCTCGTGATCCTGTCAATTCTGCTGCATCATTATTATTATACAAAATATTAACTTTAGCTACAGTTACATCGTCTTTAACTTCAGGCATTATGTAGTCAGTGTTTTCTGAAGCTTAATCAAAACGCAGTGCTTATTTCAAAACATTTTTAATAAACGTCCGTAAGAAACTTTAAGATTTTCTTCAAACCTTTTAACCGCAAAGCTTTTCTGCTTAGCCAGTCTTATAAAGGGCTTACTTGACATCGTTGCTCTGAAAAAATCTTTTCACATGCAGTCTGCATACTCAATTACGGAGTCCGGTAATGAGGTACAGTCGAAACTAATTTTATTTTCTTCAGGTCCTTTGAGATGAGCGTCTTGGGACGTTTGCCTTAAATTAAAAAGTTTTCGCTCGCCGTCCCCGAGCCTCCACCGGTTTATTCATTGCTGATACTTTTTCCTTAATGATCTCACACGATTACACTAAGTCGTGAAATTTTTAAAAATCCATCAGCACCTCAGCATCTATGAAAATATTTTACGAAATCCATAATGAGATATTTTCGAGGATGCCGCGTTGGCGAAATTTGAAGGCAATAAATTAAATTACGAGCCTGAGGATTTCTTGGCGACGCATTATTTTTGTGTATCTACATCCAAATTTATTAATGTACTAATGCCATTACGTTTATTATATGAAGAGGACATTTATAACATAACGAGACTCCTAATAATATTTACTCTTTCGAATCAATACTCGTGCATAAGCTGCGAAGGCAAAGCGCGCTGAGTGGCTCTTGTCGATACCACATTTTTCATGAAAGCAAAAGCAAGCCACAGCATTACTTAAAGGTTCTTAAAGATCAAAGACCTATACACTGATTAAAGGTAAATCAACGTGTAGAAAAATATTCAGTGCCATTTTCAGAAGGTTTTCCTTATTACCTTTTTGCAGGTCGGAAATATGGAGAGAGCAAAGCTTTCGTAAGCAATATTTTCACTTCAAGTGGCGTGATGCTTAGTCGGTTTCATTTAGCGTAAGCGTTAAATGCGATTCTAGTTTGAACTTCTCGAGTCGAGTGAGATGAGAATTGTTATTTTAAGTTATAATTTAAGAGCTCATTAAACTAGTTGGAATCACAAAATTTAACGCGCCAAATAAGTATAATCTGAAAGTTAGACAGTTCAAAATTAGCTGAAATAACTATGTTAATAATGACATTTATAATAAAGTCATCACTTTTTACCGTTGTTCTTGTTCGTTTATGGAGAATTATATTTTCTAATAAAATACCCATTGTTTTTCAATCCGAACTGCAACTGAATTAATGCAACTTCATCTCAATCCCATTATCCTCAATTATTTATATTTCTTTGTCTTTCTCGATTCTTCGATCTCGTCGATGTCTCGTTAATACTTAATAAATATATATGGAAAAAATAGCTTCTTAGTTTAAAAATTTCTTTGTGGTTGTCTCTTGTTTGCTCTTATTGTTATCTCCTTATGTTCGGTCGGCTGCCGTGTACTTTGTCTTTTGATGTTGCTCTTCTCTATATTTATGCCTTTCATTTTACGTACCCTCATGAAACCTGTTTCTAATGAGAGTAAAAGAAACGCTCAATTTTATTTGTCACAATGAATATTTAACAATGAACGTTGTCTGTATTCTATATTAAATTTAATTGCAAATTCTGAGGTTTGTATTGAGTTCGTATATGGAAACTGCAAATTCAAAAGATTTTTTTTTTCAATTTAAACACAAAATACACATAAAAACCTAAATACTTGCCTAAATATACTACCAAAACGAAATAAATTAACGTAATCTTACTTTGTGTGTGTTTTGTTTAAATAAAAAAAACTATCAGAACAAAACATCAAAACAAAATGTTAATTTATCAGTAATATTTGCCCCTGTGTAATTTTTTTATCTACTAACATATCGTAAAACCTCTACAACGCGTTCAGAATCTGTAGGAACACATACTCGTCAGATGCTATTATGAAACTCGCTTTGCGACTCGTTTCATAAACCACACTCGGGTTGTAACGCCTGACATTACGCAGTCGTCACGTAAATCTACTATTAATGCTCTCCGCCTTTGAAAAGGCTGCATCTGTAGAAACTGTAACGCCTCTAAGCCTGCCCGCACATTGGGCCACCAGTGGCCGCCACAGCGTAGCCACTAGTGGCCGCCACTAGCTGCGAACGAGTTTTTTCATACATTTTGTATAGCATCGGCGCACACCGGGAGTTCGAGTGGCCGCGTCTGAGCCACAAGCTGCGGTAGTCGCCCGCGCTCGCTACTAGTGGTCGCGTTTAGTGGCTCGCCTCCCGCGCACAATTGGCCACAGTCGCCGGCTTCTCCAATAAACAATAGACAATAGTGGCAGCCACTAGTGGCCGCCACTCAGCCACCGGTGGCCGCAATTGTTGCCTGAGTGGCGGCCACTAGTGATCGCGTCTAGTGGCGGCCACTAGTGGCCCAATGTGCGGGCGCCGGGCAGGCTGTCTTAGTATGTTTCCGAATAGGCTACAGAAAAATTAACCTCACTTTTTTTCCAGGCCTGGGCCGCCTCCACCCCTACGGCTCGGGCAGCGGCAGCGGCTCCAGCTGTGGCAGCGGCCGGCGCACGCGCAGCCGCGGCCTGTCCGACTCGCCCGCGCCCACCACGCCCACCTCCACGGACAACGGCTCGGACGCCACGCTCACCGACTCCGAGCTGCCGTTGGCGAGGGACTCTACACTACTTGTGCAAAACGGTTAGAAGATACCTTATCTGTAGATAAGTTGCTTTCTACAATAGCTACCGATTTTCAATAATAAAAAGCAAGCTTTGAAATCCAACTGCATATTTTTGTATTGTCTGTGTATGTTAAAAGCCACTCGTATGTTTTAAACCCGCTATATATTTTTACAAGTGACCGGCCCTCGCTTTGCTCCCGGTACTATCATGTACATAAACCTTTCGTGGAATATTATCTAAGTGATGGTGAAACCCGCATTAAAATCCGTTGCGTAGTTTGAAAGATCGAAGCGTACATACAGAGGGACAGACAACAGGAAGCGACTTTGTTTTATATTATGTAGCGATTAAAGTACGCAGTGGTACTCGCAACGCTGATAAATATAATGATACCTCGTTTGTCGAAATAGGACCATCCGTTTAGCATCTATGAGGGAACAAAGAACCATGCTTTGTACAGTCGAGTTCATAAATATGTGTACACGGTTACTACCTTGTCACTTTAATCGCTGTGACAATTCATATATGGCAGTTTAAACACGACATTAAAGAGATAAGGTACTGAAATGTACACATATTTATGAACTCGACTGTACATACGTACATTCAGGTCAATAACTTTAGAGCATGTGCAGATGACGCGTTTTACGCTCGCGCGTAGACACTCGCGCGTTCCCGAGATACTAGAGCTACATACATCCCGTCCAGGAAGGGTAGCACAAGTTGTATTTTCTCGCTTGTCGCTCAGTGCATCTCTTTCGTTACGGGCGATTTGTGCTAGCCGCCCAGGAGGAAACGCGTGGCAGCATCTGGACGGGTGTATGTAGCTCTAGTAACTCGGGAACGCGCGAGTGTCTATGCGCGAGCGTATAAGACTAGGCAGCCTTCCATTGAGCGAAGCGGTGTGAAAAGGACTAATCACCTTGTAGAGTACCCACACGCATAGCACACAGAAACTAGAGGAGTGTGAGTCTTTTCGTGCCGCTCCGTATATCTCCGCTTCAATGGAAACGCAGCCTTAAACGCGTCATCTGGACAGGCTCTTAAATACCCTCCTTCTTTGACAGTCATTTAAAGCGGCTACCACACGCGCAAGCTTCACCACAGTTTTACCTGCGCAAGCCAAAACTGAACACTTCGTGTCTATAGAGTTATACCAACCACACGCTCCGTGTTCCGTGTACAAACCGGCCTGCGCAGGCAAAACTGTGGTGAAGCTTGTGCGTGTGGTAGGCCTATAAGAACTGTTAAAATGTATGGAATTGACCAAAGCGCTTGATGGGGTCGACCAGCAGCATACTATCCAATACATTTTCGATAGATAACGATTACGTTCGCAGAAAATATCTAGGCCCACAGAGCAAAATGATAATGGCAATGGCAATCATACTGCGTGGATCAAACGTCAATGTCCAGGTGTTTTAGCCAGTTTACTGCGGCGGGCGTAAATTTATGCAGCTCCTCCATGCCTCCAGGAAAACAGCGAAGTGGGCAGTCATTTATCACGTGGGAGAGGGTCTGATCAGGTGATCCGCAGTCGCATTGTGGTGACTCCCTCAATCCCCACTTGTGCAGTTCCAGAACCTTAACTAACATTTATTAGTTTGAGATCTTTTATTCCTTAGAAATGAGATCGACTGGCATTTTTTTTGCAGAAACTGACGTTTTCTCGCAGATTACATTTTTCAAATAAATTGGACATTGCTTAAAAAGTTAGGAATGGCCTCCTAAGGTCATTTACGTGTTGCGGCAAAGGTCCCATCTCAATTTTAAACAGCAAAAAAACAGTTTTTATCTCTAATAACGCAACTACTCTATTTACTTGACAAACTCTTGTTATTAATGCATTAACAGATATTGACATTTGAAGCTGTTACAAAAATAAATCTAAAAAACACACCTCTCGTTTTCATGCCTACATTCACCGTAAATCGTCACTATAGCTTTGATTCAACGTGTATTTCCTTTTTAGTGTGTAAGTGAAATCCGAACGACACTTTGCGAGAATGTGTCGTTATTTGCGTCCCGCCAAACGGTGTTTGTGTTTGATACAAATTGGTTTGTTTCATGTGCTTTGGCGTAGTTTTTGTTACTTGCTTCTTGCTTCGTGTTCCTTAAAAGTATATTTTGATTTTTAGGCGCTTTCACAATTTGTTGAGAAGTCACGCTTTGACAATGGTTCACTAATGTTTTACCAAAAAGCGTTTCACAAACTGATTCATTTCACAAACATATCGTTTATTGGCAAACCACTTTCTTTTCTGTGACTGTAAATATTTCAGGATTTTTATAAAACTAACCTTACCTAACCTAACTTATAGGGTTCTACATGATGGTCCAGAAATAAATCCTGTAAAGTAAAAGTTTTAAACAGACAATGTATTGAATGTATTCTACGTGTCTCAATGCGTAGCGCATCGTTGCACCTGCATTCACGAACGTCAATGAAAGGTCTCAATGCTTACACTATACTTCGACATATGAGTCAAGTTAGGTTTAGTGTATACACTACAATTACAAGCATTTACGATGTCATATGATTATTCATCACATCTGTAACCACGATCCCAAGTTTACATTTTCCTTTCGTTATATTTTTTACTGCTGGGCAATCTCCATTCATTCCTTCCACATAATTATTTGTGCAAAATCTAGTACATAAAATTATAGAAAGTGCTTTCAAATTTCTCAAATCCGTAAGTAACCCAAATTACTGTGGCTGTACTTAAAATCCTTTAGCAAAATAGATCAAAACGATACGTTTTTGACTTTGAACTGAAAGTATCGACACTGCACCGCTTTACTTATTTAACGCTCCCAGTGCCCATGTCGTTGATTTGCGTACAAATTGGACTAGAGTATTGAGGCGTTGGCAACGAATGTGGGAAGGCTAGAGGATACGGCGTTAAAAGTGTTTGCGGGGATGCAAAATGAACCATGTGATTGCTTGCGAATCGCATTATGGCGCAGTGTCACAGAAGAACAGAAATTTGAGGACTGGAAGAGATATTTCGGCAGATTAAAAGTCATTGATCATTACCAAAAACGTCTGAGAAAATTTGTTTAGAATATTTCGACTTGTGTTTGATGCCTCGATGTTACTCCATTGCTCATTATTTAGTAACTCCTATTGACTGTAAGAATTTCTCAAAATCAAAGTTCGACCAAAATCGACCTATATCTTATCGCCTAAAATGCTTTAATAAATTAATGTCATCTACAAATATTTGCTCAGAATGAACAAGATTTAAAGTCAAGTTTTAAATCTGTGATGTCTGTGATATTTTATTAGTTACAAAAACTACATCGTCTTTCTAAGCATCGTTATTTCTTACTTTGTTGGAGACAAACCTCAAATACGAATCTGAGATTTAAAATTCAATTTTAGATTATCATCATGACTTAATACAAAATAACGATAAGCAGAATAAACAACAGCCTCATCCTTAACTTATATCTCGGTAATGTGAAGCCGAACATGTCCCGGCTTCATACGGGCCCTTTCTAGTCCCTGCCGGCCCTGCAAGGCACGGTGACACAGAGGCCGCTTACGTAATGGATTTTTATCGCGTCGTTCCGCATGAAAATTGGATAGGAAATCCACCCGAGACCCGCTTTTAATTCGCCTACCGTCGGATTCTATAATCGTTCTAGATTTCATTGAATGCAATTTAATTGGAATTCTCTAGATGTGCTCGATTAGAATCGATTGCGTTAGTAGAACGAGCGAAATTTGTATTAAACGTCGTGACATCTGGTTCAGAACAGCTAATCTCGACTTGATTTTGCGCCTTAGGATGCCTTAATTAGTTTTGCGTAGTGTCTTGTCTTTCACAAGCTTCGTTATCGGAAGATTAATATGCATAGCCATTATGTTTAAAGATTATTTGTAATGTAACAGGTTGCTCTTGTTATCATTATCCCGGTGACCTTTGCGTTACTAATTACAACTAGTTTTATGCCCAACTCCAACAAAGCGATAGTTGCTAACTTGTTCCGCAAATACAAATGAACAATTTCGATCCCGCCGCATGTTTTCAATGTTTTCCTCGGCTCCGTAAACTTTCTCACCGAAATTTGGGTACGGCGTTTGTTTACATTCAGTTTTTGGGTCCCAATTTAAACTATACCGGCTTTTATTTGTCATTTAGTACGACATTTGTCGTTCGGCGGCCTGTCCGTCCCTACCCTTTGTTTGCGGCGGTATATATTCTGCCGATGTTAGGCCGGAATAAAGGAACGACGTTTAATCTTTAATTTGGGTCGCCCACGGACTTCATTTTGCGTCGCACGTTAATTTCGGTAAGTGATGTGATCCTGTTTAGCTTTGTGCCCGCTATACATTTTAAGGGTCATTATCTCTTTTTCCTTGCTTTAATCTAAATTGTAACTTTGAACAATTAACTTCGCAAAACACATTGCGATAACGCGCATCGATTAGTCATCCTGTAATTGTAAATATCCGGGTTATAACGATTCTAAATTTAAAAGTGAATTCGTATTACAAATCGGTCGGATGACCGTAATAAACGGGCGACAAGTCGTAAACGGCGCGACTGTCGAATGTGTTAAACAATTTGATACGCGGTAACAACGACGTTTTTATGTCGCGATATTTTCGTCGCACGACGAGTGTCCCCTTTAATTGCCGCTATTAAACGCATGTTTGTGACGGATTGTTGAACGATAGATGGCTCTCGGTGGTTTCCTAAACCGGTCACTAGATAGTCGTCCTTCTCTAGCCTGTAGTTATGTACTTACATTAGAATGTGATGCATGCGTTTCTGTTTCGGTAGCAGTCGTGGGATAATCATAATGAAAGCCGGAAATTCGTTAACGAATATGGCAGCGCTTCGTTAAATTTTATGTGTGTTTGTTTAATGAATGAATGTCTTTTTGAATCCCATGTGGTGCTTCGAGCGCTGTTTTGCCTTGTATAAAATGAAACGTAAGAGCGGCTTCTCGGTAGACGCTGTAGTATTACCAAGTAACCTCGTTATCTTACTTCCCCCAAGATATACAAGGGTAAATAATACTTGTTTCATATTAGATTTGTAAAGACCGGAATTCTAAGAATAAAAACAAGAGTTGACTTTGTTTTAATTCTAAGAAAAAATCTAGGGAATACAACATCAGCATAACAAAGGGAACATTTTTGGGATTACACAAAGATAACATTCCTGAAATATAATCTCATTAAATGAACGTCGCAGTTTTTCTCGTCTGTTGGACTATCTCACTCCCAGAAATGCCGGAATTAAGGTTTCCATATTCATCCATCAAGGGAATTCCGCGAAATTTCGTTCACTCATGGCACCCCTAATCCTTAAGACGAATATCTCAAACTTACGGGCGGAACGAATAATCACAGGGTTGTGACAAGCGAGAAAAAATGTAGAATTCGTCACTTAATCCACGCAGCCGGGGATTTGAGTGTAACAAATACCTAGCATTAGACTTGACTGATGAAGTCCCGCGTTATTTTACACTTCCGCGTCGTCAACTTAAGACAGCGCGAGAAGCGATAAAACTCACCGTCGCCCCCATTAATGCCCGGAGCAAGTCTCAAAAGGAAAGCTAATAGACAAGATTGTTACAGTACATTGAGCGTAAAAATCCATTCGTAAGCCTAAGATGCTGAACGAATCGTAATGCTTAATGAGGTAAAGGTCTTTACCGTGGGGATACTACAAAGTCAGCGCAGATTAAAAACGTTTCGGAGGCCGCGCTATCCTTAGTTTGAAGCCTGTTACAAGTCCTTTATCGCTCCGGCTCGGCCTGCGCATTACGGTTTGTTATTTGTCGATACCCAGCAAACCCGACACAAAGCTGGAACCTCCTTAGTTTGCTCGACAGCACAAAGGAGTCCGTATCAGTCCGCCGACCCAGCGGACCTTTAAAAAGTGCCAGTCCTTTGAGAGACCAATCCTTTAATACTAATTGAATCATAATTTGGGAGACGGAAAGTTTCTTTTTATGTAAATCTTTTTGGCCTCAGCAGGCTCAAAGCCCCGAAAAATGGAGGCTTAATAACCTTGAATTTGCAAAGTCTTTATTTGGGTCGTATAATCGGGATTAAAATTTATTCCCTCCGAATTTCCTTTTTTCATCTCGTTGTAGGTGAAATGGCGTTCCGTAATTGATGCGGGCTGTAGTGTAAAGTGAACTATAAAAGCCTGATTGTCGGTAGTAATAACCTTTATAGGTTTAATTTTATTTATTATTTTAATTTGACTCTATAGCCTTATTTTCTGGCGTTCTGTAAAATTTAATTCTTTTATGTCTTGTGACAATTGCGGCTTTTTGGAATGTGTTTTACGAGACAAATTGGTCTGAGTTTCTTTCCGCTGCGGATACTTGGCTCGGGATCATTTGAATATTTTCTCGTGGATACTTTTTGTTTAATTATATTGCTATGCAAATGTTTGCTTAAAGTCTAGACGTGGTCTTTGTTTTCGGGACCGTGTTAGGACATCGTTACAGGGATAAAATTGTTTTGCAATATTTGTGTTTACAGCTTGGTTTAGTCCTATAAAATCATGTTAAATGTTTTGCTGACCTGTTTTATAACTTATATTCATAAACATTAGCCTGATACAAGTCCGTACATTGAAAAAAGCGTTATGATTGTGAAGGTCATATATAATAACAAATAAAGGATCGTGACGTCTGTTCACGTCAATTGTCGAGGCCTATTTCCTGCAATATATAAAGCGATTCCGTGAGGAAAAAATAAAAACCTCACCTCTCTGGCGTCGCTTAATAGCCCTCCTAAGTTCGAAGCGAAATCAAGAAACAATTTACCACCTCGCCGATAAATCTCGCCGACAATTTCCGAAACGTTATTTTTCTATCTAGAATGTACTGCGGGCTCATCTCGCGAAAGAAAATCGCACCTACAATCCCATTATAGGTCCCTATTCCAGTACAATTTGCGAGCACGGAACGCGAGCAATTTTCAAAGTTAGATGAAAATATCGAGGAAGCCACGGGGGCAGCTTTCGGCGTCGTCTTGCAGATAGTTCCCGTCGATTCCTTCTCATTTCTTATCTTTATTTTGTGTTGCAACATTCTTCAAAATTGTATCACAAAGAAGAAAGATACGATTGTACTTTGTTAGGTAATGGAGGTCAAAGTAATTGAAAATCAGAAGCTAAATCATTTTTTGACATCGTTCTACATCTTATTCAGATATATGTTAGTCTTTTGTAATATTTAATACTTAAGATGTCATGTTGTGGTAATAACCCGACGAAAACAACGACAAAATCAATAAACTCACATATCCAAGTACCTTTAGTTTTAAATCATAAACACAATTATTGTATTGTGAAACTCGGCGATCGCTGTATATTATCGAAAGACAAAGGCTTTTCCCATCCACCATTCAGGATTCTGCATAACGAATAAAATATCACTTGCAAAATTCCGGGAAACCATGGCTCTGTTGGTATAAATAATGAAGCCAGACCGTTCAATATTTCAACTACCTTGTAAAGGTCTGGGAATTCAAAGCGAGTATCAAGATTGGCTCGTAGATCAGCATCAATATTTTCTATTAAGTCAGAATGGCTTTCAAGTTCATTGATAGGGAGTTTAGTTGGGAAAAATATATGTTATTTAATAGAAGGCTTCTTGAATTTTATAATTATATTTAATGTTAAATAAAAATGTGTGTTTTAAATAATCTTATGGAAGAGCTTAACTCATTTTAAAACCATTTAATAATGTTTTTACAATTATTAAAGCTGCTGTAAATGAAAAAAGAAAGAATGTAACAAAAGTAACCGTGTTGTACAAAGTGTAAGGTCCTTTTTATTAGTCACCTCTTCTCTTCTATTAAACCGCGTCACTCAACACCTCTATTCCGAAGGCTGCCGTAGAAGCAATAAATAATCGTTATAAAATAAAATACGTCTTCAAGATACGAGGATGCAACAAAGGAAAAAGGAGATATAACGAAAAGTGGCAATTTTGGCGCCTTGCAAGAGAGTACCTTGTCCTCGGTAAACTTATAAATACTGTCACGGGAATCTCTCTGACGTTGACATAGAACATATTTTACTACTCCCAACCGCAAGGGAAACGTTGTCTTTTTAACACAGATACCGTGTTCGGTTTTTTCTCGCGAGGGGGGCTTAGAAACTTTTTGAGGGTTATATATCGTTTAGGCCACACTCGACAACTTTGTAGATTAATTTGAACGTCGAAATGCGAAAATGCATTACTCGGCGCTTTTGCTAGTCTCGCTTTCATTGAATCTTGCGGAGTCCCTAATGAGTTCAGTGACAGTTATGAATAAATCATTAGTATTTATAGTACCTTCAAGTTTTTATTCGGAATCTTTATAAAATAAATCGACATCATTGAACGAAGTGTTGACGTAAAAAAAAATCTTGTTAACTTCAGGGAATGGAATAATCCTCGCTAAATATAAATTAAAATATTGTCCCGTATTGCTGAAGAACTCGGTGTGGTTGTTGTTAGAATCCACACGGTTTAGCGCCGCGTCTGTTGTGAGAGTAAAAGTTTCGCAGCACGCCCTTAAGCCGATAACAAGAAAATCAAATTCCGTCCGCACAATGTGTAGCTCGCTGAAAATTCCTCAAAAGAAGAAGTTGTTAACAAAAATACGCTGAGACTCAGTGCCTGTGGGCCCCTGATAAGACGCAGGGATCCGCAGTAAACACCCGCCCGGGGAACCACTTTTGCAACTATGGGATGTAAGTAGCAAGCGTTTACGATAGCGGGTAGCTTCACCCTAAATAAGACTTTTACTGCTGAATGTTGTGCTACTTCTTTTTGATTTATTTTTTTCACACTTACGAAGATAACATTGTGTTTTGTACTTAGTTTCTCATATTTTTCAACTTTGCCATGCTTCAAACCAACATTTTATAGCGTAGGTATTGACGCTGGTTTCTCGCCTCTCGCTAGTGACTTGTCCTGATGCTTTGGAGGCATTTACAAGCAAATACCTAAATATTTCAATGAAGGCGTTTTCAAAGAAACTGTGTATTGGCAAAATTTGTTAATTAAGCAGCCCGTTTTGTTTCGCTTCATAAATAGCTAGAGGTAAAGTTGAAAATTAATGTTCTTATTTATCTGCGCCTCCATTTTATTATTGTGTTATTTATTAACTTTCAATATTGAATGAATTTTATTGTAATAAAATTTGACTATAATTTACTGGAGTACTTATATTCTTGTGCTTTTCATGAAGAAAATTGTACAACCATCATAATACTTCCAAATTAATTAAGAAGCGCTTTCGAAATATCATCTTTTAATTATGAAATTCCACTAGACATAATTCAGTGATAACTGAACCATCATCAATCAAACTTAACAAATGCAGAACTGGCTGGGAATCATGACAAAAGTTTCAAATCGAATCGTTGCTTGAGGCTACTCTCAAATCTTATTACAGTCACAGAAGTTTAAAAACAGAACGTCAATTCGCTAAACCCTGACACAAACAAGTTGTTTGTGCTCACAGATCAATAAACTCTTGCAAGATACGTAAATTCTCTTACAATTAATGTAGTTTCTTTGATTCGAAACCGGTTTTTACAGGTTTTTTTATATTCATAATATGCATAAGACGCCATTTGCATAATCATTACAAGATTATATCGTTGCCCTAAGTGTGAAAATGCATTTGAAAATAATGAGGTGAGGTGAGTCGCTTGAGGTGCGAGTTTTATGCTCAACTTACTTAAATTATGATCTTGATTTTATTTTAAATCACCTTCTAAAGAAGTTCTATCTTTATCGTTTTCTAATAAGATTGTATATCTATCTCGCTTTCACCATTCGGAAGTACAATTAAGTTTGACAACTTCAGTCTACTTATGCCGTAGTTGTTTACATAAATTTATTACCAACTTCATGCAGATCCAAGAAACATTTCGTCGCCCTTCGGGGCTCCCGGGGGACGCGACGAAAACTTTGATTTCACAACTTTTAATAGAAGAACACTCAAACACCTTCCGTGTACAATTTATTTTTATTCATAGGAGCCGCCGACTGGGCGTTCACATTTTTCCGAAGCGTAATTTATGCATAATTTCATACAACAATGAAAAAGCGGTACACTTCGCTTTCCGAAAATTCCATTAAAACTCGCCGGATATATTTATTACTTTTCCCCGTACAAAGGAACAGCCGAAGCCCCAAAATTGAGTTAATCTCCCGACTTTGCGTACTCGAAAAGTATTGCCAAAAAAAGACAAAAGAAAATAGGGACGATTAAATTACATTTTATATTTCTACGAGAACTTTTCTAAAATTGTTTTACTTAGTTTCCTATCATTTCTGCAAGCCTTTAGGACTTACCAAAAACGGTACAACAAAAAAAACTAATTTACATATCTTTTTTCCCCTTTTTTGTGTACGTAGGTTGGCTTTGTAACCAACCAAAAATTATCACCTACAGCATTGTTAAACTTTGAATCGTGCCCACATTTAGCCCCCCATCCGGTATTGCATGCATCGCAAAATGCATCATTACGTCTGTCAGCTGCACTCGCGTCATACGCGCTATGTTTATCGCCGTACCATGGTTTTTGATATTAATTAAATTTGATAAATGTCGGAACTAACTCATTTGAATTAATTCGTGAATGTTGAATTACGCTTTGCAATTGATGAAAACATTTCGGTTGCTATTGTTTTTAAATAGTTAATGAGCCTTATAAAATTTGTTCAAGTGTTTTCTTTCTGATTTTTTCATGCTCTACCTCTGTACAAAAAGTCTGGCTAGCAAGAAAATTATCCTCAGTACATTTTTGACGTCAGAACCAATAACGAGCCAACAAGCCAGCATGAAATCAGTTTTCGATATGACAATAAAGATCCATACTGCCAGCGTCAATATATCCATAAGCCGACCATCATCCCGGTAAATCCTTACAGAGGTCACGTCAGTCTCACACCTCAGGCACACCTCAAAGAGCCTGGATCATCCTAAATTAGATACGCTACAACAAGCCCTACGATAATAGCTTTTCTTTTCTAAAGGCAAAAACCAATTTCACCGGTAAATCATCAAAATATCTAAGTCAAGTTGGGGATAATCCGGACAGTCGACGGTAAGTATCTTACATGATATTTGTTTACTTTGCGGGAGCGTTCTTATGCGTAAATATTGTAATAAGCCGGCGGTGCAGGACTTGAATTGATATTGTTGGAAAGATGCTTAGCATGTAAGTCTTGTGATGTTTTTACTAAAAACAAGTTCAAACAAGCAAATTAGGATGTTGCTATTAACTTTGTGTTTAGACTTAGATGATTACCGTTTAGCTCTGTCAAGTTATTTAGGAGCGTAGTTATTAATGAAATGTTTCAAGCTTTATGATTTCCTCGAAATACGCCTTCATGAAAACTACGCAGAACATTATTTAAAATATTATGTTCATCTTCCGGAAAGCGATGAAACTCAGCCGGCCTTTCAGCTAGGAGCTGTAATAAACCTTCCGTATATAATAACAATCTGCTGAACCGACAGCAGTAAAGAAGGGTCGTGTCTTTAACGCGTACACTGAAATTCGATCACGTAGGCTATAACCTAGAGAACGATTTAAGGCGCAGACTCGGTTTGGACGCAAACGGTAAATAAATTGATTGCTTTTTGTAGTGGCCGTAAAACAGAAGATCTTTGTATTTGCTAAATGTCTGCGGAGCTAACGGTCCGTGAATCGACAAAGTTGCTAGAAAAATGGCGGTGTTCCGTCAATGGTGAGGACATGACACTTCACTCGTCGACCTAGCGCACCTGTCACGTTCATTCTGCATTTATGAGGACAAAGCTTAGTTTGCTCTCCGTCCTTTCATCTTTCATGTTCAACAATATTTGTTCAACATTTTATACAAACTTGTATTTACCGTTTACTTCCTCCTATATCGATTTTATCAACTTATTCATCACAAATTTCTCCGCCCCAACCTTGCTCCGAAAAGAACTGACAATTATATTAACGTCGAACCAGGCCTATAATAAAAGGTTATAGAAAACCGTATATTTTCCCGGTGGCAGCTAAGTCGCAAGTCACATCTGCGGGATTACTTCCGATGCCCGAATGTTTTCATAACTCGTACAAATATTATCTTCTTTCGTCGAATTAGTTCGTTCCATCCACACAATAATCCCGTAACGAAAACACGCCGCCCACTTGTATATTCTATAGCTATTTTTCTCTGCCCGGCACAGCGCACCGTATTGCATTATTTATTGGGAAAAACTTTATATTTTCACAACATGAGCAAACAGATGCTCGGCTCACCTGTGGACTGGCCATTAGCATACCGTTCTGATACAAAATCGACTTTTCTCTTCATAAGATAAAGTTGCACTTTCTTTGGACGCTTCAGGATCAGCGGTGTGTTTTGTTTTTTATGGTCGGTGGTAATCGCGTCCGACGCCAGTCGTCAGTGTAATTTTCGTGGAGGATTGTCTAGTGAAATGTTTTATTCAAACGTTTAGGCTTGCGATGCAGCTTGAAGTTTTGTTTATGAATGGTAATTAGACAGTTTTGAATTGCGATGAATCGCGTGCGGGGTTGGGTGCACCGCTCGTTCCAGAGGCACTTGCAGCGAACGTCGATACGCTGCGAGCAATATTTGAATGCGAAGGTAAACGATCGAGTAGGTTTTGTGTATTTATAGTACACAGGAAATAAGGACATATACATAGACAGACTGAATAAGAGCGTTGAAGCCTCTTGTTTGTGATGGGTGCTGTAGTGATTTCCAGTGTCGCTATTATGTAACCTCGTGATAGTGGTGTAGTGGCGTCACGGCCCGGCTGTTTGCCGGCCGTGTTTGCGCGGCTAACAGGATTGCGCTGCTCACTTATTCAGCACCGACCTACAAGTTCAAAAATAAACACGTTACGTGCGTTCATTTAGCTTTGAGGTTAGGATATTGGCTTGGCTAAGTGATTAAAGGAGATGGGCGCGTTAAACGTGATCGTTGTGTTCAAAGTGCGTTCTTAATACTTTGTTTTTTGATTAAAACTCAATTTTCCCCCTCATCTTACTAACTATATTTGCATTCTTTTAATAATTTTAACCGACTTCAAAAAAAAGGAGGTTCTTAGTTTGGCCCGAATGTTTGTATTGTATGTATGTATGTATGTATGTTTGTCCGCGATTATCTCGCGCTTGGCTGAATCGATTTTGTGTTGATGCGGTTTATTGATTTTTTATTGATATTTCACTAAAAACAAGAAAAAAAATTTAAACAAAAAATATAACCGTCTTCAAAAACCCACTATTTTTTTTTTATGCACAAATGAATAATGTATTTTTCTTGTTACAGGTATGTTCGTGAGGCGTATTTTCAAAGACATTGTTCTGTAATCTTGCGTAAGCATAATTTCCGTGTATTTACAATTTAATTATAATAAGTCTTCGTTTGAACAACATATACTCGTACACGCTTTGCTAAGGCCGTATTTTCAGACATTAATTAATATCTTTCCATCGAATAATCTCCCCTCCGGATTTGGCTGAATAGGAGCTTCAGAAGCGGTATATGTGCAATTACGACGAATCAAAACCCAGACAGAGTGTAATTTTCCGCGATTCTACAGATAAATGATAAAACCCGGGACTCCGCAAAAACCCACCGAAGAAACCGTCGATAATATACTAAAAATACCGTTCGGTTCTAACGCTAACGCGCGCGTTTACCCCAAGTACATTTTAAGGATTCGCCCGTTGATTAAAATCCGTATTCTATCTTATATGACTTCAGAACGTGTACGAGTGTTCGATTTGATAAATTCTTAACAGGTTGTCGAATATTAATTCAATGCATTGTGTTGAAAATGAGATATTTTCCGTGCCCGTTCTGACTTTGTTTGCGTTGTTCGTCAATAAATATATGTTCGATTTATTACATTTCAGAATAAAGTTATGATTAAAATGGATGTTTTTTTTTCGCTTTGCCAAATGTCTAATTAATTTAGTTTTTCTTTTATAAAAACACTTAAAAAAAGTGGTTTTACAGTGATAGGTATCATCAACTATTGTTGGAAACAGATCTTTTTAAAAGAAATTACTAATTAAACAAAATAATAATATTTTGATCTGCCTGATTAATCCGACATCAAAAACCCTTTTACAAATAGGCCATCGCTTTATACACCCTACTAATGCGCCAACTCCGCAGACTAGAAACTTTTTAATCACTAAAAGGTTTTAGCAAATTTATTTTTCATGTTTTTCTCTTTAACGTCATTTTAAAAAGCGAAATAACACGCTAAAGTTTTTAATTAATGTTTAAGTAGACGTAGTAGAGCAACACTGGGTACATTCAGAGATAATTAGTTAAACTTTTGAGTTATTGACTTGTAGTTAGTTAACATCTACTGAGAGTGATTAGCTGTCGTTAAGGCAAGTTACGGAAACTTCTGCCGCTATATCCCTACATATTAAGGGCTTAATTTACGACGGTAAGGATATTATCTCGCTTAAGCTAACCTATATTATCTTCTTAGTAAATAATACTCCAATAAAAATGTAGGAACGGTTGCGAACCTCTGAAATGTATTTCCAAATATGATGGTAGCGTACTTAAAGGCTTAAAATCCAGGGGTCGCAAACTTAGAAATAAAAATCGTGTAAAACTTATTTCATGCTGAATAAGAGCCTTCGTAAAAACCCGGCTGAGTTTAATTACGGACTGACACGACGGCTGCCAGCGACTGACCGGGCGTTTTAATTTAACACCATAATTAGATTTTTCTAGAAAACCTCGGTCAGCGGACGTCAGTGGCGTGCTGGAACGTCGAGGAACGCTTCGGTAGTTAGTGGCGAAACGCAAGTCATTCAACGGTATTTAACTCGTCACCTATTTTAAATATATTTTTAAGGTGGACATTCACGGTCAGTTAAACTGATCAGTTGAACTGACGTACATCCAAAAACTGACCGTGAATGTGAAATCTTAAGTTGAAATACAAACTCAAGGTCAGCTTCTGGATGTACGTCATTTAACTGATCAGTTTAACTGACCGTGAATGTCCACCTTTAGGTAATTATAATGTATTTAAGAGGTAGTAAACTAATGTATACTACGTCATTATTATAATTGGACTTAAAAAAAAAAATAGAATCTTAAACTTATTGTCAGTTTAGCGCCAATTTTTAGCATTTTTCGGACGCCATAGTTTAGTTTCTTTGCGGATTTATATCATAAAACTTCGCAACTTCGTGTCTGTAACACTATCCCTATAAATTAATTCTATACGTTTATTTCACTTGGGCTTCATCCGTTAGTCTTATAAATAGATTAGAAACCGGATTAGACTTTGATGGATACGTTCTTTTATGTCTGAAATTGAACGTTTTAAGTCTATAAATGCCTATCATTTTAGGCGTCCGCTCGAAGGAACCTAAGCTTTGAGATTTTAGGAAAAATGTTGTCAAATCGCGAATATCGCGACATTATATTGAAAAAAGCTTTGGGCTTTAATAGAATTGTTATAAGAGCGCCTAAAGCTTTTAAAAATAAGTAACTTTCAGGCTCTTAACTGCAATATTAAATTGTCCTTTATCAGTATTAACGTGAAATATAATAATATACTTTGATAATGTGTTTACTTAGTTTTAGATAGGATTAGGATGAAAACGTTTGAGTTACGGGATTAAAGATTATTATTTTTAAATATTAAAATAAAATTATATAAATTGTATGATCTGAAACACACCGGGTTTCAGTACTTTTTATATATTGCCTAAGCGATTTTGTTTTGTTTTTGTAAAATCTTGCTTTGCCTATAAAACTAAATAGAAAAAATGACAACAAAACAATATCTCTTAGTCATTTCCTCATGACTAAGGGTCGTGACCACCATAAGTGGCTCTATCAGACAGAGCTCTCCAGGCTGTTCTTTTTTGAGTCTGATGAAGTGCGGACTTTGTGCTGCACTTTACAAAACAATATAAAAACTGCCGTACCCGGTTTAAAGCTATTGTCTCTGTCTTATATAAACAAACACAATAATAATAATAATTTAAAAAAAAAATGTTTAACCTGCATGTACGTCACTCATTTAAGCTATTCTTTTCTTTCTACACTTATTTTTATACTTTGTTTAGTTTGTCCCAGTAAACAAAACCCTTGATTTATGTCGCATGTTGCAAACTCTATTATAATATGTTTTTGTTCTTAGTGAGATATGTATAAGGAAACAACGGTATCTAAACTACTTGTCAATTAGTTACCTTATTATCATAAGTAATTCATTGTTTGTTTCTGTTTTATCTCCAATAAATAAATAAATAAATAAAACTTGTTTTGGTATGGGCTATCTGTGGGTCTATTCCAGTTGGTCTTAATTAATACCATTATTAACATTTGACGTGTGTTATGGTACCTATATAGCTGTTATTCACTTGACATTAAGAGGTGTATATGTTACTACAATATTATCGTCACGATGTTAACAGAAAGAAGGGCTACAACAAGAAAGAAGAGACCCTAGTCAATTTAAAAAAAAACCGGTCAAGTGAGAGTTGGACTAGCACACCGAGGTGTCCGTATTTAAGTCCGTACTTCAAAAATATAATTTTTATGTACTTTAATTGTACGCAATAAGATCAATTTTGACCTGCCAAAATATTTACAGATCTTTAAAGTTTTTGTCAATTTCTCGAAAAATATAAATTTCGAACACTTCGTTTTATTTTTCTCTTAAAACATAAGTAATTATCTATAAGTTAGGAATTTTTCACATTTTGCCATTACTTCAAATACAGAAAACAGTCTGGTAAAACCATAAATATAATATAATTTGTAAATTTACCATGAGCTTTTCGGTGAAGGAAAACATCGTGAGGAAACCTGCACACACCTGCAAAGCAATTTGACGGTGTGTGCGAAGTTCCCAATCCGCACTGGGCCCGCGTGGGAACTATATAGCCCAAACCCTCTTATCGTGAGTGGAGGCCTGTGCCCAGCAGTGGGACGTATAGGCTGGTTTTTTTTTTTATATATAAAACCATAAATATTAGCTAATTTTCTGTTCGAAGTTATCTTAGGCCATTTTCGGTAGGTATAAACATTTTTGTCATCTGAACTCAAGAACGAATAAAGTCTAACTAGTCGCGATAGTTTTCCTTTTAAATTCGTTATAATGTACTTTCATTTAAGAAATTTGGTGGGGCCACCCCCACCAAATATCGCGGACACGCAACTCTAGCGAAAATGGCACATTTCGAGTTCAATATTTCACACACTTTTAGTTTCTGAGAAAACGTAAGTGTGACATACAGACAGACGGGCGGATATGGCGAAACTATAAGGGTTCCTTGTCTGACTACAGAACCTTAAAAAAGCTTGACCATCGCCTAGCCTAAAAAAAAACTTGTACCTTAAGGCTACCAGGCGATCATAGAACGCCAGCAGTGTGCATTTTCAATTGTGTCTCGGCTGAGAGGTACATTAACATAATTGTAGCACTATATTGATTGGGCTCGGCAAGCTAGCCGCTACTAGGCGAACAGGGGCACGAGGCGATCACCACATTTGCTATGAGTGGACGTTGATTTTTTATGGTAGAAATAAAAAAAGATTTTCTATAAGCATAGTAAGGTATGCTAAAATATACCCGGGTCTAGCTAACTACACGATTTTCAAAATCAAAGAAAATGTACAGGATTGATGTAAACTGACGGTCTATCGCGTCAGCCGTTTATGTTGATTCCATAGCTTGCCTGTTTTCAAACATCGTTAAGATGTATTATCAACTTCTACAACGCTTTCAGAAATTGTAGGTTACAAAGCTTTACGTCAGTCAGTGGCGTTGCTGTCGCGGTGTCAAATCTTATCTAGAGGTTGTAATATAAAGTTCATTTTACGTGTTCGCTGCCGATACTGTTATGGTTATCGAATTTCGAATTTATTCGAATCACTATACAATTTGATTCGGCGACAATTTCTCATGTCACTCGAGATGAAGCATCAATCGAGATGAAACGACAACATGATTACCTAAATGTATATTTTTTTTATCATACAGGATTTACAATAATATGAGTGTAGATAAAAATAGCGACTCTGCGTAATTGCGGTATTACGCAACCGTCACGTAAACTACTAGTAATACATCTTGTGTAAGGATTAAGTAAGAACCTATTACAGTATATTAATTTAGCTAGCTAGCGCTACTAGGCGAACATAGGAATAAGATGGTTACATTTTGGACTACCTCATAACCTTATTTCGTTAGCATTTAAAGTGTCAAGCTTTCTGTTTTTCTTATTAGGTAAATAGATCCAGTCCTTGATATAATAGAATATAATATTATGCTCTATCTCCACGGCCGGCTCTGTCCTGCTCCCTCAGTAGCGAAGAAGCCGCGGGGCGCGATACGATCACAGAGTTACCACCATAATGACGGCCTGGCTATCTAGAAATTGAATTATTTCTATGCACCCTGTATCAAAAATCTCTATTGAATTCTTAATGGCCAATGTTTACACGCTAAACATAGGGAAGTAATTAAATTATCAAGGCCTACGGTGATAGATCGTTCGAAAAAAAAACAGCAGTTTATTAGTGTTTTGTTGGTACAGTATGCAGTGGTAATGCAATCTGCTGTACTGTGCGTGGTAAGGAGCATTCTTACCCGAGCATTTGTAAACGAGCAATAATTTCAATAATATGTAAGCTTTGTACGCTCGGCTTGACGTTCACACCTCTAGAATATTCGACACCGAATGCTCATTACACGCGAATGCTCTCAGTGAGGACGGTTATTTATGGGTTCGACTCTCGCCATGTGCAAACTATGTGTGATGAGCACGAAAGTTACCTATTTACGTAGTAAATTAGTCATAGACGTTTGATTTGTATTTAAAAATTAGTACTCGCTTTTGCCCATATCTTCGTCCGTGTAGAAGTCGTTTACGGCCTTTTTGTTTAGCGAACTGTATGATTTTCCGCGATTTTAAGGTTGCCTAGTAGCCTATGTCGTCACGTCAAAATCACGTCTTTTCATTGCTTCACCGATTTATTGAGAAAAGTGTACAAATAAACGCAGTTTTACATTTATAATCCAATCTAGCTAGCAAAAGCTAATAATATCCACACAAAAACAACTTCTCTATCCCATCTTATTAATAATACCATTGGGTCTAATTAAGATACCTTTTATTAATAAATACAGAAATACCCAACCATACAAGAAGCCCCAACAATCCTCATCGTGAGTTCTCATTTCAAAGAACCATGTCAAATTAACTAGCGAAGGGAAACCGGGACGGGGCGGGTCTGAATTATCGAGGGGGTTAGTTCGACAGAGTTGTAAACCGTCTAAATAGTGGAAGCCTCTTGGGACCTGCGTTATCTTTACGAGTGTTCAGTTAGATTAGTTTTTGTTTTGTTATTGGAAATATGGTATCGGGTATAAATTTTACGCTCGATTGTTTTGTCGGTGTGTCGTTTTATATATTGGAATAAGGTGGGATTTATTGCGGGAAGTGTTTATTTGTGTGTTTTTGCTGTGAGAATGTTATTAACATGTTTGAAAGACTAGGACTAGGGACTTGGTATAGTAGGCACTAGTTTATAGAAAAAAGTACCTTAAAATGTTTATATGGCTTCGCACGTTTTAGACAAATCATTAAATACGACACCTCATTTATAAAAATCGGTCCAACAGAAGCTAGAGTGGAATATCCGAATATTGACACATCGAGCTTTGATTGAAATGTTCATAGTCGCGGTACAGTTCCACCATCGATTAATCGACATCCATCTAGTGGAAGTCAATGGTTAAGAGGGCGGAGTCAACAAATTCTTCCAACTTGCACTACTCTGATTTTTCTCACGCTACAGAGGTAACCCTATCAAAAATAAACACACACAACTTTATCAAGCGAACCGCAGAAAACTCGGCATATTCCAAAAACCAAAACATCAAAATTTATTTGTCAATAAAAATGATTAGGTACTCATGCAAGAAAGCAATGCAAGCAACCCCGCAACAGTCATCCCCCATTCGATTAAGGGGGAATGAATGCCCCGTCTCTATTTCATAATTTGCATCGCAAACGTAAATAAATTTAAAATATTGCTCTGAAGCCTTAATTTTCTTTTTCTGTTGCGATCAATCTTTGTGGTTTTCAAGGGGAAGTCTGTTTGGAGATGCTGAACAAACAATTATTTTAAATACTTAGCTACCTAGTTGATTATTATAACTTCTTACTAAACCCGCGACATTTAGCGATCTGTATGTTTTTAAGAACGATCTTATTTATCGGAATAGAAGTAATCTATATCGCTAAAAAAACAATTCATGTCTAATGCAACGTCACGAAAGGAAAAAACAAAAACACACTTATTTACAATATTACTTAGTTAAGTTTTTTCTAGTAAGAGAAATTAGAAACTGCACGCGTTGAAATCTCTGTAAAAAAAATTAAAAATTCTTTGAATCACTAATACCATACATCGTAAAATATGGTGAACCCTAATTACCATGATACACATTATGGAAACCGTATCTAAAAACCCTTCAAACTTGAACAATACAAAACTTCTGCATTACCAATATCTAACGTAATCTACTTATATCTTTGTTCTGTATCGCGGAAACGTTTATTATTACTGTCAGTAATCCAATAAAAGTGCAAATCGCGTATTGAACCCCCAACGAAACCCCTACGGAACCAAGAGGGTTCCGAGCCATCTACCGTAACGCATAGACGATAATTCTCTATGAGAAATGTCTTGAGTTGTATCCATACGCATTCGTGAGATCAAGAAGCATAATATATATATCTGTTTGCGTGCAGTCGAGTTTACAGCCATGTTTACAAAAACATGTTCAGAATAAATATTAGCAGCCATATTTGGAGTTTTCAAATCGATAACCTTTTCTCCCTAACCAAAAGTTACTTGCAATCAATGGAAACGCAAGCAATTGAAACTGCTTTGTATAAACACAAAAAGGTTTTTGTAAAGAATAACCATTTAGGATTAGCAACCGTCACGAAATTGAAGATTAGTTATAAATGCCTAAACTGTTATTACAAAATGTAAGACATTAATTAAATGACTTAAATACCGCTTTTCCTGATATTTCTCAAGATTCTTCATTTTAGCAGAACGACGCCCACTGCCTTGTCCTTTCCCCAAGGATCTCTACGACTATTAATTTTGTTTATAAATTATATTAATAGAACATTTTAAAATCAGCACAATCCTTTCTCTTAACAATAAAGATAAAGACATACTTTTACACGTAAATATCTACCAGAGCACCACTGCTGAGAAGAAGTGCCGCAAGAAACTCAACAGTCAGTTTTTCTTTAAACATATTACTTACTGCGATCCGCCCTCGCTTCGCTCCGGTTACTATTATACATATACTGACTATGTCCTTTTCCGGGACTCAAGCTATCTCCATGCCAAATTTCATCTAAATCCGTTCAGGCGTTTTCACGTGATGCGGGTTCAAATAAACAGATTTACTGCTTTATTATATGTATAATATTATTATTATTATTATTAGCCTGGAATGTCCCACTGCTGGGGAAAGGCCTCCTTCCCATCCTTCCACGTATCACGATTATGGGCAATCTCCCGCCAATCTTATCGAAAGGTGTCAAGCTCGTCTCGCCATATAATAATAATATATAATAATTATACTTGATCTAGCATTATATAAAATAGTTCTGCAAGACAGTTCTATGAACTCTGCAAAGGATTTGGCATGACCTTTCTCATACTATAGCTTACATGGCATATGGGTATAACTAGTACAAAAGCGTAGTATTTGTTACTTAGGTTTAATTTAGTCAGGGCGTACGTTAGCCCCTTGCGGTTTCGGCTAGGTTCTGACAATAACAATGATGTGCTGTGCGATACAATGGAACTTAGCTATCTGAAACCTCACAAAATATTAAACTGCAATAATTTCAAACAAACTTGCTGCAAAGGAAGTTGAATTGTGATTTTGTCAAAGATAATCTAATAAAGTTAATTAACCCATTTCTAATAAAAAAATTGCAATCAGGTATTACTTATTAACATTGCTTCTTAAATAAATTATACGAATAAAAAGGCGATCATAGCTAATTTTTAATCCATGTTTAATAAAAAATGTTAAAAACAATTTAATATAAACTTTCAAACCATTGGTAATGCAATTGTGAACTAGCAAAAACAAATGTAATCAGAGATATCGTGTTCCGTGAAAGAATCGAAGTTTAAAAAGTCTTGCATTAGAATAGGTTCTGGTTTTGTACGAGTCAGCATTCCCGCCAAATTGCAGACCTGGGGGGCTAGGGATGTTACTGCGGCCACAGCATTCATGACGAAATTGGATGTCAGAGTGAATGTTGTATGTGAGTTTTTGTTGTTGAAGCGCTGCAGTTGCATAATATTATATTGATTGACTAGAATAATTAGGGATTAAACAATAAAAGGAACATAGTGTTTATTCGGATTTAGGAATGTACCTATTTATAGTCCAGAAAGTATGTACCTACAGCGATATTGACTGTTCCTATAATCTAACATCCACATTGGTAACGTTAAAAAGCTACCATTTTATCAAATTAAATCGAATGATTTACTATTTGTATGTATGTAATGTATATACATTGGATTTACAGTGTGAAGAAACAGATCGCTAGTTATGTCTCACCATAAGATCGTTCTAATTTCGTCATTTTCTTTAAGACTTATGTCGGATTTACATTGATTCAGCGCTGTGTTTACATTGGCCAAGTAACGATCTTGCGTGACTGGATTCCAGCGCTGGATCGAATTCAAATCCGCCTTTAACATGTATTTTCATAGATCCACAGCGTCCCATCCCTAGAGTTCTATGGCTCATAAACGATATTCTTTTATTACGCGCCGCATCAGCAGTCGGGCAAAAGTGCAGGGGTAGGACGCCGACGAACTACGGGCTGCTCCATTTGGCTGGTCACCTTGTATTTGGGAGCCCTTTGTTCAAAGTTTCCGAGTCAAAGAGAAATCGAATGAGAGAGAGAGTATAAAGTTTTACAGAGAAACTTTTAGATAGATCCAACAAAGTCGCTTTTTATGCATGCCATTTTTAGGCTATTTAATACCATACTTTTAAATTTATTTTAAAATGTTAATGATACACGTGAAGAGTCGGGGCGGATTGCTAGTTTTCTTATTATAATCATCATTTGTATCCCCTGCCGGGATGTAGGGGTCGTAAGAAAGAAAAATAGTATAAAATAGTTTATGAAAAATGGCTTCTTTAAAGCTAAAATCATCATATCAACGCTCATAGAATTCTTAATTATATCGCAGCTCTGCTATGCTACTAAGAAATAAAATACGATTCAAAACAGTCTATAATGTAATGCTCTTCAATGTTTTTTGCGTTTCAGAATTGTAACATTTAAAAGTTGTCGACTTGCCCCTTTATTCTTAAACGTGTAATAAACCTATTTTAGTTAAATTATGCTTTGTCACTTTTTGTCCATATTTCAAGTATACTTTAGCTGTTGTGCGTTTATGAATAAGATCGTTTGTCGTCATAGTAATTTAGAAACTGTGATATAAGCCAACACCCCGTAGTTATCCACATAAATTCTTCTATTTCTAACTTAACCTCTCAGTGTTAACCCCCTCGTTAACAGGGGTTATCTCAAGGTGATGGGACACAATAACCCCACACAATGAGCTCCGGAATCTTAACTGACATCAGCATTGACGGTACAGAGAGTTTAGTTTGTTGAGGAATCAGTAATAAATATTGTTAGGATTTCTGTGGCGCTTAAGAAATTAACTATATTAACTATATTCCTGGATACACGGAATGTAACAAAAACCCTATTTAAATAAAAAAAACTGTTTGTAACGTCACTGACCCCTAGCATGACGCAAGAGGAAAATTTCCAAATTAAAAAAAAATCACTTTTGTATGGAGTCAGGTTTACAAGAATACTCTCTCCATACAAAACGAAAAAAAAAAATATTTAAAAGTTTTCCATTTCTCTACAACCGGGTTTTTGATTGAATGGGGATTTTGTAGCACCGAGTATCGGTATTAAAAATAAAAACGCCGTCCGTCGAAGTGTTGGTACGCTGTAGTAAACAAATTTTAGGCATTTCACACGATTTTGAGCGACGTAGGCGCGTAACACGCTACAACTACGGGTATTTACGAAATAGCAATAGTGTTACTAATATAATTGTGGAATTAAAAAAATATCAGTCGTTGTTTTTAATCCCCAACGCAAAAAGAGGGGTTATAAGTTTAACGTATTTGTGTTTGTGTATCAGTGTGTTTTGAAACAAAATGAAAATATATTATTGAGAGACAAAAATAAATTACAGGTAGCAATCCAGTGGACCCCAAACTAGGCTGAGCCTGTATCTTGGGACCCATTGAGTTGGTTTACAACATTTTGTTCGCTTAGTTAGGTACACAATGTGCAGATAACATTTGTGTATTTGTGTATCTGTCTGTGACATCGTAGCTCCTAAACGGATGGACCGATTTTGATTTAGTTTTTTTTGTTAGAAAGTTGACTTAATCGAAAGTGTTATTAGCTTGGTTTGATGAAAATCCGTTAAGCCATTTAAGAGTTATAACTAAAGCTCTGAAAGTAGGAGCCCCGATTTTATCGGGAGTTTTTTAACTCTGTTAGGTTAGGTTAATATTTAACACTCTTTTAAGAGCTTTAGTCAGCTAGTAAGCAAATTTGACATGACAAACACCTATCTTTACCCGACTGCTCAAGAATGGCGAATGTGTTTTTTGGGTGCTTGTATAGTATAGATACATATATTTATGTTGGTACGCATGAAAATATGTCTATTTCTTTGTGACCTTCTGGTACGTTAATCAGCTTGACGAAATCTGAAGATGTGTACATATATGGCGGGAGTGACATAATATATATTTTTTGTTTTTAACATAATTATATTACAAGTGAATATCAACACGGTTTAAGCATCAATATTTCCACGTCATACAAATGAAACATCCTCGATCATATCGGATTCTTAAATCCTCTCCCATGGTACAATACTGTACAACCCCATTCAGCGCGAACTTCCTTGTTTTCTGTTCAAATTGGGCTCCATAAGGAGTTCCTGGCACTTGGGTATACCCGATCTCGGTCGTGCTGTGGCGTCGTGACGTTCTGGGCTATCGCGCCTGTCAGCGCCCATCAGAGGGCGCAATTGTGCCGGGTTATGCCTCGTTTCAGATTATGTTGTTAATGTGAGGGTACTTAGAAATTGTGAGGTCGTGTTCTCTTGTCCTAGTTGCCGCGTTTCTAGATAAGTTTATTGAAAACTTCAAATAATGAAGGCTAAAATAATGAAAAGTCGTGGGAACTTTTTTTTTAAATATTATATGGGTTTGCTCCCTAGTCGAGACAAGGATTAAGCTTTATTTTGAAGGTCCTGTAGAGTTCCATATCAAGGTAACTTTACACGAGAAGCACATTAATTGGATGCATGTAATGTACCTAGTGTCGGGCAACAAAGCTATCAACGTATCATTTGAAAATAACTAATACCATCCTTATCATAGAAGTATATGTGACGTTCTCAATATAAAAGGAACCTTATGGAGGAAGGCGGTTGCGCCGTTTTTAGAACTGTTACCATAGTATTCGTATAGTTACAAGATTAAGAAGAGCGTAACCGCCTTCCTCCATAAGGTCCCTTTATATTGAGAACGTCACATATATTTAGCATTGGATAAACCCTACGTCAATGCTAGGTGTCATGTATATTCCTTACAACAGCATGTAAGCCTGTAATTTATTTTTAGTTAGAACCCCATATTTTCTCGATTCATTATTTATACTTAACATTAATTTGTAATGATAGCACGCGCCTAGCGTTGTTAAAAATAGACAGTATTTTTTTTTATTAGAAGTAGTCCGTGTATACAGAAAGGTTAAGGTCTCCTCTTCAATCATATTATTATTGTATTGTCTGAGCACTAGTTATCATTCCCCTATTTTTCCATGTTCGCACTAAACAATTAACACAACACTTCCAATAGCGCGATCCGTCTCCATTCGTCATCGCGTCTGCAGACAACAACAGACAAACACCCGAAAATATTTCTAAAAGCCTCTCTGTGTTTCTGTAACACCGTACCGTACTCGCTAGGAATAATCGTCCATTGGCAATGTGCGTGGATGCTTGTGAAATAGGTTTAGGTGCAAGATTGTAGCAAGTATAGAAACATTAAGGGCCGATTTTTCCAATCCCCAGATAAACTTATACCGGGAAAGTTATCACTTTACTTTTCTTTGTCGTATGATCGAAAAGGATAGCTAAAATTTATGTGATAGATAGTGTTATCTGGCGACTGAAAAATCGGCTCTAACACATTAATAGTAACGTACATAGAGCACGGCTAAGTTTACGAATATGACCGACAAAAAACTACGAATAATGTCTGTGTACTTTTCTATGGCAATATGGAACCGTTACAGAATTTAAAAACACCCTACCATGTCGTTAGTATTTTATAAATTTGTATAGTCTCGCTGACAAATGACAAATTTAAATCATACTTGTTGATACAGGCCGGTGTAACAACAGCCTGCATTCCCTGTCGACTCAGGTGGCAACGCGCACCATTACTCTCTCTTGAACGCAAACAAGCTAACAGCCAAATATTATTTATGCGACCACATTTATTTTCAAATAAATTCAAGCCAGAGAAATGTAAAATTTCTTTAATCTCCAGCCGCTTAGCCGTCTTATTTATTTCACATTTTATTAAGAAAATTCAAACACCTTTAATTATTATCAATTTTAAAATTTCTACATTGTAAAAGATACTTACATGTAAAGTTACTTATAATTCAAGCTGTTATCTTCATACATTTAATGAATGACTTGATCTGAAAAGGCATTATCAGGTAATCCATTTTTTTTACCGTGTATATCTGACAAATATAACTTAATAATATCTATCGGTGTCTTAATTATGCTCATTATTGAGCATGTGTGTAAATTATCGTGTAATTATCAACAAAGAAATTTTTTTTTGTAGTACCGTCGAGGACAGAATTATGTGTACACTCTTGGACCTTATGGAACAAGGTGAAAAAGTGTAAACATCTTACTGGCAAACCTTGCAATTGGTCCCACGAGACTGTGAGATGCTCACGGGAAATCTTATATTGTAAGACATCCTTTTTGGTAAACAAAGTATATTCATATTTTTTTATTTAATGTTAGTTTTCTTTAATATATGTAGGTACAGTCACCACACGGGATTGTTGAGCCACCATAGAACCCTCTCACAGAAAGTCGACGGAAAATTTTGACGTAATTTCTTTTGAGTGACTTGACGTTGTCATTATGACAGGGTTCTATGGTGGCTCAACAATCCCTGGTGGTGACTGTACCTAGGTCAACACAATTTCACACATTCCTAATAACAAAAGCCTTCTTTAACATAAAAAAAAAGAAAATTGGGATACAAATGTAATTACAAATAAAAAGAGAAGCAAATTCCTGAATTCGTAGCTACAAATGATATTTAAGCCCGTGGGTTATCTGGCAACTTTATTACGCCGTCATATTCACAAGGAAACTTTTACTTCTAGACATATCACGTAATGCCAGTTTTATCTTCCTGTCACAAGTTGTAGCGAAGCTTTTGAGCTTAACCTGAAAGCCTACAGATACTGGGGACCTAGTTATTGTTTCTAATGTTCTTGCAGGGATATCCTGAATGTTCTTTGTTCAAATGAGATTACGCCAACGTTTTATTCTGGAGCTGTCTTTAAAAAGATGTGTATGTCACCCGTGTGTATGTCACTTTAATTACTACAGTTTTAATTTACTAAAACATTCTCATATTTATATTTTTAGTGTTTCTTTTCAAATAAATGAAAGGCAAAATGCAATTGCGTCCCAAACACACTTGATACAAACTTGATAGTAATGACACAGATCACGTTGTACGTAAATATGTACGTTCAGCTTCAAATTCCTATAGTAATAAAGATGTGTTGCGTTATATTTGGCCACTTTCACTGCTCTTATCTATTTAATGCTGACTGTACGTAGAGTGACCAGTTCTGTTTTCATTGTACTTGTGTGTAAAATCATCTCTCGCTCAACTAAATCACTTCCACAGTTGATTTGATCTGCACCTAGCAATCGAGAACAGTGTGCAGTAACAATTTCGACTATTCTATAGTTGAGGTATGAACGGAAGGCTCCTGTCAATGTCACTACTGCCTTCGTAATACGTTTCACTTTCGTTTGACCCAGGGTTCTTCCAGTCATTCCTAACTGTAACTGTCCAATCCGGGCGGCAAACACCGGCGATGCGCGAAACTCTCTGCCATGCAATTACCAAATTAGCGCGCAGCGTGTCAAACATGGCCGACAATATGGCGGACAAATATGGCGGACAAATATGGCGCGCAAATATGGGGCCCGACGCTGTTTGGGTAATTCGTTAAAGTTGTGCGAAGACGTTGAATTTGAATGCAAATTTGAGTTCGAAGCGTCACCCTTTCCTTGAGGGTTGTTACCAACGTAAACATAAAAAGTTTCAACCAAAGTTTTGAAAATATTGCGTATCGTTTTATGGTAATCATAATAAACCGGATTAAACTGGCAAAATATAAATAATAATAAAACCAGGCAAGAGCATCTCGGACCATGCACAGTGTAGGCTCCATCGCCATTCTTACAAACACAAACAACAATGCCCAAACACCGCGAATTTTTTCACATAATTATTAACTAATTTTCTATTTAAAGTTATCATTGGTGATTTTCAGTAGGTATAAAACCAATGATATCTACTTATTTAGTTGCGATAGTTTTCCTTTTAAATTCGTTATATGCGCTTTAATTTAAGATATTTATTCAGATTTTTAGTATTTGTAGTTTTGGCTGTAGGGGGGAGGGGGGGACACTTGACTCTAACATAAATAAGCTTTTTAAATTTTTGAAAGGTTTTTTCAACATTTTATTTTACCACTTTGTCGGCGTGACTAATATGTATATTGATGCCAAATACCAGTTTTCTAGTACTAAGAGTTTCTGAGCTAAGCTGCGGACGGACGGACAGACGGACGGACATAGCAAAACTATTAAGGTGTCCTTGTTTGACTATGGAACCCTAAAAAGCCCAGCAAACGCAGACACATTACAAACAGTAGCTCTCTACGTATAAATAAAAGACAAGTTTAACATAATACCTCAGCAAGATTTAAAGAAGGACTGCCTTCAAATAACACGAAATGTCCCTTCAGCATACTGACTTTACGTAGTGTATCGACTTTTACGAGTCCCATGTTCCCCCAATACAGTCTTATCTGTTCAAAATACAGTCCAAATCCTGTAAATTCATCCACATATCGCGGGCTTCATTCTAAAGGGGCGTACATGCAAAAATCGGTTTTTCTTTTTTTTGTCTTATTCGATTCCGCTATTATTGATACACATTCTCTAATTTTATCATAATTTTGTGATGTATATTTTTCGCTAAAATAATGAAAAACTTTAAGGCGTATACCTGGAATAGAAAAATCGCTGTCAAACCAAAAAGACGTACAGCAGTCGTAAAAGCATTTTTTAGCACAGTTACGCATTATCAACGATCCATATAGACGTATGTACATACGGCTGTATATGTTTAGTGTGATCTATACAATTGTGTCGGGCTATAAAGACGTATGTGCATACGGCTTTAAATTGTAGTGTACTTTATCAAATAAAGTCGCGCTAATGAGACGTATGTGCATACGACCATAATTATCAAGTGTTATCTATGGAAAAATGTCATGATATAAAGGCGTATAACTGTTACTTTTTGATGTTATTTTACGTTTTGTGTTGTTTTATAGAGACATATACGCATGTAACCTTGATTATAATGATATCACAATATTTTTTAGAAAATATTACACACAAAGGTAACAAATTGATAGATGAAAATGGTATTAAAAACGAAAACCAACATTTTTGCGTATACGGCTCTATGGCGTGACGCTCTCGATGTGTTGCTATCCCGTTTTTAACAAGCGCCACAGTCACTCACTTCGCCGTGGTCGGCCGTATAGATTAGTAATAAGTAAATGGTAAGTGATCTAATCAAATATTAATTGTTTATACTTCCAAAATTCGTTTCACTCATCGCTCAATCGCTGTGTTAAATAACTACCTTTTGATTTTGGATTTGAAATTCGCTTTACACTTTATATAGGTTTAAGGTCGGTTCTCATACGGATTGACAGACAGATTGACCAGTGACTTTAGTTTCTTTCTTTTAATTCGCTGCAGTTCTTAGAAATTAGTTCATACCTACCTACTTACAAAATCAGCCATTTATTATGAATGTGACGTTGACCTTTCGGATTCTTGCACCTCAAAATTAAACATCGCACGCGACAGATTTACATCACTCTTAGGGTTCCGTAATAAGGTGCCAACGGGACCTTACGTTGTCTGTCTGTCGGTCCGTCCGTCCTATTTACCTTTAAGGGCCTATATTTATTGAACCATTCTAAGTAGCAGGTTATTTTTTAACTAATATTATGAATAATACACGCGAATGTGGTTTGCCGCCGCTATTATCTTTCTCGCAAAATAAAAATGTTGTAACAAATATGATGTTTATAGTTTTTATAATTTTTAACACACTTGGGTATATAACACTTTCTTGCTTGACTGCATAGGTTCATGATTTTGTACTAAATATCAGCTGCATCACGCTTTTTTTTCTGCTTAATCCGTTTGTATGCATATTTTAGGACCTCAATTGGATCATGAAAATCCGCCACCTTCCTTTGAAGAGCAGAATGAGGCTCCGTACTCTGAACATTCATAGCCATTGAGTGTTTCCCGGTTGGAGATGCTGAGGAAATCACCGCTAATGCATCAACAGGAAATAGTACCTAGTAGCCGAAATGGAAAACGCAGGTTCTAATGCAAATGAAAGTTGTATTGACGACTTGCCATTTTATTAAAATACCTCGCCTCTTTCAGTTTTTGCAGCAACCAATAATTTCGACCAAGAGGCACAGGTTCCTTCGGTTGAATTGGGACAGCCACTTATTCCTCTTTTTACACCATTGTCATCTGTACAGCCACCGGCAAGTAATGCATCACACAGCACCAATGTGTGTTCAGTCTGGTGGTTTGTCTAAAACTGAACCAGACTGAACAAATGACAACCAATTCTGACCAACATGATTCTGTAGCAGACCCAAATTACACACTTTCTGGGGAAGAAACCAAGTCCAGATGTCATTTATTATTTAATAGAATGGCTACTACTTAGTAGTTATGTCAAATACCCATGTTGCACCCTCTCTTTTAAAAGTTGGAAACTCCACGCTCGAAGTTGTTGATCATTATGTTTACCTAGGACAAGTAATTCAGCTAGGTAGATCCAACTTCGAGAAAGAGGTCAATCGCCGAATCCAATTTGGCTGGGCAGCGTTCGGTAAGCTACGGAGCATATTGTCGTCCCGGTTACCGCAGTGACTAGTCAAAAGTCTTTGACCATTGTGTGTTGCCAGTGATGACTTATGGAACAGAGACGTGGTCCTTTATAATGGGCCTCATAAGAAAGCCCAAGGTCACCCAAAGGGCAATAGAAAGGGCTATGCCCGGCGTATCTCTGCGAGATCGAATCAAGAATGAGGAACTCCGCGGGAGAACCAAAATTACCGACATAGCCCAGCGAATTGCGAACCTTGGCAGTGGGCGGGGCACATTGCTCGTAGAACTGATGGCCGTTGGGGCGAAAAGGTTCTAGAATAGCAGCAGCGGACCGGAAGGCGAAGTGTTGGCAGGCCTTCCACAAGGTGGACCAACGATCTGGTGATGATCGCAAGAAGCCGATGGATGAGAGAAGCACAAAACTGGCCGTCGTGGAGATCCTTGGGGAAGGCCTATGATGCAGATTTTTGAAAGATTTTATTTTGTTTTATTGAATAAATTATAGTACATTATGATACGTCTCTTTTTTTTTTACCCAGAGCAAAAATTTCTAGTTTTAAATCCATAACTCCCCTTTCGAACAAATGAGTTTAGTATTATTTTTGTCAAGCCTTATGAGCTAAATAAAACTTAAAAAGAGTGGTATTATAGAGAGAATATTACTTTAGAATTATGATATTTCGATTGCCCAATTATTTAAGAATTATTTTCTATGCAATCGTAGTATATTTTATTATACGACCTCATAATAAAATAATTATATTTTTTATTTTTGTCAAGCCAGAGAGACGTATGAATTTAAAAAAAAATAGAAATAACGGTATCTTACACGATTTTACATTGAAACGTCATCATATTTAAGCTTATGAACTGGATTAGTTTTGAATTAAATTAAATTATCAATTAGGGAAAGTTTCATATTATACGCCTGCAAATCCAATGTATTTTTGAAGAATTTTTTAATTGGTATTTGCATATTAGCGCCGAGCCAAAGAGGCGTAATAACATAATTACAGGTTTCTAAAATAATTAACGTAAAATCAATTATTTCCCGTAAACCAGGAAGTATTTAAAAAGTCATATGCAAATTTATAGCTCAATCGATAAATATACAAAAAAGTTATTAGGTTTTTTGTCTCTCCTGAAAAGTAACGGTTTAGCGTATACGCCCCTTTAGTATGAAGCCCGCGATATCAAGATTGTTGGTAACCTTATATGCAACGTATATTCACTAATCTCATAACGAAAATTGTCTTCAATAAGCCATTAAACCTATTGCTATCAGACTGTGATCGCATTAGTGTGATCATGCCTTTACGGTTCAGTGGGCGGTGTGTGCATGCCTTTAGGGGGATGTTATTAATATGTATAGTAATATTGTTATGTGTTGCCGACTATGAGATGTTATAATTTTGAAATGAATTGCTGGAATTTGTCACTGATGTGACTATTAAATTAAATTAATATATTTTTACTGATGTCGTTTGTGTTGGTTGGTTGAAATATTTAACTAAAAATACAAGGAGTTAATTACTTATATGAAGTTAAACAAAAGCTTTTCAAAACGCCGCCAGCAAACAGAGTTTCTAAAACAATTAGTTATAGCAACTACTCCCCTTCATTATTTTTAACACTTCCCTTATGCTTTTTTTACCCTTAAGAAATCACGAAACGTCAATTAAGAACCGAATTAGACTTTATTTCTTTCAATTATTAGTTCCATTAATCAGTATTTTGATAAGGGTGCGCCCTTAGGTTATTCCTTGACCAAAAAACTATTTTATTATGACCCTGAAACTGAAAGATACCATTTGAAATCAGAGATCGACCTATGCTAGTTCACCCGCACAAAAATCCAGTGTAAGATGGTCTCCTTTTACATAAATCAACTACAAATCTGAAGGTTAATTTATAATGGTTGCTTGGTAAAGTCACCCTATTGTATGAGACTAGTAACATTGTAGGGAACGGACTATAGTTGATTCTCTAATTGGACACAAATTGACAGAATCTAACACGCCATTATCTCTTTACAGGTATGTGCAGTTGACAGGTTGATAAGGCAAGTGACGATGGAAAGAAAATACTCTTATGAAAAAGTATTTTTCATAGTCTAGAATTTATTGGAACGGTACTAAATCGGGTAATAATATTTGGTCAAAAATTTCCTTTTTGAAACAAACTTTTGCTGCTGACTCTACTTCTTTCGCACAGTTATTATTTTATTATTAAGGTTTGCAAAGTTTTTAGTCCAAACTCGGTGGGTTTATGTTAAATAAAGATACCCCATTGCCACCTTCCGACTACATCATCAGCTCAGGTTTTGGATAACATAATAATCCATTTAAACGCCGTGTGCATAGGGCGTTTTTTAAATAGCGCATATAAAGAACGCGCATCCTCTGTGCGTCGTTGGTGCTTAATTAGTGATAGTTGCTAACACTGATTCATGTTTGCTGTGCGTCTGTTGCGTATGACGCGCGTCAGCTCTGCGTTTATAAAACGCCTTGTGTTATCGGGTTTACACTAATTGTCGTACACGAGTCAAAAAATACGATTTACTTCTCTTTTGAGATTTAAACCGATTTTTTATCGCGCATGCGATTTTATAAACAGTTCCAAATTGAGTCGTTTCCGCTGAACGGGTTCTGTAACTACCCGCATGGCTCCGTCACGTGCCGTGTACACAGTTATTATCTGATCTGCGTCAAAATCGGCCCAAGTTACAGCAATAAGCGTGAAATTTTCTGATATAATTAATATCTGATTGTTTATTTGTCTTTGAGATATATTTTTCCTATTGTTCCTTTAATAATAATTTAAGAGTCTTCGTACCCAAAATTTTATAATTTTTATTTTACTTTTTTTTTAATATTTTAGTTTATTATATAGAAAAGACACCGACGCTTCTGAGACTTGTGAAATTTTGTACAATTAATAAACATGGTATAAGGAAAAATGCAGCATTAGCAAATCATTCGCAACTGACTTTTATGTTATGAGTAACGTAACGTGCGTGCGTTACATTTGTTCCGAATCATTGTTATGTTGGCTTTACCACACAAACTGCCGCACTCAGAGACGTCAATTAATTTTTAAGTTTAATTAAAGTTGCTGCGTCTTATTCTATTGCTACAGCCTAGAAAGTGACAGCAGCAATTTTAATCAAACTTAAAACTTAATTGGTGTCTCTAGGTGCGGCCGAAAGGCCACAACCCTAAAATGATATAATTAAACAACGTTAAATAGAGACCCTAAATAAAGTTAAGCAACTAATACCCAAAAAAATACCCTATAACCATCACACAATAAAGACGAATCGATATACACGTATTTTTTCAAAATTAGTTCATTAGGAACGACCCTAGAGTGGAACATACATACATATAGGTACATAGGGTGTCAAAATCATTACCCTCCCTTTGCTTCGCTTTGCTTCGTAGTCGGTTAAAAAACAAAGTAGGGTGATGGCACCAGTGTCGGACACTTTAAGCTGACCGGTACCAATAATGGACAATAATAATAATAATGGATAATGGTTAATTGATTGTTCCAAATAAATGAATAACCCTCTTCTTCAAAATAAGAATAATGAGTCCATCATTGGTCCTTGTCCATTACTGGTGCCCACAGACTACAGACTGGTGCCTAAAGTATACCCGGTATTCTTAACAACTTGAGACACACGTTTAATTTTAAATGTAACCGCTAGTTAGACGCTAAAGCCCACGCTTGGAAAATTAAAAGGCACCCCTATACAAAGGCGGCCATGTTAGTTTTTACGGCAGACGGAATCACCGCTGTGAACGAACGAATAAATAACGCCATTAATTGGTGTTTTGGTTTAAAAAAGAACATGAATTGGTTCAAGATATCTTAGTAAATGTGTTCTTAAAAGTTTTTATTACTTATTTAATTAAACTCACAAGTTTGTTTGTTTTAAATATTTAGTTCAAATCTTGCCATTTAAGCCCGTGTTAATTTTTTTACGTTACTGGAATGGGATGAATTAGAATACGTATCTAAAAATAACAGCTGTTTTATGTAGTTGAAATATGGCGACAGAATCTCTGCTCTACTCCATAATTCAGTCTCTATAAACCTGCTTATTAAAAAAAAAAACAACCTGCAAAAAAGGTTGTCACAGAAAAGAAATTGTTGCAGAAACATTACCTTGGTCCCTTCTAAAGATAACTCAGTAAGTCCATAAATAGACACGATATATCTATATCACCAGTCCACAGCTGATCATTTATGCCGCTCACATAACACGACACTCAACCAGATCTTCAGCTGTTTTCCTCCAGTAGAGACTGCCAACCTTCGAGTACATATCTGTGTATGTATTGTATATATCAGGGACAAGGGGATATCAGGGAAAAATCTCACACAATCCTAGTCTAAAACTAAGCTCTAGGCTTGAAATAGGGATACTAGACAAACATAAACATACAGAAAAATCGTTACTTAAATACACAGAAAGCATTTAAAACTTAGGAACAAATACGCGCGCTTATCACACAAATATATCTGACCGAATAAACTAACCGCGTCTTCGAAATCATTCACATCATTGCACACCACTCAGCCCGATCTTCAAATGTTCTCCTTCAGTCGCTGCGAGCCTAGTACAACTATATCTTTATAGATAAACTAAAACTCCTGTAAACATCTATCTGATATAAATTAACCTCTACCACTTTTACGGGCGTCGTATTTCCACCCAAACTAACCTACCCCCTTTTCAAAAGTAGGTATAACGGAAGTGGATCGTTGGTTAGGTGAAATTTATAACTTTGGGGGCTGAAATCGGGGGTGTAAATTGGTTAATGCAAGGGTGAAGCAGGGTTCGTACTGACCTTTGGACGTAAAAGTTTAATAGAGATTCATTAAAGGTACATTTTTATATTTTAAGGGTTAGGTTAATGCCTTGCTTAAAATTTAATGACCGTTGCTATGTTTAGATTCATTAGAGAAACAATAGTAGGTTACCAACGGTTTTACGTAAATATTAAGTGCATGCAAAAATTTCAGTAAACGTTAATATTGTTATGCATGCCAAAATGGCGGACAGCTGCCATCTTAGTCGTTCTGAAACTTAAATGAATTTTGTTATATTTTATGTTTCGAAAACTTATTGTGAACTTTTTTATATCGTCTTTTTTGTTTTACTTAAGCGATATTTGAATCAGGAAACTATTTAACTTTGCGATTTATTTATCTATTCCGTGACTTGTTTAAATAATTCATAGACACATTGTATCGAGTGTCGGTCACTCCCCCTGGTGTTTTAAAAATGTAGTTTACTTTTTATGCATGCAATTTAATGTTTGGGGTGGTTCGAGTCACGTTTTTTTATCGCCTGTAATGATATCTTTGTTCAAATTAAGCGTTTTATAGCTGTGGGTAGATTGACCCCATGTTGTTTTTAGTATAGTACATGTCAACAATGTTGATATTTAAGTCAACTGCCATGTATTTTTTTTTACTTTGCGTGGGCTTAATTTAATTTACAACAATCACTTACAAACAATAAAATACTGATGATATTAAAGAGTTTGAAATAAATGGTTATTTTGTACTTTATCTTTTGCAGTAGTTGCAAATATAAACTTTTTTGACAAGCTTTTTTCATAACCACTTTGTAAATATAAAAGTGATATAATATAAACGCCAGTTTATTCTCAATTGACCTATTGATGGGTCCCAGGGGTTTCCATGTTACTGCAATGTCTTGTCGGAAACCGATTCCTTGAACATCTGCTCTATCAATATCAGGGAGTTGTTGACTCGCCCGGGGCTAGAGGTTTATTAAGATTCATTCGAATGTATTGGAAACACGGCACATACATGTATTATCATTTTAGTTTTACAATTCAAAATCGATATAATTTGTAAATTTATCATGAGCTTTTTGGTGAAGGAAAACATCGTGAGGAAACCTGCACACACCTGCAAAGCAATTTGACGGTGTGTACGAAGTTCCCAATCCGCACTGAACCCGCGTGGGAACTATAGGCCAAACCACAACGCCCAAACATGCCCAGCAGTGGGATGTATATAGGCTGGATTATTATTATGATAATTAAAAATGCTTCATTTTTATTATCATTGAATCACACCCAAAAGCCTAAATTTTTTTTGCCAAGGATGTTTTTGCGAAAAACTTGTCCATTACCTTTTTAATGACAGGAAAGTTTTTTTGCCTTACATCCAACAGCAACTAAGCTTCCGTTCTTTTTATTTCACTGCTCCACTTTACACAGTTTATTTCCTACCTCTCTTTTTACTTTCCTGACGGAAAATAAGTATGCAGCCTTTAAAAATTCCATTACACTACGCAAATACCCAAACACCGTCATAAATTCATAATGCCAACACAGAAATTCGAAATTTGAAATTTTCAATCGCGCCGAATCCATCGGGAGGCATAGACAAAGCGCTTCCGGCGCCGTCTGCGACGGAAGCTGTGTCGCCATCTATCGGAGCCGCGCGGAACTATGACGGCAAAAATTCCTTTTGAATTCATAATGGTTGGAAGACGAAATTGGAATGCTAGCTGAAAAAAAAACGGCTTTATATGTCAAAAGTATTATTCTTTTTATAAAAAAATAGTCGCAGTAGAGTTTAAAACTAAATAAAGTTACGCTTAATCACGTTGAAAAAGAAAAGGAAATGGTATTAATTAAAAAATGTGAGCTATTTTAATGTGATCATCAATCGTTTTAGTAAATACATGTGGGGCAGAAACAAACAAACTTTCTCGGATTACATTCAATCTGTCTTGACGGAGCAAATAGCAAACAAAACGGAACTTTTCGTAGATAAACATAGGGTGTAGTGTATTGATTTTTTGAGCTTAGGGAGCATTTGACTTACAGTACATTTGATATCTTCAATAGTAACTAGTAAAGGCAGTTTTATTTTCCGTAAGATAAATGGATTAAGCTAATTCTTAACATTTGATATGGAACATGAACTGCCATAAACAAAATCAATATATATAATATATACTTTTAAAAATGCTATTTCAAATTAATAAAAAAGTAATGTCGCTTGAATCAGTTATTATTTTATATATATTTATTTACTATATATTTTTCTGTTACTCGACATTATTAAACACTTATAGATTAAAAAAAGCACTCCTTAGACATATCAAAGCTGTAACATTGAGTTTCACAATATAAATCAAAGATCACACATCCGGCTCGAAGGACCATCCTTATCGCGATTTTAACGAAGGCGGCGCGTGCGTTCGACAGGTCGAGAGGGGTCAATGGGGACGGGGCGCAGTAGTGCTGTCACAGTACTGCAACCGGCGTCTAGGCAAATAATACTACCAATTATTATTAACTAACGACCCGCCCTCGCTTCGCTTCGGTAAAATAAGTTGAAATCTAACCTGTGCTACTTCTGGGTAATGACTAATGTAGCATTCTAAATGGTGAAAGAATTATAAAAAATGGTTCAGTAGTTTCAGAGTTTATCTATTAGGTACAATGAAATGAAACAAATTAATCTTTCCTCTTTATAATGTATAGTGATAGTGATATGTGAAACTTTGTATGGATATTTCTGTTTCTGTTACGCCTGAACAGCTGAACGGATTTAAATTAAATTTGGCACACAGATAGTTCTTATCCTGGATTTATACATAGAAAACCTTTTTTCCGGAAAAAATTGTTCCCTAGTGAAAAGTGAAAATAAAAAAAAATTACATAGTTAAGAACTAAATTTAAAAAGCCGGTCAAGTGCGAGTCGGGCTCGCGCACCATTTTTTCACTGATCCAAGGGATTGCAGACTTATGTATTTGATATGAATTTCAATTTGATATCTTCACGTGTTCCTGAGAAAAAGGGTCTTGACAGACACACTGACAGTCAAACAGACAACAAAGTGATCCTATAAGGGTTCCTTTTTTTATTTGAGTACGGAATCCTAAAAAAAACGTAATTTTTCATTTAAATTACTCGTACAATCAAATGGTTAACTTACACTGCTTACTTTTTTTTTTATTGACTCGTGTACTGTTTCTAAGTTTACTGTGGCCAAGCTCCCCGGAGAGACGTCCCGCGTCCGACACAGACTCCCGGAATAGTAACGACTAAAGATTTAAAGAGTTGGGAAGATTTACAGGCAATTTGCTTTAAAAAGTCTAGAAAACGTATCGAAACATATACGGTCGTAAATATTACACTTTTAGTACTATGTCGCTCTTACGACACGTTTCAACTGCTACGTGAAATGTTTAAAACAAGTGACAGGGTACTTAAAGTTATTTTATATTTTATGACTCGAGATAGACTTCGTGCAAGCTATTGCATTTTCAATTAATTTTACCTTCAATATGAAGTTAATCAATTTTACTGTGGCACGATTCGATTAGTTATCGATTTTTCAATGGCGAGATCTTGTATAATACTCATTATGAAGCTGATGTCGTGTCTGCCAAACGACAAGGGCTCTTTATCAATTTATTTCGCATATCTTTCTTCTATATAAAAATTTCTTATTTAAATGGCCCAACGGATTTTCACTTAACTTACCTTAGAACACTATCGATCAAGTCACCTTTAAAAAAATACAAAAAAAAATGTTAAATAAAAAAAACTAAATAAAAAAGATAATTAATTAAAAATTAAAAATAATGGTTATTCTTTTTAAACCTCGTCCTTTCTTCGTCTTAAGGTCGTCACACAAGCAATTTAAATTGTAGGCATCGCATATGATTTTTTAAAGTTTGAAATGAAATTAAATGAAATTTATTGCATATGGAATTTGGGTTAAAAATCATGCAGATACATTTGCCAATTAAGTACATAGTCTCACCAACCGTGCCTTTACAAGCGTAAACGCATTTTACAATTGCAAATTATTCATAATTATTAACACATTCAATAATATAGTATTAGGTACCATAACATATTATAATAAAACTAAAAATGTCAAGTATTAATAAAACAGTAAAAAAAAATTTCAATTTAAGTCAAGGAGAACACCTTTACTGGATGTACAGGTCATCTATAAAGTAAATAACTTTAATTTGACGCATAGGTCAAAAGAAAGACACTAGAAAGCCATTTCAAAGTTACAAAACGCATTATAGTTTTTATAAACTCAATTTTTCTATTGAAAATAAAAAACTCACCCGGGCTACGAATCTAACTTCCAAAGAAAAGTCATAAACACTTTTAGTAAGAAAAAAATCTAAAACTTGAAATAAGATTGTTAAAAAACTTTCTCTAGGTACTTTTGATACGGCCCTCCATCAAAACAAGAAGTATTTTACTGATAAAAACAAAAAGCTACCGAAAAAAGCACTCGAATGAATCAGGCCGATAACATCTCGGAATTAAAGAAAAAAATATATTCAACGAATTTTTATCTCGCGAAAAGTTTTAAGCGTAAAAGGCTGTATCTAAACATGGACAAGAAACAAAAGATAATTCCCGGAATAAGGACACGGTTGAGAGAATTAGTTCTCTCGATGCAAATGCTGGCTTACCGACGATTACGATTCGATTACACAAAGGTTTTTCCAGAATAGTATTTTGAGTTCCATATTTGAAATTTTGCTTCCCAGTTTTGCCACTACGTCGAAGTGCGAAAATTGGGTTTCTACTATAAGGCAGTCTTTTAGTAATTTAGAAGTCCGTACTACATCAATATATAACGACAAGAGGTAAATGGCTGTTTAAATCCGAAGTTATGTTGTGCAGAATCTTGGTAATATGCGGTCGATGGCAAATCAAAAAGGAAACGCATAACACCAAATAGTCACCTTGATTAAAGATTACTTTATTTGTCTTCTGGTGTGGATCTGTCACCTTTCTGACAAGTTATAAGTGTGAAAGTGACAAATACTTTATCTACATTTACCTGGAGCGAATAAAGGCTGCTGTTCAACGAAGCTTGCTATTCTAACTAATTAAGAAAATTACCCCCTCAAGTTAAACAAAAACATACAAATATATTTGCAACGAACGAAGGTAACGAAACCCCGCGTCCAAACTCGGCATAATAAGGGGAAATAATAAAATTAGAGACAAAAAAGAAAGTTGCGACAAAGTTGTACAATGGGCGGCGACAAAACACATCGCCGGATTAAAGGAGTTCGGCAAGTTTGCCGCTTCGCTCTAAACTCTACGGGTTGGCCATTTTTTTTGTTTATCCAACGTTGAAAATCCTGAAAAAGATGAAGTAATTTTTTAACTTATAATTTGAACTTTAAGCTTAATACGAAATTAATGATTACTTAGGAGTTAACGATGACGTTCATAAGTTTGATGACTGACTTCCCGATTGCCAAGTTGCACAGTCAAGGTTATAAACATAGATACGTCCAAAGCCTCAAAAATATGTAACCACGATCTCCGTAATAAGGGCGTGGTTACATATTTTTGACACTCTGAAGTATCTGAAATTATAACCTTGACTGAACATCATGAAATTGAATATCTCCCTAAGTCTTCTGCTATCACTTTCTACTTTAGTGAATCAGAAAACGCTAGAAGGTGTCTTAATGGTTACATTAGAGCTAATGAAACATGTCATAAGATTTTTTTTATTTTGATTTTCTTGAATTTAATGAAAATTAAATCTAGAAACCAAAAAGAACCTTAACCAAACACGAAGAATTACAATATGCCATTGCCTCAACATTTTATCTAAATTCACATCTAAACCTACAATCACGTCGACTGTCAAAACCTTATATTTTAAAATATAGCAACACCGAAATAACATTAAAAACAGGTCAAAGGTCACGAGCACATATTAAGGTCAGTGCACACGTGGAAACGCGGGCAATGCCGCCGGTAGCCCGTGAACAGAATCCCTTTGTAGTGTTGCCATTCTATTAGTTTTTCCAATTCCAATTCGGAATTTGCCGTTATTTTTAAAGGAATGCGGATTTGCTGGTAAGCGAACACCCTCGGTGGACCACTGGAATTGTGATGATTGGTTTGGACCGACCCCCTATAGCTGTCATCGCATTCTGTCATAAGCACTGACTGTTTCTTATGGGGATAATTCGGAGATATATTTTTGTCACGCTTGCTCCCTAAATGTATACTGCAATCGTGTCAAAATAAAACACAACTTACGGCTTACGCACGTATTAATAGTCACGTATCACATATCACGTATTAATTAATATTTGGTTGTAGAATGAAACCTGAATTTAAATTGTACTATTGCAACGGTTTCCCTTCATTATATTTGTTCCATCTTCAATTATAACCCTAAAAAATAATAAATGATTCCATCATATGAAAAATAATATGTTACTAAAGACTTACAAAGTAGGAACTTAATTTATTAGTAATCTATACCTTATTTTACTTTCTGTTAAAGTAAAATATTTAATTTCCGTACAGTTTTCATGACAACTTTTTTAGCCATGGCTACACCGCCATTTTCATTTGTTTCTTGTCTTTGAAGTTCCAAGATTGGAGTTTACCGACTGAAACTGCTACAAGAAAAGGACATCGGATCAAATCCGTGTAAACAGTCCCTCAGTTCGTTATTGGTTTCGACCCTCGCGTGGAATTCTTTTGTCTCTTTCGTGTCAATTACGAAATTGCTTAAAGATTTGACGGATGATGGAAGACATACCGGGTGGCTTTTGTACGTTCTCAATATGAAATGGTTTGGTCACTTTTCAATGCAGTTCACTATAAATTAGGCTAATGTTTACTTGCCGTAGGTATAGTCGCGTTAATTTATTAAGTTCGCTAAGTTTACTTATTGCGCCCGCGGTTTTACTGCCGCACTCAGAGACGTCAATTAAGTTTTAAGTTTCATTAAAGTAGCTGCTGTCACTGTCTTTGCTATAGCAATAGAATAAGACGCAGCAACTTTAATGAAACTTAAAACTTAATCGACGTCTCTGAGTGGGGCTGTTAGATTTTTAGTCTAATTTGTCTTGCCTATTGTGTCTAGTCTATGGCCAAAATGAGTTCAATAAACTAAGATTACCTGGAGTGTCCAGGTAGAGACTACGCAGTCTACTGGATCTCTGAACGGAAAATGTCCAGTAGCCTACTGCAGGCTACTGGATACTTTCCATAAAAACTGCTGTAGACTACGTCATTATACTGCACAGTGGACGCGTCAAAAAAATTAAAACAAAATCTTTTTTTAGTGTCTTCTCACTTTTTGTCGTCTCATTTAATTTCTTATGTAAATTACTTCACTTGATCAAACATTTTGATTTAATTTAATACGTAACTCTTAACTTAGCGCCAAAAAAGTCCTGCAATTCCTTGAATTAACAGGACTTAGCGGAGAACTGTAGGTTATGGCGATCACAATAGATCAACTCTGGTCGCAGTGATACTAGGTTAAAATAGCCTTGAATAGCCGCTCCCTGTATAATAATAATAATAATAAGTCTTAACTTGGCTTTTAAATCCAACTGTAATGGTCACTTCACTAGTGTCTATGGCCTATTCACGAACTTAATTTTATCTTCTAGCAACCCGCCTAATTAATAACAGTCAATTGACAACTGGCAACACCGCTATAAAGGTAATTATACACAAAAGGCAAATGTAGAAAGTGGAAATCCATGTTGTACCTACACCTTCTGAAGGACAAAAAGGGCAGGACAAGAGTGCGTAATGACCACTTCAGCTCTACAATGGGGCTCTTTTGATTAAAAGATTAATGACATTAATTTGCAGTGGGCATTCAGTAAACAGGTCTGTTATTTGTCAATGTTTCGTTTATTGATGACTGTTATACGTCTATTTTCTCTTTAAATAATTCTTTTTGAATGAGGCTACGGAGCTAATGCCACGTGCTTGACACATGTTTATAAAATGCCGTATTGAACTCTGTTGTTGTGTCAGATTTCGGCCACAGATGCACACAAAGACTTCACACATGTGACTTCTGTCTATAGGCATTGTAATTAAAATACATTTTAAAATGACGTTACTTTTAGTAGCTGTTTGTTGTAATTTGTCCATTATTGCATTTTGATATGACGTAAACGACATTGTTTTATTATTTGATTGACTATCCTACGAGAGCAATGCATTTTCGGCATTAAAGGTAGCCTTTGTGATTGAGGTTATAATCTATCCCTATACCATTACAACTAAATCTGCCCAGCCGTTTCAGCGTGAAGATGTAACAAACATACTATATAACACGCAAACGCACTCAAACTTTCGTATTTATAATTAAGTAATACTGCAATAGCTAAAACCAACACAACAATAATTCAAAACTGTGATCTTAAAATGGTTGAATGTCCGTTCCAATGTTATTAATTTATCCGATGTTTATACACAGGTATGCAAAGGCAAATTAAGCGATTCGACTGCACAAGATTATTGTACCATGACACTAATTGGCACGTAAGTGGACGTACTTAACTATTCCGTAATAATTTCCACATTTATTATCTTCTTTCTCACAAGAAATTACCTTCTATAAACACGTCTTTAAAGTATCGTAGAAATAAAACAATGGACTGGTAACATCACGCAAAAAAACTAACAGGAATTGGCGCTTACGCCTTTGACTATAGCCGCCTCGTTATTAAATATAAGTAATTACAGCAATGTCGCAGACGCCAGTCGCTGTAAAATCTATTTTAATTTGGACTGTATTTAATGGACGTTGTGAATGCCCATTGGTTTGTAATTGGGATTCACAAGTTATAATTAACATGTTCAGTTTGCTGCTAGATAATTTGGGATTTGACGAGTTTTGAATTGGGGACAGATACAGTGTACCTACTTACAGATAATGAACGAAAGACCTCTGTCAAAGTCGTTGTTTGCTTTTTAATACGGTTTATTCTTCTGTAGCACAGACACCTGTTTTTAATACGTAAATACACTTTACGATAATAAATTACTCATCTACAACAACGTTACCAAGAAACGCGTCTCAATAATTTAAAAATAATCTAAATTATTTTACCTAACAATTCAATAGAAGTAAATATATGTATGCGTATATTCAACATGAATTTGAATCATAACTGTATCAAAATTAATATAAATCTATTGCACTTCTTACAAGACTTATAAGAGTCTTCTTATAAGACTTATAAGAGTCTTCTTATAAGAGTGACTCTTAAACTGCGGCAATAAAAGAATTAATGTTTCACAACTCAAACAACCTTCCATTAACGTGTTAACTGCCGAGTTCTTTGTTTTTCATACAAAACGTACTCCATTTAGTTTGAAAACGTTAATGCTAGGCACTGACATACCGGCTTTAAACCCTCGTACTTAAAAACATGCAAATCACGACAATTCTTGTCCCCAAGGGTCAGTTCAAAATAACTAAAAAAGTAGGTACTGCATCTTTGTCGCTTAAGCCCTAAATGAGTGAAAGGACAATACTACCCTTTGTAAAGCAGTCTTTTACCCAAGGGTCAGTTAAGAGCGATTTATGCCATGCGTCTGTCCTGCTTGTTTATAAGTGGATGGAGAGGGATGTGTGACCAAGGGGCAGTTCAGGAGGAAATTAAAGCAACATAAATTAGTCCCTTAGGGCAACTCAGGTGTTACGACATAAATTACGGGGAACATTACAATTGCTGATGAACTAGGGTTTTCGTTAATTGTATTGCTTGAATGAGTGGATTGGACAAATAAAATACTGGCCACTATTTTTCTGAGACTACCTTTCTAAACATTTGGAGGCATAGCCTTTTTTTAAATTAAGAATAAAACGGGGTTAGAAATCCTTGAATGCGATAAGTTTTTCAAAATATTATTAGGTATTAAGCGCCAGTATTTACGACTTTTGGATTGCTCCGTCGCATGAGTAAGGTCATTGACACTCACTAAAGCGTTGTTTATACGGCTAAAGAGAAATTTCAGGAAAAAAAACAACCCATAATTAACATGAAGTCCAAAACAATTTAGATTGCTGTTTTAACGCCATTAAATTATATTGAGAAATACATTCCCATTTATCTGTCCAACAATAGCAACGTGGCAGAATGGTCGCTATATCTAAATACATAAAGGTCAATTTTGATTAATAGCAGCTAACTGCATATTCAAGGCACAGACTTCACGACTTTCCCCCTTTAAGGCATGGATTACACGATCCTGGCAAACCACTTTCTCTTCCTACACAATTCTGTCTACATTAGCGAGCGAAAATAAAGGGTCACTTTAAAAGTAAACTTAGTACAAAGACGGCTCGTTATTTTTTCTACTGAGTGTAATGTAGGTGCTGTTAAATTATTTCAGTCTAGAGCAGCTATCCTCAGTGTGCTCTGCAAAGCCCTGGGGCTCCGTAAGGCTTCTGCAAGGGCTGTGCCAAAAATCTACCTTACCTTCGGGTTGAATTTTCAAGTGTTAACAATGTTGTTTTGAATATTATTATTAAAGAAAAGATAGTTACTTATTCAATCAATCAATATATTTTATTTCGAATAACAAGATCCATAAGAGTGTTAGTAACGTGGCTTACAACCTGAATGTTAGTATTTTCATAATTATATTCTCACACGGTATAGGCATAGTAAAAAAACATTAATAATTATAACATGAAATTCATTAACTGTACGTGAAAAACATTTAAAATCAATTATTGTTTTTTATGAGCTCCGTAAAATATTTAGTGTTTCAAAAGAATTCCGAGAATCACTGGGCTAAGGCTATACGTGTTGGCAAGCATGCACAAATAGATAAAAATCGAAATTTAATATTAATTCGTTTGCAAGCAGGTCTTTATAACGTTATGAAAAACAACAATTTTATAACGGTATATTGCGTTTGTGTTTACAATTTCGTTAAAATGTATCGATCGCGCGGTAAGACTTCGTTTTGTTAGCATTCGTGTAACGTCAATATAAACGTCAAGTCATAAAAAACTGTCATAAATCATTATTATCGTTATAAACAATAAACCAAAACATTTACATGAATGTGCTCACTTCAATTAATGACATATACAACGCGAAATATATGAGCAAATATATTAGTCGAGTCAGCCAATTTAATAATTTTGTACCGACTGCGCGAAGCAAAAAGAAGGGTAATGTGGTGGGTGTGGGTGTCTATGTATGTATGTACAGTTCGCCATCAAATATATCTGTACATATCAGAGTGGTCAAAAATATCTGAACATGCACTCTAACGCCTTGACAATAGAGTCGTGTTCAGATATTTGTGACCACCTTGTTTGCTGCAATATATATGATGGCGACTGTACATATGTATGTATGTGACCGAAAATCGGATGTTCCACTCTAGCTCGTGAACTATTGGACCGATTTCAATAAGTGGGGTGTCATACGATTCGTCAAAAACGTGCGAGTGTCAAAGGCTATATAAAAATTATAAGGGTGCGTCATACTAGCCGCCAGTCGTGTTTTACTTTTTGAGGTTATGTTATCACGTGTATTTGTGACGTTCTCAATATAAAGGGACCTTATGGAGGCAGGCGTTTACGCCGTTTTTAGAACTGTTACCATAGTATTCGTATAGTTACAAGAATAAGAAGAGCTTAACTGCCTTCCTCCATAAGGTCCCTTTATATTGAGAACGTCACATTTTTGTCAATTAGTTGACTAATATTACGTAACAGCACCGGCGGGAATAAACCAATTATAGTGTTTACGCAATCAAGTTATTTCATTAGAGTTGTTCCGCTAAACGTGCGAGCTTAATTACTACATATTGTTTAATAACTTCATTTAAATTGCAATGATGGAGTTTGACCTTACTACCCAAACAATTGCACAAACGTTTATTAGCCCTGATGTCTTATTAAGACATCTTTTAAGGTAGAATGTGTTAGTACGCTACTTACGGCGACTTTAAATTCAAAGTGCGTCGTGTAGGTACTATAATTTGGCAAAAAAAAATCGAAATTTCTTAATTAAGCAATCTGTATATCTAGTTTAAGTATAAGAAGTTAAAATTGAAAATGTAAAGAATCCTTAGAAATTATGATAATATATAGTGAAACCTAAAATTAAAAGTCTACACAAGTTTAAACAAGTAAGTAAGGGACAATCTTAATCTTACACGAAATTGACCTCAAACTAATCTCTAGCCGTGCACTATGGGTATAGACAACGATATACTTACATAAATAGATTGTAAACTTTTTACAAAGAACACTCGTTCACACAACACCGAAATTCATACATTCGTTCCGCAATGAGATATTTCACACCACCGAAAACCAAGCCAAGTAAAATATTGCGAACCACAATTGCAGTACACCGCACCGCGGACTTACCAACCCTTTGGTCATCCCCCTACGGGACATCTTCCCCTTGATTTATCTCGCCGCGACGACCGCAAACGAGGCGGGGTATTTATTGCCACAATAACCCTATTAATTCACCAGTTTGAAGGGAATTCTCTCAGATTGCTTTATAGCTGCTTTAAAGGTAGGGTTCAAGATACACGGAAATTACTTCAGTTTCGGACACCGAAATTTATCGTAACTCAACGTCAATAAGAACTAAGAACATTCTTGATTTTAAAAGTCTTTGATGCCGTAATTTCAAAAATGCTTAACGGTCACACCCTCACATACACATATGTGTCGTTTTCAAAAAAAATTACATAGTTAAAGGCTTAATGACAACAAAATCACGATCGCGTCCTTTTTGTCACCAAAATCCAACCGAAATTAGTGTTTAAGGAACATTATGAAATGCGAAACTGATATAAGGTGTCGATGTTTAACGCAAATAAATGATTATCTTATCTTATCTTATCTTATCTTATCTTATCTTATCTTATGTTTAGGAATTAGATACCTCAAATGTGACGTTCTCAATATAAAGGGACCTTATGGAGGAAGGCAGTTATATACGCTCTTCTTATTCTTGTAACTATACGAATACTATGGTAACAGTTCTAAAAACGGCGTAACCGCCTGCCTCCATAAGGTCCCTTTATATTGAGAACGTCACAAATATGATAATATCTATCGATTATCTATAGCATTATCCCGCTCATTTTCGCACAAGTAAGAAAAGGACGGATGCTCTTGAACTTCGTGCTCGCTAGTTGTTTACGCGAAGTTAATCTACACTGCAAACAACTAAAGCTAATAATCCGAAGTTATTACAAATCAAGCAACTAACCTTAAGCTTAGTGTATACTTTATCATATTTAACACATTAAGTAAACAATATGTAAACTTGGTAAATATTTATAAATACTTTCTTTTAACACCCGACGCAAAACAGGGGTTAAGTTTAACGTGTGTATATTTATGTCTTGTGTATCCGTGGATCTGTTTCTCCTAAACAGATGAACCGATTTTAATTTAGTTATTGTTTAAACGGTGATTTGATCGAGTGTTTGGTGAAAACCCGTTGGGCCATTTAAGAGTTAAGAGGTCTGAAAGTAGAGGTCCTAATTTTTTAAGGTTTTTATCTATTGGAATTCATGTCATAAAAAACTTTCAGTCAAGTTTGGGGTCCACCGGATATATTCTTTGTAAACTTATAATTATATGTGACGTTCTCAATATAAAGGGAGCTTATGGAGGAAGGTAGTTACGCTCTTCTTATTCTTGTAACTATACGAATACTATGGTAACAGTTCTAAAAACGGCGTGACCGCCTGCCTCCATAAGGTCCCTTTGGGTAGGTATTGTTTCGTAGAAAATTAATAGCTCGATTTTCTTTTGCCCGAACACGATACTTCGATTCTCAGTAACGCGAATTTTTACTTCTTCGAATTTTCGTTTCTCCGAATTTCATTACTTCGATTATTACATTTCCGATTTTTAATTGAAAATATGTTCAAATCTACGAAGTTTTAATATCCCGAATGCACTTTTCACAGAATAGGTTTTCCCCGATTGTTCAGTTAAACGATTGTTTAATTTCCCGAATAAGTTTCATTTCTGTACGCGGTTTCACACAAAGTCGGAATATAAAGATTTTATGATTTCTTATTTATGTTTCGGGCGCTTCGCCGGCCGCTGCCGCGGCACGCTCGCTTCGCTCGCTCGGCTCGCGTGCTGTTGTGGTCACAGTTCTAACCTAACCTAACCTAACCCAACCTAGTGAGGGGGGTATTGGTTTTTTTTATGGCGGGGGGCTTCGCCCCCCGTGCCCCCATTGTGGGGGGCTTCGCCCCCCACACCCCCCTCCGCCTAGCTATCCCACTCCGCCTTCCTAAAGTGTGTCTAACATTCGAAGTCGAAACCCATTCGAAAAGTATTAATTAGGATTTCCAACTATCAGAATCAACCGTTTTCGGTGAAACGTTTTCGAGAAACAGAAAATTTTGCCTATTAATATTCGATGTATTGAAAAAGCAGCAAGTGAAATTAGGAGAACTGTGGTTTCGGACAACAGATGACTTCGAGTAAATGAAATTACAAAGCAATGAAATTCTAACTATCGTGATTCGAACAACTGGAAATTCTGACAAACGTGGTCGGAGAACCGAAATTCGAGGTATTGACTTTCTACGAAACGATAGGCACCCGGTCCCTTTATATTGAGAACGTCACATATATAAGTCACTATAAATAATATTCTTATTGTTACCGCCTGTTTCACAATCGTCAAAGTAAAGCATATCTGTCAAATAAATTCAGCCCTTTCCCTTTCTTACACTTCAAAATAGACATGGAGAGGGCTATCTTTATTTGAACTATTTTGAATTTGAATTTGAATTTGAATTTGAATTTTTAGATGAATTTACTTGTCGATTGTGACAGGCCCTAATGTCGGATTTCACCAACCACTTGACAGACGATTAGCGTGTTAACAGCTGTCAAAATGTATGAACTAACAGTCGATTAACATTTAACATCGTATGGTGAAATTGGTACTAAATCTATCTATATATATAAACTAAAATCACGCCCCAATCACGCGCCTTTCGGTCATTACCAGTTAGTTTAGATTATTTATTAGGTCGGATGTTCGTATTCAATTTGACTCGGCTCTAATGCGCCGGAGTCACGCGAGCTCTCGCCGGCGACTGGGCAGTTTCATCGCGTAATGGACGGACGGAATGGTCGCCGTTTTGTTTTTAGTTGATAAAAGTATTTTATTATGGGGAAAATTAGTTTTAGGTATTTTATATTTAGGGCCTGTTTCACAATTGACACGTAAATTCATCTGTCAAATAAAGATAGCCCTCTCCATGTCTATTTTCAAGTGTAAAAAAGGGAAAGGGCTAAATTAATTTGACAGATATGCTTTACTTGGCGATTGTGAAACAGGCGGTTAGTGTAGTGTAGTGTTAACTAAATTAGCGACTGAAATATATATTTGGTCTAGATGAAGAATTCAAATGGCATATGCCCAAAATCCAAAAGTAGATAAATAAGTTATAAAAGTTCGGTTTTATTCGATTCGCTTTATATTTGTAAATTCGATCCAAAATTCACATTTTGTTTTCTCTTTGTTTTTAAAACATGTATTATTTACACCAACAATAAATATATTAAATATATGAAATTTAATATACCCAACACAGAAAACAGCAATCTATTACGTCTAGTTGCTACACCAAATTCGTCAACTAGACTCTTGATGGATATAGCGAGACCAAAACGACTAAAGATATAAATCTAAGAAGGGATTGCCATCCATTATTCACAAGTATTCCTTTATACACTCTTTTGAACATTTTCATTAAGTTTTTAATATACTGAATCGTCTGTAACAAAATGAAGATATTGTCTGAAGCCTTAAACAGAAACTAAAAATGGTTCATAAGTATTGACTCACTCAAAAGACACGAAAATCATTGCTTCCATTAACTTCTTTTTATGTCCTCTATGGGTCTATATCGGGTGGCATAATCATTGTATGACCTAATTTATCGTTCAAATCATTTGTTCAAAAACGTTTCTTTTCAATTGAATGAGCTTTTTTTAGAATTATTATAAAACCAACCTAAACTTACCTAACTAATCTACACAAGAGATATTTATTCAATCCCGAAATTTCAGGCTAAAAAGGTGTTAGGCAAAAAGATTTTCGACCAAACAATACATGGTCAAACAATTTTGCGGGTCAACGGGCTCCCGTTCTCGATGTATGTGCAGAATTTGAATAACAACCCATTATTGAATTAAAACATCGATAGCAAAACGCTCGAATGTTCCAGCAAAGTCGTAAATCGGAACAGTCGATCGCCGGCAGGCCCGTTCATAGACCCGCGCCTAATGCTGCTGCCGTTGCCTTTTTACGGCCTACTGGCCGAAATCTTACAAATTACGCCCTTTTCTGACCTTATTATCTATGTTTATAGTTTTGTTTTGGAACATTTTCTATTAGGGGTAATGCATACTTGTTTTTTTCTGAATAATATTCTATGTAAATCAAAAACTTAAGTTGGCGTTGGTGATTCTGGAGGGTGTTTTGCGAGATGTGACGTCAAAAATGTTTTGACGTTTTGTTAATTGGCACAATGTCGAATAGAATGAGTGAAGACAGATGCTAGCCAGATAGCATCAGTAAATCGTCTTCTATTTAACTCACATTCAGTTAATATTCAAATACATCTATACCAATTGGCACTTGACTTAGTGTATGTTAGTTTTAGCCTAAGTAAATGGCCTAAAAACTCTTATATCATTCTCATCGCCATGCGGCCCGCCGGCTGGTCGTAACTTTTCAAAATCAAATCAAAATCAAAATATTTATTTATTCAGTAAATTGGCCACATTGGGCTCTTTTACACGTCGGTAATATAGAGTGACTCTACCAGCGCTTCGGACAAGGCCATCTTTGCGGAGAAGAAGCGCCGCAAGAAACTCCAGCAGAAGGTCATTTATTCAAACATAAAATACAATAATACTTAAAAGTAAGTTACATTACAAGGTAATAAAGTAACAAATATTAATTATTAGAACTAGCACAAATAAAAACATTACAAATGTAAGGTCAAATACATTAAACTAAATATAATGACTAGGAGAACAACACGACGAGGTTTCAAGTAAGGCACGCCACCCATATGTAATGCTTTTCTATAACAGCAGGCCACGCACTAGAAAAATTATATGTAATTGCGAGGTTGTAGCGGACCGCACGACCTGCTGATACTCGTAGGGAGGCGAGTCCGCCGGCGGACCGTATGGCTTGCTGTATTAGAAAATTATAATATATGTTATGTGTGCCGGTGAAAGTGATATTGTTCACAAAAATATCTGAAAACAATGAAGTCCTCAAATTTTCGCATTCCAAATTTCTAATTCCCTTCTTGACTATAAACTTAAAAATACACAAACGAAACTTACTCCAAACATTTTCATTAAATCCTTCCAAGTAGCGACAATCGCGAGACCAAAGTTTCATTTCGACGGTTTCATTTGAAAGCTTTGACAACATTTAATATGACCTTTTTTGCTTTTGTAATAAAGGCTCAAGTGTTGCAGGGTTTTCCAGCTTTGAACAAGGTCGGCGCTGTGTTGGCAAATTGGAGTATTTCGCGTTAGTCTGTGCTGAGAAAGTGGCACAGTGTGTTCAGTTGGAAAACGGTCAATGGTGACAGGATATTACGAAGCCACAACGTCAGAAACATCCGTGTTTAGTCGACGGCCAAATGAGAAACTGGCGAATGGTGGCGAAGTCTGTTGCTTTTAAATTTCAAAGTTTCCTTTTTCGAGAAGTTTCCGTTTAGTTTTCGAGTTTTGAACAAACGGCTTCGAAGAACGGTGTCTTGAGCAACGTTGAGTAGTTGTTTATTAATAAAATATACGATTTTCATGTTATTACGTGCAATGGAGAAGAACTATTGAGGACAAGAGGCTATAAAATGATCTGAAGGTATTATAATAATTAAATTTGATAAAAAAGTTTTTTTAATCGGACTAAGGCTTCCAAAATCCACCATAATTATAAGTCCAGCGTTAACCTCATCAAGCAGTGTGCAGGTTATTTTTCCTTTTAACCTCGATTTTTTTTACTTAACATATCAAATCTTAAATAGAGATGTGTCTTTGCAAAATAGTAGGTTCCTCTTCCTCCTACTGAATAAAGTAAAAGTGAATTAAGTCCTGAAAATAGTGTATATAAAAGCGCGTCTAATACGACTCTAAAGTCACAGTATCTACCGCTAACATTTCTAAACGAGCGCGAACCCAACAATTTCTTAAACGACATTGACTTTGTTAATATTTGTCTTGTCCTTTTCTCTCAGTCGTCTTTAGAAGTGATACATTAAAGACGATTTATGTACACATGTTGCCAGTAATTAGTATTTACTTTAGGGCGGCTCCACACCGCAGCCTGATTAATCTCCGCCCTTACGTTAGGGTGCTTTCACAAGAGTCTGTTTATTAGTGGCGTATGAAGTTTATAAATAATGGTTTGGAAGTGCCAGTGGCTGATGTTAGAAAAATGTTAACGTTTACTAGGTCCTTATTTAATACGTATTTATTACTCTTAGGGCTGTACCATACGTCAGAAATACTTCACAGTTTTTTATTGACTTGACGTTAAGTTTGACTTGTCATGACTCATCTTGACGTGTCTTGGCATCTGAACCAAGATCAGTTTATTGCAATGCTAACTTGACAATTATAAGTTATAATTGTTGGTCATGTCGGTGGGTAACGATAATCTTGGCAAAGTGACTCGAGCGCCTAATACATAGTCAAAGTCATGCACTGTCGGCCCGGGTCACGACTTTGGGCGGCGGCGGCCGCGGCGAGTGAAATCTATCTCCATTGCACGCTCTCCACATCCAAACAACACGGTTAACTGTCATTACACGCAATGTATTACCAACTCGCTCGCCGCGCCGCTAGTCGCGCAAAGTTGTGGCCAGGCTCTGACAGGTTTATCGCGCTGACGAGTGGGATTAAAGTATTAGTCAATTACAAATTATATTTCAAAAATAATAACTGAGAAACTTACTTGAACCATGCAAAAGTGACAAGTAACTAAGACTGTCGTTAGTGCGGAGTAACCCTTAAGCTGCAGTAACGGGGTAAAGGGGACATTATTTGCCGCGTTGCCCCTTGATTGGCGGCGCAGGGTAAACATCTTACCCCACGTAATCTATACAATACTTTTCGTGAGCTTAAGATTAATGTCTCACCATTTTGCCCCAGTTTAGTCGGGTGTGGTTAAGGTATAAGAGGCTAGCGATTTATTTATATTTCATCATGTAGAGTTAGCTGATGGTCAACAAGATTGACCGATGATGTGATGAAAGTACAATAGAACTTAACCTTTTTTTAGCTAACATGATGATGATAATAATCATTGTATATTTTATTAACCGATGGCATATCGCTGTCATACTCTACACATTTCATTTCATTTCATTTATTCAGCGTAAACAAAAATGACAGTATACAATGTAACACAAGAAATACAATATGTAAGTTACGCTAAAGAGGACACCCCTTAGCAATGTGCTGCAGCAGGCTGCAGCGCTGGTTTTCAGTGGTGCCCTGACTAGTACATATGTTTATTATTAATGTTTCTTAATAAACAAAGAAAGCAGAAAACAATTAAAGGTAGATATATATCAGGTACATAATATACTATTGTACAACCATGTTTGTCATATGACTATGAGATTATCCTATTTAGTAGTGACCCTATAAGTATCAGTGGTTTTAATAATGTTCGTCTCGTTTTTTCAGGTAAGCCTTAACAACATCGTCTTACTGATTACTGAGGAAAACATAAGTGAGTATAAACCAAACTGACGCCACGCCACGAGTAAGATTGGCCATTAAGCCTTTATCCCACTTTGTCATAAACCATTATTATTATTTTTATTATTATTATTATGTGGTCATTCAAATCTAAAGGGACCTTATCGTGGCTGGCGGTTACGCCTTTTTTCACTCAGCTATTAAATTATACTAAAGCAATAATAGCAAGGCAATAAAAACTATATCAGTGTAAGCGCCCGCCGCCATAAGGGCCTTTCGATTACGACTACCACAAATTATTAATAGCTTGAGTATTTTCGAAAAACGTTTCGAATCGTAAAATGCAATAATAAATTTTAACAAAACGGAATAGAAACCCAGATATTTTTTTATTAAATAAATCGCTATATCTTACATCTCGCGCCGCCCCCACCCCATACCACGCAAAATTAATTGTCGTGCTCATGTCCCGCGCAGCTGAAAAATCATCTCATTGTAGATCGCGATTTATCGCGGTAATTAGATCGCGCGGTCTTGACGGGGATTGATAAAAAAAACGTGACTTGATTTTTTTTTAACGTCAGCCGCATACATGGTTCAGATGATTAAGAAATGCTTTTAAGATGTGTGCTTTTAATTTTCAATAGAAATTGCCTTCGGCAGAAGAATGGAGAATAACATACTAAGTTTTAGGTCAGGTTAGTTAGTTTAATTTATTTAGTAGCCAAACGCGTTAATTGCCTTAATTACTTTTTGTCATGGCGTGACTGCTTACGTGTAGGTATATTTAAACTCGCTTTTTTCCTTTTCTGCTTAGCTTTATGACACACCCGGAAAAAACACATTTTCCTTTCACGACAAATTTTTTATACCGTCACATCCGCCTTCATTGTCAAAATTATGATTTCCACACCAATTATCAAATTGAAAAAGTCGTCTAGAATACGCATAAAGATAATGGTAATGGTTGTTGAAGCATATAACCAAAATATAGTCGAGCAGCAAGCACACATCACATAACCATATAGCGTCTCGAACTCCCGAACTTTGCAAAAGGGTCTGCAATAAAGAAGATTAAAACTATAGCGCGGGCCATTATCATCGCAGCAAACGGCCGGTTGAATTTAGACGGCCAGTATATCAGGGCAATTACCCGGGCCACGCATGACCGGAAAGTTCAGGTCTTCATTACACAACTCCTAACCCAATTTCCACGACGAAAGACTCATAATTTTTGTTCGCAGCGAAACCCATTGTGAATTCTGTGCCTAGATTTATTTAAATCGACCTTTGATTGCGAGCAAAGCTTTATACAACAACAAACCGGTACCGTAACTGGATGGGGTAAGGGCGGTTTTCACTTGCTTAGTTTTCCTGAGCTCGTTACGTAACCCTTTCTATATTATAAGAGCATGAAAGGTTGTCTGATTGTTTTTTCCCAAATGCTTTGGCTCCCGTTTGACATGATAATTCGGTTAATAGGATGAGAGCTGTGAGTGCAGCCGTGTGCGTGCATTTTGAGCTTTGAAATTTAATCGATAGATGGAGTTGCATAAATAAATTCAATGTTTGAAGGGGGATAAGCCCGTAGCTTTAGTGAATCTGCCTTATTGAGTTTTGAGGCAGTTTTATCACAAAAATGTATTCGTTACTGTATAGAGGTACGTAGTTGTGGTGACTTCTGTCTGTTTGTCTGTCGATAGTAATTAAAAAAAAATCATTTGTTGTTTGTTTAATAATTATTAGTTTTATGAATACATTTACGTACCTACAAATGTGTAGGTACTTACTGTAAATAGTGAAATCGAAGTATAAAATTAAATTATAGATAACGCAACAATTATAGCAAAATTTGGCAGGTACGTGGTAGATAGGTACAACATAGTGCGATATATAACCTGTTCTCTAGCTCTCTATATTTCCTTACTCTGTACGCTTCCAGCGTTTCCTGCGCACGCAACCAATCAACAAACGACAAACTCCGCGATTCTTCTAATCAGAGTAAAAAATAAACAGAGGGCTCTAATTGTGAATTGAATTAAATTGGGCCAAAATCAACTTTGGAGTAGAATTTCGGGGTTTCGGCCGCTAATGACCTGCCAAGGGCTTCCCCTCAGACCGACAGGTTTTTTGATTAACACAAAATGTAACGCCCTTAATTAATGAGATTTTTTTGACGGCGATTTTGTGTGAAGCGTTTTTATGACGTTTGTCTATAATGGTTATAGTGCTTTAAGTTCTGCTGATTCGGAGATGTGTCTGTAATAATGAACGTCTAATTAGAGAAATTTGACGCTTGATGGTAACTAATTGACATCTGACTTTGTTGACAGTCAGTTTCTAAAGAAATGTGAATCCAATTAACGCTCGTTCAGTAATGAGGCATTTTACTTTGGAAAAAATAGCTGTGCTATTTGGAATATAGTAGGTACGTGTAAGTTTCGAAAATTTAATTACGTTATTAGTGAAAAAACAGAAAATATTTATTAACTATAGTTTATTGAGCAAATTCTTTGCAAAACTTTCCTTATTTTGTCGTCTAAAACTTTTCGGGAACAAAGTCAATTGATATTTCTGCTAAATGGGAGAACACTCACTCCCACATTATATAATATCTCAGCATAAATTTTGACAATGAATTCATAAAGTATCGTTCAAAATTACTTTTAGGTACATCCAAGACAACCAACTCGTTCAAAATTTCATTTAATCTTTATTTTACCGAGACGATTTTCCGCGAGGAACCAAGCGTAATCTCGCCCCCAAACGGCCTAATCAACCGCTACCGCATAACTGCAGGGCACTATATTAAAACCTCCCGAATTGAAGAATCCGCTCTCCATCTTAATAACGCCGAATATTCTAGATATCGAATCCGCCGACTTCTTAATGAAATTTTCGGATTACTCGACACCCATCCTCTTCTTGCTAAGACGACGCTCTATAAAGCCATCGCTCTCCCGCATGTAAAGGTGCAATGCTGAGTTTTATGCGAAATTTATTCATAAAGCTGTAATGTATCCCGGAGTGAAACGCCCGGTAATGGAAGTGGGGATAATGTTCGTGTATTTGCGAATTCAGCCTTAATTTCTGAACGCTGGTAAGTTATCATTTATGTTAATAGCGGTTTTAACCGGCTATTGCAATTTTAAAATTGCTATGAAGCTCGCAGTAAGAATAATAGCTGTGAATGCTTTAGCAGGTAAAAAATGTTTAGTTCTTTACTGAAGTGCTTATGCTTACTTATTTAATATTCTAAAGTTAAATAAGTTCGCATTGTAATGTATTTCAAAATATACATACTTATTAGGACTGATTATAGCTCCATTTCGAGAATATCTCATTCTAAATATTAACCTAAGCTAAATTACTCACCAAATTCTGAAAAAAAAAATGCTTGTTTAAAACAATCTTGTAACGCTACCGAGGTTTTTTAGGTTATATATTGTTTATACAGGCAGAGTAGACATTAAATGAAATACAATGAAATGTAGGCATACATTTAAAATATAGAATATATAAAACAATGCCAAACCTGCTCCCCTGAGCAACGCCACCTTTTTGCACGAAACTCTGCAAAGGACAAACTTTTCCAAAGCATTACGTCAAGTTAAGATCTGCCCATTATACTATCACGGTGCGGTGGCCGTCAAAGACGCAGCGCTGAAAGAATCCGCAGTCAGTCGCCTATGAATGTATAATGATCACGGTAGAGGTGCCGACGAACGCGGATGCGTCTCAATCGCGTCAAGCCGTAGTTTACTGACAAATGGAATCGTGTAAAGCGTTTGAGTATGTTAGTTGTAGTCTGAGGTTTCGTCATTTAATCGTTAGTTTTTTGTTAGTTATCTTCATTTGTTAACTGTTAAGAATCTGACTGGGCAGAACTCGAGGTAAGTAATTTCTGACCCCAAAAAACTTCAGAATAGATGAAAAATACCGTAAAAACCGCTTAAAGTTAAATAAAAATTGGCCAAAAAATACGTTTAGACAGAGAGATCTGACATGAACTCAGCGTGCACTACGGCCATATCAACTCTTGACTTGCTCATGAGCTCATGACTTTCCAAGTTTACCTATCTTTCAGATTATTGAGTATTTGTTCCTGAGCCATGTATGTTTTCTACTTCTTCAAGTATGTATTTTTCTACATAAGAATGTTTATCGGTTGCCTAGTACACTTAAAGAAAGCCTTGAGCTTAGTTTGGGACTAGGCCAATTTGTGTTATATTTATTCTATTGCATTACTTTAGGGCATGCCAATTTTACAGCGACACTTCAATTTAAGCACTTAAATTCAATTCAATTTATTTTCGCTTAAATAAAAATTACACAAATTGGTTTACACTGGCCGCTACACTAGGCACAGCCTGTCTCGTAGGTAGCCAATCCATATGAGAATTACAAAAATTTATGCGAACAGTAAATGAAGGTGAGCAGATTCCAGACAAAAATGAGTATGTCTTTCCCAGCTCTAGTAATCTCTGCTCTGCATCTTTTAGAGCCGCGAAAAGTGACCTCAATGAATTTAGCGGAGATTGCCGCTTTGCTCTAACTTAATAGTTATACTTTGCACCCTTTTTATCAAGTTAATGTTTAGCACTTGGATTATTTTCCCTTGAAAGTGAACCTTGGTTTTATCCTTTTACGAAAAGAAAAGTAAAGAAAAGTAGAAGACTGAATAAATAAAATGTCATCTTTGAAAATCAAATGACGTCAGTTAACTTGAAACTCGACCGAATGTTCACAGGCAGTTTGGTTCTTAAATAACTTATCATCAAAATTTCAAAGTTTTAACTGACATTGACTCTGCAAACGCCACTTTGCCTTCATCCCATACAAAATTATTCTGAGTCCAAATTTTTGGCACAGAATGTGTTAATTTATGCCGATCATAAAACCGGCGTAATTACTGACGGCCTTGCCTTCGTGACTGAACTGATAAAACTGATAAGGGGGTTAACTAACGAGGGCTAACTAGGTCGCTCTAAGTCAGGGTTGACTCGGGATGGCAAATGACTCGTGACTCGCTAGAAAACGTGACAGAACAAACAACATTATGTGCTTCTGTTGTCAAACAAACCTCTTACATGTTGCAGTTTGAGACTTAGGAATTCTTATTCAAAAATTTCGATGGAAAATGTGTTTAGTACCATTTTAAGATAGAGCAAGAACAAAAAACAGCAAAACTATTAAATTTACTTTTGTATTTGATATTTGCTCACCACATTTCGGTAGTTTTTGGGGGAACTAGGATCATTTTTGTTTTTTTTATTTTTATTATAGACCCGAAGAGTACCGTCTAGTTCTATTTGATCAAATACCAGCAAAATAACCGTTATAGAAAGAAAATATTTTAAAATTAAATGGTATGCCTATTGAACCTGGCAGATTGAATAAGTACAATCATGCAATTGAACAGGGGTCAGGGGACAGGGATTAGCCCAACATAATTATAAAATACATACTAACCATCAGAAACATAATAAATGGAAACGCCAACAAAGCCAAACCATCTAACGTCGCCCTCTAATCCTTATACAGTGCGATCACGTCAAAAATTACATTTGGTATCTCATTGTCTAATAGAATTGCTTCTAGTTAGCGGGTAGGAAGTATGGGCCGCACGTGGCTGACCGGTGCAGCCCGAGTTACAGCGGGAGCGCGGCTCAAGCGGAGCGGGTAGCGATTAACAAGAAATATTTACAATTATCGGTGATTTTCTCCCATTTTACAAAAGAAATGTTTCACTATATTATTGTACTCTGTTACTCTAAGTTTCGACAATCTCTGCCAGCATGATAATATATTAAAGCCTAAACTGCATTTAACCTTATGCATGCTCTTATGTCTTGAACTATATGACTTATACTTTAAGAGACTCTTATGCCCCCCTACGCTGTACCCAAAGAGCAAAAGTTGGTCAAGAGCAAACCCATTATCCATAAAAAAAAGTGGGCGAGTATCAAGAACCGCTGTCACCACCCGTATTTCCACCTCTTAAAATGTCATTAATAATATTCTTAAGCCCTCTACGCCCACGCTATTGGGCAAAGACCCAATCGCTGTCACTAGCACCACGCCCACCCTATACGCTTCCGCCCATGGCTTAACCGGATTACAGAGCGGAGATGCGGGCGTTTCCCTCAGATATATGGGCCAGCAGCGACAATTGTCCTAACGGTTCATTACGCTTAATTCACTCTTATATTAGTTTTTATTGTAAACTGGGTTTCCGAGTTGCTACTATATAAAGTTTTCTCCGGCATTATAGTTTATTTTTACACTAAAAGAGCATATCCTTGTCCAAATAAGGAAGAGTTTTGTGTACAAGCCCTTAGTGTAAAATTTACGGCATGATAAGTCTAGTTAGTACCCTGCGTACAAAGATAGTGGTCGGTAAGGTAAAAATTGTATGTGATTAGGACTAGATCAAATACGTGTAAGATACCATGACATTTATTTATTTTATTATCTCTGTATACATACAATCAGACTATCGCGCCATTTTGATACCAAAACACGAACAAACACACTTTCAGTTGTATTTTTACGACTATGTGCGAAACAAAACTCGTATAACAATTCTTGACTCGTTTTATTTTTATTAATACCCAAATTAAATTATATCTTGTCATGTAACTGTCGCATGTAATCAAACGGCCGTATAACGTACACTGACGTTACGTTATACGCCAATCTCGCGCCCCATCGCCCTCGTCAAAGACATTTAAACAAAACGGAACAATAAAAGCACAGTTTATACGACTCTATCTAGCGAAGACGTCGGGAAGCGAAAATTTCGATTGACTTTACCCCCTTGACGATAGGGGTGTTGAGTGTTCAATATTTAATATTAACTTAAAATATGTAGGTAAATTTAAGCAGTATTTACTTAAATTTGATTTTGCATGAAAGCGTTATTACTGTTTTTTTTATGTTTTTGCATATATTTTGTCTAATCATCCAATTTTTATTTTTAGGAGGCCCCTTAAGAATATTGTAGTGTCACCTGTCATATCTAAATAGTTTTTGCCAAGCTTTGAAGTACTCAATAATATGGAAATCATTTATTTATATAAGTTTATGCCAATGCATCTAATACGATTCAAAAATTCATAATATTTTTATTAAAAAATACTTTGTGTTTATCTAAATATGTCTATCGTATTCTATTTAATTTTAGTTTTCATTTTATTAATTTGCGAAAATCTAGATATGTTCAGCATCAAATCAAAAGCCAATTTAATATTTACAATGCAGCCATGCACGCATACCACAATAGCTTCAATACAATATCTAACACCCTCCAATAAAAACAAAGGCAATTTTTGCCATCCCTAGCACACTCATAAGTGTTTTCTTTGTGGATGGTACAGTCAACAGCGGCCTTTAACGTGTTTATCCTTGCCGACCCTACCCGAGCAGCGAATATTTCCACTGTAATTTTCTTGTTTTTATTGTACTAGAGTATATGCAATACTTTTTGGATGCGAATTGACATGTTGCGACTAATGGCCAGAGGGAACTTTTAAGACGCCATTGAAATTTTATTTTTCTGTATAAATAATAGCTGAAGTAAAAATAAACTGTGAAAACTCTTGTTTTTTATACACACTTAGATTTTTTTTTAAAGATCGACGCTTGTTATTATTGTATTAGCCTAACAATTTACAATTATTCATCCTGATATAATTAATGCAAAATTATACATTTTTCCTTTTCCTTTACGTTAAACTATGCACTTACGTTACGTGGTAAAGCATAAAAAACCTATTAATATTTTACAAAAACATATAAAATAAAAACAAAATATCAGGGACCATCTCACACCAATTGACCTAGTCCCAAAATAAGCTGTAGGCTTGTACTATGGGTACCAGGCAACGATATACATATTTATAGAGAGAAATACATACTTAAATATATAGAAAACATCCATGACTGAGGAACAAATACTCGCGCTCATCACACAAATATTTGCCCATACCGAAATTCGAATACGGGACCGCTAGCTTCGTAGGCAGCTTCACTACCAACTAGGTTAACCGCGTCGTCAATACAGCCAATGCGGACATTTCTTTTAACTTCACCATTTAACATGTTTTAGAGTGCATCACTATTTAAGGGTTTGCCCTTGAATCACCGACACTCATTTCATAGAATGTTTTACTTCGCGGAATTTTCATTTCATCGACAGGCATTTCCACGTGCAGGAGTTATAATTTTTGGGTGGTCACATGTCTAACCTAACCTAACCTACGTTCCTACGTTACCCATGCTTAAGATAACCAGTACCATTACCATGAGTTTACAGTGACCGCACTCGCTAGCGACGGCGTAAACGATTTGTATGGAGAATTGTACAGCTCCTCTAGCGGTCACTTAAAGAACTAAAGATCGCTAGTATGAGTACAACGGTAAATAACCTATCGAAATCTATTCGTTAGCGACTAACGTTTTGTAACCGTTGCCGTAGAACATCGGTACCATGAGTCGTAAATTTGACAGATGTCATCGAAAAATACCGTATCGACTGTAGTTAACTATTTCACTAGCAAATTGGTGCGTGAAAACTTAGAATTATTGTTTAATACGTTACTCCAATTATTTATCTATCCAAATAATATCGGCAAGACATTATTTAGCGTGGAATATGTAGGCTTATGAAGACGAACGACGAAAACAAGGAGGATTTCAAGCTGATATGAGAAATATTACGTTAAGAAATCCACTTCAAAATTTAACTGAGAATAAATTTTATTAAAGGATATAGGCTCAGTAAAGAAGCTTTTGAGAATTTGTGCGATTCGTTAACGTACTACACGGATTTGAAATCCACTCACAAATATAATGTTCCCGATCCTGATGACAAGGATATGTCTGAAGAAAGTCAAGGTATTTATAGTGAAAGATAATGATTATATATTAACTTTAATACTAAATATGTCCTTATCTTTATTATGTTTGTTGTAGGTACCTATTATTATCAGAACTATTTGAGGGCCAGGAGTTAGTGTTGGAAAATGAAGGCACCAGTGATTTATTAATGGAGAGAGCACCGCGGGATCAATTAGTTAGAAGACTTGCATCAATGCATTATTTCCAAATACTTGTACCATGTTTTCTGTTTTTTCTGTTTTTTGTTTAATATAAAAATAAAAAGTACCCATACATCACACATAATCTTTATTTATTACACAAAATCTTTATTTATTACACAAAATCTTTATTTATTTGCTAAAGTATCTACAATTATATTTCCTAATGCTAAAAATTTACCAAATAAATCTAACCACCGTTCTTGCATTCTAAACTCTGATTCCCTTAACCTATTCCTCTCCCGCTCCACTTCCTGTTTAAAAGCTCGCCATTCACTGTCAGCTCTGACAAAGGCTTGCCTTGCCAAATCTGACTGTCTGGGTGCGAGTCCTTCTGTAGACAGGAGATTAGTGGTTTTGCACCTGACATCTTCGCCACTGACGCGGTGTGGGCTGTAAGAGCTTGGGGCTCTGCCACCTGGCATTAGCAGCTGTTAATGCTGTTCTTGTGACCGCAGGCTCACCACCGTGCGTTACTCCGGTCTCACTCCCGTCCACCTCGGGCAGGGCTGTAATGGATAAAAAAACGTTTACAGTACTATTTTGAATTCTTAATTAACTAATGAAACTAGATAGGTAGGTACATTTTACTCTAAAATGTGATAATAACAGCAAAATTTATTGGAACCTATTTCTTGAAGAGCTGATGGAAATTGACTGTCATTGCAGTCACTATACCTGGGCTGTTAACTGTTTCGGGATACTCTCTGTCCACCAAGTCTTGTTCACTGCAAATGCTGTTAGCCACAAGCAATGGTGGAAAAAAGGAGGGCTGAGCTGATGTCCCTGGTACAAGTGGTACAAGTAGATTCCAGTCTCCAACGCCTGCAGTGAAAAAAAACACATTGAAATAATCTTTCCTAGGACATGAATTAAATGAATTTTTATCTTAAATATATATAATAAATTTTTTATTTTATTTCAATAGTAACAATGATAGGGAAACTTACTGGAACAAGTTTGTTGAGCAAGTTATTCATTTACCCCCTTACTAATAAACGTTGAGTAACGGCTGAGTAGTTATACAATGCTTTGTCCTTATCTGTCATTGTGACATTTGAATTCGACAGATAAGGACAAAGCATTGTATAACTACTCAGCCGTTACTCAACGTTTATTAGTAAGGGGGTTAGCAGGAAAATTGATAGGCTGTCATTTGTTTCTAGTGCCACTTCAGTAACTTCTTCCTGTAAAGCATTTTTTTAAAAGAATGCCATGAGATATGAAATTAATGACTTATATGTAAGTATATTATAACTTTCGGCACATAAATAAATAAGTTTTTGTCTAATTTGACTATACACAGACGTATGAATGAACTGTCACATTGACAAAAAAATCAAAACAAATTCAAGAATCACTTACACTTACATAGTGACACTGCTCTAGGGCACTTTTTTAAATTAGCAGGGTTATTTCTATATTTTTAAATGGATGACATGGATACTTATCTTTTAGCCCAATATCATCCTTACTCTGTCTTTTTATTGTAGTTAGAAAGAGACAACTTCGTTTGGTGTGAAATTAGGCACACGTAACGATAACTACACGAACTATCGAGTTAACGTTAGCGAGAATAGTAAACGTTTATGTGACTCATGGTACGAGTTTAATCAAAAACTATTCGAAGGACGTTTACTCGCTATCGACTGTAGAACGTAACACGAGTTTTCGATAGCAACTCATGGTAGAGGTACTGAAAACAATAAGGTTTCAGCAGAAATTAGCTTTCGATGAAACGAAATTCGGTGAAACGACACATTCGATGAAATTAGTGTCTGCAAAACAAGGGGACACCCGTAGGGGGGGGGGAGTTATGCTTAGAGAGATGCGAAGAAAATTAAGTAATACTATTGGTGGAATTTTGCTCGCACCGCACAGCTGGCTCGCACAGCATAAATACGCATCCTTCAACTACACCATGTGCAACTAAAACTTTTTAATGAATTAAATAAAACACATTGATACCCGATTAACATCCAAATTATACAAAATATCCGATTACTTATGCCATAATTAAACGCGTGTAAGGGCGCGCGCACACGGCGGCTTAATCTCCCGAATTTATAACAAGAACAACAATTACCAAAAATTAATGGTGTTCGAAACCCATTCACGAGCAAACGGCTCGTTGAACACGAAATATGGCCTTACACGTTTTTATAATGAATTTTTAATAAATTAATTTATGACTTAATTAAAACGTAATTAGTAGTCATTGGTGCGTATTAATTACCATGTATTAAAGTTAAATTTTAACCGTTGGTTACCGATAGTTCAATTTTGAAGTTTAAATTTGTTTGTTGTAAGTTTTGGGATCTAATTGGTAGTTGAATGAGCGTAAGACTGATGACAGGAACTATTCGTGGCGGCGGCGGGAACCTGTCAAATTTAATTAACTGTCAACTGTTAAAGTTGCTCGTGTGGTTGCCTTAAAAGTTTTCTAATAGAAACAGCAAGCAGCTTCAAATTGAGAGCATTTCCGTGAAGCTTCACACGCTAAACTAATATTTGTTTAAATTTTGGTCTCTGTCTACACTTTTTTTTAAATGAACTGACCAGTCAAAGACTATATCTGAATAAAAAAGTTTAAGTTTTATGCAGAAAAACTAGAATAAAACTACTCAGTTTTACCCGCAGTTGCATTTAAAACTGAAAAAGACTCGTAAGACGTTACATTTTTGTTAAATACTTTACTCAATATAATAAAATGTATTTTTACTCAGTTAACGGCAACAATTTAACAGACGATTAGTGTTAACAGCTGTCAAAATGTATGAACTAACAGTCGATTAACTTAACATCGTTTGGTGAAATTGGTACTAAGACTCCTATTTCTCTTTAAACTAACAAACATCCCATCTTTAAATTTACATGCACCTGATCGAAGAAAAACACGATAGTGTGCTGCGGGCCTTATAAAAACACGGGCGTCTGCGGCGAGCCTTAGCCTTAAACGGCGCAAGAAAAACAAGTTTGAAAGTGTTTGCTTACATGTAATATAGTGTACGCTGGGGCTTGAAAGACCTTTTTGCCGTTGGAATTTAAACATTATGTAATTAAAGTTAAACACCACATTATACATTTTGTCAATGTATATTACTGCCCTGCAGAATTTAAAACGCAAGTGTAAATCGGCCACTTTAGATCGATCTCCAACTTTGACCAACTGGCAATCTGTATGAGATCAAGATATGCTGGCCGTGGTGCAATTACTGTTTTTTAAATTCTGCAAGGCAGATTCGTTTTTTAAAATTATAACAACGATTTGTTGGCGCATTTATTGTTCCCTTTCTATAAAACACCCTGTTTAACAATAACGTAACTTCGACCCAGACAAGTCGAGTACTGGTCTGCCGAGCTACTAGAATAGGCTAATAATGGTCCCAAAAAGTCGTGTAAAACTTTACAGCGTGTTAAATGTTTCATGTCCCCTTTATGACGTCGTTTTGGCAAAACGTTTAGGTGTTTAGGCTTTTTATATGCGTATAACCCTGCGATATGTCAAACGAAAATGGCGTTTTGTAAACTGTTTTTAAGGTTCCTTATTTTAATGAACCTTGATACTGTGTTAATTGCCTTAGTTGCCTTAGTCACGGATTTTTACCAAACTAAGCTAAGAACACTCTCAATCAAAAAACTAAATCAAAATTGGTTCATCCGTTTGGGAGTGACGATGTCACAGACAGATATGGACCCTGGGGTTGTATGCAAAAAGCGACTTTATGTGATTACTAAGTAATTTGATTTAAAAAAAAACGGGCTAATGAGTTTAAAAACATTGCCGATTCGTAAGGGTTCTAATAATGTAAGATACCACTAAAAACTTCTGAAATATAACATGAAATTAAGGATATTTCGTGACATGGACATAAGGGAAAATTACAAAAATTCAGATTAAAATAATCAATATCATTTTAATCTAAACTAGTAAAAATCGCAGAACATACATAGGGGTTATATCGATAACTTTTATCTGCTCTATCAGCCATTAACGGCTTGACGTTTGTTTCTGGGACACCCTGTATATTATACATAGACACACAGACACTAATTCTGATAACTATTACTTACATTATTCAGAACGATTCTTAGATAAATTATTTTCCTATATTCATGTTCAAACAAAAAACTAATGATACATTACATGTAATATTTCAACAAGCTCCATGTAATATGTAATAAACGTAATCTTTCGCGAGTCTGTAACGGTGAATGTAATTTTCTTTTTTCTTTGCAAATCAAATGAGCAACGTAGCGTATTTCATGCTATATGATTAAGTAATTCTTAGTAAAAATGTTTTTGCTTGCGTATAACGAAGTTTTTGAGTACCTATTTCTGCACGTAGTTGCTGTGGTCTATGGTCATCGCGATATTCAACTTTTGTCGTAATTAATATTACTGTGCATAAAATAATTAAACTGTATTTTTAACTGACTTCAAAAAAGGAGGAGGTTCTCAATTCGACTGTATGTCTTTTTTTTGTTTTTAATAATTGTTTTCTTATTATTTCAGGTAAGTCCAGAATAACTAAAATACAACAACTACATAAAACAACGACGTAAGTACTGACGCAAAATTATAGGAAACATAGCATAATCACGAGTTAGATGACCTCAACGTGACAGTACTGGTCCGGACCGGTTATATTTTTTCTGTATTTTTAAAACAAAAACAAGTATCTACACATAAAAATATTAAAAAAAAAATGTGCCCATTCTACATTTTTTAAATCAAAAGCGGCTTCCTACGTTTACTAGGATTTTTATATATAAAAACAATATCTCGCATGACCACTTACCCGGAGGGCACTCAATCCGGAAGTTTTGCCGAATTACCGAAGAAGAGATAACTTCATTAAGGCTGTATTATCGAGGGCCCTCGTATCAGGCCATCGGCCACGACCCGGCCGGTGCTAAATTTCCAACCGGGTGTAGTTACTGTCGGTTACCTGTGGATTTAAACTAGTGTAGTGTAAACTGGGCTTAATGTAAACAGATTCTGTAAGACCTTATACAGCGCGGTAAAAAAAGTAGTAAGTATTTAAAGTAATAAGTTTTAGTCGGTTTTTTTTTTCAATTAAATTTATTTAAGTGTAGTTTTAATTATATTGTTTCCTTAATGTCCTGATATAATTAATTAGCGTCCCTAAATGTTTCGACATCCATTCATCTTTTATTTGCGTTACGCGCTACCTGTCAATCGAAATGTTCCTTATTACTTCTCGAAGCAATCAACACACAAAACACCGTAAACACGGGGTGTTCAAAAATCGACTCCGTCAAAGGATTGTCACACAACAGTCTGAATGGAAATTGTATGAACTTAGCTAATTTGGAGTTGGCAAGTCAATCAGTAGGCTTTATATTTGCGGAAGAGATTTTGTTAAACGTCGAGTTATGGAGGGAGCGAGACAAAACGCAGCGTTTTGTTTGTTTGACAAGTTTGTGCAAAGCGTTTATGAGTTTCATAACAAGATTTATTGACGATTTAATTTTAAGTTTTATCGATGTTTTACGTCACTTTGTTACGTTTGTATGGATAACACAATATTGATTGAATGTTAACAAAAAAACAACATAATGTGTTCTGATGTGCGCTTTTGTTCTTTGCCTGTTGTAGAATAAAATTCATATTCTGATATCACGTTAAATATTTTACAATTAAATGTTACAGCAAAACTAAACTCATTTTAGTGTTTTAAAATAGATGGTCAATATATTCAAATTTCATGTTCCTATCTTGAGTGCTCAATTTTATCGACCGAAACATTTTTGAAGTTAAACAACATACGCATCAATATTCATCAATCATTAATTACAATGTAAATATTATCAAAGTTTATTAAACCGTGGTGATAGATGCCGCTTTCTAACAACCCGTGTATTTCCATTCAATACGAGCGGTATGTATTAATCCGCCAATTAAAAGTTTAGCAAAAACGCCCAACAACCTGTTCCGACAAACGTGTATTTAGCCCGCATTAGAATTTAGCAAAGTTTCATGACTAATGAGCGGTTTATGACGGCCAAATTGCTAGATGCCAGAGCTGGAACTCTTACAAAAGGTTAAAAAAATAGTTTTTGGACTGACAGCTTCTGCTTAAGCCCTTTAGACAACAGTACTATACCTACATTAAGTGTAGGTATACACAGGGACTGAAAAAGCCGTTCCTCGGCATAAGCCTTTGAACGGGGTTCGTTCGTACTTACTTACCGATTCATCTGGTATCTCTTATATTTGACTAGCCCTTTCGAAGGGGTAACCCTTTTATTTTTTAAATAGTAACCAGCTTTTAAAGCGCTTAGGCTATATGGTTTTCCCTTTCAACTGCTTTCCTGTTCATTTAACTAACTCCTTCTTGTGAATCGCACGCGCACTGATTCTTGTAAGCGCCCGCCACCACTCTCGAACCCATGCTATATAATTTTTAACCTTATGAGTTTATGTTAAAAAAACGACACTAGTCCGTATTGGCGACAAGCCCTTGCAAGCTTACGCAAGCCAGACCAAACACCCCTGTTCACATGCTTATGCTTGTGGACATTTGCCAAGACTCGGTAAGCGTGTAAACGTACCATAAGCGTTAGCGGCGGCGCAGATACGTCTACTTTATGCGTTAAAGACATAGATAATACTTGCTTGAAAGTTGAAAACCCCTTCATAAGCCTTACCTATACGAAAGGGTTCGAATTAAGCCGTTGGAACGCTGTCATAGGAAAGCACCTTCAAACCCAATATTAATGGGTTATTCTTTCAGGATAGCGCTTAAAAAGCAAACTGAACGGTTTTTAACACTGAAAGGGTTTGGTTAGTAAAGCCTTATCAAAACCCCTTCGAAAACCCCTTGAACAGGAAAGCGGACCGGCCTCTGAGAGACACTTGGTGTGTATAAATAAATAGTGTACGGTGTATAGTGTCGTAGTCTTTATGGCAATGGTTATGCTGTTAGAGGCAACTAGGCGTAAGAATATGTATGTATAACATTAGGTGGCTCATATGCATTCTCTTTGACTTTGTGTATGACACTTGGAAACGATCAATTTATAGCAATGTTTTGTTTCTTATCTCTGTTCTTCTTCTTTGCAAAGGCAGATTAAATCATAAGAAAGCGACATGCAAACTGTTTGGCTGTCAAATTGCTTTTAGCATTCGTAAATGTGTCATATTTCTAATCTGCCGGCACTACATTTGACATATCGAATAAAAGAGATGCAACTATTTGACAAATACCAGCCAAGTGACGTGCCGGAATTATATTCTAAGCATCACAAATATCGATTATAATATATAATAACTCAACGAAACGAAATAACTCAACTCTTTACAAGACGCGGTTTGTACAACAGAAACTGTTAAAATTACCTTAATCATAATTGCAAATACTTTCAAACTGAAAAAAACACGTCTTACCCCTTTCCTTTCACGATAAACATAGCTAGGAAACCGTCGCTAGAAGGTTCCATGCATATGCAAATTCAAAATGGCTGTCTCTTTACATTTTTTATGTGTGAAATGAATTCTATTGAATCGAGAGCGGTGTTCAGAATGTCGATTTATTCATTCGTTTATACAATGTATACGTTAGAAATGGAGACAGTGCAAAAATCTCAAAAAAATTGTCAACATTATATTAAAAACAAAACTGCAAACGAACTGTATAAAAACGTTTTACACTGTCTCTAAAACAAAAATCACCAACTTTATTTTTTTGTAAATTCAGCCAGTATTTTCATTAAAAAATAATCCATTAAGTCCGTCACTCAAACCAAATTTTAATTCCGAAACGTCCCGCACACAGATGCAGCATAATAACTAATGTGCATGTGTGCGTATTCAGACGCGACTTACGTCGACACTCATTTGCTAAAACATCACGCTGTAGGCGCTTTTGTTCCTCTAGGAACATTTAGAAGCGGCGTAAAAATTGCTTCTTTTTAACCCCCGAAAACAGAGGGGTGATATTAGTATGTCTGACATCGTAGCTCCCACATTGGGCTGAACTGATTTTGAGTTGGATTTTTTTGTTTGAAAGGCTAAGTAAGGTCTTAGCTAAGTTTAGTGAAAACCCGTTGAACCATTTTAGAGTTACGAGCTCTGATAGTAGGGGTCCCATTTTTATCGCATAGTTATTTTACATTATTCGATGATCCGTGCCACGAATAATGTTTAAAATTATGTTCAACTCTAAAAAGCGTTTTTACCATTGCCTAGCTTTAGGTTCTTTATGGATATTTATGTACTTATTGTACTTATTGTTGAAGGTCCTAATAAATAAATATATAAAACAAATAAGCATGTCTCAGAATTTTATTACAGCTTTGTCAGTCGCTCTCGCGCGACATTTATTAAATTTTCTTGTTTCTTGTTTGCTCTCAAGGTTTACGGCCTAAGTACGTTAAGCTCCAAAACAAAATTCTTTTATTTTGTTAAGGTGACTGAGATTGAATAATATCTGGTATTAAAGGAACACTTAGAGAATATTTGTTTAAAATTACACAACTATAACGATCTATTCTAACGATTCCAAACTCTATGTCGCTGCGGTGATGAATGCACCAAGTTTGTCCGTGTCAAGGCGCGAGTGAAAAAATTCGCGTAACGGAAGGAAGGCGCGCCCTGATTGGCAGCTGGCGCGGCGAAATCGAACGCCTTTTGAAAATAGAACGATTTGATATTCGAATGTGAGGTGTCGAGTGTCATTTGTTTTTCCAGTTAAAGGAAGTGGAGTGTTAACATACAGGATGTTTTACACCTAAAAACATATTTTGAATAGCATCGAGGTACCTATTCAAAGTTTGGCAGGTTATGATGATAAATTAAACTTGTTAGGTATTTACGGACTTTTAATATCAAAGCCGCATCGCACTCGATACATCGACAAAAAACAGCCACAGCAACAACCGCAAACAATAATCTTACTTTTTTTTACGGAGGGATAAAAAAGGCGATCGACCGGGGTTTAAAGTGACAACCCCAAGCGGGGTGATGATTGGAAAATACGCGGGATTCTTCAGATTTTCGGTTTAGAGTAGAAAATTCCAGTATACCTCTGCTTCGGTCATCGGTGCAGCGATTGATTACAACTCTGGAAAAAATAATGGGTTTTTAAAGTGATTTATTGTCGAACTTTCTAAGCGGCCGGCGCTATGGATTGAGTTTTGATCCTGCTGAGTTATAACAAATTAACATTTCGTGTTAATTGGTTTTTAAAAAGGTTTTAAGCGAAATTTATATTTAAGTATAATTGAAAAAATTAAAAACCTACAGGAGTTTTACCGCGTCTAATATGTTTCTTTCTATTATTATATTATTGTGATATTTATTAAAAAGTTCACCATGTTAACGATGTTTACATTTATTTGTTTATGATAGAAATTAGAGCCTTTATGGAACATAAAAGGCAATTCAACTCAACCTTTGCCATACCTACCTAATTTATATTCGATTAAACATCACATTGCGCCATAAACTTCAAGTGACAATCCAGCAGCCATAAAATCGAAATCGGTAGGCTTAAAGCAATCCAACACCCTGTATTTACGAGTCAAGGGCCCGGTTTAACACCCTGTATATACAGGGTGATGGCACTATAAAAAAGTGGCATACACTGGTAAACGTTTGACGTGCGGACTGAGAGCAATAAATACTTTACGTCGGAATTAGACGTTATTTTGTTTTTAATGCCGGCCGTTAAAGTTCAAATTAGGTTGCTCGATTGCGTTTTTTGCTATTTAAATGGCTTTTCATTGAGCGTTTGTGTGGCCAGTGTTAATTTGAAGTCGTATTATAAGAGATACCTTTTTTTTTCAATTCCACGTACATTATTTAAAAACAAAAGTTTAGATTCAAAATGCAGATGCTATTTTTATATAGTACGCAAATAAAGGTGAGGTAATACCCCAGCAGCGCGAGATTATCCCCACCACCGCAGCATAATTCAATTTGTCGTAACGCTGAAAGCGACAAAAGGAACCTGTGTATTTTTCAAACAAATCCCCGGCAAAAGTTGAAGCCCGCCTTTTCCCACTATCTGAATTGCAAATCGCGCGATGACGCCGTCATACAAAACTAAAAGTGTCGGGCAAACTTCGGATTAAACTTGCAGGTACGTAGAAACAAAAACCTCACTTACAATTATGATAATTCGGCCGCATCTGAGGATTGGATTTGCATGGCTATCCATGGCTATGTCAACGGAGGTATCGTTGAATAATGCAAGTACGCCACGCTACTTACCTGGGAGATTAACATATTTATTAATAAAATAAATACAGGAGACGTCCGCCCCGCGCGCCGCCGCGCGCCGACTGAGCGCTTCTTATTGTTGACATTGTTGAATTTTGAAGGCAAACTTCGCGAGTGAGAAAGCTTATAGTGAATTGTTAACTGAAATGGGGTAATATATGGCATACATTATGTGAATTGAGTTAGCGCGGTGCGACGATGTTCATTACATTAATGCGTGGAATTAAACATAAATACGGTGTTGCCAGGGTAAGTAGGTGTACAAGCGTTGGTGCTCATGCTTTGTGCGGATGACACTTAGGTATTAAGTTTGTTTAGGCTGAAACATGCGGTTTAGGCTGCCTTTCCATTGAGGCGAAGACGAGCGGAGCAGTGCGAAAAGGACCAATCAGGTTCCTCTAGTTTATGTGTGCTATACAATACGTATTGTACAAGGTGATTGGTCCTTTACGCACCGCTCCGTTCGTCTCCGCCTCAATGGAAAGGCAGCCTTAACGTCACCAGCTCGCTTCTCGTTTCACAAATGTTTAAAAAAAAGTCACTGCAGGTCGGTGACATTATCTTAAAGCCAGTCCCAGGTTTAATTTAGCAAAGATCTGGCAATACCCTTAAGTATATAAAAGAGTAAATAGAATTGAATGTTTGGAGTGAAAAACTTATTATTTCGTGTAAAAACACAAAATATTGCTGAATTAAAATTAATTTAATACCAAATATGATTTTATTTAATATTTCCGCAAATACATTAACAAACACGATAGGGATAAATAATTATTAATATTCCCGAAAATAGATTTAAGAACACTGTATAGATACGAAATTAACGTAATTCTATCTTCAGTTATGTAAAAATGAACTATTGCATACAATTAAGGTCTTAAATTTAAATTCGTTTACCAATCCAATGGTCATTGGGTGACATTAATGTGAGTGCGCGATAAAATATGTTTAATATTAATTAATAGATATTTATTTTAAAGTAATCAACTATCCTTTTTCGTTTAATAGCATTGCCTATCGAACTGTGTAAAAGCTACATACAAATACAGTTATTGAATTAAAAAAGTTCTAGTGAAAGATTTCCCCCGATACCGCGCGAGTGCAGTGAATTTATACGGCCGAATTAAATACGTGGATTGCAGGTAAAGTGGGGTAAAAAACTGACCCTTATTTATTTACCCCCAGGGTAATTTAGGTGCATGTGAATATTTCGGTGCTAAATAAGTAATTTTGGAGGGAGACTTCGCTTTCATATTTTCACTCTGTAGCTCACTTTACTGTGACTACTGTTAAAAATTCAAAACATGCAGACATTTTATTAAATCATCGTTCACTCCCTCTACTCTAGAGGAATCATGTTCATACTTATCTTAGGCAACACAATCTTAAATAAGATAGATCTTATTTTTAATTCATTTATTTTCACTCCGCTGTGTTGTTGTCGCATGTAATAAGAAACAACGATGCGTCAAACTTACGTCATTTTTCCCGCCGCGGACTGTCAACCGCTGCGTTCGCTCAGACACATTATGCGCCGCGGAACACACTGCGCCAAGTTTCTGGGCGCGTCCTGAATTATGCATGCATTCCCAGCACATTAAACCGATACCACCGCGGTGCGCAGATTAAATATGGACACCCTGTTTAGTCATTCCGTCGTGCTAACTACGAGGTGAGAATGTACCTATGTTACTTCGCGCGTCGCGGCAATTCGAATTTCGAATCCAAATTTGAATCAATCATGCTCATTCAATTGGCTGACAACATCAGCCAATTAGAATCAATCTGTATCGTTCGCTAACGCTATGATCGTATGTTCTTATTTCAAAACCTAAAATGTCAAAACGATAGCTAATTATGGAGTTTTGTTTAAAAAAATACAAATGCGTGACGTCACGAAGTTGGTTTAAGTTCGACAATTTACTTAAGTTGTACTTCGTGATTAGTGTTAAATAATTTACCATTAGCATAATATGCTCATAGTCTTCATTATTGGAGATAGTAGTTAGTGCTGAAATACAAGCCAAGCTCTTATTACATGACGTAGTCCGACTTGGAATATTTAGTTCGTGACTATTGGCGAAGTTTGGAATAGTTTAGTGCATCAGGCGCAGATGTTCGAAGTCTGTGGGTTTATTGAAAGACCTAATAGGTATCTGAGTATTAATATGTTATTTAGTAGGTATTATTGTTACTTTACATTAATTTAGGTGTTTATTTGCTGGAATGGCAAAGCTGTGAAAAGCAGAAGCCAGCGTTTATTAAAGACTGCATACAATCGCTTTAATAACTTAACTCCGTGATATATTGTGCCATACATTTAAACTAACGCACGGCAAAGAGCCAAGTCGGAAGGTGTGTTATGAAGATTTAAAATTATGAAGTCAAATGTTTATTAAATTATGGTTACCTAAAAGTTAAATTAATGCTAGGAACATAAGAAAAAATACAATTCATTGCCTATTTACCAAACTTACTTTTTATTTTATGATCGTCGTTTTAACTTAAATTTATGATTTTTATGTTATCAAAACATAAATAAAGGTGTAAAATTATACATGATTTTTCTGGTTGCATTATAGCGAAGTTTCAAAAGATAATATCGTATGGAATACATAATCAAGATAACATTGTTCAGCAAGTTTGTTTGCTTGACAACAAAGTAATTTTTAAGGACTATAGTTGCAATAGGTAGCTTTGACACAAAAAGTAGCTCTATGTTATTACCAAACTCTTAGACTTGGCCGTGTTTTTACAAATAAAGAAATCTCTTTGTGCTCTTTAAATCCATTAATGTTGGTGTCGTTTGTTAATTATGTTTAAAAAAGAACTGATTAGAACTCATGCTAGTTTGATTTTGCTTTAAATGTTATATATAGTTAATAAAGATAAGTCAGTACTCATCACATTAAACACTATGTTTATATTTTTTTTTAATTATTGTACAATATTAGACTGATGGAAATAGAAACGGTTGTCCTTGGCTTAGTAGCCTATCAATACAATTAAGTAACAGAAAAGATTTAAGCAGATTTTTTTATTTGATGACTTCATGAGATGACAGCTTACTAGAGTTGGATTATTTTGGCTTTGATTTTTTACGGGTCATTTTGTAACACGTTGTAAAATATAAAAAAAAAAATTAAATATTTAAACATTACAGAAATAAATGCCAACATTTGCGTTTAAACTTAGTTCACTTCCACTGTTGATAAGTACTTTATACACGTTTGAATTCATCAAACATTTTACTAGCAAATTGTAAAATCTACAAGCGCTGGAGTCCGCGAACAAACACGAAAATTACGTTACATTTTCAACTCTAACATTAACGTCCGCATACATCAAAATGTACCTTATGCCACATACATAAAATCTCTTATTGTTTAACACTAAATAAATAATTAGAATAAAAATAAATACAATACAATAACTCTTTATTGAACACCACATACAGCAAAGACAGGAATTGTATCTGACTCTTTTTGAACACCTTTTTTAACCCCTGACATCATAGTGTAAGTTGTGCGTCATTTAAAACGCCTCGTTCGCGATTGCGTTTACTCTCTATTAGTATGGAAGTGTGACAGCGCCCCTAGCGGCGCGTATTCGAAACATTTGACAGTTCCATACGAATTGACAATTACGCAAACGCGATCGAGACGTACAGACGTTGCAAAACGTACACTAGGGCCTCAGCGCCTAAAGCCTCTGTGCAATGAGCATAAACTTCAACGGGCTCCGAGCGCGTACATTTTCACTGGCGGGACTTCGTCGCTAGAAGATTTGTGACGTTCTCAATATAAAGGGACCTTATGGAGGCAGGCGGTTACGCCGTTTTTAGAACTGTTACCATAGTATTCGTATAGTTACAAGAATAAGAAGAGCGTAACTGGCTTCCTCCATAAGGTCCCTTTATATTGAGAACGTCACATATTTCCAGTATTAAAAACTGGGCAAGAGCATGTCGGACCATGCTCAGCGTAGGGTTCCGTCGCTATTACCACAAACAAATACAAACAATCTTAAAAAAAAAAAACGTAAATATAACTTACAGCTTACAGCCTTGGCCAAAAGTATTGAGCACCCATGCGTTTTTCATATAAAAGTCATACTTTAAAAGGGGCATTTATATATTTTATTATAGAAAGTTGTATATCTATCGGAAAAATTAGTCATATTTATTGACGTTAAGGGAAATTCCGTGGAAAAAATACAATTAATCATTATTGTAAAACCCGTCTTTTTCTAGCTTCAGTTTTCACACGCAAATAGCTACTTCGAAATCTACTTATGCACATGTTAAAATACTTATTATATTTTACGTCTCTGTGTATTTTTGAAATTGAAAAATAATACTTTGTTTTTTACACAGGAAAAAGTGGGGTGCTCAATACTTTTGGCCAAAGCTGTATACATTATATATTTACAAATGTTTCTCGTTAGTATAGGATACAATCTTGATGATAATATTTACTCCATGCTGTCAAAATGACGTCACCAGTCAACATAACGTACACATCCACCATTACGGCGGCGGAATGCAATAATGTCTCATGTCTTTTGAAGCGTCGTATTATCGTCCAATATGCGAATATTACATTCTATATACTTAATATTGAGATTTTTGCCTGCAAATTATCTTGGTAATACAATACTTACCTTAGATTTGAGATATTTTTAAAATGAAGATTGTTTTCATTTCTTTTAAGCGCTAGTGCTTTTTTTGAAGATTTAACAATTTTTTTTATTTTGTTAACATTATTAAAAAATGTATTATCCTTGTGCAAATAAAACTGTGTAAAACTTTATACATATTTTTAGTTTTATTTGATGAATTTACTAACTGGTAATGCGATTTCACAGAATTCCAGTTTCAAATTCGATCAACGGAAATTGGAACGCAGGGGGTCGATTACTAAAGTCTGAATTCGATATGACGTTCCCACCTAATCCAACGTCTGAAATGCCACACTAACTTTAATCAATATAAAGTCGGACATGCATTGTCCTTCCAAGAAAAATGTGTACCTGCTAATTAATTGCTTAGTCAAAATCAACCTTCTCGAGTTACTAATAAAAATGCGTTTACAAGGGTGCTTTGCTAGGTAACGTATTTTTTTAGTGTAGCAGTACTGGCCAGTTGAAATGTCATTCGCGTCTTGCCGCGCATTAACTAGTCCATAAACGACTTCAGGTAAATATAGACCAGGGCTGTCGAACGTTTTGAAACGTACACTCCTTACTAATATTATAAACTAATGTAAAATGTTTCCTGGTTTGTTTTGACTCCATGGCTCCCGCTTCAACCGATCAACGTGAAAACCAAGACAGAGAGAGTTTATAGCCTGCACATGGTTATTTTTTCCTGAAAAATTGGACAGTTTCCGAGCAAAAGCGAAAAAATTTAACGTGGTCCTGGTCAAAATCTAGTAGTGCATAATTCAATCCCGCCCCACTTCTTAATTTAACGTTCTGACGCAACCCTGCAACGTCAATTTGACTTGAATTTAATTTGACAGCCTAGATGAGTGACCCTGCCTATAACAAAGCTAGCAGACTCAGGTTACATCCCCGGTGAGTACCTATATCTCGAAAGGTATAAATAATATGTGTATTTAGTACCAATAATACAAGTCTAAATTGTCTCTTGATTAACAAATGTTGTATAACGCTGTATTCCTTTATGACTTTCTTATTACAATTACTAGACAAACAACGTTTGTGCTTTAATCCGATGGACCAATATAATTGACCCAGAATAGTCTCAAGCTCAAACTGCCCTGTTAAGGTAAAAGGCAGTATTTTACACAAAACTACTGTAATAATTGCAACCTCATTACTGGGTAATAAGGTTGCAATTGCTACAGTAGTTTTGTGTAAAATACTGCCTTTTACCTTAGCAGGGCAGCATAGTAGGTCACGAATCCTACGATATTTCCGGCGACTGACATCCCTGCAGCCATCGATACACCGCCTGCTCAATAATGCACCTCGATCGATCCTAACAACCCTACTCACCATCACAAATATCATACTGGCTTTTTGCGATTGTTCTATTTTTGAAAATTTTCTATTTTCTTTTTTACCACGATTTTAGTACTCCGCTTTCTTTCCTGCCGTTTATTTTGGTAATCAATTTAAAACTAAATTCCCGATGAGTTAGACTTAAAACTTTAAATAGCTCAGAACTGAATAAATAATAATGGTAAATCTAATTTAATTCGATCTATTTATCGAAGTAAAAACAATCTAATTAAATATTGAACTCGGAATCATAAATTTTTGAATCTATGTATATTAAAAAAAAATAGATTCAAACATTCGCCGTCACCTTAAGTCATTTCATACGTTTTGTTCTGCATTTATTACAATATACGGAATGCAGGTCTGTCTAGATTTACTGTAACATTACTCTTATTTACATTTTACAACATATCCATCCCGTACATAACATGCATATTCCCACGCTGCTTTACATACACACATACATGTACACACGATAAAGGCAAGCCAATTACAGGTTCCATTGTCCAATTTGACTTATTAGTGGCCGACGCTATTGGTGCGGTCTTGTCTGGTTATCCAGTAATAACCGGCCAATAAGATTACTCTACACATATAGCCTGTCTGTGGAGGTTTGCTGAAAAGAGTTAGTAATGAGCATTTGGTGAGCGTTCGTTTGTGGCAAGCTTTATAGTGAGTTATCTCGAGCGTTTGCTCGTTTTTGAACAGTTGGTTGGCAGGACCCCAATTTATGTGACCTAGTTTTTACACGTCCGCGTATTCGATAATCACGATTTTTAGTTCATTTTTTAAATCGAAAAAAAAGTACTATCATTTTTCAGTTTTAATCTGCGTGAGATTAATTAGGTTAATTTGTCATAAATAATGGCGTGAAAGGAATACAAACACTAGGATTAAGAATTGGTGGTGGTTTTACAAGCGAAAAAAACACCGTCTTTTAAGGCCACTTTAAATGATGACAGACTGAAACATGTTCCACCACAAAGTTCAATTTGCTTGCTTACGTGATATAAGAATTAGTACAGTGTAAACGCCGCCAGGTGGCGCGTCCCACGTTACGTCGATACTACCCTCATTAAATAAAAATTGAAGGAGCGCCCAGCAACAACAGTACGGTCTATGCACAAGGCGCTTTTTAAATCGCGTATCAATAACGCCTGTCCTCTACGCGCTGTATCCGCATTTAAACCGCAGCAGACATAATTGACTTGAACGTTGTAGGACGCAATCTACACTGCGATTTCCTAAACAAAAGAAATGCGGATTCCCGTGGCAGGAGAACCTCTCGTGTAGTACGAGCCTTAATTAGCGATAGTTGCTAACTTGAATCGGGTTTGCTGCGCGTCTCAGTTGCGTATGACGCGAGTCTTCTGCGCGTTTAAACAATGCTGTGTGCATAGGCCCTATGACTATGTAAACTGGAGCAATAAAAGGAGGTTGAAAAGCTATACTCATCTACCTAAATAAACCGCAAATTGACCACTAGTAGTGATTATATCGCGTCATCATTGCGTATGGCAATCATCCTGCATGGATCAAACGTCAATGTCCAGGTGTTTCAGCCAGTTTACTGCGGTGGGCGTAAATTTATGCAGCTCCTCCATGTCTCCAAGAAAACAGCGGAGTGGGCAATCATTTACCACGTGGGAGAGGGTCTGATCAGGTGCTCCGCAGTCGCATTGTGGTGACTCCCTCAATCCCCACTTGTGCAGGTGGTTAGTCTTCCCGTGGTTAGACCAAAACCAATTTAGGCGAGTATAGGGTTTTATATCGCGTTATTGCACGTTTATTCATACCTTTTTACCGCCGTAGTCTGATATATAAAACACCACACCTTAGCTAATATCAACCATCCTCGAATAAACTTAGGTCTATTTTACGCTGTCAACCATGACGGCTATAGCCGTCAATGGCGCCAATTCGCATTGTGTAGCTGTGTAATAAGACAACCGGTAACAAAAAAAATAAGCATAGAGACATGTTATCTTCAGAATCGTTGAAACGTACAGCCAATGAAGCAGGACAGCTAGCAAGCGGGAATTTGAATGTTGGCCGTTGAAAATATCGTATTACTGACAGTCAAAAGTGTTATTATTTTGATTTATTCTGTCAAGTGTTTGTGTGATTTGTAGTACCCAAATAAACGTTTTATCTATCTATCTAAAACCGACCGCCATTTGATAGAATACTTCAAGCCGTTTATTTTGAAATATTTACTCATGACCCCACATGTTTTGATTTCCTAATATATATGTTACATAAATCTTGAACATAAACGCATAAAATACTTAAATACCCTAGGAATGAAGCCAGCCGTAACAAGAGTATATTGAAATGATTAAAATCCTGGCTTTAATTCCGCTAACAACCGAAAAAAATAAAATTTTAGCAAATTACTCGACACTAAAATGCTTGTCGGTGGGACGGCCAAAATCGGGTTCCACAGATGCGTAAAAGTGGCCATGTTTATTCTCCACAGATGAGAGGATATGAAACCTGGCCGCCATAGTCTCCAAACTTGATTCATAAAGTCTGCCTATTAAAATTCCTTATTTACCCTTAGTGGCGTGTAAGGTAAATGCACCAATTATGGCCTCGAATCGCAGTGCGCTCTTAATTCCCTTGTAACTAACAGGCGATTACTGGCATTTTTCGGTGCCTGGCACCAAACGCGCCTCGCACCCTATCGGGTATCTAATACTTGATGCTATGCTTGAATGGCTGCTTTATGCGATAGACAAACGTTTTATGTACTGTGAGTCATAGACACACTTGGTTTTTCGTAAGGCTGGTCACAAACTTTCCGGTTTTAGTCTTTGTAAGTCGGTTGTTTTAAATAGCCGAACTACTGAGATTAAAAAAAGCTCAGTTGTTCGGTACAGTCAGCATCAAATAGATAGGAGAAGTCAAAATGGCCAAATATATCGCAACACATTCTTATTCCTATAGTAATAAAGATGTGTTGCGATATATTTGGTCACTTTCGCTGCTTTTTTCTATTTGATGCTGACCGTACCGTACAACAAAATTAACCACGAAACTAGAGGAATTAATAATGATCAACCTCTTCGCGTTTTATAGGCTATACTAGAATCCTACTCTGCCACAGAGAATCAAAAAAACAAAATTAAAACAAAGAACACTTTTACGGATTTAAGGCATTCAGTACAGACTCACCTATAATTATAATTAAAATGGACTCCATAAGGAGTTCTTGGCACCTGTTTGAAACGAAATGGAATCGAATTTAGAACAACGGTTCTAAATTCAAACGCAGCACGGTGGCGTGTGTCGGCTTCGTGCTTCGCCTTATGAATATATTTCCTCCAAATTACTGGCGACTCTTAATAACTTTTACGACTTGGGCCAGTTGTTTCAAGTATGGTTAACCTCTGCATTGATATAGTGTTTGGTATGTAATCGATTTTTACTCAATTTTAACTAGGAACTACTCGGCTTTTATACAAAATGGTTCAGTTGAAGAATTCTAAAGTTAATTTTATTCTAAAAATTAAGCCAAACTTTCAGGTCACCTATGCGTATTTTATACCTGTGTACGTATAAAATCAGGCAAAATAATAATTGGGTTATTTTCTCGTGTACATACTGTATAGGGGCGTATTCTTGATTAACACTTTGTTGATTAACTCGCTGACAAGCCTATCAGCACGTATAAAATACGCGTTCTTCGACCTTTGGTGCAACCTTGCCAGGGTTGATAACTACCACTGCAAAATGCCTACGAGTAATATGGTTATACGAATAGGTTAAGTGAAGTCCAATTGCCAGCTTTAGCGTAGCACTAACGAGAAAAAAACTGTTGCATTCTGAAACTGGCAAATGCCTGCACAAAGCTACTTCCAACGCCAAGCGCATCGCAGTGTAACTTAGAGCATGACCACCACAATTCCACTAATATTAACCTTAACGGCTTAACTCACAAAAGATGACCCCCAAATTACTGACCACAAACGATCATTTAACCGATCGTTTAAGCCCCAACACAACCGGCCTCGGTGACTGGCAAGAAAGAAACTTTTAAAGCCGTTAATGAAAAGAAGATATTGACAGGATTTTTTCCATTTATCTCTCCCCTAATTTAACTTTCCCCGTGTGGAAATCTGCTAGTCACGTGTTTCGATACACATCTCGCATTGACACGTTAATGCTTGGACAAAAATGGGGAACATGTGTTTACCCTGCGTGGACAAAATGGTATATATCCAACAGAACTCCATTACAACTCGTACTTTATTACTAAAATAGTATAGTCGAATTTGCCTTAGTTGTAGAATGGCAGATAATGCCTTTGTGTTCGACGAGGGTGAATCTACTTTTAAAATCCAAAAAGTTATAAGGTCATATTAAACATAGCTACGCTTACGTCTTTTTGCAATGTATTGCGCGGTCGTTTCTAGTTGTGTTTAAAACGCAGTCGTATTTTTGGATATGTTGAGTTGATAATCCGATGGTAGATATGTTAGAAGTATGAATCTGTTGTCTGCAAGGAACGTAGGATTTTAGTTAAATTGATTATTTCGTGAATGGGAACTGTCAAAGGGTCTAAATCTTTCCTAAATCAAATTGGGCTTATTTATAAAAAAAGAATTGCTTTTTAATTGGCTTTTTTGCCCAAGGGATGTAAAACATGTCATCGCATTCAAAGACTGCTTAAATTGTGCGTCTCAAAGGGCTGTTGTTAGCGGTTTCGGCATGCAATGATTGTATCAAGACTAGTTTTAAGTAAACGTCATAGAGAACTGTCATTTCTGATGTTTCTTGAGACATCTCAGCCAAGATCAGTTCAGCCTTCAAGAGTTACTATTTAGACCCCGCGGCAAAAAGAATAATTGTGTTATAAATTTAACGTGTGTGTCTGTCTGTGGCATTGTAGCTCCCAAACGGATGGACAGATTTTGATTTAGTTTGTACTGTTAGAAAGGTGACTTAATCGAGAGTGTTCTTAGCTTGGTTTGGTGTAAATCCGTTAAGCCATTTAAGAGTTATGGGCACTGAAGGTAGGGGGTTCCAATTTTCGCACCTTCAGAATGAAAGTGACCTAATCCAAAATGTTTAGATTTTGAATTAGGTCTCTATAACAATAATTTTATGACTCGAAGTTGAAAACTTAACATTTTGTATTAGGTCACTTTCAATCTAAAGGTGCGTTTTGTCAGGGGTTTCATCTATTTATTATTTATTTATTACTACTGTTACGTGCAGTCAGCATCAAATACATAGGAGCGGCCAAAATGGCCAAATATATCGTAACACATTCTTATTCCTATAGTAATAAAGATTAATAATAATCCAGCCTATATACGTGCCACTGCTGGGCACAGGCCTCCACTCACAATGAGAGGGTTTGGGCTATACCTAGTCCCCACGCGGGCCCAGTGCGGATTGGGAACTTCGCACACACCGTCAAATTGCTTTGCAGGTGTGTGCATGTTTCCTCACGATGTTTTCCTTCACCGAAAAGCTCATGGTAAATTTACAAATTATATTTCGCACATAAATTCCGAAAAACTTAGAGGTGCGAGCCCGGGTTTGAACCCTCGACCCTCTGCTTAAGAGTCGGCAGGTCAAACCATTAGGCTACCACGGCTTTTTTTAAAAAGCCGTGGAGATTGTTGCGATATATTTGACCACTTTCTTTGCTCCTATCTATTTGATGCTGACTGTACTACACAACCTGCGACGGTTAATAATTCGCTGACGAAAACAGCGGCGAGTTAAAAAAAAACGCCCCTATACTAGTTCTTATTAGATGCCGACAGTCGAATGTGCATACAAATGCGGCAGATGCTACCGCCTGCCCTTATGTAGATGCAGCGCTGCAACTTAACGGCTTAGGCAAATTCTACCTTATCGCGTAAGAAATAAGATCTTACATATGGGGGGCATAATCATATGCGGTCTTATAAGGGAAGGTATGGGTACAGTCGAGTTCAAAAATGTACACGCACTTTTGCACCTTATTTCAATGGGATAAGGCGCAGTGTACTTATCTTTGAACTCGACTGTTCTTTTTATTGTATGTACTTAGTGGTTTTTGATACTGGAATGGTAGGTACTAGTATAGGTACATGCAAAACGTGTCGGTTTGTTTATTTACACGTCTAGTTTAACTGCATGGGTCAGGGTCCAGACTGGGTTGCATACGGATTGTTAGTCATAATGTGTTTTAAGTCATAATTTTCGCAAGTCATAATGAATTTTTTTTCACGACAACGTGATTTTTCCAAGATTTTTATTCAAGTAACCTAACCTAACCTAACCTGACTAATATACACGATGGATATATCCTGTAATTTCAGCCTGAACGGGCGTATGACTAAAAAAATTATGACTAACATTACATTATGACAAACAATATGTATGCGACTAGACCCGCTCCTATGTATGTAGGTATACAGGGTGTCCCAATATCAGTAACCCACAGTGACACCGGAGGTAGAACAGCCTAAGACGGGCCGAACCAGCCTAACATGACCACAGTAAAAGTCGCATGGTTTTCGAGATATGCCAGTTTAAAGTGTGTACTGGAAAAGAACTTTAAACTGGCAAATCTTGAAAACCATGCGATTTTTACTAAGATCATGTTAGGCTGGTTCGGTGTGGGGATAATGCGTAACGCATTTCCACTACGTTAAAAAAAACAAGTCAAAAAAAAAAAAAAAAATCTGGTTCGGCACATCTTAGGCTGGTCTACCTCCGGTGTCAATGTGGGTTACTGATATTGGGACACCCTGTATGACCAAAAATCGGCTGTTCTACTCTATCTCTCAAACCATTGGACCGATTTTAATGAAAGGGGTGTCATTATGATTCTTCAAAAGCGTGCGATGTTATAGGCTATATAAAGATTATAAGGGTGCGGCATACTGTCGCCAGTCGTGCTTTAGTTTGCAGCTTTTTATCCGACTGTGCTGACCGAAAGAAGAGTTATGATTTTATCAGTGTAGTATGTATGTATGTTTGTATTTCATTTGCATGTAGTACTTGTAACGAAAGCCGGAATGTATCCAGCGGGCCTAATATGGCCGTGTTTATCGCGTGACAAAGCGTGGATAAAGCATCCGTCACTCTCGCGCTTATATACGTGTCAGAAAGTGACGGATGCTTTATCCACGTTTTGTCACGCGATAAACACGGCCATATTAGGCCCGCAGCACCGCGGTCCGTATTTACATGTCAAACGACGCGGCTTCCGGGACTCCTGTAGTTCTTAACAGTTCATTTGGCATAACTTTGACTAGTCATAATCTTTATTGCAGAAATAGAAAGATATCGCAAACTTATTGGCTGTGCCAAAGCCGGATATAACGCCCTTTATAATTAGTGACCTAATTCTAAAATGTGTAGATTTTGAATTGGTTCTCTATAATAATAATTTTATGACTCGAAGTAGATAACTTACTCGTAGCATGTTATATTAATGTAACATCAATAATGGTCTATAATGGTCTATTGTGTAGCTATAATTCTTACGTTCTTAGAAGTTAGGACTAAATACTTAAATAACTAGGTACCTACTAAATAGACATTTTATTCATTGAAAACATTTGGTTATTAAATTATTTTTTTAAAAACAGTCTTCGAAAGCGTCGATGAAGTGAAACCACAGGTTAATTAACTTTCGTTTATTATTTTTTAATTAAACTTATTTGTCCACAAAATCATTGTATATATTCAGTGGAATATTAAGGCTTATTTTTGCCAGCCTTTTAGTTCATATTTTTATTACAAAAGTCTTTAATATTTCTATTCAGCTTTTTTTAGCTCAATCATCTTGTTCTTAACATAATTTCACAAAAAATCCAATCTTCAAAACATTCATTTTTCATTAAAACCATTAATTTGAGCAAACGAATCTCTTTTTACCTATCTTGTTAATTCCTTAAGCCTCCTACATAATTACATTCAAAGACGGTCCAACGCGGCATTTTCTAATACCTTCAAACGAAAACCAACCCTGTACTTAACTATTACGTTCTGAGTCGGGGAGGCTAAGATAAATCTTGGATAGGGATGTTACGAACATTCGTATTCGCATTCGTTTATGCGAATGATTCGCATCATTCGTATCGACATTCGCATTCGCATCAATTGATCAGGTCATGTCGTGACTCCGTGATGTTTTGCTTTTCGCGCCGGCACAGAGCACGCAAGCAGGCATCACGTGTTACATTCGTTTTTATTTTTAATAAAAACAATGACTGCCTGTTTCAAAATTGTCAATTAAAGCATATCTGTCAAATAAATTTAGCCCTTTCCCTTTCTTACACTTGAAAATACACAAGGAGAGGGCTATCTTTATTTAACTGATGAATTTACAGGCCCTTAAACTAATATGTCATTCGTACATCCCTGGGTAACGCTTCGAGCGCTCTCATTTCCCCTGGTCGCATTCATGTTGAATTTCCTGCAGATTAGGATAGCATTTTCAGTTATTTTGTAGAAGTCAGGGCACTCTACAAGATAATTGAAATAGCATCCAAAACTACAGCGATTTCGACATTAATGTGACCAGGGGAACGAGAGCGGTGGAAATGCGCGTAGAATTACCCCCCTCGTCTTGGGGCACACTAAGCCGATCTGAAAAGACACGTGATCAGCCGATAGCAGCCGCAATCATATTTAAATATTGTATTTCGCTGTATAAGATTTAAATCACGCGCCTTTGAGGGTTCTTGGTGTAATCAAAATATGCGTTTCCTTGATTTTATTGTATGTTTTCAGTAAAGCTTATATCTGCAAGCCTAGCATGCAAGCACGAGCAGGTTCTAGACAAATGAATACATCTATTCCATATTCTAACGTAAGACCGCTTAAGGTTTAAAATAAAAGTGTCCCGTCTTGATAAAATCGCTATAAAAATGTGAAAATCGCAATAGTCGCTTAGTAAAGGTAATAAAAGTCAGGACGAGACACTTTTATTTTAAACCTTAAGCGTTAAGTCTTAGAATATGGAATAGATGTATTAATTTTCCCTAGCGCCTGTCAAATTTTATCTCGTGCATGCATGTTAAGCCAGCAGTGTATGTTTTAAGTAACATTTTGATTTATTGAGGATTATTATTTAGATGTACCCCTAACCCGTACCCTTAACTTTAATTTTACTGTAGGCACAGTCTGACCAGCAAGTCGTGTCTCGTATCATAAGCGATTTTTAATTCTTCATATGGCAACAATTTTATCAAACAAGCCGTCAATAATTTCTTTGTTATTTTTTTCGCCTTATTCGTGTTACCAGCTAAATATATTTTGAATTTGCTGCCTTTTTTGTGACTAGTCACTGGTCCGACTCTAATAGGTATTAAAGTTAAGTTTAACTCGTCGAGTACCTAAACCTAATAAATAAAACACGTTCAGAGACGAGTATCTAATGAAAACTCTGACACAACTACGCTCACTGCCAAAATTAAAAAAAAAATACAATATAATTTTATATAAAACTCTATATATTTCAAATTAGCCTTTAGAATTCAAGCTAGATTCATTTCATTTTATAGACTGATCTAAAAAGAGATAACACACATTCTATTCAAAGAAAAATAAATGGCAAATATTTTTAGAACACAATTATAAAGTCGTTCTCCTTTTACAATACCAAAAATTCAATGAATTGCTACACAATATGGCGTTTAAGTAAAACATATTGCTGCTAACATATTAAAACTCTTGGCTTCTTGTAAATAAAATAACCGGTCAAGTGCGAGTCGGAATCTCACACGAAGGGTTCCGTACCATCGTACAAGACAGAAGATACAGCGATTGTTTTGGTCAACCTTTAATTTTTAATATTATTTTACTTTTATTATTTTTTGTTATAGCGGCAATAGATATACACTCTGAAAATTCCAACTGTCAACCTATTACGGTTCATGAGATACAGACAGACAGATGGACGGACGGACGAACAGCGGAGGCTTTCGGTTCCGTTGGCGCCCTTTGGATACGGGACCCTAAAACATGGTTAATAAAACCACAAGTGCAGAGAGAGAATTAAATTTTAATAAAATTGTAAGAAAATTGCATAATATTGAGTAAGTTCCGCTTAAGCCTCGTTGATAAGTCCTCATTAAGAAGAAAATATCTTATTTACCTTCGCCTTATAAAAATCCAAGAAAACTCTCCCACTTAAAATGGTGACGTTTGGTGCGAGTTACAGGCGATAGCGTATTTTCATCAAAAGTTGTGAGATTAATGTATACCTACTTAATAGTAAATAAACTGAGTTTGTCCAATGTAATGTACTGATTAAAACAGTGGTTTTTCAATTTTACATTCATTTTATAATTTTGTCGCAATCAAGGTTGCCTAAATTTTACGACACGGTTAGCTTAGTTGGTAGTGTTCCTTGCCTACGAAGCTAGCGGTCCCGGGTTCAATGTCCGTTAAAGGCAAGTATTTATTCCTGATCCGTCCATTCGTCGGATGTGTTCTCTTCTATAATAAGTATGTTTATCGTTGTTTACCCATGTTTACCCATAGTACAAGCCTAGATCTTAGTTTGGGACTAAGACAATTTGATTGCGCTTGTCCACTCATATAAAAAAAAATCTTGAATGCATAATTGTAATAATTAACATAAGTACGTAATTTTTTTACACTTTGTATTTAGAGTAATACTGTCCTTATCTTCACAACTGACTGCAACTGTAACAAAATTCGCTTCCGCGTCGCTTCCCGCTCCCGCGCCCGCCTCTGCTTTGTCCACACCCGACGCGATTAAGGCTCTCCTCTCGTGCACACTCGAGGGTCTAAAGATTCGTTAATTACTGCCAGCATTAAAATTAACTACCGACGCCCTAATAAAAGATATTCGAGGAAATTTTTAAGGAAGGAAACTGTTTCGTTGTTTTTAGGGTTCCGTACCTCAAAGAAAAAAACGGAACTCTTATAGGATCACTTTCTTGTCCGTCTGTCTGTCTGTCTGTCTGTATGTCTGTCTGTCTGTCTGTCTGTCTGTCTGTCTGTCTGTCTGTCTGTCTGTGTGTCTGTCTGTGTGTCTGTCAAGACCCTTTTTCTCAGGAACGCGTGGAGGTATCAAGTTGAAATTACTATCAAATACATAAGTCTGCAGTCCCTTGGATCTAAGTCAACGCAATCAAAAGATACGGCCGTTTATGCCGCATATTGAAGGGAATCTCAAGGGAATCAAGACCTATAGGGTACTTCCCGTTGACTTAGAATCATGAAATTTTGCAAGAAGCAATGTCTTATAGCACAAGTAAAGGAAAAAATCCGAAAACCGATGATTGGTAGTTACATCACATAAAAAATGAGCCCAGTATAAGCTGACACTCACTAAGTACTAAGGTGCATACTTATTGCGTGTCAGTTTATACTGGACTTTTTTATATTGTATTCCCGTGATGGCCGTGATTTACGAACTATTTACATGCCTACAAATTTGTGCGGAACCCTGGGTGCGCGAGTCCGACTCGCACTTGACCGGCTTTTTTTAAAAGAATCTTTAAAATAGAGATAGACCGAATATTCGGTAAATATTCGGTACCTATTCGGCATATTCAGCAAGTTTTTCAATGTTCGTATTCGGCCGAATAGTTCGGTTACATTGCCGGATATTTACCGAATAAACAAAGTAAATAACGAGCGTAGGTTGTTTCGTAATTCGTCGGATTGACATCCTATTTCAGCATTCTAAGCAACTGCCAAAAAGAGATAAATGTGCCTCTAAATATAAATACAATTATTTTGTAAAAAAACCGTAGCTTAAGTAAGAAAAACCAGATTTGTTTTAATTAACTAAATTTTATTTATCAGTAATCACCTTTCTCAGTTATCCACTAAAGATCGACAAGTCAAATCAAAGCGCGAAAGTTCTGGAGCTCTGAGCGCGGACGTGTCAAAACCTGTTTCTAGAGATTCGGCGCAACCGAATATTCGGTTCGGTAAGACCTGAACCGAATGTTCGGCCGAATATTCGTATTCGGCAAAGTCCGTATTCGGCCCATCTCTACTTTAAGTTAATATAAGTAGGTTTGTCGTGCAAGTACAATTTAAAAAAGAGTTTTTCATAAAAAAAGAACAGTTTGCGTTGCATTCGTCGGATCAATCACCTATAAATGTAGTCTTTATTTTTTAAGTGAGCCTATGAATAGACAAAACCATTGTATCTATACAATACTATTATCTGCTTTGTTCTGGTAACCGCAACCCAGGTCTTACGCGTTAAGCGATTTTATTCTTTTCAAGCATTTTTAATCTTATGAAAAGGCCATAGAGCCTATAATTCATTGATAAAAGGATTCCGTAGTCCTTTTTCTACGAAGTGCGTTCCTGTTGAGAGTCGGGCGGTAGCGAAATGGAAAACGAGTTTTGAATGCTATTCTTTTAGTGTATTTGTAATCTACTATCCTAGGAAGTAGAGTCGATAATCTAATAACCTTACAAGGTAATTATATTCTGCTTTTACTACATACTCGTTATTGCAATTTGCGGTTACCCACTCAAGTCTTATTTGGATAAGCTCAGTTCAAAAAAGACTATACAAACAAATGACAGTCGTGTAACTGCCGTTCTACTACGAAGGGCTAAATTCGAAACTTCGAATTTCCCGTTCCTTTCATTCATCATTAATTTATACTATATCGAGAGTTGATGGAACGATCGTAACATTCGATTTTCAAAGTAGAGCCCCAGACAATAATATGTAGGCTGACATGAACAGAACCGAGTGTAGTTTTTTTTTTTTGTACATTTCTAAAGGTATTTTTTTTATAAGTATTGGTGTTGTGGAGGTTGGGCCGATATACGCGTTTGTGTCAAGGCTGGAATATAAATATATTATAGCTCGCAACACAGGACAGCCCGTGAGCACTTAGAACAGGCTTCGGGTTCGGGTAAAGTTGGCCGGACTCACTTAACAGCGTTTGAGAGCGAGTGAGAGAGAAGTACAAACCCGAATCTCACTCATGGCTGTAAGTTACCTTACCGTTTTCATTTGTTTGTATTAATGCTAATCATTCACCGGTTGCGCGCACACGACATCTGATGTGGCGCTCGTGGAATTGTTGTCCTCGCTACGGTGAGGTGAAAAATTATGTTTCGCACGGCAGCAAAGTTATTCGGGTCTCGAGGCCTTGAATCGCTCAGGATTATATTTTTGAACCACTCGCTACGCTCATGGTTCAATTTTAGAACCATTTGAAATAATAACTTTGCTTGCATAACAAATAACGCTTGCATATCAAAACGAAATTAGTCACCTATGCGCCCGATGGCTCACAAAGCCTTATACCCTTAATTATCGTCATATATAACTTATACAAGATACAGCGTCGGATGCGGCTCCATTTGTCTCTGTCAAGCACCGCTGCGGCCTGCATTAGACTAGCTTTACTACCCAAACCTTAATCACACACCGACCCGAAAAGGAGCCAGTTTTATATGAAACCCAGTCACCCGGGCACTGGAGTGCTAAACACGTTGAAAGCCCATGACCTGATACCGAGCCGGATTTGCAAGGAAGTTAAGGGGCGGGGCCTTAAGTGTGGCTTCTGAACTTGAGATCACGGATATTCATCAACAGTCAGAAACTGAAAGAGACGGATTCTACAGATGAAGTCACACCGGCAAGATAATATTATGAGTACCTGATACTGGGTTTATATTTGACGATATCTATGAGATATTGTAATAATTACTTCAAATTTATTATTATTTAGTACTTACCTGGGAGACCGATCGTCGCTCGAGTCGAAACCGAATTTTCATCGATTTCTGTACAAAAACAAAACAAAAGATGTACCCAAAAAAAAGAACAAAACGAAAAAACCTGTCCATAGCTACAACCAATGTGATTGGTCGATTCCTACACAGCTCCTCTCCGCTCCGCTCGAAAGGCAGCCTTATAGTACTAGTAGGATATAATATAAGTAGGAAGTGGAATAAGTGTACTAAAAAAAAAAGAGATAACGGCTCTTTTATAATTGGCCTATTAATAGTTCTGTAAGTATTAAAAATAATGAACTTAAAAAATGCCAGCTGATATTTTTTCTCGTTCTATCCTTACTACATTCCTCGCTCACTGTTTTTGTCCATACGCCGTATAGCCTATACAGCATGTAACAAAAACTCAAGGGAACTTTCTTGTCGTCCTTTTTAGCGCGTGGTCCCCATATTTGGCGCGGACCAGTGGCGGCTCGGCTGGACAGGCCCTTCAGCCTTATACGGACAGTAGTGGTTTGGTTCTGTTAACACGTTATGTGCCAGACTACTCGATTTCCATACAAACCGGACTCTATATGGCGTCCTTAGCCCTCAATGTATTAAAAAGTTGCTCAGAAGTGGGATTATAGGTTTGATACATCGTGTGGTGCAACATCAAAACGAGTTTCAAAATTAAGACGATTATTTTGGTATTATAAGCCTTGATTAGCCGTGGTGGCCTAATGGTGACCTGCCGACTCTTAAGCAGAGGGTGGGTTCGAACCCAGGCTCGCACCTCTAAGATTTTCGGAATTTATGCGCGAAATATAATTTGTAAATTTACCGTGAGCTTTTCGGTGAAGGAAAACATCGCGAGGAAACCTGCACACACCTGCAAAGCAATTTGACGGTGTGCGCGAAGGAACTATAGCCTGAAACCTCTCATTGTGAGTCGAGGCCTGTGCCCAGCAGTGGGACGTATATAGGCTGGATTATTATATATTATTTATTAAGCCTTGATTACATTTAAGCGATAATTGTTTAATTTGTTCTGTCTTAATAAAACGAATGTGACTTCAGCTTGTCGAGTGCTTAAAGTAATCTTAGTTACTGAGAACGAATTAGTTGATAAAATACATCAAAATTACATTGAAATTTGATAATTTAAATGCTTACTTCAAGAGACTTAAACGCTTGATGAAATCGTCCGAAACGCCGTACAAAAGCTTAGCTTAAACACGAGAAAAAACGCGTCGCAAAACTATCGATTCCCAAAAACCCAAACTAGCAAAGGGTTGATTTTAATCTCAGAAAGCAATATCCTTTACCGAAACTTCATAGGGTTTTTGTGTCACGGAAGGACATTAATCATACAAATGGCATATCTACTTGTTGATCTTACAATGTGTGACGCGACACTTTCGCCTGATAAATGTTCGTGCGAATTATAATGCTGTATTTAAAAATAAATGTGACGTGCTCAATATAAAGGGGCCTTATGGAGGAAGGCAGTTAAGCTCTTCTTATTCTTGTAACTATACGAATACTATGGTAACAGTTCTAAAAACGGCGTAACCGCCTGCCTCCATAAGGTCCCTTTATATTGAGAACGTCACAAATATTGCTACGAAAAAACTAAACCTTTATAAAGAAGTAGCCATACTTGTACAAGTATTAGACAATATATATTTTTTTTTTACTTCATTGCACAATACACAAAGTAAGTACAAATGGCGGATTTAATGCCTTAAGGCATTCTCTACCAATCAACCAAGGGGCCAAACAGAGACAATTTAAGGTATATTGCGATAGTAGGTACATAAATTAATGAATTCGATGTACATATGTGGTGAAAATCATTTTATGAAAATTAAGATTGCATAAATATATACCTACGTACAATATAAGTGTGTTTCTGTTTGTCATATTTTCACGGATAAAACGCTAAACCGATTTGTTGTAGATTGTAATTTAAGTTTATACACAGAAAATTTTATAGGGAATAACAATGATCATAACATCTTTCTATAAAGCAATCGATTAAATAAATAATGTAATTACTATTCGAGTCGTGTACCTTTCAAGTAAGCGAAAGTTATAGGGCGCCACAACCACGTCATAAAGCAAGAAGTCATGCAACTTTCAATTTTAATCGGTTTTCATTACAATTATAAATTGCATAGCGCATCATTTTGTGTTACGACACTTGAGAAAGGTGATTACTCATATACGGGCGTAACACTCTATAAGTAAACAGACTTAACTTTAAATAAGAATCCTTTTAAATAAGAAGCTTAGTTAGCGTAAATAAAGTTCAGAATTAAATGCACTTCTTTTTGTTTTTTGACTTTTCAGTTATAGTAAATGTAACGCCATATAATCTTCTTATAAACTTATAATTGGGATACGCAACACTTAATGATATTTACTGCCTTATAATTTATATCTACGTCTTACGAAACATAATTATAAAACGATCGATTTGATTCAAGCTTTTAATTTAAGATATTTATGTAAGTTGTAAGCTATATATCAATTATAATCTATGGAGAACAAACTAAGGGGTGAGCAGAAATATAAAGGAGTTTGTTTTATCTGGTTAAAAAAGCTATTAATTGCGAACACTACTAAGACGACATTGCCTAAATCACAACAAAGCGCATAGAAAATAGGCTCTAAATTATAAATAGTAAATAGAAAATAATAGAAACATGCTAAATCACTAATTTCGTTTATGAAATCATGTCCGCCGTTTCAAGTAGGCCAATGATATGAAATAATTTACACATTTGGCGTCGCCTAACCTCCAAATATATGTAATTTAGTCACACGAGCCCCCCTAGCATGCAAGTACGAGATACAATTTGACAGGTGCTAGGAAATGAATACATTTCCATATTTTAACGTAAGACTTAACGCTTAAGGTTTGAAATAAGTGTCCCGTTTTGATAAAATCGCTAATAATAATAGAAATGGTAATAAAAGGCTGGACGAGAAACTTTTATTTTAAACTAAGGTTAACGTTAGCGTTAGCGTTAAGTCTTACGTTAGAATATGGAATAGATGTATTCATTTTCCTAGCACCTGTCAAATTTTATCTCGTGCATGCATGTTAAGCCCGCAGTGTCGCAGGCGCCGAATGTGGTAAGATCGGCCTTGTACAGTCGAGGACAGAAAGATGTTTACACTTTTGGACCTTATTACAATGGAATAAGGTGAAGAAGTGTAAACATCTTTCTGTCCTCGACTGTACATATGAGCTGGCATTAAACCAGATTGTAATAACCATAGCTTAACAAATTATACAGAAATAACACTCGTCTTAACCATTCGTTTATGTAGAGGCATTTCCATTCTTAAGGAGCGACTGGTTTTTGTTATAAATCTTCGGATAAGGATCTGCCGACCGGCTGTACATGGTAATACGGAGACATACATATGTATATGCATGTATAAACGGTTTTGGTATGAGAGTTTTTGATGAAACAAAATTACTTACGACAAGGTGATTTGGAATAAGCCTGTTCCACCGATCAAGCCCGCAAGACCTGAGCATATACGATGTATGATATTAACATTTTCTTCTTTGTATTGTCTCTGTCATTTTCTTGGATAACAAACAATACACGAAACAATATTGTTTAAATAATTGAAATTTAAATAGGGAATATGCATGATTTTTTTTGCTTTAATAAATACTCATTCATGTAACAAACATTAGAGAAAAAATAACTATGAAAATAACCAACATATAAGCCATTAAATATTTGTTTCTATCTCTTCCTAGCGAAACAGAATTTAACATATAGTTGCCGGATCTCTGTCTAATCAGTAGTTTTAAATGCTTATATTATCCGTATTTTTGGACAATTTTCATTTTAATTTTGCTATCTCATACGGTATTTTCATATTTTGTTAAGAAGTGCGATAAAAAAAAAAAACACTATTCAGTAAACTGGTCATATTGCATGAAAACATAACAAGAATAAAGAGTATAATGTTAATAAGCCCTAAAAGTTTGGCAGTAAATGATTCAAGTGACCAATCTGTCTCTAAATATGCTGTGGTGCGCCCTTTGACTTATGCTGTGTACAATGAGCTGGTATATTTATTTGTTCGTAATTGCTAAACTATGCGTGCCGTCTAATTTATTACAATATGATTAGTTGAATTGCTTGTAACTAGCTAAATATTCATAAATAGGTTAATTAAAGTCATTCAAATGCTTTAGCTGAGTTATGATCATTGACACTGCTTGGGAATGTGATGACACAGTATAAATATAGCTAATTAAGGCAGTAAAGAAACTACAAAGGCAATTCTTCGAGCGTTTCAACCGCCGTCATTACCGTGACCGCATTGATGTCGCAATTTTTGTAGCTTTGGAAGCATTTTCAGTTAAATATTGTAGAAGTCAGGCACTCTACAAGATAACCGAAAATAACATTCAATGCTACAGAAATTTCGACGTTAATGCGGCCACGGGAATGACGGCGGTTGTAACGCTCGAAGGATTACCCACAAACGTTCGAAACGTCGCATTCACACAGACGCAGGTCTCAACGAGAACCCTAAGCGGACATGGCAGTGCTGTCAGTGGCGGGTGAGGCGTAGAGACAATGGTTGAGACGTGCGTCTGTGCGAGTGCGACGTTTTGAACGTATGTTCGTAGTTTCTTTACTGCTTTAGCTATATTTATACTGTGGTGACTTCATTGGTTCTAGCAAATATTTGACGCAGTATAGTCACAGTACAACGTGTAAATATTTATATACTGAGTTATTTATAGTATTAATTAGAAAATGTTACAGACTGCACCGAGCTCGTTATGGTTTCTGATGAAGTAATATACAATGTTGTATTTATAAAATATCGGACGACTTGTGGCTCACATCAACAACCTCCCTAACCTTAATAGTTATTGATGAATAAATATTAAATATAATTAGAATACTATAAAATATAACACACACAAAACATGGAAAGTACAATTATTACTGTAGATTCACTTTAAATCAGATATTATATCACTTTAAATTATATATTATACAAACTAGGTCACAGGAATTAACAAAATCGGAACCGAACCGACTTCAATCGGTCCAATTCGATTGCCAACTGCTATAAAGTTAACCGGCTAACTCGCCGAGCCACTAAACCGCAAGTTACTGGAACTAAACTGGCAGAGGCCACCGGAAGAAGCGGGGACACTTTTCGTTTATATTACTCACTAAGATTTAGCTGACATTACTGGCAATATTATTAACCTTGCTAAACTGAATAATTTCAAAGTTATTTTTCATTTTTAAAGCTTTATTCGTTCTTAAAAGGGTAATTCTCATATCGTTTCAACCGTCCGTCACAGCCGTGGCATACAAAATTGTCCATTATCTAAGGAAAATCTATTGATAAGAATTGTAAGCGGCGGCTCTGCATTCTACAGAATAGCCGCAAATGACATTCGAATCAACAGGGAAGCCCGCAGCCGTCAATAACGCGACCATGGTTGTAACGGCAGCTGAAACGCTCGTGAGAATGACCCAAAAACTTTGTGTTCCTATAGTTTTAGTATGGTTATGAAAGAGTCATGACATTTCTTTAATAATTGTGTGACCCAGAGCAATGTCAAAATGGCGTCAGCTTCCCTTTTCCACAATAACCATTATTGAGTTATACCTAACAACCAACTATAGCTTTTGCCCGCGACTCCGTCCGCGTAGAAGTCGTTTATCGCTGATCCTTCGGGTATTTCATAGAAATCGTTTCAGCGGTCAGCCGTGAAAGCGTTACAGACAGACAGACAGAGTTACTTTCGCATTTTATAAATATTTTATAACCAACTAAAAGCAAATTACATACATTTAAACATCACACAATCATCGAAGATTCGAATTTTAAATTCAAAAACACAAAACAAAAGAACCGCTCGCATTCCAAATTCAAACATAATTTAATAGGTCAATTCCAATCCCGCTCACGATTGGTCACGTCTAAAAAACGCGACAAAGCGGTCGTGAGTCGTGAGTCGTGGTCGTGTCGTCGGGCGCACGTGGCACGGAAGCAGGGGTCACGCGCTGTCGCATTGTTTGATGCACTTCGGTTATGTTCGGGTGCCGATCTGAGCCGAAGTTCGCCGAAAAGAACTAGATATTTGCCTTAGGAGACCGTATAGGTTCACAATATAATGGATTTATAGAATGCTTGGCTTTATGGCCTTCAATCCTTGACAAGAAGACTTTTAATGAGAGCAGTCAAATAAGGCAAAAAATACACGAGCGGACCTACAGATTATGATTATGTTTATTGCTGTTGATAAAATGTGGATAACGCATCCGTCACTTTCTGACAAGCATGCGAGTGCAAGAGTGATGGATACTTTATCTACGTTTACCCACCGCGATAAACGGGACCATAATAAGAGGAATCACACGCATAACGCGCGCATCTCGAAGAATCTCCCTTTAGTGAATGGGGGATAAAAACTTTTTAAACATGCCAGTAACACGTAACATTGGGCTTCCCTTCGCATTTTTGGCGCCTACCTGCAATAGTCGAAAAAAATTAAAAAAAAACACAATGTTCCAAATAAAGCAATAAACACACTCGATGGTTTCCGCCCCATGTGTGATGAAGCCTTAAATGATCACGTGCGGAAATGATATATTTTTGAGCGGGATCCGCCATTTCTCCGCATTATTAAAAGAAATAAGACTCCATCTAACGTGGTGCGGCAAGCACTCGGAATATTTTTGGGATTCCGTATATTTTATTTTATAAAATCATATACATGATTGATTTCTGTGACTTTTATTTAATTTGTTGTCGAAATTATCGTTTTCTATGACTTGACATTAACTAAACACGTGTTTAAATTTTTGCCTAAGTTTGTCTAATGGCGGACACAAAAGTTTATGCAAATAAACAGCAAAATGTTTCACATATTTGGTTCTACTTTCTAATTTTTTTTTTTATGAGATTACTAGTTTTTGCCCGCGACTTCATCCGCGTAGAAGTCGTTTATCTCTGCTTCCTCGGCAACTGTAATATTTTTCGGGATAAAAAGTAGCCTATATCTGTGCCAACTGTCATCCAGATACATTCAGCCGTTCTGACGTGATTAAGTAACAAACATTCACATTTATAATAGTAGAAAGATTTAAAGTTAACCCTCTATTTTCTTCTGCTTTGTGTAAAAAAGGAAAAGTGTTAGCTATAGCATTTGCTTGCATCTTACCGAACTAATAAAAACCCGTTTGAAACTCGACTTTTCTGCACGTGGTCATATTTTAACTTTGTCAGTAAATAAATATCGACCTACGGAACCCTTTCTCTTTTTTCTTAATATTTGATCAGTAAACTCGGGCTCCGGAAGAGACCCGCGAGGGCGTCGACAATCATAACAATATTCCGATACAGACGCAATATACCATGTTATCATTGCATATACCATATTGGCACAGCTATATTTGTACTTTATCTATCATAGACTATCCACAGATGAGAACACTTGATTAAAATGCGCGCGATATTAAAAAAAAAATGTAGCGCAATGGAAACTATTGTGATTAGTTATATCTGGATGAAATATCTCTGTAATTCGTTTAAAAATAGAAAACAACAAAATGAGTGAATGAATGTATAACTTACTTTAAATCGATGTCTCAATTAAATTTAACTCAATTTAAAATTAAAAAGTTATCCGTCCTTTGCGGTCAATTTTGCCAATGTCAGTGTTTGAGATACAGTGTTCGGTTCCGAGGTCTGTAAAAAAATAATAATATTTCAGCCTATATACGTCCCACTGCTGGGCACAGGCCTCCACTCACAATGAGAGGGTTTGGGCTATAGTTCCCACGTGGGCCCAGTGCGGATTGGGAACTTCGCACACACCGACAAATTGCTTTGCAGGTGTTTGCAGGTTTCCTCACGATGTTTACCTTCACCGAAAAGCTCAAAAAAAAAATCGAAAACCCCGGAGGTCTGTGGCGAGTGTCAATCGCCACACGCCCCGACCACTCCGCCACGCTCCGCTCCGCCACGCTTCACTTCTCAACAAAGGCCCAAGATGGCGTCCGGCTCAGCAAAAATGATCGAAACGTGCAGCAACCAACACTTCCGCCACAGAAACTTCTTTAATGGCTGCCACAGGACCACAGAACTAAAATCCATGTCTCAACTAAGCTATATTTCTTGACAGCTATCAAAGCAACTGTTAAAGAAGGTTGTGTTTATATGATACTTATAAAAAATAACTTGTTTTGCAGAACGTATAAATTTTAAAAAATAAAAAGCCTCTTTTACTTGACAGTCCCAATCGGTACGGACGTCAAACGGTCGAATTTTTGGAATTCAATTAATTTAAGACTAAATTAACACGAAGTTGCGGTGAGTAAACGGAAATTCTAAAAGGAAATTGTTATTTCTAAAAATAACTTCGCATTTCGAGATGAAATTCTACACTTGTTTTCTTAGGACCAATTTTAAGGATATCCAATATTCGACGTTTTTTGGTCGCCGGGAACCGGTGGTGCGCATGTGTGAACTTAAAAAAATGCAATAATCTGAATTATTAAAACAACTATACATATTCACAAGTTACTGCTTTTTCTGTAAATTCGTTCATTTATTGCCTTGAAATTTACATGTACAGTCAAGGTCATAAATATTGTGTACATTTTAGTACCTTGTCTATTTATAGACATATTTAAACTGCCATTTACTAATGTCACAGCGATTAAAGTGACAAGGTACTAAACGTGTACCCATTTATCAACGCATATATTACAATAGTAACAATTTCTATGGTTCATTTAACAATACAGCAAAATGAAATTTGTCAGAGTCCTTATTTCATTAAAGGCTGCTTTATCCCTTCAACGAAACACAACAGTGCGTACACTACTGTTTTTGGCAGAGGGTACATAAAATATTATGATTGTAGCAAGTCAGTACCTGCACAATGTGACTTGCGATAACTTCCAAACTTTCAATTTTACCACATTTTTTTAAGTGCCCGTTTCTTTAATTGCTATACATAACGCACTCCATATAGAGTCCGTGGCGCTTTGTTAACAGTTACAAAGTACGCTTGTTCGTATAGGAAGTGCTAAATGGTACAAAACGTCCATACACGCGGCCAATTAACGTCGGGCGTCGTCATGACGACGTTAACAGACGTCGGGCGTTCCCGCGCGTTTGTCTAATAGGGATTTTGTCCGCGAATGTACTTATGAGTGCGTTGTATAATTGATTTATGGGCTTAGGTATTTTGTGGTTTTTAATACATATTATGCAAGTTAGTGTTAAGGACAGTCATACGAAGGGATTGTTGAGCAACTTGCTAACATTCTTAATTCAGTGGAGTTGTCAAAACGTAAAATTTCAATAGTAACAACGTGTACGATTTGACAACCCGACCGAATGAAGAATGTTAGCAAGTGACTCAACAATCCCTCCGTGTGACTCTACGTGTGTTTTTACCATTAATGAGGACACCAGTGTCCGTAGGGAGAATTCTTCTGCTACCAGTTTTCCATTTATTCCTCAAAACTATGGCTGTAGTGTAAAAAAAGCTATCTCCATTCCAAATAACATCCAAATCCATCCAGCCGTTGCAGCGCGAAAGCGAACACACACACACACACACACACACACACGCACGCACGCACGCACGCACGCACGCACGCACGCACGCACGCACGCACGCACGCACGCACGCACGCACGCACGCACGCACGCACGCACGCACGCACGCACGCACACATTCACTTTCGTATTTCGTATTATTGTATTAGTAGGATACTTACTAAACCTCTTCTCTTCTTTTCAGGCATGCTGAGATCCACCTACGATCGCTCAGACCACGAACGTAAGTACATTTATACAAATTCCGTGCCACAAACTTGCGATTATATGCAATTTGAACACGTGGCGTGTGTCGTTGGCCCTCAATATATACGTCCATACACAGCGCATATATAAATCCACATTTGAACTCTTATTTAGAGCCGGTTAAGGTTGTTTTTTGAATTTAAAGCCACAGCGATATGAGAATGCAAACAGTAGGGAACAGGAATTCGCATAGAAAAGCTCGACATAATAGCCATCAATTTTTTCCATTGAATGGGGCCGGTATTGAGTAAATCCATCACTTTCAGAGTACCTGCGGTGGTACTATGAGCTCGGTGGTGTAAGTCACGCGTGAGTTTTGAGCGAGTTGTAAAAATGTTCAGATATTGAAAACTTTAGTTTTTTAAGGTTGACTAGTAATTCAACATATTGTGCTCCGAAGTCTTTAATTTAATGTAAAATAAATGTAAATATATGAGAAATTAATAAGAAATCCCGATTGCTACATTGCTCGCAAATCTAACTTCAAAAATCTGTCTAAATGTATGGAATTGACAAAATTTCTCTGATTTCGGCAGTCGTTAACGATTGTAGAATGCAAGTTGTAACGCCACTGATATTCCTAAGCCAACTCGCTATATTCTCACCTCTGTGAAACAAAAAATACAATGAGAATACAGTATAATTGCGCCATCTCGCTCTGAGTAGCACGCACCCAGCCACTATTCGTCAAATAAATCAAACGAATTTGCAATTTGCTTTGTGTGCGCGTGAATTTTGATATAAATAATGTTTCTGCGTTCGCGCTCAATTGCTCACCTTTGATGTTAACGCGTTGTTACGTGAAAATATTCGAATAACAATGTAAAAATATATACCGGAACGTTTGAATGTTACAATTTTTTAAGCATCAATATCTTCCGTATTGTACAGTTATAAACATAGATACGTTCAGAGTGTCAAAAATATGTAACCACGACCTTATTACGGCGACATAAGATCGTGGTTACATATTTTTGAGGCTTTGGACGTATCTATGTTTATAACCTTGACTGTATAGCACCCACTTTATGGTCGCCTGCATCGCGGTGAATACATAAGTGTGGATCCCGTCAAAAACATAAAATGTACAAAAATGTCAAGTCTCGCAATGCTTCCACCGTAAAAATTTGTGAGATCTCATATAAAGCCAAGCCTATATTTAGTGAATGTATTAATATTAGACATCTTTATTTCGATAATAAGTATAGTGACTTGGCAATATCACACAGCACAAATAAAACGCTGCTGCGTTTAAATACCTTTTCAAATCGCTAATTAATTTATATTAGGTTGATAAGTTATTGCCCAGCAGTGGGACACTCAAATGGGTTATAGAAAGAAAGAAAGATAAGTTATTATGTTACCGTGCGATTGCCAAGTCAATATACTTATTATAGAAATAAAGATGTCTAATATTAATACATTCACTAATTGCAGGCTTGGCTTTACACGAGATCTCACAACTTTTTACGGTGGAAGCATTGCGAGACTTGACATTTTTGTACGTTTTATGTTTTTGATGGGATCTCGTTTCTTTTTGTATTCCACCTTTATCACAGATCGTCTACTTCTATAAATGTGGATAAGGCACCCATAACTCGCACTTACATACAATGGTCAGAAAGTGAGTGAAGTTTTATCAACAAAATAAAAAAAACCCATATTACTAAAGGATAACGTAGCTCACTTAGTGTATGATTGTTTTAAATCGTTTAAGTAGTTTTAGAGATTATCCCTAACATACAAACAATCAAACAAAAAACACTATAATATGATTAAAGGCGATACAAAAGACATAGACGACGATTTTTATTGCCAGAAACAGGGCTTGATTTAACGTTAAAAAGATGCTAACGTTACCCGCGGATCGACAGTCAACGTTAGCGAAATATATCGTTAAAATTTTGCTAATATATTTTAGTGTTATTTTAACCGGTAAATTGAGGTTACGTTAAAAGCAAAGTATTGTTAATATGAACGTTATTTTATTAATGTTATCCGCATCCGTCATCAGCTTGATTTACCATTATTTTAAAAGGTTTAACTTTAAATTAACGGTAGTTAACGGTAATTTTATAAAATTACCGATATGTAACATTATTTATTATGTTATCTAGTAAAAAGCCCTGGCCAGAAAGCAGTATTCAAAATTAGAACAGACCTGCAAAAATGAAGCGTCAAACGAGGAACTGAGCTAGAAACTCAAGGGTAGACCCAATCGGCAAGCATAAGACTTCAAACCACGCTCCAGCAGATCCAATTAAGCCATAGATTAACAAACAAGCAATAAATTAACGGGGAATAAGCATCTCGCCATCTCAAGTGCTCAGAACTCCGCTTAGGGCTGCCAACTTTTTACATAATGTTTAATTTTTTTTACATAAACTATATTGAACTCACATTCTGAAATACTATGGCGTCTACAATAACGTTTTTAAATACACGCAATAAAAGCCAGATTAAACACTTCTTTTTCAAATGATAATTGTAGTGACAGTTAGGTATTCATTCAAAACAAGTTTTGTTTAAAATATTTAAGCTCATAGCTTGTTTTTAACAATGGGTACAGATACTCAATCACAAATATAATAAAAAAAATTGGCAACCCTATCGAAGAGTGCTCAAAACTCCGCCGCGCTACCACGGCAACTCGAACCGAACTCGCCCGAGCACGAAAATTGCGTTAAACGCGATTGTTTACGAGTTAGACGCGAGTTAGGCGAAGTTTTCGGCAAGCATGAAGTTCGCTTTGCCGAGTAGGTGGTTAACGAAAATTAATTTCGGTAACGTTAGCGCTCGCTAGTTTGAAAGTATTTAAAACGTACTTATTGTTGGCGATGTAAGTTGTATTTTGACGCTAAGGAGCGTCAACTTCTTTTTGACGTCTAACAACCTAACCGGGTTAAAAAACGCTCGACAAAATCACCCAAGCAGCACACAAGCTGTTTAAGTGCTTATATGTACAGCCCTTAAAAAGCTGAAACTAGAGTTATATTAGCTGTATAAGCTCTTATACAGCTTTTGTGCTGCTTGGACAGGACCTCTATTTTCAGAGGTCATAACTTTTAAATGGCTTAACGGATTTTCATCAAACAAGCAAATATTTACTCTCGATTAAGTCACCTTTCTAACTAAAAATATTAAATTAAAAACGGTTCACCCGTTTAGGAGCTACGATGCCACAGACAGATACACACGTCAAACTTATAACACCCCTTTTCTTGCGTCGGGGGTTAGTAAAATGAAGGAGAAATACATCGTTGTTTTATTATCAACAATTACGCATTTTAATTAGCAAACGTCAAGATTAAAGGTTGACTTTGATAGTGGAATTATTCTCACTTATAATTTTTGGAGATTACGTATAGAAATATCACTAGATTTTTCATTTGCCTCGTAAAATCACAACAATGTAATACAAGTATTATGAAGTATTGTGTGAATATAATCAATATTTCAATGAATTCTTTAGACAACGTCACGGTCTACAATAAATCGAAAATTTCTGAATAACCTCTTAAAATTAGAGCCTTTCAGGTTTCTTGGGGCGCGTTCCCTGCCACCAAGTAGCGATTGTATGGGATTTAAGCACAACATTGTGTCACGGGCATAGAATAAGTTATGGACACGATTCCCTAACAATCTGACAATTTTACACATAATAAGGGCTTTGAAATTTCTCTATGATTAATGGCGGATATTCTAAGGAATCATGGACGGTTAATAGTTGAAATTTGATTTAATGAAAAGGTTTTGTTGCGTAATTAGATGGTTGTTATCTTATTTGTACTTTGTGATACTGAAAATAAAATGAAACAAGAATAATTAAAAAAATATTGCAAAATATTTTTTTTATAATTTATAAATAACTAGCGACTCGCCCCCGCTTCGCTTCGGTTAAAGTTCCCCCTCCCCCCTTAAAGTTGGCCTTCAAGGAATATTAAAAAAAATTGCCGATATGTCCAAACCGTTCTCAAGTTATGGCGTGACCAAGGGAAATGGTCTATTCCCACTAGTTCTATTGATAGTTCCATTGATAGAACTAGTGGAAATAGACCAGGGAAATACAGATTCATTTATATATTTGTACATTTTATCATGTCAAAGTGATTAATTACGTTACTTTGAGCATCATCCAGAAGTCCATTTCGTTGTATAAACATACGTTGGTATTTGCTGAAGAATGCATGAGTAAGGTATATGCAATCTCATTACTTCGAGAAGAAGGTTGATGTTGCTTTAGCTTTTGAATGGCATATCAGCCTTTTTAGGGTTCCGTATCAAACGGGACCCTATTGCAAAGCCTACGCTGTCCGTCCGTCCGTCTGTCCTAACTATTAAGAGCTGTATCTTTTGAACCGTAATACGTAGCGGGTTGATTTTTTTTCAGGACGTGTGTTGTTACGGCGTATTGCCTAACAAATAAAAAAAAAACAAAGTTAAATAATATAAACGTTATTTTTTCAACGTATTTTTATTTTTGTTGTATCATAAAAGCGGTAAAACATACAAGCGTCAAATTTGGTACGATTATAGAACAAACCCTATAGAATAACAACAAATATTAAAAACCAGCCAAATATGTACGGAACCCTCAATGCGCGAGACCAACTCGCACTTAACTGGTTATATTTATATGGCTTAAGGCGACAACGCCAATTACTAAAAATCCCCTACTATTCTTAACAATTCTATTCAAACAAATAACCACCTCAGTAAACCAAATAATCCACGTAGTTTTTTTAAACTAACTATAAGTTACAGAAGGCACGTGTCGGTTCCCATTTTAAATAACTTATTCCCTTCCACGACGATTGACAGCAAAGGACTCATTTAATATTAAAAGTTAATGGATGGTTTCTTTTCTAGTAGGTATATTTACGTACCCGTATGCACTCAATGTTGTTTCTGTAAAATTCCATTAAATTACTTAACACCTTCACAGCCGGAATAGTTTTTTAGGGTTCCGTACGCAAAGGGTGCCCTATTACCTACTAAGCCTCCGCTGTCCGTCAGTCCGTCTGTCTGTCAGCGGGCTGTATCTCATGAACCGTAAAAGAAAGACAGTTGAAATTTTTACTGTGTATTTCTATTGCCGCTATAACAACAAATAAGGTAAATGAATACATCTATTCCATATTCTAACGTAAGACTTAACGCTTAAGGTTTCAAATAAAAGTGTCTCGTCCTGACTTTTAGTACCTTTTATTACTCAGCGACTATAGCGATTTTCACTTTTTTATAGGGATTTTATCAAGACGGGACACTTTTATTTTAAACCTTAAGCGTTAAGTCTGACGTTGGAATATGGAATAGATACATCTATTACATCTAGACAAGATACAATTTGACAGGTGCTAGGGAAATGAATACATCTATTCCATACTTTTTTAGTTTTATCCAAATTTTAGCATCAAAGTGGTATTATATATATTTATATTTGGAATGGGCTACTTTTTAGCTTTCATATGATACCCATATTGTTATAATAAAAAACACTTTTTTTATTCCCCCTCCATTGTATTTTTCGCGGACGCCATATTGAAATATATACCCTATGTCACTTCGACAGTTAGAACAAATCCAATGATACCTCATATGTGAAAATCCATCTAGCCGTTTAGACTGCAGAGCGACATAAAGAAATAGACACATACATACATACGCTAAAAGTCGGGTAATAAAAAAATTACGCACACAAACACCTTTAGAACACTGAAAACGCATTCAAAACGCGCTCCGAACCGTCCAACAAATGGAAAGAGACTCACAAACGACTACCTGAATCACTTTTCAGTTTAACGGAGAGCAATGTAGTTAACGAAGGCTCGATTTAAAGGAAAAACTCCCGTTATCTCCATAACGATCGTACATTATTTGAGGAGATAGCTCCCCGAAGTGAATTTGCATTATTTTTTAGGGTTCCGTACCCAAAGGCCAAACGGGACTACAATGTAACTAAGCGAACGCTGTCAGTCCGTCTGTCCTAACTTTAAAGAGTTATATCTTATGAACGGTAATAGGTAGCAGGTTGTTTTTTTTTTACAGAATAGGTATGTGTAATAAAACGAATTTCAAAAAAAAAATTAAACAATAAAGGGGTTATTTATACAGGACACTTTTTTAACGTCTTAAAAACGGTAATGCGTACAAGTAAGCGTCAAACGTCGAGCTCGTACTTACGGTTCAATTTAATTTGGTAACATCAGTACGGAACCCTCGGTGCGCGAGTCCGTCTCGCACTTGACCGGTTTTTTATCGTTAAAGCGGCTGACACTGAGAATATCCGTTTTCTTAAACAATGGCGGGTGATTTTCCGTTTTACAATAAAGGTACGTCTTGAGAGCATGAAAAATTGTTATCGCTGGTCTGACGTAATCGACGTTATTCGCTTCTTTATTCATAAACGTTTAAGTACTTTTTGTTATAAAACATGGATTCATGGCGAACGCTAATGATGTTCAAATCATTTTTCAGGTTCTATATCTTACAGTCCGTTAGCACTTAGAATATAATTCGGTTTGTACTTCTCTCTCACTCGCTCTTATGCGAGTCTAGCCGACTTCATCCGAACCCGAATCCTATCCTAAGGCTTTCTAATAAAAATAACTAAATCAAAATCGGTCTATCCGTTTAGGAGCTACGATGCCACAGACAGATACACTGATACACACACAGATACACTCTCAGATACACACGTCAAACTTATAACACCCCTCTTTTTGCGTCGGGGGTTAAAAATAGATTGTAAGACTGAAACAATGTAGTATGTACTACATTATATTTATACGGAAATTTCACGTTTGCTGCACACTCTACGAGTACTAAAAACTTTACTATATACGGCCTAAAACATCGATACCTAACTTAGGGTCTATATTTCAATCTCCTGATAACACTATCCATCAGATACATTTTAGCTCCATCCTTTTCTATCATATAACAAAGAAAAGGAAACTGACAAATAATTCTATTGGAAAAACGTCGCGCAAAAATCAAAAACGTTCCATATAGCAAATTCATGTTAAAAATTCCAGAAGGCTTCACGACTGGAATTTGTTTGAAGCATTACGGCTCTGCGGGTAGTTAGCAGACGCGAGGGTAATGCCGTTATCTGCCTACCCGCAAAAGAACCCATTCGTATGTTAATTTTAATCGGAAACCGCTCGCGGAAAACCTCCATATAGTTTACGGTTGAATGTTTCAATTAAGGTAATTTAGGGGCCAGGAACAAGGAGTGGGCTGAAATCTTTAGACTCATAATAATATTTTTCACTTCTCCTATTCGAAAAAAGGCTTTTCTAGCCCGTTTAGAGGGAGCAAAACTCGATTTTACTCCCTCTTAATATATGTATTTTTTACTTTTTAATTTCTGTAAGTTGAATCACAAAAGTCCTTGCTGTTGTGACTACCAGCTTTGGTTGATGTAACTCATTATGTATATTTTATTTTATTTTTCAACTCTTTCTTGAATGGCTCACATTTTTTTCAATGAATTTCTAAATGATCATCACATAAATTTTCCACTAGATTTGAAGTCCCTACACAGTACAAGTAAGACTACAACTAGACTTACGAGAAAGCAAAAATTTCATGTCATACCTATTTTTGAATCCCCCATGCACAACACAGGGGTGTAATAATTTTAACGTGTACTGTATCTACGTATTTGAGTATCTGTGTATCTGTCTGTGGCATCTTAGCTTCTAAACGGATGAACCGATTTTATTTTATTTTTGTTTGAAAGGTGAATCCAGAGTGTTCTTATCTAAGTTTCGTGAAAATGTGTTGGGCCACAAGAGCTTATGAGCCCTGTAAACAGAGGTCCCAATTTCGTCGGAGGTTTAGTAGTTATTTCCACCGTTTTGTCTTCATCATCATTCTTTCATCATCAAGACGTCCACTGCTGGACACAGGCCTTCCCAAGGATCTCCACTACGGCCGGTTTTGCGCTACTCGCATCCATCGGCTTCCCGCAATCTTCACCAAACGGTCTACCTTGTAGAAGGTCCGCGGCCGCCATTTGAAAACCTTTCCACCCCAACGGCCATCTTCACTGGCACTTAAGGTTTGCAATTCGCTGCGTTTTGTCTTATTTCTCTCAAATCTCTGTTCCAAGGACTATCTGTAAGCGACGTTAAATCGCACAGCAACCAGCTACTAAACTCTAACATTAACTTTAAATCAATATACTCTATATCTACAACCGAACTCGTTGCTTTATGCGGAACATTTAAAACCCAGACTAGTACAACGGCTAGACTTATAGGTATAGTACAGTCGAGGGCAGAAATATGTAAACACTTTTGGACCTTATTACAATGGGACAAGGTCCAAAATATACATATTTTACTGTACAAACTAGTGCTGAGCTCTTGCCGCCGATCTAAGACCTTATCCCCACTCAATTTAGATCTGGAGATATCGCCCGCGCACGCGGCCCAAGTTAAAAGATCTTAGGAAGCTTGCCAAATATTTATATCGTTGTAATAGTGTAGAATCTATTAAAGTTGAGTTGAGTACCCCATTGCTGGCCTAGGCATCCTCGCTTTTTGGCCACTCGTATTTGTTTAAGATAAAAAAAAAGATAAAAGATATTTATTCCCGTAAGAAAGATAGCTTCCCGTCCTGGCTTTTATCCACATGATAAACACAAAATCAAAAAGTTTTGGACACGTATTTTTCTTTTTTAATTGCGGAGATATATCGCATGACGTCACGTCTCAATACAATTTTTATAGAAGTGACGTCACGAGCCCCCACTCCCGAACTTTGACGCGCTTTATCTTCGTCTTACTTACTCGTACATACCTCATAAAAATCATGTAAACGCTGTATCTTGTCTAGGGGACACGGTTTATGTAGGAAGACATGTCGAAACTGTTTTGTGTATATATATAATTTTTTTTTTCTCTCGTAATCATTCTGACATGTTTTCCTGCAAAACTACGCAGATATTTTATATTATTTTTACAGTTTTATATAATGCTAGAATAAGTTGTATCATTGTAATTTTTCATTTAAAAAATGACTAACTGTTGAGTTTCTTGCGGCGCTTCTTCTCAGCAGTGGTCTCCTCTTAGGAAGCGCTGGTAGATTTTGACGTGTAAAAGTGCCCGCGTGGCCTACTTACTGAATAAATATATTTTATCTTTTTTATATTTTTGTCATTCTTTGTTTGATTGACAAAAGAAAAAATACGTGTCCAATATTTTTTATAATCTGACTTTTTTAGATAGAATTTCGTTTTCTTTACCCAGTCATCATCCCTGTTAAAAGAATCCTCTCCTAACTTACGCCTCCCCCCCTCCCCGCCACATCCGCGCCATTTTTCCCGCCAGATATTATTATGGCCGCCCAAGGAGCCGTTTGCTGCCCACTTATAATTTGCGGGTGTTTGGTATCTGGTATCCTCCGGGGGGCTCCGGTATCGGTATCGGTTACACATGTGTACTGTTATTGATGGCCGGGAGTCAGATCGCGAATTGATTATGCGAATTCGATATATTTTAGGGTTAAGAGGTGTGGCGTCTTGGTTTTATATACCTCAAAGGTGCTTCTTTTTATTATTTTTGGTTGCTTTTAATGTTTGTTTGTCTAATGGGTCTAATTTATTGTCCGTTATCCAATAGTTCAACTTTTAAGTGTCAAAAAATTGTGTACGATTGTCAAATAGCCACCTAATGTTACTAGTTTTGTCAATAATTAATAAATATAGATAAATACACTTTATTACCAAGTTAGTACCCAAGCAGCACATAAGCTGTATTAGAGCTTATACAGCCCTTAAAATGCTGAAACTAGAGTTATAATAGCCTTTCGCCTTTAATAAATATTTCGAGTCATAAATTCCACTGTATAATTTAACTAAAGAAATATACCCGGTTGCACCCCTTCCTAAAAACCGGTGAAGTTTATCCGGCACGGTTTATCTAACGCCCCGGGCTGACTAACTTCGCGGCACAATATTATCCTAGCCGGATGTAAACGAACAATTAGATATACAAGAAAACCTGCGGTCAATTTGTTTGGAGTTCAGTTCATAATAATAATTAAATAATGCATGAATCTTTTTATATACAAACAGTAGAGAAAAATTGTTTTTCGTATAACTATAAAAATAACTAAGATATAAGCCATTAAAGATTTGTTTCTATCTCTTTCCAGCAAAACATAATTTGACATAGGGTTTATATGACCGTAGTGCACGCTGACGTCACAGTTCATGTCGGATCTCTTATAGTTGACTTAGTAGTTTTTAAATGCTTATATCATCCGTATTTTGGGCCGATTTTATAATTTCACTTTTTGCTGTCTCTTTTACGGTATTTACATATTTTATTGTCAAGGTGTTAAGTCACAATTTAACTCGTAACGTCCTGAATACATACCACCTTCATCGACTCACGTCTTCATTTGTTTTAATTAACGCGTTGAAAACGTGAGCCTGATTACTTGCGGTATACATAGGAACAACAAAAATAGGTGCCACCTTAAGGAAAGCGGTCACTGTCACCCAGAAAGTCAGTAATGCCAGGGTTGCTGCCTTTATAACTCTAGCCTCCTCAGGCCCCTTGGCTTGTACAATACAATGTACATTATACGGCCATTGGAATAAAGATCCATTGCAAAGGAGATAGAGTGGAATTTCTTTTGTTTTTATGACTGACAATTAAATTAGAAAATAGACTCTATTCTATTTAGAATAGGTTCATATTCAATATTCTAACATCAAAACTTCCAAATACAAAGATGCATCAGTGCCAACTGCTATAAAAACTTATTGATTTACATTTTTATCACCCTCTAATTCAAGTAATTCGCCGCGCCCATAAAACCTAACAATGTAGGAACGACTAATTTTGACAACTGTCAACTTAAATTTTTATGACTCGCTCACTTTAAACTGTCTCTTTCGCGCGCGCCGTTAATCTGTCCGTCTCTCATTAAATACAGACGGGTGTAAAGTTTTTACTGCTGCGGAAAAGGTAACGTTTAAGAGGTACGTTTGGGATACGTGGGCTCGTACTGATTGTATCAATAATACCTACATAGTTTAGGTTAATATTACATTAAATTCAAGGCCAATTTCGATTTTAAAAAAAAGAACTCGAGCATGTATAAAAGTTACTTTTCAAAAAACGAATTTCAAATAAAAACAGATGTTATATTCTCTCACGAAACATTCTCAACACAAATATCAATCAATATATTTAACAATATCAATATAATATTTATTTACTTGAGAAGCGGTTACAATAGTTGTTGAGGTAATAATATAATGTGATCAGCGCTCTCGCCGGCGACACTGGCATGCAAATGTGATTGTGATTAAAACCTAAAATCAAATAAGTACAATTTCAATCTCCATCGATCGATCTAGCCTCTAACAGACTTTAACAAATAGCTCTAAGTTTGTAATACGAGTACTAGACAACGATATATACATAAATAAATCATCCAATACTCAAAAACAATTCGTGCTTATCGTATGATAAGTTTAACCAGGCATACAACCCAGAACCGTTAGCTTCGTAGGCAGATATACTAGCTAAGCTAAACGCGTCGTCAAACTAAACAAATACCTAAATAAAAATCTTACTGAGCTTATAAATACGGAAAGTCCCAAGTTTTACACTCCTTAATCTTTGTTTTCGTTACTTGAGACCCATTACATAAGTTCGACCGTCGACCGTCGACTGCAGTCCTTTGTCGCAGCTGATAATATTGCCGCGTTTGAGTCCGGCCTAATGAGGCTTCAGTTAGCAACCGATTTGCTTTGTTACGACTTGGATATCGACTTTGTGCTGTATTTAATCGACATCTTGAAGTCAACTTAGACGTTAGCTAAGATTGCTTGCACAAATTTAAAAGTTAAAAAGTAACAAATGTAAACCGAATTTACAGAAAAAGATCGGACTGAAAAGTCAAATCAGGTTTTTGTGAAGTATCAAAACGAAAGCTTGTATAAACTACCAAAATAAGGCGACTTACATAGATACTTCACTAAATAGTATTAAACAAAGTCGCTTCCCGCCGTCTGTCCCTTTGTATGTATGTACACTTAGATCTTTCAAACTACGCAACGGATTTTAATTCACCATTAGTTACATAATTTGTCACGGAAGGTTTATGTATATAATAGTACCCGGTGTGAAGCGGGGCGGGTCGCTAGTTGAAAATATAATAATATAAAAAAATAATTTAAAAATTCTAAAAATTCTAAAGAATACAAAAATAATTTCTGTCTTGATATTTTCGTGTGTTTGTGTTGCATTTCGTGGTCAGTATATAGTAATTATTCTGTAGTACTGTCCGGTACCCTATTCGGCTTAGAGGCATCTTAGTCCTCAAGGATAGAATTATACTTCGAATTATATTTCAAATGGGATTGATTGTCCATGTACCACAAACCGAAAGAGTCGAGCCGAGAAAAAGTGCGTCGAAAGTAGCTGGAAATGGTTCGAACACACGTATTCGTCACCTTTTATTTCCCGAAAGCTTAATGTTTTAAGCTCTGGAAGTGTTCTCCCACATGAACCTTGAGCGCTTAAGTTTTATTATATCTACATGACATAACTGCCGACCAAAGCAAAAAGACAGTAAGCGCCCTTATACTCTTATAGTGCCTATATCTTTAGGACGGTAAATAAACTAAAAGTAAGTACTCAAGGCCATACGTCTTGCCTTTATGCCAAAATATCGCTCGAAGTCGCTTGTTTTCATTAACTCACGGTAAATTGGTGAAAGTGGGGAAAACTCCTGGAAAAATGACTCCCGCGGAGGCCGATGGCTGCGGAGCTATCTGGTAATTAAGTGAGAGGGCGAAGCGGAGGGACACTGCACGTTTGGTTTTACACGGACCTTTGGAAGTTTTTTTGTATGTTTTGTAAAAGGTACAGCACAAAGGCTTTCTGAAAGTGTGCTTAGATAATCACATTTGCTTTTTTTAACTGTAAAGTCAGTGAAAAAAGTGATAAAAAATGTCATGTCAATGTCCCGCCGCCAAGATACACGGCGCATTCTAAACAAGGCTGGTATGTAGCCATCTAGGTAGTTATATAAAATAATTACATTTGTCTAATTATTTATGGATTATGACTTTAAAATGTACGCCTCGCATAATCCAATTACATTGAATACAGACTGATTCAAATCAATTAAAGTCATTTTATAGAAGCACGCAATTTTATAAATCTCGTTCATGAGTTACGCTTATTGACCGTCATTAAAACACGTGAATTGTCAAATAAAATTGTTAGATTAGCAGCTGCATATCAAAAATCTGAATATGTGTAAAATATAATATATATAAGGGTTCATAAGAACGACGATAGACAATGCATGTTAAATAATACTATGACAACAAAAGCCTATGCTTCGGCTTCAGCTTCTTTTTAGCAGCAGTCTCCGTTAAAAAAGAGCTGCTAGTTGATTTTTGAAGTATAAAAATGCCCAAGCGGCCTTTTTACTGAAAAAACACTTCAATTAATAGACACGTGATAGTTCAGTCGTAAAAATCACTGCTAAATACTGAGTATTCAGCTAATTGGAGACTAACAGAGGTATCGACACGGTACACGAATTTGCAATTAAGTGATGAAATTTCTAAATAGAATTATCTCTAAAACTATTGACATTTCTCAAACATGGCCACCCCACCGGCAAGCGCCTGGAATTATTCTTATTTGTTGCAAATAATCTCGGCTCTGATAATATTTTATGAGCCGAGGCGGGCTCCGGCCGAATTTGAGACGGTTGCAGAGTTGGGCGGCCATTTTGGAATTTTCACGTGTCAATTGAGTCGCTGATTAAGAATAAAATAATTACTTAAGTTTGTTGAAGTGAGTAAATGTTTTTGTTGCTTTGACAAATTTTAAAGTAATTTACTAAAGTAATTTAGTAAAACTGGCATCTTTAATTTAAAATCACAATGTTCCAGTCTCCGGAATACATTGTGTGACAATTCTAGCTGACTGGAACAGATTAATAATACTTTATAACTTTACTTATCATCATTGATAGAGGCAATAAAGATGATGGCAACGCACGCACCTCCCGAAAAAAATCCGGTCAAGTGCGAGTTGGACTCGCGCACTGAGGGTTCCGCACAAACTTGTAGGTATATACAGATCGTAAATCACAGGAATACAATATAAACAAAGTCCAGTATAAACTGACACGCAATAAGTATGCGCTTTCGTACTTTTATGTGATGTAACTACAATAACTATGTAATTACAAGTTAACGGTTTTCGGGATTTTTTCCTTTACATGTACTATAAGACGTTACTTCTTGCCAAATTTCATGATTCTAAGTCAAGGGGAAGTACCCTATAGGTTTTGATTCCCTTGAGATTCCCTTCAATATGCGGCATAAACGGCCGTATCTTTTCATTGCGTTGACTTAGATGTTTGATTTTTTCACTGATCCAAGGGATTTGATATTAATTTCAACTTGATACCTTTACGCTTTCCTAAAAAAAAGGGTCTTGACAGACACACTGACAGACAAACGGACAGACAGACAACAAGGTGATCCTATAAGGGTACCCGTTTTTCTTATTTGTGTTACGAAACCCTAAAAATGGTCCACTTTAGTGTAGTGTAGTATATTTACAATCATTTAACACTCCAAAAACGCAGTTCTCTCCAAAACAACCAATAAATTAACCCCGACAATACCTAATTGGGCAGAATCACGGCAAAAACTGCTGCAACAGAGAAAGGGGTCCTTTTTTGAAGCGGTGAAATTAAAAACCAATTGTCATTTCTGTTAAAGTGTTGTCAGGGGAATTCGCTACTTTAGCACCAATTACGGGCGTCGCGTCAGATATCAGAATTGGCAACTCAATAGCAATTATTTTCCACTCGCGAGAAAACTTGAACGTTAATTGTGGGCAAGAGACAGACTGAGGCCAGGGGATGGCGGGCGCTGGTATTTAATTTGCTGCTGTTATACGTTGCATTTGTTGTTATACGTTATACTGTTAGTAGGGACCCTACCGTTTGGGCAAAATATGTTTGGTCAAATGTATCACATGCCAAATATGTTTGGTCAAATGTATCACATGCCAAATGTTCATTTGCCGAAAACGTATTTCCCGCCGCAAGTCATAGTCATAGTCATTTATTCAGTAACAATATACATTTTATTTGAAATCAATTATAATTTTACATTAAAACAATAATAACAATAGCAGTAACCCCAAAATAAAATCAATAATCGGTACTTATAACTACATTTTATCAACATATCAATAATAAATTAAAATCAATCAAAATAAATAATTACAGTGTCATGTCAAATATATTATATTAAAAGTTATTTGTTAAATTCACCGTAAACTCTAACGTAACCGATCTAAATAGCGTTTTGGTATACTGGAAATAAAACAAAAATAATACAAATAGCTTTTTGATACGTCCGACCAAACATATTTCACTGAAACAGCAGACACCGCTGTTAGTATGAAAATTATTTTACGTTCGCTCGTCAGTTTTCTGTTCACTTTAGTTGTCACGTAATTATCTTCATCGCTTGTTTCTTAAACTAAGGACTTTTACAACAACTAAGATGATATAGTATAATGTTACATAGCATAACTACTCATATATATTTTTTAAGTACTTATTTAAAAAAATATTCAAATGGCTCTGGCTAAATTTGGAAAATATTTGTTTCGATCAGCCTCTCTGTCAAATTGGAAGTGACATTTCACTTAATTAGGTCACAGAACTCTTAGGGAAGTAATCGATGAATTAATTCTAATTATCTTTAAGGATAATTAAAATCTAAATCTGCGTGTTGGAAGTTTGATAGACGCTTAGTAAAGATTTACTCGATTAAGGAGTTAAGATCGGTTGATCAAGTTTTGACTTAAGTACTTAGCGGTTTTTACAAAGGAATTACTGTTTCAGTTATTAGTAAGCTATTCCTCAAATGGTTTTTTATTTATTTGATTTACCAGTCGACCAAAAAAATATAAAAAAAATCTGACGAGAGTTTTTTTGATGATTTAAACTATCAACATACGACGTTTATCTTGATTCAAACACTAACAAAGACACATTGACACAAAAAAAAATCAAAGAATACCAGACACATTTATACAAATATATATCGAGTCATTACGAAATCGAACTAAGTTAATGTTAGTATAAAACCAAAAAAACGTTATTTTAAAACTGTTTTTCCAAGACACGTGTGACTAAAATCCAGCTCCGACAAAAGCAAACACATTTCCACGGGGGTCTATTACGTGCACTCGCGTAAGTATCGGGCCGGGGCAATAGTAAATATCTCACGCGCCATTACACCTCGATTCGAATTCTTTTTTAAATTTAGTTAACTCCATTTTCTGCACGGTATTCCTTTCCATACCAAATTTTATAGCATATACCGTGATATATAAATCGTCGTCTTTATGCTTCAGATGATATGCGTTTTTCTGTAAAAGATGTACCCTCTTATTCATAATTGCACAGTAACTAAAGTATGCTAGAAGTATGGTTCGTCCTTATCTTTCATTGTAACATTTGAATCTGACAGAAAGTGACAAAGCATACTTTTACTAAAATAGGTTTGTTGTGAATTTATGAATAGGATAGTTATTGTGTAAATTTTGAGGTCGAAACAGTGTAAAAGGTTACGCAGCCCTGACTTTTGTAATTAACAATATGTTTAAATTGCTGTTAACGCATCGTAATTGGCAACTAAAGTAGCTATATATTCTTTACTTTTAATATTTCAATTGAAAATATATTTGTTAAGAAGAAACAGTGTCTCAACAGTTTTAATTACAAAAGGGATCGTAAATCTTCGGTTTCAAATTTCAATATATTTTAAACTATAATTTATAACTAAGTTATTGGTGAGATATTTTGTCCAGTCACTGGAGGCTTACTTTGTCTTTATCACTACTAATTGACAGATTGCCTCAATTAGTAATATTAGTTGGAATAAATACTAACGGCCGCACTCAGAGACGTCAACTAACTTTTTAAGTTTGATTAAAATTGCTGCTGTCACTTTCTTTGCTATCACAATAGAATAAGACGCAGCAACTTTAATGAAACTTAAAGATTAATTGACGTCTCTGAGTGCGGCAGTTAATGTTTTATTATAATTTTTACACAAATTAGTTTGTTTCACTAAGTTAAGAAATTAATACATCATTTTGAAACTGAAGTAAATAGAAGATATCAGTCGTTTAATAATGGAATCGACTCGCTGGTTCAGTGGTAGTAACTCGAAATCGTTATTGTACCAAGAAATCGACTTTTACATGGTACAAATATGGTTCGAATTTTCATTCGACATCCGTAGCAATAACGTTAGCAATATGGTATCAATATAATTTAAAACAAAGTGTAATAGAGATTCATGTTTTTTATGATACAAATAAGAATCTATAAAATACTGGAAAACCCACACATTGACGTACAACGAGCTACGGCTACACGCTACGCGCTACGGCACTACGACGCTACGCCGTAGCAGCGTAGCTCGATAAAACAAAAAACCAGTAAAACGTAATCGCACGGAACGGCGATAATGCAGGTAGGAAACTATGTTGCAAGGCGATTCGGTTGGATAATATTTAGTTCCCGGCTTAATAAAAATAATAAGCTGTGTTAACTTTGACACTATCTCGCGCTTCCCGCGGATAAAATATTATCCCGGGACAAAAGGTGTATGAAATGGCTTATGTTTGACATTTCCCAATATTTTAAATGATCGGTTGCACACTTTTGTTTGTGTCTAATTTAGATAAGAAAGGGAAGGGAAAAAGGGACGAAAGACAGTGACGAGTTTTTGTTCTGCAGAATGGTCTGAAAGTACAGTTTCATTTTTCTGTATTTTCTCTTTACACCTGATATATCGACGGTTAACCACCAATACCTCCTAACTGACATATTTGGTCAAACAACTTTTTTTTTCACAATTCATGATAAATACCTTCTAACTATCATGAATTGTGAAAAAAAAATTGTTTGACCAAATATGTCTGTTAGGAGGTATTGGTGGTTAACCGTCGATATTTTGTGTATCTATACAAATTTATATATACTCGTACATAAGTAAATAACAGATTCTAAGCACAGGTCAAACCGCTGAAGATATTAACAACAAATTTGAGAAATAACTTACTATTATAACGTGTACATACAGTCGTGCGTTACAAATTCACCCCTAACAGTTAAACGGTGATAAATAATAATATACCAGTTTTTTCTGGACCAAGTTACACGCAAAATATAGTCTATAAATAACTGCAGTCGTGATTGCAGTTGCATCATGTCAGCTGAGAACGGGGCGTGCAATTTATTCGGCGAACGTTCCTTGTTAGCCCCGGAGAGATCGCCAAATGCAACATGCTTGCAATTATTTAGTTGACTCAAATCATATTTTGGGTTTAAATTATAAGCTTATAGCGGTAATAAATAATTCATTACTTTGAATATATTTTTGTGTTCTTTCATTTCACAATCAATAAGCTGAAACTAGAGTTATAATGGCTGTATAAGCTCTTATACAGCTTGTGTGCTACTTGGGAATTTAAATATAAGTAATCGTTTTATTGGAAGACGCAGCGTGAGCAGACCTTCAACAAGGTGGACCGACGACACGTGGTCGGATTGCGGGAAACCGATGGATGCAAGCGGCGCAGGACCGGTCCTTGTGGCAAACCTTGGAGGAGGCCTATGTCCAGCAGTGGACGTCTTTCGGCTGAAATGATAATGATGATGATGAATCCTTTTTTTTTAAGACGACAGTCTCTAATTACAAACACGATATAAATACGAACTTGTCAGAGACACGCTCATTTCGAATGTTCGAACGCACCATCCCTTTCACTCATAAATTGTTTAAATCGTGAGAAAAGGATAGAGTTAACGCAACTTCGAACTTCAATATTTAAAGTGACAGGGCTTACTCACGTATTAAAGTCGTTGTTACAAATCGGGTCGTTTCCTGCCTGACTATTACGTTCGTAAACCGTACCAGTATGTTTTTAATAGCCCTTGTGCTTCCCCGCTGTCGCTTGTGCCTTGTAGGTGTCTCCAAGACCCGTCCTTACACTGTCGCTGACACTAGACACATCTGACACGGGCACGTGACTAAACACAGAATGCGCAACGAAACTAATTTGTATTTTAAATGTACAGAATACCAGCGCTGCTAAAAATAATTGACGTTTTTAAAAGTACGGTTCTTTTCAAATTTAGAGTGTGATGAGATATATAGTTAGACTCGATGGAAATACCTTTTGGGTTTGATTCTCCGCTGAAATACTAATTTTCTGTGAGGCTTTAACAGTGACGGAGTAATATCGCGAGGAAGCCAACATACTTAGTCCGCGGACAGAATGTGTAAGAAGCATAGAAGATCCCACTGGTCGATCGAAGTGTATTAAAATTGAAACAAATTAATTCAATGTTTCTACTACATAAACTATATTGGTTAAATATGATAAAATAATCGAAACTAGGGCCACTTGCACGAAAATCTTAAATATATTTAAGTTATCAGTATTAAATCAAGATTTAAAACTTAAACATATTTAACGCAGATCGAGCAAGCGAGTCAAATTTTGTCTCGTGCATGCATGTTAAGCCCGCTGTTGCATCGGCGGTTGAAAAAGACAAACATGACAATTACGACAGGGTTCTAAGTGCTCAACTGTTTTGGCTGGTTGTATTTAAAGTAAATCCTTGCAGGCAGCATTTCAACTTGCAGCGCAGATTAGCTCCATCTTCTGTTGTGCATTTTTCATCATTGCTCTCAACGTTTCGAGCTGCAGCTTAAAGTTCAGGCTGAAAACAGTTCAAGTTTCGGTTTTCTGAATATTAAGTTCAAAACGTTTTAAAATTTCCATTGCCAAAAACGTTAACAGGCGGGGCGATTTTACATAAATGACCTTGAAACAAATTAATCTCCAGGCTTGAGCTAAAGATGCTAGACAGCGATAAACGTACTTTTACATCGGTAATCGAACTCTGAACCGCTAGCTTCGTAGGCAGGGTCACTACCAACTAGGCTAACCGCGTCGCCAGACTTTGCCGCATTGTTCTACTTAAATTTTAAATTAAGAGAGTCACTTTTACAAGTTCTCTTGCAAAATTCTTGCTAAGGCTATTACAAAACGTTGCGATTTCTCTAGCACAGTGATATCCAGTTATCGGAATAGGTAGAATTAATTTACCTAAAATTGATGCATGTTCATTCAATAATGTGTTCCCATCTCACTCACGTATGAATGAACATGCGTCAAGTTTAGGTAAATTAACTCTACCTATTCCGATCACTGGTGATATCCTATCATTATGTGAACAGCTTTCTTCATAAAACAATGCTACAGAAAACTTCGCAGTAAACTGAATATTAGACAGGAAATGTGCCATAAAGGATGCACCATTCCCACAATGCAGTGCGGCGTAAATAAATGAGTGCATGGTATCGATATGGCGCGAATGGGTAATGCGTTACAGCCATCCGGATTTATTTATTAGCGCATTCAGGGCCGGGCTATAAAATCTATATACAAAATTGGCTTTATATAGAGTTTTTGGCACTGAGACTAACGGCTGTTGGAAATGGGTTGCTGAAAGTAATACTTAGCATAAATGACCCATTTTTTTCACTTCTTGATAGACTTATTAGAGTATTTACTATAGAACTTAGCATTCAATGAGTATTCAAAGAACGTGCGTACATGCTTAGGAGGCTAGCGGTCCCGGGTTCGAGTCCCGGTATGGGTAATTGTGTGATGAGCGCGATTATTTTTTCCTGAGTCATGGTAGTATGTTTATCGTTACCTAATACCCATAGTACAAGCCTAGAGCTTATTTTGATACTAGATCTATTTGTGAGATTGTCTCCTGATCTTTATTTATTTATAAAGTTGCTTTAAACCACCACAAATTCAAGTACAATTAAAACAACACCAAATAAAATGCTAGCAGCGTTAAAACGCCCGAAAAAATCCATTACACAAAATGAAACATGAAAAGGGTGCGAAAAATCCTTACTCATTAAAAACTTTTCAACGGTTAATGAAAATCTTATTGAGCCCTGCAGTGCGGGAGGGAGGGAGACAGAAACGGTCCAGCTAAGTGTATTACGACGGGATCGCTGCCTTTGCCTCGTCACATCAAAGTAAGATCTCGTTCGTCTGTAAATCGAATCAGATCGGCTTTGTTTCCAACTCCGGTAGGTAAATTTCTAAAAGAATAGTTTCCCCAATACAGCAAATAACAATTTTATTGGAGTCTAGGAAGTGGTCGATTGGTATTGAACCTCGACGTTTTCGGACGATTACGTTGTAAATCATGATGCAGACATTGAACTGTGTTAACAGTCATTGAGACAAGTGACAGAATCACCATAAAATAATAAAAAAAGATATCTGTCAATATCAAGCAGTGAGCCCTCTTACAAAGTAACAGGGCAGTAACATCTCTCCATCTCTTATAATATACGGACTGAAACTTCATATTACGGATTTTAAAGTAGTCAAAAAATTTGTACTGTTTGACACATAACCTCAAAAATTAATTAAGCGTATTTTCATTTCATAAAACGTATAATTAATAGTTGTTTAATATAAAAATGAATTTGGAAGTTATAATCAAGCGTTTTGGTATACTTAAATAATTGTAAGACCTTTCTCGATCATGAAATGTACATGATTATGGAGTAATAATGGTAAATTGGTTAGTTTCGTTTTGTTTACATCTTTGGTCATTTTTATTGACACCGATTTTACGCAAACTTCCGACCTACATTCGATTTTTAAATTTTAAATTAATCGAAGCCGTTGCTATTCTGGCTATGAAACAAAATAGCATTAAGCCAAGCAGCGTTTAGTTAACCAATATACCTATTTCTCGAAACTGCCTGCCTAACGTAAGCGCGCGTGACCGGGGGTTTTGGCAGCAGCTGCCGAGATGCATTTTGTGAAAAATGTACTTACTTATTTCGCATTTGCAGTAATAAAATGGGTTAACCACCTTGTAAAGGCTGTTAGGACGCAGTTTGAATTAAAATTAATATGGAATTTTATGACCACAAACTATAATTATTATTTAGAAACTTTATATGTAGTGGGTAGTTCAAATAACAATACTTACTTATTATGTCCAATGTAACGTGTTAAAAAATCTTTTTAACAGCTTTTTTGGCAAAAGAATTTGACATAATGGCAGGTGTAACTTTAATATTCTTAATTGGCAACAACATTAAGCAGCAGTTCTTGGGAAAAAATTGGATCATGTTACCAATTCCACTCCGCACTGAGCCCTCATATTTCCAAACTTATTATAAATGCAAAAGCAGTAATTGTGACAGTTTTTGAATTCTTCTAGAATAAAATGGTGTTTGAATAGTTGGATATGCTATTTTTTATGTAGCAACATCTGGTTGTTATGGTACCTTATAGTAACAGAACATGAAATAGTTATGTAAAATAAAATAAAAATCATTAGAATCTTGAAACTACCTAATTATTATAGGGATCCACATAATCAATTGACTTCGTCATTTATTTCACATATAACTCAACAAATTAATCTTCTGTAAACCGTTGGTATCGAAATTGTTTTCGCAATCGGCCGATCTGGCCAGCCTCCCGGCCCTACGTGTCGGGCCTGCAAACAGGCCAGGAACTCTGCCAACTTGTCGTTACTGCCTGTGTTTAGATTTCTTCGATTTAATTATCTTCCGTGCCTGAAAAGTGCTCGGTCGAGCGAAGAATGTAAAAGCGTTTAACTACGTGTAGGTTCGCGTGTGTGACGTAATGACTAGGTCTACGTGGAGTGAAATACTATAAAATAAATAGTAGCTAGAAGAGGCGTAGATTAAAAATCGCGGCTTCAACAAAAAAGTAAACTAACAGACCTCAACTTAAATACCTCAAGCAATTTTTAAACAAGCCCGAAATCAACTTGTGCAAATATACACTCCAGCACAACTATTTTCATATTTTGTCGATGGACAAAAATAACGTTCTTATAATAAGTTACCTAACGCTGTCGTGTTTTCATTTAAGCTATCTAACATCTAAGTTTAGAGCCTGACGTGAAATAATCTAGTCTAGCCTAAATTATCTGGAGGCGAACCAATTATACCTGCGGGCTTAATATGCATGCACGAGATAAATTTTGACAGGTGCAAGGGAAATGAATACATCTATTCCATATTCTAAGGTTTAACGCTTAAGGCTCAAAATAAGTGTCTCGTCGTTTATTACCTTTTTTTACTAAGCGACTATTGCGATTTTCACATGTTTATAGCGATTTTATCAAGACACTTTAATTTTAAACCTTAAGCGTTAGGTCTTACGTTAGAATATGGAATAGATGTATTCATTTTCCTAGCACCTGTCAAATTGTATCTCGTGCATGCATGCCAGGGGGCCTGTCATCTTTACCCAAGACTAGAAACGATGCGGTAACACGGGGTTTATAAAAATGGAAAAAAGAAAACTGACTATTTGCTATTGCAATGAAAATGCACTAAGATTAAACGATTGTTTTATTGTTTATTCCGAATTTCAAATAGATACCTACTGTAAGAGACAGACAGACAAACGGCAGGAGTCACACCATAAGCGGTCCTTAAGTTTAAGATATGCTGACTAGCGAAACTACAATATTTTGTTTGTATTACTACACCACTAAACTTGCCTGCCTACTGGCCACTGCTCGCCTACCCACTTTCCTCGTAATCGCAGCCACAATGAAGGCATCAATCAACTGGCGTGAACCGACGAAAGCATATCTGATGCGGGGCTATTTGTACTTATAGCTTACTTCCGAGAATCGATTCACTATTTATAGTAAAATAGAATGAAATAAATTGATTTTCTAGCTGTGCTGTAAAGTACCTATATAATTACGATAGTTTGTTAGCATTTTCATGCAGTATTAAAAATTTGATGATGTAAATATAAGTCTGTATGAACTTGTTTTTTACTCTATTAATGTTATAACAAGCGCATTTTGTCTTTCGGTGCCTGCTGTTTTAGCGAAATATGTTTAGTCAAACGTATCATTTCCCAAAAAGCTATTTGTATTATTTTTATTTTATTTCCAGGATACCAAAACGCTATTTAGATCGGTTGGGTTAGAGTTGTGAGCACCATAAAATGCTAATTGTACATTCGACCAAACATATTTCGTCCAAACGGCAAAGACCCCTCGTCTTTGCATATTTTTTGTGTATATTTTCAGTCATTATACTTCAGGTTATACCAAAATCTCACAAACACCCCTGAATTAAATTTCCTTCCCTCCGTATATATTCTAATACATTGTAGCACCTAAATAATTCATACTGTATAAAAACAGACCCATTACAAAGTTACGCAAGCGAAGCAGAAGACAGTAATTCAATTAAAAAGCTCAGTAAAAACGCCCTCAGACTCGGTTGGAATCAAACAAAATGGTTATTGTTAAGTCTTTAGAAATCAGATACTGGGGGGTGGCTCTTACCTCCCTCCCCCCTTAGGCCGCTATTTCCTCTAGACGACTATCGGACATGCTACGTCGCTCTATCGCTTCACTAAGGTCGTATGTACGTTACTATATCCACTATATACGCTGTTTTAGAGTAGGATGCGAGTATTGTGTGCTTGGTCGTTGGTGGGATGTGCATAGTAAATAAAGCAAATTGAAGATTTTGAATGCTTCGGTATTCAATGTTTAGTTGCGTAGTTGGACGGTAGATGGCAGTGATGTTGGTCAGCAATATTGGTTAAGCTCTCAAACCGGTTGTATAATCAAACAGTATTATTCGATTTACTGGTCGTTTCGTTAAAGTACAGGATGTAATTAAAACTACAAAAGTTTTTATTGTTCACGGCTAAACGGTTGGTCATTTTGATTAAATTTGGTGCGGAGATTGCTTGAGCCCTGAAAAAGGACAACGTAGAATATTCGTCCTATACTTTTCTAGTAGTTCTATACTTAGTTACAATGTTCTGGGAAAAAGCTAAAATAGGGATGATGAATAATGATTTTTTTTTGTCTATCAAGTAGATAATTAAAAACTATTAGACACGTATTTTTTTCTTTTTACACATAATCAAAAATTTACGGAGATATACTGAGTTGAAATGTCGCATGACGTCACGTGTCAATACAATTTTTACACAGAATTGACGTCACGAGCCTCCACTCCCGAACTTTGACGCGCTTTATATTTGTAATTTTTTGTTTGATTGACAAAAGAAAAAATACGTGACAAATATGTTTTGATAATCTAACAGACGGACTAAATAGAATTTCGTTTTCTTTACCCAGTCATCATCCGTATTGTATTTTTCCATTTACGAAGATGAAAGTAAGAGAAACAATATTGAAAAGGATTATAATATTTAGATGAAATTTAATTAATCAACGTAAAAATTATTCTGTGGGTGTTTATTAATTTTCTGAAAATAATTTGTTAATAAAACGTACTAGGTAGTCTAGCATAGCAGTAATATTATCCCTGGATCCACTTTTAATAATGGAGGCGGAGCGAGATCTATTAATTATTTAGTGTTACGGGCCGCCAACAATCCGGCCTCACTGTTGTGTTGGAGCCAATGTTGGATCCAACGCAGCCAACACGGGGAGCTGGGGCAAATAAAGAAAGTTGGAAGTGTAGAAGAAATGAATTATGTCTTTTCAGTGCAATAGTGCAGTGAAAAAAACTTATATAGTCATACTCTCGCATTCGTAAATACATAAATTAATAAGGACCAAATGTCAACGATGTCAAGTAGCAGAACAATAATTTCTTATTTTTATTTAAACTACATATCTTAAATTGTCCTGCCTTGTATAACTGCACTTCTTCCTTTAACAAACTTCTAAATGTAGATATAGTACTAGATAGTATATAGAATCCCAACCAAAACACAAAACGTTTTAGTATCACATTGACATAACTGTAATTTATCAAAATTAATTGAGCCATTAGCGATGTAACATAAGGGCGAGAATCGCGTGTGAACATGACGGATGGCTCCAATGATTCGCGGACGTTATTCAATAAACGCCCAGAGGATAAACGAACTAATGAGCTAACTAAGATATATGGTCTAGTTGACAGGCTAGGTTTTTTTGTTCAATTAGTTTATATTTCTTGAGAGCATCATGTACCTACTAGTATGGCGGTAAAATTTGCATTTTATATGAGTGTGTATACTGCATAATTATAGCAACTTCTTTAAATTTGGTTTTGAATCATTATTTTGATGGCTTTATCAAAGTTCTCGTGTTTTAATGATTTGATGGTTACTTACACATGGTTACTAGAAAATATTTGCTCAAAAATTTGAGAAATAAAAAAGATGTCGCATTTGAATACTTTAAAATTTACTAAAATTTCACTGGTGATTTTTGTTAAGAGTAACCTTGAACGCGGATAAAATTACCTTGAAAAATTACCTATTTGTTTCAGCGCTTTAAAATAGTTATACAACGGTCATCAAAACTCAACACCCTATATTAATTTACGCTCGCAATCTTCACATTTCGCTTTTACCCTATATCTAAAACGGTGTCTTGTTTTGCAGACACTCAAATTCAAATGCAATGTGTCGTTTCACCGAATTCCATTTAATCGAAAGCTAATAACTACTGAAACCTTATTTCAGGTTAACTTAAGCATGGGTTACGTAGGTTAGTTTAGGTTAGGCCTGTGACCACCAAAAAATTATAACTCCTGCACGCGGAAATGCCTGTCGATGAAATGAAAATCCAGCGAAGTAAAACATCCTATGAAATGAGTGTCGGTGATTCAAGGGTAAACCATCTTAAATTAACCTAACTTGCCTTTCTCCACTTTTAAGTCCTTTATTATGCCAATTGCATTCCAGCATTAGAAATGTTACAAACATTGGCCCATTTGCTTCGATATCAGAATTGTAATCACAATACCAAATAAGGACATATCCTTGGGGCAACCACGCTCTGCTTCCTATTTCTGGACTAAATAGCAACTCTTGTAGATAACCTACCGCATCGAGCGTTCCGAAATGTCATGTGTATTTTATAGTTAAACGGTGGTCTAGTTAGGAATGTTCGTTCTATGTTGTTGTTTTGTGTTTGGATTATGTTTAAAAGGAATCATTACGGCGTTTGATTATTGAAATGTATTTTGATCTTTGAATGTATAGAATATTAAAGCGCAATATTGAATCACGACATACGGCCGCACTCAGAGATGTCAATTAACTTTTAAGTTTGATTAAAGCAGTTGCTGCTGTCACTTTCTTTCCTATAGAAATAGAATAAGACGCAGAAGTAACTTAAAAATTAATTGACGTCTCCGAGTGCAATCGATAGAGTGCCAACCGGCACCGCTAGTCTAAAATAGGTTAACATTATCTTAAATTTTTTAAGAATATAGAAAACTATCAGAAACTACAATGTTTAAGAAATATCGAAAGATTTTGTGAACTTAATCTTCAGTTTTTTGTTATTGAATAGTCTCGAAATTTACAAAGGGTTAATAACATTAAGTTAATAATATAAAAATAATGTTTAATCTTCACCCTGTATATAATAAACCGAGTTAACAAACCGATCGGTTTACGTCGTTCTTAATTACGCCGCGATGTAGCCGGGGACTCGGGGACAACTCGTAATCAGCTCGAATGCAATGCAAATTGAACTTTATTTCATTAGCGACATAATAGGCATTATAGTGATTCAGCTCAACATTCTTGGTTGTGGTGACTTATTTGTATATTCACCGTATTATATTAAACGTCAGTTAGGTATAGGAAAAGGTTCATGTACTGATTTTAATATTTAATTTAGCATATTTATACCATCCTATCATCATCATCATCATCATGTCAGCCGAAAGACGTCCACTGCTGGACATAGGCCTTCCCCAAGGATCTCCACGACGGCCGGTTTTGTGCTACTCGCGTCCACGCATTCCCGCAATCTTCACCAGATCATAGGTCCACCTTGTGGAAGGCCTGCCAACACTTCGCTTTCCGGTCCGCGGCCGCCACTCCAGAACCTTTCCGCCCCAACGGCCATCAGTTCTACGAGCAATGTGCCCCGCCCACTACCACTTATGGATCGCAATGCTCTGGGCTTTTTGAGTATAATAGATTTAAATAAAGTTAACATAATATATATATAGGTACGTACTGTATCGTCAATACAGATGCCACGATGCTACGATACCACACACACACATACACAGTTACACAGACACACAGATACATACGTTAAACTTATAAAACCCCTCTATTTTGCATCGGGGGTTAAAAACAAAAGAGTTACGCATTAGAAACTCAAAGGAGCAAATTTAGTGTATCTTTATTTATTTGTACAATGAGAAATTATAAAAAAAAAAATTAAATAACTTAAAATATATTACGAGATCTCGTCAGAACAAACGCTAACCTCAATTGTAACAATTTTGTCGCGGAGACATTTCCTTTATCTCAGCCTCCAATTACTGAGGGAGCTGATACGTTTGACACCCGATGCGCCAACTAGTCGGCAACGAGAGGTCAAATTCTAAATTCCGTGTTTCATTTACAATTCTAAGAACTCGTTAGGAGTGTATTTGAGGTATTATATCGAAACACCTTTCATCGAACGTATAATTTCGCAGAATTTTGTTTCATCGTCAGGCATTTTCCGCATGAGTTAAAAAATGCTGGCAGTCACAAGTCTGACCTGACCTTACCTATTTAAATAATGTTTAGGATAACCTGTTAACAACACAGTTTCAGCTTTCGACGGAGTGAAATTCGATGAAACGATACGTTCGATGAAGTGAAATTCGATAAAATGATGTGATATCGTATATTTGGTATAGAATACATATAAGTATTAGGACATTTAAGGTGATATAATAACTTTTTTTTAATATAAGGCTGTGAATTTTGCTTTAGGTATTTTAAACTCGTAAACGTTACTACATAGTTGAATAATATAAAGCTAACGGAACATTTTATACTGTCAATATTATCGACAATCTTGCAACCCAAAACATTAAAAGCAAGCGTCTAAAATGTCTAAAATTGTACGTCTATCAGTTAAGCGCTCGAGTTACACGTCTCAAGCTACAATATTGTCAATTATAGGTACTGATAGTAATATTGACTGTAAATAATATTTGTAGTCGATGCCTCGATCCATCAACTTGTCATATTTCAATATCCAGTAACTTACGTATATACACAAACATAAAAATATTCACTGTTATTCTTGTCCCGGTCCGATGTATCTAACACTAAAAATACTATATGCACAAAAATTGCCCAGTGACCCACATGACCCAGTATTTAATTGTAAATACTTAGTTTTTTTTCATATTAGATTAATAACGGTCAAATTTAATTTTAGTTTCCTTTAACAACAATAAGAATACTGAAAAATATTTACATATTTTTCTAATTCTTGTTATTGATTGATTACTTGTTGAAGAAACAATTATTATTTCATTTTTAATTTTGACTTCGTTCGCAAAAACGTGTGCAAATAAAGCATTTATTCAAAAAAAAAGGAAATATAGACATCTCAAGTATTGATCAAGTCCAACTCTACTCATTACTAAAATTCCGGCTCATAAAGTTCTTAATATTTCCAGTAAGTACTCTCCCACTTAGTCCGCGTCGTAAAAATATTAAGTGTAAGTACGCTTTACACCCGAACATCCCTCCAGTGACGTCGCAACCCCCTCAGCCTAATCCCCCCTCTCCCCTCCCCCTCCCCCCGCTCACCATTTTAAGGCCTCGGTTAATATTGCACTTTTCTGCAGTTTATGCCTAACTCTACTTAAGCCCGCATTAAGTAAGTTCGTGTGAATGTCTTGAAATCTTTGTGAGATTTTGAGAAAAGTTGTGAAAGTGTGTAATATACTTCTTTACGATCATAAGAAATCACGTGAGCCTTTCTTAATTTATCAATTTATTTAATTACTACATACTCGTAGTATAAAACAAAGTCGCTTCCCGCCGTCTGTCCCTCTGTATGTACGCTTAGATCTTTCAAACTACGCAACGGATTTTAATGCAGTTTTCACCATCAGTTAGATCATTTTTTACGGAATGTGTTTATATAATAGCACCCAGAGCGAAGCGAGGGCGGTTCGCTAGTTTGAACATAAACAGAAAAGCAGGGCACGTTTGCATACATTTTATTTTGTTGTAGGTACATTAGAGCCGCAAATAGCGCTCAAAATTCACACGTTAATACAGTTTTATTGTTATTATAATAGTTAATACAAGCTTATTATTTACTCCTAATTTATAGGTTAAGCTATCAGAATCGAATTAATAACAAAATAACATTGGCATCATTCACAACTGGCACACTAATCATCATCTAATTACAATAAAAAAATCACATAGTAACAGCCTTTTTTATTCGCCTTATAAAGTTCAATTTGGCTGGACAAGGTTTTATGCTCAATATTATTGATGATTAACCTTTTGACCGCCGTAGTCACACCACACCATAGCTAATGTCATCCTTCCTCAAATACACTTAGGTCTATTTTACGCTGTCAATTAAGCCTATGTTACTTATATTTGTTACTACGGCAGTGGCGGCCGTTGACGAAATATGGCAGAGATACTAATCAATGCATTAATTTAACAGTAATTTCGTAATTCCATTTGATTAGACTTGATTGGGAAATCGTATTATATTTATTAACTTTGTTAACAGTTTGGATATTCAGAATATTTTGCAAGTTTCATATTAATACGAGTATGTAGGTACGCGGAATGGAAAAATTCGTCACTTTTCGACTCTATGTTAATGCTGTTAAGGTCCAAAAGTTTTACATACCGCAACTATACACACCCATTAAATTTAACAATAGTGTGCAAATTTTACAATACCATGTCTAATATTTAATGTGCAATAAAGTTGATACATGTTACTAATATTATGAATGCGAAAGTTATAAATAAATATAATGGACAATCTCATACAAATTGACCTAGTCCCAAACTAAGCTCTAGGCTTGTACTATGGGTACTAGACAACGATAAACATTACTTATATAGAGAAATACATACTTATATACATAGAAAACATCCATGACTCCGGTACAAATACTCGCGCTCATCACACAAATATTTGCCCATGCCGGGATTCGAACCCGGGACCGCTAGCTTCGTATGTTACGCTTTCACAGCTAAACCGCTGAACTGATTTCGATGAAATTTGGTATAGAGATAGCCTGAGTTCCGGGGAAGAACATATGCCACTCTTTATCTCGGCAAATTGGACAGTTCCCGAGGGAGCAATAAGCGACTTCTACGCGGACGGTCGCGGGCAAAAACTAGTAAACATAAAATAAAGATATTGTTAAAGAGTTACAATGGATTTATAAATGAGGGCACTTTTTATAATTTTTTTAAAGTTATTTAATCTAATAATGAATATGAAAGTAATACAAGCCTATAAATCATTGTAAAAATCTTTCTCGATCTTCAAAAGCACAATGATTATGGAGTAACAATGGTAAATTGGCTAGTTTTGTTTACATCTTTGTCCATTTCTAATGACCCCGGTTCTATATAAGCATATGTCGTCGCCTCACATTTTAGTTTACACTTTATATTCTATTGTTAAGGTGTAAAGTTGGTAAAATCAAGGGTAGAGTCGGGCACGCACCGGGATATTTCGGTCCGCGTCGGCAGGTGAATTACTGATGAGTTTCTTTTGCTATTTTTGGCCTTTGAGCGGCTCGTTTAGCGCGCGGGAGTTTTGGCACTTCTCTCCCCTTTGCGCTCACTTTGGGTACGTTTCAGGAGTTCGACGCGTGCTAGAACTAGCTCGAGGGGTTTGAGTTAAAGTTTACCGGAATAAAACTCTGTATTGGCATTGGGGATGTAAAAAAGTTCACAAAATGTAGTTAGTGAGAAAATAATGTTATTTATTTAACGTTCTTTAAGTTTTTTTTCTGTGCCGGTTAAATGGGTGTAAATTATTGTACAAAAAATTGTGAATACCAAACAAATAACTATAAAGTTTAAAAAAAATGGAATAAAATGAAAAAATAATACAATAATTATATAAATACTTATGCCCTTACTAATAAACGTTGAGTAACCGCTGAGTAGTTATACCATGCTTTGTCCTTATCTGTCATTGTGACATTTGAATTAGAGAGATAAGGACAAAGCATGGTATAACTATTCAGCGGTTACTCAACGTTTATTAGTAAGGGCATTAGAATACTTAGATTACCCAGCATTCAATATTTTAAGTATGTTTATTGAATACATAGTTGTATTTGATTTTGTCACGCTATAGCACCGGCGCTGAATATGATAAAATTTACCTCAACAGCGGGCTTAGCATGCATGCATGAGATAAAATTTGACCGGTGCTAGGGAAATGTACATCTATTCAATATTTTAACGTAAGACTTAACGCTTAAAGTTTTAAATAAAGGTGCCCCGTCCTGACTTTTGTTACCTTTTATTACTAAGCGACTGTCAAATTTTATGTCGGCCAGGGGCGAAGCTGCTGCCGTATCAGCCGTATCACAGACACGGGGCCCCGGGCTACAGGGGCCCCGAATGTGTGAAAAAAGCCGCAGTCAGGTAGAAGGGCCCCCCAACAAATTTTGATACAGGGCCCGACTAGGGCAAGCTACGCCACTGGACCTCAACTTAGTCATATCTAACATAAGCAACAACTAAAAACGTTGCTCCTTTATAACAAGTATAAATAAGTAACAAAATAAGTAAGTAACAAGTCGCTTGGGTCCAAACCGAATTTTTATCGATTTTCTATACAAAAACTAAAAAAAAACTGGTCCATAGCTGGGGTTCGAACTCGCAGTCTTGGCGTATTACGAGTACAGCAACGCTCTAACCATCAGTCTATTCAGACGGCGGCAGTCGCCCTGAAACCATATTGCGCGGAAAATCTTTTTGCGTGAAAATACCGGGAAAACGAATTTTCACAGACATGATCATCATCATCATTTAATTTAATTATTTTTTCTATGATATTTTAATTTGAATTTGTATGCCGAAAGCAAAACATGACGGACATTATTAAACCTATGACCTTTATGTAAACTCACTCATGTTTTCATCATCATCATTAAGAATAAGAATAAGAATAATTTATTAACATACAAATATTAACAGTTACATAATTCAGAAACAGTATCCGGTGAGTGCCAAACTAGGCTGAGCCTGTATCTTGGGACCCACTGAGTCGGTTTACAAATTCGACAGATAATTATAATTATTATAATTATCAGCCGCAAGACGTCCACTGCTGGACAAAGGCCTTCCCCAAGGTTTTCCACAACGATCGGTCCTCTGCTGCTGTCATTCAGCGGTTTCCCGCGATCTTTATCAGATCGTCCATCCACCTTGTGGAAGGCCTACCGACACTTCGTCTTCCGGTTCGCGAAACTCATGTCTTACAAATAAATTATCTCTTATCTTCTCTCTTATGAGACCAACCTAGATCGATTTTCGCCCCCATAAACCCCCATGCTGCAAATTTCATCGAAATCGTTATATACTCGTATACATATAAGTAATATACAAAATGTTTCTCGTTTAATAAGTAGGTACGATAACAGCTGTTTAATGATTAGACTTAGACAAAGCAGGGTCCTGACACATCCGAGCTGCGCGGAGATAAGGGGCATTGTACATGTAACGAGCCGATAAGGACTCGTGTTGCGCGCATTTTATCTGTATGGGTAAGGCTGCAGCCAAACCTTAGCCTTATAAATATTAATAATTCAAGTTTCAAACTAAAATCTGACTGGCGATATTATGTCGCACCCTTACAATTTTTACCCTATAACACTCGCGCGTTTTTGACGACTCATATGACATCCACATTTGCTATCATGTTAATAAGAGTTTAAAAAACTTACTACGTTTGTTGTGTTGCAGTGAGAGCTTAGATTAAAACTTACCATAACTTAGCAAAAGAAATGCGATGTATTCAATGGAAAATATAAACCAAGAACGATAACCAAAAAATGTATAGAATTATGGTTTACAAAATTGGACAATGATACAGTATCTTTATACTAGCGATCTATGATGTTGTGAGTGTGGCGCAGCACATACTACAGATCTTAATACTACTATACTAGCGACCATTAAAAAGTAATACATGTCCTTGCTCTAACCATGCCCCGTACAAATCCCAACACCCGCGACACGACGAGCACAGCCTGGCGCGGTTGTAGCGAATCGCGAAATTAGTAAAGTTTACGCGATCATTATTGGCGGCCGACAAAGCGCCCGCACCGCCTTTGCGCTTTGACAACGCGTAATTGCACGAGCGGAGCGCTTCCGCCCTTAAGACTAGTTGCGGTAGTTATTAAATTGTTAGCTTTATGCTTTGGACGTTTTACGTTCAGTCTCAGATTCGGATTTGATTTTCACTGTCTTTTTAAGGCTGCGGTGACGTTTATACAGGGTTAAATTAAATTCAGTAACAAAATTTTGAGGGTTAAATCAGTAAGTCATAATAAGCAACTTTCACTATGGGACCAACCCCGTCGACCTTCCCATACATTTTGGCTAGTCAGCTGACGTTGTTTTGTATGGGAGGGTCGATTTTTTTTTCGCGATTTCGGTGTTGGTCCGATAGTGAAAGTTGGTCAGTATGACTTACTGATTTAACCCCCAAAATGTTGTTACTGAATTTAATTTAACTCTGTAGACGCTAGGCAGTATGGCTAATTGATATCAAATCAATAAAAATGTGATAGCGCGATATAGTGCGAGCGTTTTACTAAGGAAAATCCACTTCGAGATTTTGGAATATAATTGGCGTTGTAATGTATGATGAGGAAGTATCTGCACACATGCAAAGAGATTCAATAGTGTTTAAAAGAGAAAAAAGGATGGTTCAGACCAGACCGGTCTATTATAACTAAGCCTATTTGATAATGTAATTTGTCTAACGAATTGGCCACTACTTGGCATGGTTCATACATCCCTATATGTTTTGTTTGTTGACGATCGCCGCATGTCTCGTGGCCACCGCCGTAATGTATTGGCCAGGCCGTTTGTCTTATTTTAATATACCTACTCGTAATTCCTCTTACATGTACTTAAGTTAATTGTTATAATGCGAATATCTAGGTTGCGAAATATACAGAGAATTGCTACATATTCAGTACGCTCGCTTATCTGCCGCCGTTCTGAGATACTTAACTACTTAACGTCGAATCTTGCGAGCACATTCGGCAGACATTCTAGGTGTATTAATAACTTTAAAAGCCCTAAAATACCTTATGCTGTATATAGTATTTGGTAGATATTACCTAGTAAAGGAAATGTTTAAATATTTTTATTTATGGATGCAGCATAACAGCACCCGTATGTTCGCCTATCGCGGTGGATAAGTGTGTATAAAGCATTCGTCCCTCTCGCACTTACATACTGAACAGAAAGTGACAGATGATGTTTGTCTAGCCACATGATAGACACGACCATAGGCCGCAAGTGTAAAGATAAAATAATATGTATAATATAATAATAACCCAGCCTAAATACGCCCCACTGCTGGGCACAGGCCTCCACTCACAATGAGAGGGTTTGGGCTATAGTTCCCACGCGGGCCCAGTGCGGATTGGGAACTTCGCGCACACCGTCAAATTGCTTTGCAGGTGTGTGCAGGTTTCCTCACGATGTTTTCCTTCACCGAAAAGCTCATGGTTACAAATTATATTTCGCACATAAATTCCGAAAAACTTAGAGGTGCGAGCCCGGGTTCGAACCCACCGAACCTCTGCTTAAGAGTCGGCAGGTCAAACCATTAGACTACCACGGCTTTTTAAGATAAAAATAACTAGTATAAAAAACATTTTTTGTTAGATTACAAATATCCATGGAGCTCGTACCTCACTTACGAAAACATAAAAATAAAATTAGAAAAGAAACACATGATTATTTTCTTTCATCAAATATTCCAGCGAAACCGTGTTAACAACTATGTTATTCTGTTAACACATCGTCGTTCGGTTCTGCACATTCATTTAGTCGCTGGTTTCACAGCTGGTCGTCTGTGAAACCAGCGACTAAATGAATGTGCAGGCAGTTGAATGTCATTTACCCACCTTGACGGACGACGTAAATTCGCCGGCTATTATAAGATATAAGATATTTATTTAGTAAGTAGGCCGCACGGGCACTTTTACACGTCAAAATCTACCAGCGCTTCCCAAGAGGAGACCACTGCTGAGAAGAAGCGCCGCAAGAAACTCAACAGTTAGTCATTTTTTTAATGAAAAATATAACAATGTCAATACTTATTCTAGCATTATATAAAACTGTAAAAATAATATTAAATATCTGCGTAGCTTTGCAGGAAAACATGTCAGAATGACTACGAGAAAATTTATATATATATACTAGCTGTCTGCCCGCGACTTCGTCTGCGGAGAGCCAGTTATTTTGTTCAAAAGTAGGTAGGTACAAATAAAATTTTCATTAAGTACGTATCAAAATAGGGACAGACTTTATTCATCGACTGAGTAGAACTGAACGACGATGCGTTAACAGAATAACATAGCAGTTTCTGTATTGTCTTCCCGAGACCCTCAAAGCTAATTAAGTGCTTCTAAATTCCCAAATACCGTGCCCCTTTAATCGAACTCGCCCAAGTTCCCAACTAGCTGCACTGCGCGTCAAAATTCATAGTGACTACAATTTTCGCCGCCGCAAATTAGTCTTTGAGCTGCCGAAGTAAAACGGAAACGGCCGAAGTCGCTTCGTTAGGGCTCGGATTTGCGCTATTGTAGTCGAGTTTAATCGTCTCGGACAATGGACGGTGACGTAATTGTAGCTAAATAGTCCGCCATAGCGTAATCGCCCTGACGAAGCGTTTTCGCGTTTCGCCAGATATTTCAGACTCGCGACCAAATCCATTCAAGTATATTTTACGGTACACGCGACTGTCGCACTGGCTGCTAGGATATTGTGTGCGCGACTCGCGTAAGTCTGAACGTGGACATGAGACGTTTTGATTTTAATGCACAGATTTTTCAAAGTGGACCGTTAAAAGCCGTTTTACGCGTTGATAATTGTCTCGCAAATGAGCCGTTCGAATGCGAATGACGAATTAAAATTTTGTTGACGACCCACTTTTAATGTCGTCGTAATTTTCACGCGATGGAGTTTTATACGCGTATCAATTCAACGGATTTGCAAAATAGGACTTTCTTTGTATTTTCCTACATTTTGCAGGCCCGAGGGGAGCGCGGGGATAAACGACTGCTGCATGCGGAGGCCGCTAATTGAAACTATAAATATTATGAAAGCCGACAGCTCCCTTCGCCCGCTTTCATTGCATTTTTTGCGCACCTAGCGAAAACGCTTTGTAGGAAAAAAAATTACACTTTTCTAAATTAAACGCGGAGCTTATAATTCTAATTTCAATACCTAATCTACTCTAAAGGCCCGATAGAGGGCACATGTGTTTCACTTACACCGGCAGTTACCGCGGCAGTGTGGCTGGGAACGACGTGATAAATAGTTGATGTATATTGCTGGCTGATAAGGAGGGTAGAGTCAGTTGGTACGCGGCAGCGCGGCGATGTACCGCGTTTTGTGGGAACGCGTCCCTGCGGTTCCGTTTCCGCGGTCCGTGGTAGAGGCCTAGAGTTGGGGTGGCACGATAACCGGTTTTTATACGCATAATGCCCGGGATCTCCTGCTAAGCTGATAGAATTGTGGTGGAATCAGCAACGCTTTTGAAGTTCTATTAAATTGTAACACTCACGAGTTCGCGCCAACGCGCCCGTGAAATTGTGTCTTTATTGATATTGTCGAGAATTACTTTTATTATTTCTTTTTTTACTAGAGGATGTGTAATGGAATAGCCAAAGTTTAGAAGCCGTTAAAGAAACAGTTTACATCTCAATATTTGTTTAAGTTTTTTCTTACATCCTGTTTGAAGAACGGTGCGAAAGCATACATGAGACAACAACCTTATTATCACAGCAAAGTGTCAAACAGCGAGCCAGGAGTGTGTTTGTTAACAATTTCCTAACACAAACATGTCTGTGTGCCTTTATCACACTCACAATGTAATCGAAAACAAATGGCGACACGCGCTGCTGTCAAAACGTCACCGAATTTGACAGATGGGAGTAGGCAGGGAATAATATTAAACGTGGTAATTCGTAATGCAGATGCAAGTTTCCCCAGTTTCCCCAATTGTTTCGCACCTGTGCCTGAATAATGTAATCTATTTGCATATTTATTTAAAAAGCTATGAATACATGAATTTCTGGGGCGTAAGGGATTAACTTATACTCTTAGATTTTCTAATCTTCATGCCTGCGCGCCGCAACTGTAAATCAACTCATATTACTTTTTTCCAACTTAACTACTTAAGTTACCCGCAAGCTTTCGTTTATTAAAGTATAAACATTTCTATAGCTTAGTTACATATTGTAATTTTTATGTTGTAGTAAGACGTGGAAGTTTTAAATTAGCGAAAAAATTACTTTTACTCGGGTCTTTAGTAGTGTAATTGGTCGTAGCAATAAATGTATTATATGTTTCGTTATGTTTTCATATGTTTTTGTTGTGAGTGTTTCATATATATATATGTCTTGTTTTTATTTTTTCCATTATTTCATTTGCATTTTACAGGGTAAATTCGACAATATGAACGGCCACTCGTAGTTGTTGTAATAATTTCATATTTCTATTATATTGAAGAATTTTGTTTTATTTTCTGTTCATACAATCCTGAAGAAAATGTAACCACGTTCCGTAGAAAACCTAACTTTAACGTTTCCTTTATATTCCAATAATATAACAATAGTTATTCGCGGAATTTGGTATAGAACTGGTCTAATGGGAGCCATTTTGTCATCGTGATGACGTCTCGTTAATGACGTCATCGATCACTGAGACTCGTCAGTCTCTGCACACACTGATTCGTTGACAAAAATCATCGCAGCTCATTAATAGAGTCAGTGCTAAAGTGCTGTCAATATAAAATTAAAAAAAAAACGGCCTCTATTCTACTACTATTAACAAAGTTTTGTATTTATATTTTTATGACTATTTTACTCCATGTGTTCCTGTCACTCGCCTTCCTCATCCAATCCGGTCCAAGTTTTTCGGCAAAAATATCACGCCATCTTTTTCTTGGTCTACCTTTTTTCCTTTTTCGATCTCATGGAGTCCATTCTTTCGGTTTTTTTGTGCACCGTCTGTCATCCATCCAGTAAACATGTCCAGACTAGTATTTCAAGTCGATATAGGGCAGGATAAATATGTTAATGGAACATTGATCTTATAGCCCGCTGTTCCCCCTTATTTACAAAACATTTGCAACATTAAATGGTTAAAGGTAAAAACGTTAGGGGACATGTTCCAGTGACGACTGATGAGTAGTTCGTCTGTAAACTTTATACTACTCGTACTTTATTAAGATGAATTATAAATTAAATTAAATCATGAATTATAAAAGAACATTACCTACATGAAGCCTTATTTTTAACGTCTCATACATTACAATCAGGAAAGAAACCAAAAGCCTCTTGGTTTAACTAAGAATAAAACTTATCTTAGAATAGTGGGATTGACAGCGGCCATATGGGTGAAAAAAAAAAATTAGGAACTCAACTAAAAAACCGCTAATCGTTTCCTTTGCGTAACGTAACTCAAATGAAAAAATAACGGTCTTTTATATATTTAATGTATTTTTTTAAATTTACCCTTGTACTCGTTGCCTATCTGTACATAGCTCAAGCATATTATTACGGGGTTGCTCAGTTAAACCAGTGAACTTCCAGTTTAGGCTAAATTGGGGTCTGATCAGCAGGCAAGTTAAGCCGGCTCTAGGATTAGCAATCATACGCTAAACCTACCAGGTCGTCTGGGTGGAACCACACCGCCCCGATCTGGGAAACGCGCCAAATGTACCCTCATTTGCTTATTGTTTTATTTATATAACTAAGAGGATTAAAACTTTAACTTATTAAGTCATTGCCCGCGATTGCGTCCGCGCACAAGTTTGTCGCTTTTCCCAAGGGAAATAATATTTTTTCCGGGAAAAAGTAGCCTGTGCCTATCCAGGGTGACGACTGTGTTATCCAAACCAATTTAGCCGTTAGGGCGTGATTGAAATGCAAACTTCCTGGTACCGTTTCTGTGATTACCAGGTTACGTTTCTTTATTACCAGGTTACGTTTCTGTGATTACCAGATTACGTTTCTGTGATTAGCGCGCGCAAACTCACAGACAAACATACAAAAATCCTAAAAATCATTGTTTTGGGTTCTATTGCGTTAATAAAGACCTCCAATGTTTTTCTTAAGAAAATATAGATATTTAAATATCTTCCACGCACAGACAGCGATCAGTTACACTTTTATTATTTATAAATGAGAGAGATTTGTGTTTCCAAAAAAAGCCGCAATAATAAAGATTTTCTCTTACACAGGTAAATAGGCAAGAAAAGAAAAGGAAGACACATTAGCGATATATAAATCACGGTCAGTTTTGAAATGATTTTTAATAAAAAGCCTCATTGCCTGGCTTTTTAGGGTTCCGTACCTCACAAGAAAAAAATAACCCTTATAGGATCACTTTGTTGTCCGCCTGTGTGTCTGTCAAAACCCCTTTTTCTCAGTAACGCGTAGAAGTATCAATTTGAAATTCATATGAAATACTCAGATATGTAATCCCTTAGCGCTGTAAAAAATAACTTTTTACATACCTACAGTTTGTGCGCAACCCTCAGTGCGCGAGTTCTACTATTTTAGTTTCGATAAATAGCCATTGTTGGACATTTATACTGTCAGCGAACGGTTATTTTAATCAACCAACACAATTACACACAGTTAAACACACAGACAAACATTTTATTACAAGATTAGTGAGATTACGGACGCCACAGACGATCTTAACAAGGGTATTCCATCAGTAACTCACCTCCGTTTTTATGTTTTCATAAATTTCCGTTGAGATCAATATTTTATATTCCTGGCCGTAAAAATGGGGATTTTTTGCAAGTTCGCGCCCCGGGCGTAGGGGGACCATCCCCGAGACCCGGTCGGGACATTATCCGGTTAGCTCGGCACCCGGGTAAGACTTTAATCTGACTTTAAAGTCATATTGCTTCACGCATCGTGACTTTAATCCGACTTTAAAGCAAATGACAGTTATTGTTTTTAGCGGCTATGCGCGCCAAAGGTTATGTTAGTTGAGTTTTAACTCTAATGTAAGTTCCAAGTGTTTTTTACCTATAAAACTTAATCTTATCTCAAAGAATTTCGATACATTTCAAACCGAAGGCGCTACTACTTCTTTAAATCAAGATAACTTAAACTGTAGTAAAAGGTTTTTTTTTCTAGTTTGTCAAATAAAAACTGATCTCGTGAATTCAAAGAACAAGTCTCAGAAGCTCTGTGAATTTATATCCCAGAGAGACATTTAAGGGTCATGATTATCAGCATCATCGCTGTTTTCACACTTTGTTTATCTCTTCCAACTTTAACGACTCGGAATTTACGGCCGTCCCTGCGATAATGACGGTGTATCGCTTGACCTTACAAAAAAAACGACTGATTAACTCCACGATAAGTTTATATTACCCCAAAGGATAGATACAACGGAATGTCCCAGAGGGTCCTAGTGGAAGAGGACCACCTACTCGGCTCGAGCCCTCTCGAGATTCGCCACTTGAACCGTTCGATACATTTTTCACTCGAATAATGTTATCACGCGTGTACCTTCGCCTTTCTTCTCGTATGCACATTTTGCGGCACAATGTAAATACAGACGCGAGGGGACTACACACTTAAGGCACCGCTATCATTACGCATTCATGTTTGGATATTTTGTGTAAAAGTGTTTGTGTTTTTGTAACGGAACCCTTTTTCAGAGCTGTATGTTGATATGCTTTTATCACTGAGCCGGCGGAGCGCTGCTGTTAGCGGCCCGCGGCCCATAGCCTAGATGCATTACGCTAACTAGCGTTTCTATTCGTTTCGTTTTTAAAACAATCGCGTCACTGAGCCCTTAGCCAAGATGCCCATGCGCTAAGTAGCGTTTCTATTCGCTTGGTTTTTAAACCAATCGCGTCATTGGTAGATTACGTCATACGGAGAGTCACGTGATCTACCAGTGACGCGATTGGTTTAAAAACGAAACGAATAGAAACGCTGGTTAGCGTAATGCATCTTAGCTAAGGGCCCGGATCATGCAGCGTCACGGCTAAACAGCATCGGCGTTTCAGCGGACACGTCGTCCCGCAGAGCAAATCCAATCGCGTCGGATCCCGCGTCGCGCTGATTGCGTGTGACGTTTTATTACCTCCACTCCTTACGAGCCTGGCTTTACGTGATAAGTATTTTTATTTCAACGAGATAAACCGCCGACCGCTCGGGTTACCTTAATGCGGTGTCTAAACCTTGCCACCTGTCACTGCGACCTATATTCCTCGTTGGTAAAATCATTTCGTAAACGCCTTAAATTCGGCGGTTTTCCTCCTCGAAATTGCGAGCTCATCAACTTAGCATTATGTTTTACCCGCCGTTCGTCGGGCACGTAATTTAATACGGAGAGCAGCGGGAGCGAGTTGGTCACTCACCAATATTGAAATGCAAACTGCAACAGCAAATTTGTGTTAACACTCAACATTCAAAGCGAACCGACGTTCAAATATCATTCTCTTATGTTTTTGCGACGAAAGTACCTTTAATCTTTCCGTTAATTCAAGTCGCTTTGTGCTAAAAATTCAGTTTCATTAGCTTCGATTCCTGCAATGTAGCTTAAACACAAATCGACACGTTCCGCCTCTCAACGAGCGTCGTCTCTCTCTGGACAATTGTGCTGTGCAGTCGAATTGACCTAAGGATCGCTATTTCAATAGGCGGGCTTAGCGCTGGTTCAATATACTCTGATAAATAAGAACGAAGGGAATTTATGTCGATAAATTCTGTCCATGATCGGCGATCGCCGCGGGAATACCCGGTCGTGCGAGGGAAATTTGTGAAACCTTCTGTGCGGCGGCATTGTCCGCTCCGCAAAAAATGACCCACTGCGCCACCGCCCGCTGCTAATCCTATTTGTCCAGGGAAGTAAATTATAGCGAGCGACCACTAATATAAACGGAGTGTGCCCACTGTGCGGCACTAACTAGTCGCAACCGATACATTTATGGAGGTATTTGTCACTGTTTGAGATTTGTGGCATCGGGAATCAATTTGTACCAAGCACTAGGAAAATACTGTTATTTATTACAAGCTTTCGTTGTTGCGCTTGAATATTACAACGGAGACAAACAAGTCTAATTATTAACAAACTTTACTGATAGCGTCATATATTTGTATTTACTCGTAAGTTGAGGGAATATTTTAACAATGATTTCGGAATCCCCAATGGCTGGGTACGTGTATTGGGCTGGGTTTTAGGGATGGGTTTAAAAGAAGTGAGTGGATGCGAGGTGGCGAGGGTCGGGTCGGGTCCCGGGGTCAGCTATTGTGCCGGGATGCCCGGGATATATCGCGGTGGCCAGCCGTCTGCCCCGGCAGGGAAAGCCCGGGACGATTGAAAAGGTTACATCAGCTATGTAATGGATGTTCAACATTTGCATTTAAAAATGGGAGTTGTTTGCGTTATTGAAACCGAATTTTATAATATTGAAAGTAAACATTGCTGCAAATTATGAATTAATGAATTATTGTATTCGGATCAGATTTCCAGAGCCACGATTTCAGTTTGTTTAACCGTACTTGCTTTTGACGCCATTTTATATTGCTTTTTTACTATAACATTATGATAACGTTATGGTTTGTAACAAACTGGGCTAAGTACAAAGAAAATATTCAAGACTCAGAAACAAAATACTCGCGCTCATCCAACAAATATTTGCCCGTACCGGGATTTGAACCCGAGACCGCTAGCTTCGTCACTGCCAACTACACTAACCGCGTCTACTATTACTTACTAAGCAAAATAAGTAAAAATCGTGTATCTACCACCTGTACATCTAACCACAGATACACCATCAGATATACCATTGGAAAATAATTCCGACACATTATAAATCGCACACATTATCCGCACCATCACCCGGTTCATCCTGGTCACCCTACACCCGGGTGCATTAGCAAGGGTTTCTTCCCGCGTTTTTTCCGACAAAGATGGTTGCCCGATGGTTGCGTGGTTCCGGTAGGCCCCGCAGGCCCCACAGGCCCCCGCAGGCGCCTAGCCCCCGATTAAACGCGTGTCATTTTGATTTATAGACGCAATTATTACACATCACACCGGCGGGAGATTGTGAATTGTGAACAACCGCATATTCTCGGCAGCGCGTTTGCGGTGCGTTGAATTTGTTTAATAAAACCGACAACTCCTATTGGCGTGTGTTTTTTATGGGGAACAAGGAGCGTGGCACTGAATGCGTTTGTCCACGTCACGGTGTTTGTTCTGATTCGTATGTAATAAGTAATAACATACAGTATATAACAGTAGGTATATAGATTCTTTATAGAGAGCTCTATGTATCGTCATTAATTAAACAAAGGCGGTATCTATGAATAAAATGCTGACGACGCGGTTAGCCTAGTTGGTAGTTGGTAGTGACCCTGCCTACGAAGCTAGCGATCCCGTTCGAATCCCGGTATGGGTAAATATTTGTGGGATGAGCGCGAGTATTTATTCCAGAGTCATGGATATTTTCTATATATTTAAGTATGTTCTCTATATAAGTATGTATATCGTTGCCTGGTACCCATAGTATTAGTACAAGAGCTTAGTTTGGGACTAGGTCAATTTGTGTGAGATTGTCCCTGATATTTATTTTAAGTAATAAACTGCAAGGCATAAGGCTGGTTGTCAGCCAATTGAGAACATACTACCCACAAAAACCAACAATAGTGGTACCTACATTTTTACTAAAGTACTTCACGTGTCTTGGTCTATAGGTACTCACTCAAAAACGTAAAGATGTGCAAATACAAAATAGAATGACAGGGTTGGTATCAGATCACAGATAAACACAAAATTGCCACAACAAAAAACAACCCAATTTAACCCAACAACGGGCTAAAAATATGTAAATCTTATTTTCGCCTGGCAACACTTACGCAAGATCCGCGCGTGTTTAGAAAGGGTCGCGGTGTTCGAGACATTGACAAATTCATTCTTAACTCCGAAAACCGCAGTGTTTGGGACACGGGGCCAAAGGAGATAAGCGACGATGTTAGACACGGTTAGCCTAGTTGGTAGTAACCCTGCCTGCGGAGCTGGTGGTCCCGGGTTCAAATCCCGGTACGGGCAAATATTTGTGTGATGAGCGCGAGTATTTGTTCCTGAGTCATAGATGTTTTTCTATATTAAGTATTTATATCATTGCCTAGTACCCATAGTACAAGCTTTGAGCCTAGTTTGGGACTAGGTGAATTTGTGTGAGGTTGTTGATATTTATTTATTTATTTTAACCAAATTAAGTTGGTATTTTTATTGACACGAAAGCAGACGAAGACTCAGGCTGTCTATTAAAAAACTCACTCTGAGGCCATACAAATAATAATAATAGCCAATCTTAACATTACAAACGCGTTCACAGAGTTGGTAACCCTGTGAACTTCGATAAAATGCCTCTATTCTCTACCCAAGCATTACAATTTCCGGTTCCTTGCCCATTGTCCTCTACAAATTACATTTTGATATGTATAATTTGAATTACCAGACAGAAACTACATAATCGGATGTGTTCTTTCATAAAGAACATTGGACAGGACAAGGCTAGTAATATAGATAAAAAAAAAAAAAAAAAAAAGATACCATTTGGCCTTTTCTGTTAGTTGAATAACAGCTACCATAATTAACAATACGGTAACAATATGGTTTTAAAAAAAGATACTAAAGGCATTAGGTTTTGTAAATAGACATAGACACACCCTTATCTAATTTATCACTTTGAAAAATGTCTCTCACACCCTTTGATCACTTAAAACGTCCACTAGCTTAGCGGCGCAAATGTTTGTGATTGTAGTGATTAAATCATTAATTACGCCTCCATTTGCCTGTTTGCGGACGAATGTTTAACTTCGTTTAAATTAATCCTTGTTTGCCGGCGCACTATTAGCCGAGTGAATTCAACATAATATAACTTTAAATGTGCAGTGTTATTCCCTTAAATAAATAAGGGGGGACAATCTCACACAAATTTACCTTATCCCAAACTAAGTATTGAATCGCCGCCACTCATTTCATAGAATGCTTTACTTCGCTGAATTTTCATTTCATCGACAGGTTTCCACGTGGATTTACAATTTTTTGGTGGTCACAGGTCTAACCTAACCTAAACCATGTTTAAGATAACCTGAAACCAATAAGCTTGCAGCAGAAATTAGCTTTCGATGAAATGAAATTCGGTGAAACGACACATTTTGATGAAATGAGTGTCTGCAAAACAAGGGGACACGCAATCTTAGGTCTAGACTTAGACTGAAAATACAAACTTATACACGTAGAACACATCTGAGACTTAGACAAATACTCGCGCCCATTACACAATTATTTGCCCTTACTGAATATCGAACCCGGGACCCCTAGCTTCGCAGGCATGGTCACAACTCACTACCATACCAACTAACTTTCAACTGCGCAGCTGCGTCTTCATACAATTTTCAGAATATCAGCACTGACTTATGTTTATTCTTATACAGGGTGTCCCAATATCGGTAGGCCACATTGACACTGGAGGTAGACCAGCCTAAGACGGATCTAACCAGCCTAACATGGCCTCAGTAAAAGTCGCATGGTTTTCCAGATATGCCAGTTTAATGTTTGTAGGTAGGTACTGGAAAATAACTTTAAACTGGCAAATCTTGAAAACCATACGATTTTTACTAAGGTCATGTTAGGCTGGTTCGGTGTGGGGACAATGATCGTAACGCATTTCCACTCCGTTAAAAAAAATCAAAATTTAAATTTAAAAAGAAAAAAAAAGAAGTGTCTGGTTCGGTCTGTCTTGGGCTGGTCTACCTCCAGTGTCAATGTGGCCTGCCGATATCGGAACATCCTGTATAATCCATAAAAACTTGGATTTTATTTCGGGATGTTTAATTGACTTATACCTTTGATTAAATAAATATGTCGGTTATAAAAAATCATGATCCATTAACGGCATTATTTTGTCAATATTTGAACAAAAATCTCAATCCGACATAGAATTTCTAGCACGCACTGCCCGATAAGTTGAATGTAGTCCGACAGATCTAACGCAACCTCTATTTGTTACTTCACATTTGAATCGCAAACTCGCCTAGAGAAGCCTCCGCAAATACCAGCCAGTACTCAAGCGACTGGCCATTTACAAAACGTAAACGGGGAGAACGGGCCACTCTGGCCCATCCGGCCATCCATCCTCCCGACCGCGCCAGACAGATGATAGCCCGATACGAGATGACAATGATGACCCCAGCACCCATTCCTTCTGCCCGTAATAGTTTTTTCCCTCCATATTTTATCACGTTTTATGAAGGATATTGAGAACGTCACTCGTTTGGACTGTGTACATATTTGATACGATTGATGGCGTGCCACGCTTCGGTCTGAATGACATACCATTTATTTTGGGTCCAAATTTGACATTTCGCGCGCTGGCACATCGGCGATCAAAAATGCGTTGGTAAAATGGTTGTATAAATCTACTTTAGACTTTAAGTGGTGCTTAACTAGGTAATAAAGTTGTTGTTTGTAGTCTACTAAGCTTGAAGTATTATGGACTAGGTTTTTTCTGACAAACCTTTTTTTTATATTAAATCTCGCAAAAGCACTTCTGTTCATAATTAATTCAGAAAGATATCTGTTAACCCCATAAATTACTGGTAACCCTAACTTTTCTAAAGCCATTTTATAAAAAAATCCTCCTACATTGTTTACATTTTTAATCCGAAAAACTAATAGCTAACGCCTAACAAATTGAAGACATTACGCGACGATGACTACAATCAAACAAATTGTTTTAATAAGATAAAACCGAGGGTGTAACGCGTCAGACAAAACAGATTTATTGCGTACGCGATATTTTTATGAATGGCAATCTGCTACCCCTCGTATTACGCTGGTATCCCTATCTAGTTTTTTTTCATCTTGTCAATTGTCTATGGTTGGAATATACACTTTATAAAGAAGATTTATAAAATGATGCGCGTATTTTGCTGTATGACACTAAGATTTAAAAATAGTAGACAGTAGCATCAAGTTTACATTATAATTTAAATCTGATTAAAAACTCAAGCAGCGTTTCCGTAACCCGATCCCGCCATATCTAAAACAACGGCGCTTTATCATTTTTTAGAAGGGTTCATGGCCAATTACGCAAAGAAAATGCACATTTTTTTCGCGCCAACAATGCCGTCCCTTGTCTATGGCAGACGCGTGAACGAGCCACTCAGTCGGTGTCGAATGCTCTCAGGATTCAAGATGGCGGGTGCAGTGACAAATGCGCATCATTGCGGATTTTAGGGGCCACATCCTGTGTCGATTACAAGGCCCCTCGTTCTGATATGGAATTTGTTCGCGGTTTGGTATTGTGGCCACAAAATTTAAAAACTTTATTAAGTCGATAAAAAAGGCCACAAACATTACAAAAACTGTTCTACTTCTTAAGCGAAGAAATAAAATGGTTGCCGGAGTCGAAATTAATCATAGCGTCTTGTAAGTTGAAGATATTGGGTATGAATACAAAATGTCGTCGGCTTACATTTTTCGCGCGCCACAATTCGTTTTCTTAGTCAGTTTCTCACAACACAAGTTAGTAAACAACAGACCCAAAAGTAGACTGGTATTGCCATACGCAAAATTCTGAATTCCCATGTCAATTAAAATACCTCATAATTTTCTGTGCATTTTATTTTTATGCAACAGATTTCAAAAGGCGCCGACTAATTAGTGAATGATAACGGTTTCGAATTACGCGTCAAAATGGAGACGCAGTTTTTACAGCGTCCTTATCGACCGGTTATACGTTCCGACAAATAGAGTTTTATGGTGCATTAAAGTAAATTTCACCATTAACCAGTACATTATCATAACGCTGAGTACTAGCAACATTTAGGGGAGTTTTAGTATGATTTTATTGGCGTGCATGAACCGGGATGTTCGGAAAGGAATTTAAGGCAGCCGTTAACTAATTTGGCTTTAGTAAAAATAATCACATTGCATCGGGTTTAGATATTTATTCCAAATTTCAGTCAATTACAATAACGGGAACTGGTTCTAAATTGACTTGTAATGTTTAAACTAAACATATCGACTAACAGGTGAAGTTAAATAAAAGCTTATAAACCTTTGATACATTTGATAAATGTATAAGTAACCACCTAATTTCCTGGGATCAGTACATTAAGCTATTATCGATTCTATATTCGATAGTCGTTAGTCGATAGTTGCCAGTAAGAAGCAAGCCTCCATCACGATATAATTTGGATATATGCGAATCCCCTTTGGACGTAATCGCGTAAGCTCAATGACCCGAGCTAGGGCTGTGCGTCAAGCGGTAGGGTTGGCGATTTTATTTTTGCGTTATAATTTTAGTGTTATAGTAAAAGAGCCATAGAATCAGTATCTAGGCCTATTTTGTATAATATTTTGAGGGCGGGCTGGTTTCCGCAACTCGACGTCTAGCGCCTATTTTGCGTGTGGGTGGGATTACCATATTAATCTAGCCATCCCAGCTCCTCGAGGAAGCCCACCAGACCTTTGATGTCGATGGTTACCTCGGAGAGACACCTCATCGGACCGAGGTGTTTAGCCCTGTATTGCGCCACCTCGGTGCAGTACAGTACAGTACAGTATAGTACAGTCACGGTCTAGGCCTAAATAAGTCGCCTTCTACATAATTCTTATTATGATTTTAGAGTGCAAGATAAACGATTTACACATAAGCTTACGTCAATCTATACATTTGTGCCTTTAAGTTTGTTCTCAGGTGCCTAGTTATAATTTTAAGGATTTTTTACGTCTCTAGCCATTTTTTTTAATATCATAATTTGATAAGTATATTTATTCACGATACCACGATGACTTTTATTAACTATGTATATAGTAATATAGTTTTTGTTTTTCTCTCTTAAACATTTTACATGAAAAACAGTAACTGTAGTAGTTGGTCCATTTGCCAAATTTATGTGTTCCTCAAATTACGTGTTAGGCGCTTTATAAATTCACACATCAAATCTTTACTTTTTTAAATATTTGAAGTGGCAACCCTACCGAGGTGGGGGTGTATCATCAATCTCTATCAGCGTTCGGCGGAAGTTGAAAAAACGCGGGAAATATGACCGAAGTGTGGACGCGGGCAGCTCTAATGGTACCCTTAGTGTAACATACATATATCGCTTACATCCCTGAAGAGTCTGTATTGCTGATAACCGTCGTCATCATGCTTTTTTTGATGTTATTCTTTTCGACGCCATGTCAAATACAAAAGTCGTCACTCACACGCCAATGACAGCTGAAAACCAGAGCTAATTTCAACCTTACGTCATAGACACTCAGGTCTATTTTTCGCTGTTACGGATATATCCGTCGTTGGCGTTGAACCAGTGGTGCGGATATATCCGTCAATAGCGCTGAATAGGTTAAGGGTTCGCTTCGACAATGATCACAAAATTAACGTGTTCGTTGTAACAGTGACGTGAAGGTATTTTTATTTTATGTGAGGCGTCAAATTAGATTATTTACATCATATGGAGAAAATATTATGGACTCTGCTTTAATTTGTAACAAAATAACACTTAAACAATGCTACTTATAACATGTTATGACTATAAAAGCGTCTTGATTCCAAACGAGCCTAACAAAACTTAAGATAAATCAACTAAGATATAAATTAAATCTTAAATTAACTTGCCGTTGTTACTATTTGCTTTTATTGGTATAACTATTTTATTGTATATATGTCAACTAAATTACATTATCTCTCTCGTTTTCTCTCCTTTTTTTCTCATACGACATAAATTATTTGAATGTTTTTATTAGATCTACATAAAACTCAACGTCAGTAAAATAAACAAACACAAACTTGCACTCCGTGTTTTCGCGCGGCCCGAGGCGTCCGTACACGCATTAATTCGCGGTCAGCTCCTAATAACGTAACCGCACGACAAATTGTCGAACACGGCCAATCATGCGACATTTATCAGCGGAACAGGATCGTTACCCGCTATTATTCATTTCTTGCTTTTCACTTTGCAGTTAGTTGTGAATTAATTTTGATTTGTTTTGTTTTGTGTAGGAGATGCGTGTATATTTTGATTGAGATCCGATAGATGGAAAAAAAGTTTAAATATTTTAGTTTTAAGGTAAAGTGAAATAGACCTTTTAAATTGGAAGTTCGATATGAAGTTGACGAGGAGCCAAGATAACATTGTAATCGCCATCAATCGCGCCATTTTCTAACCGATTAATTAATTTAAGTGGAAACACAAAAACATTCAATCACAAACGCCATCCTCACACCCGCCTATTCCAAAATCAATTTCTCAACATCCGTGAACTGAATGCAAAAACAACTTTGACTTTAAATAAATAAAGTCCCATACAAGCTTGTCAAATACGTATCCGAAATTCAAAATTAGAACACGCAATTACACGAAATTATTCGCTTTTCAAATTTCGAACCGTTCATTAGTGAAAGGAGTTCCGATACCAACTTTTGACAAAATTTAAGACGTATCCGGCAAACGAATCTGCATTATAACGTTCGATGCCGAAAACTCTGTTTCTAGTTGATTTTGCGTCAATTTTGTGAATGAATCAAGAAGGCTGGCAATGAAAAATGCCCTTTGGATAAGACAATTAAACAACTATCTCGGCCCATTTATCTGCAAGTTCGTTTGTTTGTTTCTATTAAGGCTAATTAACTGGAGTTGGAAAGGTTAAGGGTTTGGTGCTATCGGACATCAACTCCGCGGACCTGTGGACTCCTGGTGCTTACCACACATATGGTACAACGGGTACATTTATGAATAAAAAAAAAAGTAATTGACAACTTATCAAAATACCAAGCAAATGGTTAGTGAAATAAATGCGTCATCATTCACGTGTGAAAAAATGTCTTCTCTTTTATTCGACATAAAAACTTCACTAGCACGAGGGTTAACGTTAAAAATAGTCACGCATCGAGATGCTTTCTTTTACATTAGTATGTGCCAGGTTCGTCGGTGGCCTAGTGGCTAGTGGTGTCGACTGCACGGTACGTGAGTTAGAGGTTCGTGCTATGTGCGGAAACATATGATTGATTTCAATTAGTGCGCGTTCGTGCTCGAGCTACTGTTGATGAAAGATGCACGATAATTATTAACATTGTAAAACGTTGTAACTGTGACATAATGGCAATTAGCACGACCCGTCAAAATCGACCGCATCTGTGGGAAACCACTTCCTGATAGCTAATTAGACTAACCAAGCCTAGGCTTACCTGCAGACAAGACCATGTACAACGTCACCACATTACATTCTCGCTTTAATTAAAAAAAATATTCCTGGTAAAAATTTACGTTCAAATTGACATTGCGCTCAAAAATATCTGACACGCTCTTATGCAACTAGTAATAGAAACGTGTCAGATATATTTGAGATAAATATTGGATAATATATTGTTGCTGGTGGCTGTACCTTAGAGCAGTTATTCAGTCGCAGTGCAGTCGCAAATCGTCTATAAACATGGGAATTGAAGTGATACAATCGCGGTGCAAACGCGATACAGTATCAATGTAAACGTGATATAGCTATGTCTGCGCCACCTCGTCTCGATGCATATTCAGAGAGACTGAGAAAAGTCCTCTTTCACGCTTTTCTACTAGCATTTCTATTGATGTTCGCAGCAGCCCTGCATTCGGCTATAGATTCGTACGAGGCATTTCAATCCGGCCGCGGATGACACCGATGAATCACGGCTCCCCTCAAATCCTGACGTATCAGTCACCCAGGAACTGCATTCTTCCGCAGACAGCTAATTTGAGCCCCCATTTACGTGCAACTTGAGCATCCATCACAGATCCGACTTCAACTCGCCTATCGGAAGATTCAATGAATGATAACGAGCCTAATAAATACCAAGTCGGCTCCCCAAATGGGTGTAATTAATTTAATGGATTTAGACAAAGAAATATGTACAATGAGATAGTGAGATTAATGGTACAAAAGCATTGTTTCGACCATTAGCAGATGTCGGAACGGTGAGGATTCAGTTGCTAGTAACAGGAGCCGTGCCGTTTTTCTCTGATTGGAAAGCACTAACAGCACGCGGACTAACGAACTGAAACGCCGCTTTACTCACACATTTGGTCGTGATTCTGTAATATAACGATTTGTCAGACTTTGTGAATAGCCTGTTGTACAAAAAACATGAATACAACTCTAAAACAACTCTAGATATAGCGGTGTCTCCAAACTTCCTCAAAAACACAAAGATACGCAATAAATCTCGTTTAAATACTTCCACAGTCCAACAAAAGACACTGTAGATGGGACAGATTACAATTTCTAATGTCCCATTCGAATTAACATAAAGTAGCCCAACTGTATTTCAGTCGCGGATGTGTTTCTAGACGAGATATTAACATAACAGCGTATAAAAAGGTTCGCAGTGGCTTCAGGGAAGGGTGGAACCTCGGTATCGGCAATCAGCGCGCCATAAATTAGTGGACAGCTCGCGTGACGGACCAGCTTAGGCAACCTCCTTATCGAGCGCCGGAAACCACCCAACTAACTACTCCGTACACGCCTAAAAAAAAAACAACTCTAAACTCACGCGCGAAAAAGTCTAAAATCCCCCGGCTAGCCGCAAGCTCGCTCCAACGGCACGACAATGTCGACTCTATTTTAAAACGCACACGGTTGAACCGCGACACAACAAACAAGGTAACACGCCAGTATGTCAACATAAATAAAGCTGAGTGTCCTTTAACGAAGCAGACGTTGACGTCGAGACGCTAATAACGAGAATACTCTGGAATCTCGACTGTATTGTTTAGGGATTAACGGGCAGAATGGCTTAGTGCTCCCGGGGGTAGTAAATGAAGGTCCGCATTTAGCGGTCGTGGTTGGTAGTGATATGGGTGGACTTCCTTTGTCTGGTAATCTTATCAGTGTGGCAGGCAGGCGTCTTGACATGATACATTGCCGCGCTATTTACATCCCAGCTCAATTCTAGGTCGAGCTATTTAATTAAAAGCGCCTCGTTGCAGCTAGTCGATACTGCCAAACTTCGCCTCGGATATCGGAAGTACGTCTCGCTCCTGGACTCTCCGGTGCAATATTTTCTGCGCAAGTTAACGTAAAGAATTTCCCAATCGGATTTTTTTAAACGTCCAATTTTATACAGAGCGCGCTTTGTGATTTGTCGCTGCATTGCCGCAGCGCTGGATTTCACGTTAAAAGCAAATGAAACTGGAGCTTGTAATCAATGCGAGTGTTAATTAAATTTTAATTTTAATTTCTACTTCAAAGCGCATTAACGGAATGGAATAACGAAGGACGGAACCTGAATCGTGAGGTGCCGATTAGTAGCGTTAACGTCGTTAAGGCCGCGGAGACAGTGGGCCACCGTTAATGGCTCCCAATTTTTTCGATAATGCTTTTTAAATGTTCCGAGATCGGAAAAGGAAATTATAATAAACTAGCTTGGTAACTGGCACGCTAATGATTGTCGATCCTTAATCATCGGAAGCCTGATTAATGTGGCTGCTGACGATTCGGAATGTTTCCGTGTCGGGCTTTTAACTTGAGGAATGCTAACGCTAAGTCGCAAAGGGACTCGGCTTAAATTGGTTGTGATTGACATTATAAACAACCGTTAGGCTTAGACGGGGAGAAAGGGGTCAGAGCTATTCAGAGGGAATGATTAACGAATAGAAGTTTTATAATAAATACCTATTACGGTTCATGAGATACAGCCCGCTGACAGACTGACGGACAGACGGACGGACAGCGGAGGCTTAGTAATAGCACCCTTTGGGTACGGAAACCTAAAAAAACACCGTGACTCTACGTATAAGTTGTTGGAACTGTCCAATTTTATGCTGATTTCAGGTTTCTAATTTCTGATCTAGGGTGCATTTTATTTACATACGTCATCGAATTATCTGATCCTTACCAAAGGGAAAACTTATACAATAGCCATGAATGTGATGCAGCGAGCTGATTGGAGCCGTAATGAGTGCGACGGAAGATAGTCCGGGCATCGGAGTCCACAAAGGCCCATCCCGTCCGATCCCCTTCCAATCGCGAACTTTGAATACACCTCTTTCGACTATCGAAAAGTTCCCGATAATGGATTTGTTCGAGGACTCGATTGTTCCACGATGAATGGGTACTAATTAAAACGAAGTCACGACGACGTTGGACCAAGTTTCCGATTGTTTCCCAACTATAAATCGCGGTGCAACTCTCTCATATAAATATTGTACGGAACCCGGCCAACTTTGGTGCTAAATTTAAAATTGAAATTGGGGAATCGGTTTGCGCTGTATGCGGCGCGTTAAGTGTTTTTCTGGTAACGTTGCGAACTTCTACTGCATTCATAGCTCGCTCCGATCGCTTTAACGTACGTAGGTGCAAAAACACAGATAAGATATCGACAGTTCTTTTTACAAACTCAACCTCTTTTTAATGCCATAATAGAAACAATTAAGAGGTGTTTTCAACTGAAAGTTATTAATAACTATTCATACTTGACGTATTTCCGACTCCTACATTTAGAGCCAATAATTCTTAAACGGCCCAATCAATTTCCATCAAACTTTGATTAAACAAGCTTTGTTATAAAAAAAACCACATTAAAATCAGTCCACGCATTTGCGAGCTATGAAGTCACAAACAGACAGAGAGACAGACAGGCATGGGCGTCAAACTAATAACATCCCTCTTTTTGATCAGGGGTTAGAAATAGCGTTTTGATAGTCTTCAAATATAGTTCATAGTTGTGAACTCAATCCTGGAATCCGGATCGAGGGGTAAATTCAAAATTGCTTCGGGAATGTATCGCGTAACGAGTTTACGATTGCGAGCACGTGTCTAGTCTCGCGAGATTGCTACTGTCGCCATCAGCCGTTCATACATCACCGTCCCGCCTTATGAAACTACCTGAGAGAGATATACCCGCGACGGCCCGCGCCCGGCGCCGCCGCAACTCGCGGCACGCCCGCACGACCGATATTAATCTTATTAAAAGCGAAAATAAAGAACTCGCTCCTTTTGTGCAGTTCACTCGGGTGAACCGCGCTCTCTATTACTGCCGTCTGCTTCCTTTCCGCTCCCAATAAGAAATCACGTTTGATCTGGCCGAGCTCGGCCGCAAATGAGCCGAAACACACCCCCTTTATCTTCCAATAAGTAAGCGAGCGTTGCTTTCCTACAAGAAAATGCTTCCGCAGGAAACGCAAACATGCCAGATGGCTCGAAAAACGCATAAAAACAAACGGCTCGGAATATGGATATTGGTGGCTGTCTGATTGCTTTATGCATAGAGCCAGCGGAACCATAAATAATATGGGCTGTAAAACCGGGCTGCGAAACTGAAAAGTCCGCGTAAAACAGTGTTTTCGTTACGCAAACAAGCCTCGGAAAGGCACGTGGTGCTCCGGACGATACGCAAAAGCCAATTTTAGGTAAAAGTGGAGCAGAAAAAAAAGATTTTGCATCAGTGAGCGAGGAGTCCCAGGGCGGCGTTCAAAATCGCGTTCCCTTTTTAAAGTTGAGACGATTCACGTAACGAGTGTCGAATTCTCGAGCCCTAGGGCCCCCTCCGCGAGACGAAGTGTCCCCCGGAGGTGCCGCGGTAATTACCCACCATTACAGACAAAAGACACGACTCGCCCGATTACCATAATTCCCAAGCCCCGAGACGGGATATAAATGGGCCACATTTTGTAGTAGCACCAGGAGTGACGTGTGTATTAATGACTATACTTGTCCTCTTAAATTAGGTGAGGGATCTGGTGATTTAGTTTTTCATTGGCGGCGGCGGGCGGAGCGGGCGCGCCCATCGCGCCGACAAATTACCTCTTCAATTCATGTTAAAAGCCCTTATGCAAATCAAATATTAAATTACAACAGAATCCGTATTTTAAGACTGAACTGTGTGGCCATCCTAATGATTAGGACATTGTATCAGAGCGCTGCGAAGGCGTTTTTCATTATAGCGCGAGCGCTCTGAAATTGTTTAACCTCTAATTACTAGCGAGCGAATCGTCTCAAAGCCGCGACCACAAAGAGGCGATATTATCGAGAGCTCCGCCATTTTCTTTTCGGCAATGAAACGTAGGGGGCGAGATCGAGAAAAAAACAACACAAAAACCCTTTTAAAATTAATTGAGTTTTCTTGCGGCTACATCGGCTACAATAAATTAATTAACGCTCGAAGGAATCTTTAAAATTGGTCGAGGATCAAAAGTTGCGCGGAGCGGGTTCGCGGAGGGGGGGACAGATAATACTTCGATTTTCCATTAGCTTATATTAGCGATGGGAGAGGCCCGGCGCTCCCCGCGGTTTGAGGGATGGCTGCTGAACTAATATATTTCCTTTATAACGGACCACCGAAACACGCGATCTTTGATCCATTTGCATGGCCGGCCGGCGGCTCCGGCGCCGGTGCGGGGCCCGCTATTTGTTTATGAGCCATTACGGCGAACAATATTCGCTCTTAATTGAATTTCAACTTGTAAAATTTCGTGGATGGAATTAATTGAATCTTTCCTTGCTTCTAATGGTCGCTTTTGTTCCGATCGCGAGCTGATTAATTTTGTTAATGCTTTTAAAATAACAAATGAGCGTTTCTCGGAGAATACGGAACACGCGTATCGGGGAGGAGTTTGGAGGCCTAGACTAGACTGCTGTTGTCGGGGCCTTGTGACCTTTGCCAGAACCTTATTCAAGTGAAACTCTTCAAATAAACCCACGCCGCGTCTTTATCCCTAATCAACTGTGTATAAATTGTCGTTTTATTATTATTTATATCAACTTCGTCACGGTAATTGTCGAAGTTCCGGCGTGCCAGTTTTTTTATTTAATAGCGGAGGCCCCATTTATTCTTTTATTATTCTCATCAATCCAATGAAGGGGGTATTTATTCAAGAGGTTGCGAGTTAAATTGTGACTTAACACCTTCACTTATGCCTTGAAAATGTAGTTCGAATCAAAGTGATATACCCCCTTCATTCACTCACGTCTTCATTTGTAAATGCATAATTTAGTGCTCGTTTGCTCTCTCTGCACCATACAAGGTCAAAATATTTTCAACAATGTTAACTTAGTTGGTAGTAACCCTTCTACGAACCTAGTAGGCCGGGGTTCGTTTTACAATAAGGGCAAACATTAGGGTTATGAGCGCGAGTATAAGTACTTTTTCTGGGTCTTGATATTTTCAATGTAATTTATTTGTATAAATACTTACGTTTATTACCAGCAATAATATTATCTTACATTGCCCTCAAAAATATCTTACTCGTTCTTATGCCTCTATTAAAGTATTGCCAGATATTTTAATAAGGTTATACCTATAAGGTTAGAGCTCAGTATAAATATAGCTAAAGCAGTAAAGAAATTAAGAAGAAACGTTCGAAACGTCGCACTCACACAGACGCACGTCTCAACGAGAGCCCTAAGTGAACATGGCAGTGCTGTCAGTAGCGGGTGACGCGTGGAGACGAATGGTTGAGATGTGCGTCTGTGTGAGTGCGACATTTCGAACGTTTGTTCGTAGGTCCTTTACTGCTTTAGCTATATTTATACTGTGTTTAGAGCTACTTGAAACAAATGAATTTCAATTAAGTGTTTAAATTCAGTTTTTAACCTTTAAATAAAATAAAAAATACATTAAGTATAATCTCTCCTCTGTTGTCCCCAGGCTGTCTGCTGGAAGGCTCGCGGCCGCCGCCCAATGTGCCCCCGCGCAACCCGACCATGTCCCGCTTGAACGGCCGCATCACCGGCAACCCCGCCGACCTGGCCGACTTCGAGCCCTCGTGCCTCGTGCGCACGCCCTCTGGCAACTTTTACGTGCCTTCAGGTAATATATGAATTTAACTATTCCATTTGATAGGCATTTGTTTTGCTCATAAATTTTGGAGATTTTGCCGATGGGGTCTACGTTGTGTGTTACGCGGTTTGATAGACATTTTACTCTGAAATTTTGGGTATACCTAAGTTATTTTGCCGACTGGTCTATGCTGTGTATAGGTAGTCATCAACTGCTCTTTAAGACAAATCTAAGGAGCACAAACATGACAGGGTTATGTTGCGTAGTTGAGGAGAGGCAATGAGTACACCCATCTTCAGTCCTGTCTGATGTCCGGTATGATGATACCAGCTATCTGGTGCCATAATTAATGCATTATCATAAAAAATCTAAAGATGCTACTAAATAATAATATCATCAGCAATTACAACCGTATAGGACATGTTTCAGACATATTTAAGACTAGTTTTAAACATCATACTATATAATCTCTATGTACGGTTATTATGAATCCACACTTTTTCTTATTTTACTTCTCCATGTCGCTCTAACCCCGTGTCGTCTTCGTCTTCGGGTGCCTGAAGAATCAAACTAAACTAAACATTCTACTGTTCCAGGAGACATCCAAAAGAATCCATCGATGGATTACAAATCGAACTCTTCCTGCAGTAGCCCTGGGAAGCAGGATAAGAGTACCCTGGAGAGGATGGACCGGAACGAGCGCCACCCCGCCTTCGGGGCGCCTGTGCCCGTCCTCCCCGTGAGGAACAACCTCCGGGCCACCCACTTCCCCCCCACGGCCTCTAGATTCCACTTCAGGAAAGGCCTCTCCTCCAGATGTTCCTGGAAATGTACTGCTGTAGTGTTCATAGTGTTGTTCGTTCTTCTGTTAGCAATTGCGTCTTATACGTCAGGTAATTTTACTTATTTTTTTCGCATTCATATTTTTTCTGACTTGAGAAATATTTTATGTTGATGCGAAGCAAAATGAGAAATGAACTATATCAATAAATTACTCAAGTTGGAAACTAAATTTTTGTGCTTATTCACACTTAGCAAGGATTTGTACTGATTGCTATTTTTCCCACAGCCTCATACTTCGTCACCTCATATCATAACGCGAGCCCCTGTACAGTGGTCGTAGGCGAGTCCACTGAGGTGTTCCCGGCGTCTAAACCCACGACACTGGAGTCAAACAAATCCCTAGCACGGCCGCACCAGACGCCGTCCACTGGCTCAGGTAAACGCGCTCGTCGCAGCGTAGACGAGCATGCTAGTGATCAGCCTTCTCTTTCTTCCTCGGACTCTTCCGCTGTAGATATGCATGAGCTAATCACAACGCCTTCTGTGGACACCTTTAGTGTAGTGCATGGTGTTGCGGAAGGCGAACCGACTGAAGACCAGGGTGCTGCTTATGTGTCTAGTGTAAGTGTGGATAACATCAGTGAGCTAACTAATGTAGAGCTTGAAACAACAACGCTTAATAACCCGACTGTTGAAGAATCTTTGGAATTGGAAGCTACTAGTGTTAATAGTTTAACAGAAAATACTAACAAACCTGATTCTCAAATTGATTCACCGCTGGAAACTATTCCTAAAGTTTTGGAAGCTGGTAAAGTTGTTGATGATATCGCTTACGAGCCTGAAGCCATGCAAAGCGATTCTTTTTCGTCAATCTTGTGGCGAGGATTGCAAAAAGTACAATACCTAAAATTAGAGTCGCAGTTAAATGAGGTAAACGAAGAATTACATATCAAAATCAATGAATCTGAAGTTATCGATAAAGATCTGAAAAAATTACATTATGATAGCATAAGCGAACAGGGTAAAACTACTGGTATAACATCAACAACCACTGTAGGTCCGATCATCACAGTAGAACCCATATTCAACACAACTAAAAATAATACATCGACATTAAGTGAGATTAATACCCCACCTGGAAAGCATGTTGTGGTAACAGTAGAACCAACACAGAGTGTTACTAACTTTAACAATCCAATAATAAATAATATTACTGAAAGTATTGATGACAAAGCTTCTACTGTAAATATAGCTACAGATTCAAGAACCCCTGATGGGTCGAACCCTAAACATGTTATGATTAATCTCACAATATCCGCTGATGATGCAGATTCTGCTTACAAACCGCTTTATTCGTTAACAGTGAGAGTTCCTACTGCCGGTGACACAAATGAGATACCTAGTGTAAAAATTACTCCAATAGACGTGTCACCTACTTTACCAACATTTAATAATCCAAACATTGTGGAAGGAGCACCAGAACCAATAAAAGCTGTACCTGACACTATTGAAGGAGGAACTTGCGAGTGTTCATGTCCGGTTTGTGAAGGTGATAGCTTCTACGATGACTACAATGAAAAATCTACAGGTTCTTCCGATGGAAAGTGGCAGTCTACTACAAGCTACGATGATACCTCAAACACTTCGGTTCCTTCATTGCTAGACAATATAACTGAAAGTACAGATGCCGTCGATGAATCAACAACCGAATGGGCGACCTTGACTGATACAGACTTTACAACTGAAACGTCGACAGAAGAACTAACAACACCGAGTGACATGACTGAATCGACCAGCGACTCGACCACAGAAACCGTGACTGAATGTGCAGTTACAACGGAGGCCCCAATATGTGTATGTCCAAAGGTTATTCCACCACCTATACTTATATTGGAAGGTGAGGTCACATAACTTGATTCGAACCACGATAACTTACTAACCAGCATACAACCATATTCCTAGGATCTTCAGAGGGTTTATGTATAACCTACTAATTTGCATGATTTAATCAATGGGCAAAAAGATTACTAATGGTGCAACGTTTGTCAACAGCATGCGTATTTCGTTTAGAATTCTCTAATTTCCTACATGTGTAGTTAGCACCGCTAGTTTAGTCTCATCTCTGGATGATAATTTTCATTGATACTTTCACCACATCGTCGCATGATGTATTGACATTGGTAAAATTTACATTGTTTTCAAATCTGTGGAATACACTATTAATATTTACTTAATGTTATAGGTGCGCGAACATTCCCCGCGCAGTCTTTCCCGCCTGACGGGACGACATTCAAACAAATTAATTTAGGTGAAAAATTATCAGAAGAAATCCCTCCATATAGTTACTGGAACATGCAATTCTACCAGTCTGAAGCGTCTTACGTGAAGTTTGACTACATGATACCGCGGGGCGCTTCGATAGGAGTGTACGCCAGGCGGAATGCTCTTCCTACACACACGCAATACCATTTCCTAGAGGTCCTTAGTGGCTTTAAAGCGAGGTCTACAAGGGCTTCACATGTAAGTAAACAAATCATCTTAACATTGTCAATTTTAAGAGCCATTTATCTTCTCAATTTTAGTAACTATTAGTAGTAATTTTTATGCACCACAATTCTGGCGAGAACTGACTAAAAATATCAATAAATTGCCAGCCATCTGTGAAGAAAGAAGTGACGCACTACATGGAACAAGGCCACTGGTTCCTATCGCTGTACAACGACGACGGTGATCCTCGGGAAATCTCCTTCATCGCGGCAGTGGCTGAAGACATGACTCACAACTGCCCCAATGGTTGTTCAGGGAAAGGAGAGTGTCTCATGGGCCACTGCCAATGCCAGCCTGGGTTCGGGGGAGATGATTGTAGCGAGAGTAAGTAATGTAAATAATATAGTAGATGCTCATGGATTTACCAAGGTTAGATAAAACTTAATACCTTCCTTTCCTACGTCCCGTGTTTTCGAATCAGCACTGTAAATTAAACCATGATACAACAATGTTTCTTTTTTCAATAATATTGTACAATTTTCAAACGAGCAAACGAAAGATCTAACCTAAAATTTGGTGAAATTCCAGGTGTATGCCCGGTTCTGTGCAGTCAACGCGGCGAATATATCAACGGCGAATGCCAATGCAACCCTGGATGGAAAGGCAAGGAGTGTTCTCTCCGCCATGACGAATGCGAGGTTCCTGACTGCAATGGCCACGGACACTGCGTCAACGGGAAGTGTTCATGTGTTAGAGGGTACAAAGGAAAGTTCTGCGCTGAAATCGACTGCCCACACCCGACCTGCTCTAGCCATGGATTCTGCATTGAAGGCGCTTGTGTGTGCAAGAAGGGATGGAAAGGACTGGACTGTGCGACGATGGATAAGGACGCCTTGCAATGTTTGCCTGATTGTTCTGGACATGGAAACTTTGACGTGGATACTCAAACGTGCGCTTGCCATAATAGGTGGTCTGGCGAAGATTGTTCCAAAGGTAAATATGGCACAACTGGTACATTTACGATTTTATCAAAGTAGCATTATAACAATTATAACAATACAAAAACACGTCCGCATTCTCTTTCTGTAAAGTCCAACTACCATTTAATGTACTTGCACTTACGTAACAATACTTTTTCAGAGGTTTGCGATCTCGACTGCGGTCCACACGGCAGATGCGTCGGAGAATCCTGCGTTTGCGACCCTGGTTGGACGGGAGAATTCTGTACTTCCAAACTTTGTGACGCTCGCTGTAGCGACCACGGCCAATGCAAAAACGGGACCTGTCTCTGTGTTTCTGGTTGGAACGGTCGGCATTGCACTTTGGAAGGTTGTCCTCGGGGTTGCGCAGGCCACGGTCAGTGCAGAGTGGCTAACGATGGTCATTGGGAGTGCAAGTGCTTCGACGGATGGGACGGACCGGATTGCACCACGCTGAAGGAGCAGATCTGTGATGATAGCAAAGACAATGATAGAGGTAAGATTATAGAAAAACCTTAGCACTACTACTAATGAATTACCAAGTAAGGCAAACTGTCTTTCAGTGATATCCAAATCAATATATACGTGATCCTTCGCTTAAACTGTAGCATGTTCTTTTGATTAGCTATACAATCAAATAAAACAGCGTAATATTGAGGTTATTCTTGAAACAATAAGTAGCTTCTTTTTAAATTCCCGTGATTCATTAAGAGAACTTTTTAAACAAATTAATATTTTAACAGTAGCATCCCAATATATTTATGAAAATATTATGTATGTTATTAAGAACCTAGACTCTTTCGTTAAAAATTCTGATATACATAATATAAATACTAGGAATAAAAATAAAATTGCCATAAAAAAGTTTCGTGTCCGAAAAGTATATAAATCATTTGTAGGTCAATGCATTCATTTTTATAATAAATTACCCGACGTAGTTTTAGAGTTACCCCTTCCAGCACTTAAAAATTACTTGAAAAAGTCGTTGATGTCAAAGGCGTACTATAGGGTCGAGGACTATCTAACGGACAAAAATGCTTGGCCTAAACCAGAAAATTAACTAATGTTTAATGTTCAATAGCTTACCTACTACTCGTACATACCTCATAAAAATCATGTAAACGCTGTATCTTGTCTAGGGGACACGGTTTATGTAGGAAGACATGTCAAACTGTTTTGTGTGATATATATATAAATTTTCTCGTAGTCATTCTGACATATATCGTGATATATATATAAATTTTCTCGTAGTCATTCTGACATGTTTTCCTGCAAAACTACGCAGATATTTAATATTATTTTTACAGTTTTATATAATGTTAGAATAAGTAGTGACATTGTTATATTTTCATTTAAAAAAAGACTAACTGTTGAGTTTCTTGTGGCGCTTCTTCTCAGCAGTGGTCTCCTCTTGGGAAGCGCTGGTAGATTTTGACGTGTAAAAGTGCCCGTGCGGCCTACTTACTGAATAAATATCTTTTATCTTTTTTTTTTTTTTAATGTCCCTGACTGCATTTTCCAGACGGCCTGGTCGACTGCGAAGACCCTGAGTGCTGTCAAGCCGCGGCCTGTAAGGGCAGCCAGCTCTGCGTTTCTTCCCCTAAACCCACAGATATCCTGCTTCGGAAGCAGCCTCCCGCCATCACCGCTTCGTTCTTCGAGAGGATGAAGTTCCTCATCGACGAAGGTAGTCTTCAGAACTACGCGAAACAGGAGACGTTCAATGAGAGGTGAGGATTCGCGTTTGGTGTTAAATGTGTAATAACAAAATTGTGAGTTGACATAATTCTAAACTTATATCGGGGAAAAGACATATACGATTTAAAAAAGTCTCCTCTGCGAAAACCTATGATATTTTGTTAGCCTATGTGTAATTATGTCAACTCCTTTACTAACGCTTTGGTAATCTAAGAGCATACTCAAATTGAAGACACTCTTACAGATTACTAAAGCACCTGTAAATCTAACAACAATAACTCCATTAACAAACCAACGATTATCTGTTATATAAGATACGCAATGTTGTGCCCCAGTCAATCCCCATGTTTTGTTTACATAAGAGTGAATCACTGTTTTTGCTTTCGTTTCTAACACTAAAACCGACTTTATGTTTACATGTTACCAAATTAACGAGTCTACTCGATCGGCACATGCATGATTTATATATCGCTAACATACATCTTCTAAATTGACATATTGTATGTGACGGTGGTACTCATCTCTCTTTCTGTTCGCTCTTCTAACGCTGCGCAGTATGTTTTGGAATCACTTCAACACGAGGTAAGACTTGAGTCAGAAGTAGGATTGTGTGTGTGAGTTGCTGCTATAGAATTAGACGCACATAGAAGCCCAAGATCTGTCAATTAGTGTATGATAATAGAAGATGAATATTCCTCATTCATTTTTGGAACATTTACTGATACATTTGAAAATGCACTGTTACTTATACATTGATGATAGCTTCTATCTGTGTCAATTTTATTAGGTACAACACTATATTATTTGTATTATATACTGTAGTACACTTAAGTTCTAAATTGGCAATATATTTATATGTTTATATCAAATAGTTGTTTGCATGTGTTTTTGTGTTACTGTATTTAGTTACCTTAACCGTGTCCTGTGAAATATGTGTTACGCTTTTTATTTATATGGTATTATAACATGAAACATTTAACAAATTGTATGTAGACTTAGTAAATTGAAACATCTATAAAGCACTTTAAGCCATCCATTTTATATTAGACAAATTTGAGATAAGTAGTTAAAACGTAATTCTAGATTACAGAGTTCAATTTGGCAAGTAGTTCACAGTAAAGTAAAGTAGTATCCGACATAATCAAAATTAGCAAAGTACCCTACCAACAGAATATTTTGTAGCCCTTTTGTAAAAGTAAATACATTTAGTTTCCAAACCCCTAAGACCATCCATAGCAAGTCGGAAGAAACGCCCTTTCAAAATTAGTCTCAAAAGAATACCAACAATTTGCAAACATCTTGGAATCGCATCAAAATTTCTGATCAATGTTGTATCAACAGCCGTTCCGCGGTCATCCGTGGTCGAGTGGTCACCTCGCTCGGCTCTGGTTTGGTGGGGGTGAGGGTATCCACGTCGACGCCGCTGGAAGGATTCACCCTGACCAGGGAAGATGGCTGGTTCGACCTGCTGGTAAATGGAGGGGGTGCGGTGACTCTGCACTTTGGGAGGTCGCCTTTCAAACGGTCCTCGCAAGTTGTGTTCGTGCCTTGGAATGAGGTTAGTGAATATTATAGTTACAATCGAGTTCAAAAATATGTATACACTTTTGCACTTTATTTCAATGGAAAATACTGCATAAAGACGAGGAGTCTTTTGAGTTGTTGTCAAAGTTATGTGCAAATCAAATTATATTGTCTTGTTTCAAGATAAAATTACTTTATAACGTCACCACCAGTGCCCGTTTGGAATCTACTCAAAAAATGAGGTTCTCATTAATTCAAACGACTTCTCTCAAACTTCGTATGAAGCATTTAATTTTTATCCCGAAACATGCGGCGGGGAGATTAAAGCAATATAATTTCAACTCTTAACTTCGCAAACTTTAACGGGTTTGTTCGAGTTTTTATCGTCATTTATAAAATGTAACTTTTAAAGAGGCTGTTGAAGTGTCGTGGGGTGTACTCGTACCTCGACCGAATAAAAAAGGAAAGTTCACTGTCAATATAAGAAATGAAATTCATTTAAAAATGTCATTACAGGGCGTTTTACTAAAAAAGTACTAAAGACTAAAATTAACAACGGTAATTGCTTCCATTACGTCACGAAAATTAACAAACACAAAACAAGACAAATGGTGGTATCACAGACAAAACTCTTGTCGCAATTGCAACCATATTACTAACGGGCGAGGATTGAATCTGCTTCGGTTATTGAATTTGCGAGATCGCCTATTGGCGTATGAAGGCGGTATATAAATGTATAAATAATTTTCGTGACGTAATTGAAACAATTACCGTTGTTAATTTTAGCCCTTAACTATGCGTAATTATTTGGAAAACGCCCTACAAAACTTAGGGCCGTTTTAATGAAGTGATCTTGGCTGAGATGGCCGTCACAAGATGCGTCAGAAATGACAGTTTTCTATGGATTGACGTTTACTTGACGGTCTTGACACGGGCATCACAGTTGAGTTTATTAACCTTTTGACCGCCGTAGTCTGATATACATATACGACACCACACCATAGCTAAATGTCATCCTTCCTCAAATACACTTAGGTCTATTTTTACGCTGTCAACCATGACGGCTATAGCCGTCAATGGCGTTCGAATGGTTAATACGGCCCTTAGTTGGGCAATCCTTAACTTACTCGTAGCTCGTAGTTGTATAATCACATTATGCAATGTATAAATTAAAAACTTACCTAATAGAAAATATTCAACGTTCAGCAAAATTACAAAATATGCACTTTAAAAACGGAGGGCGTTACCAACTATTAATTTATAATAAATCCTAAAATAGACCAGTACCGTTTGACACCGCCGACCGAAGCGTAAAGGCAGAACGTGCATATGGATTACATACTCTTCCTTTTTCATGTCTATTCCACTTAACAAAATCCCTGAATTCTCTGTTTCCTCCAGGTTGTGATAATCGACGAAGTGATAATGACGACAGCGGATGAGAAGAGCGGCGCTGGTCCGCCGCAGGCGTGCCTGGCGCACGACTACGACGCCATGAAGCCCGTGGTGCTGGCGACGTGGAAGCATGGCTTCCAGGGCGCCTGCCCTGACAAGAGCGCCATATTGGCGGAGTCACAGGTCAGTTATCGTCCTAACGATATAAGGTACCAAAAAGGCCTCTAAAACCAGAATCCCCGAATTAGCTGACTAGTTTAACAGAGGAAGTGTTGCCAGAATTTTGTAGTGGTACAGAAATATCGATGTTTCAGTATTAAATAAGGCCTAGCTAATCTATTTAGATACAGTCCTCATTAAGAAAGGTTTCCTTCATTTATTTAAACTTAGGTTTTAACTTATTCGCTCTTGTTTTTAGGTGGTCCAAGAAAGCCTACAAATACCCGGTACCGGATTGAACTTGGTCTATCACAGCTCGAGAGCCGCCGGTTACCTTTCCACCATCCAACTCCAACTGACTCCAGAGAAAGTGCCTCCGACATTAGCCCTGATCCACTTGAGGATCACCATTGAGGGAATTTTATTCGAGAAGACGTTTGAAGCAGATCCAGTCATCAAATTCACATATCCTTGGAACCGACTGAACGTATATCGACAGAGAGTATATGGAGTCACTACAGCTTTAGTAAAAGTTGGTTATCAATACACAGATTGTAAGGATATAATCTGGAATGTGCAGACAACTAAGCTGAGCGGACACGATATGAGCATCTCTGATGTCGGTGGATGGAATCTGGATATTCACCATCGATACAATTTCCATGAAGGTGAGTGATTTCCCATCAAATCTCTTTTTGACAGGTGAGAAGTTGACTAAAGTGGGTTTAGATATTAATTTCTCCATCATAATAAGTAAATGCCAAAGTATGAAATGCGGAGGTCTATGTCCAGATAGATCTATTCAAATGATCGTCAAATTGACCAGTGTAACACCACCTTTCTCCATATGTACCTCGCAACCTTCATTAGCCCATGATTCGCGTTCGTCATTTTTAAACTCCTAAGCCTTATGCTAATTTAGTGTTTTGAGTTTATACCCTTTTACCGATCTTTTGTCTAAAATCAGATCACATTCCACAGGTATTCTTCAAAAGGGCGACGGCACCAACATTTACTTGAAGCACAAGCCTCGCCTCATTATCACGACGATGGGTGACGGCCGGCAGCGAGGCCTGGACTGTGGGACTGAGTGCGAGGGTTCAGCCACCAGGCAACGCCTGCTAGCGCCTGTAGCCCTCTCCGCAGCCCCAGATGGCTCCATATTCGTGGGAGACTTCAACCTGGTCCGGAAGATCAAGACTGATGGGTCCGTGTGGACTGTGGTTAAACTGAAGTGAGTAAAGCTTAAATGCTGCACATGGCATATGTACATGTTCGTTTCATAGAATATGGGCAACAATAGCACCAATATTCTGAAAACAGTTCAAGAGTTTAATGTGGTGTCAAAGGGATCTACAATATTTTCATGTGGCAACCACTAAGCTACATTAGCTGGATTTTTCCAAACTAGTTTTGACCAAGCTATACTCAACACCTCATGTTTTATAACATTTTCTTCACAGGCACACAAAATTAAAACTAAAACGTTCGCTTCCTTTTCAGTGCCACTCGAGTCTCGTACCGCTACCACATGGCGTTGTCGCCCCTGGACGGCACGCTGTACATCTCGGACCCCGAGTCGCACCAGATCATCAAAGTGCGCAACACCAACGACTACAGCGACCCCGAGCACAACTGGGAGACCGTCGTCGGCTCCGGCGAGCGCTGCCTGCCGGGCGACGAGGCGCACTGCGGCGACGGCGCGCTCGCGCGGGACGCCAAGCTCGCCTACCCCAAGGGAGTAGCTGTCTCCAGCGACAACGTTCTCTACTTCGCCGACGGAACCAACATCCGAATGGTCGACAGAGATGGAATTATCACAACGGTAATTGGAAATCACATGCACAGAGCCCATTGGAAACCGATTCCGTGTGAAGGCACTTTGAGCGTCGAGGAAGTACACCTAAGGTGGCCTACGGAACTTGCGATCAATCCCTTGGATAACAGTTTGCATATTATTGATGACCACATGATCCTGCAGATGGCTCCGGATGGTAGAGTAAAGGTGATCGCTGGACGGCCACTTCATTGCCCTTCACCTCTTACTGGGTACGATATGGAACTGGCGACTTATGCCACTTTAGTGATGCCTCAGAGCATTGCATTCGGCGCCGCTGGGGATTTGTATGTTGCCGAAAGTGACTCACAAAGAATTAACAGAGTGCGTCTGATAACCACCGACGGAAAGATTTCCTTATACGCTGGTGCGGAATCTAAATGTAATTGCTTGGAAAGGGGTTGCGATTGCTTCGAAGCGGATCACTTCTTAGCTTCGAATTCCAAATTCAATACTATCTCAGCGGTCATTGTGAGTCCCGATGGAATCGTCCACATTGCAGATCAAGCGAACTATAGAATCCGATCTGTCATGGCCAGCATACCTGACGCCAGTGGCTCAAGGGAATACGAGATTTACTCGCCCGATACACAAGAAATATACGTGTTCAACAGATTTGGTCAACACATCATGACTAAGAACATTCTCACCGGCGAAAATAACTACGTGTTCACTTACAACGTCAACACAAGTAACGGTAAACTGAGCACGGTTACTGACGCTGCTGGCAACAAGGTCTTCCTTTTACGCGATTACTCCAGCCAGGTTAATTCGATAGAGAATACGAAGGGACAGAAATGCAGGCTTAAAATGTCTAGGATGAAAATGCTGCAGGAATTAAGGACGCCTGATAACTTTAATGTTACCTTTGACTACCACGGAACGACTGGATTACTCAAAGCCAAGTATGACAGCACTGGCCGCAGCTACATCTATAAGTACGATGAATTCGGAAGATTAACATCCGCTGTCACACCTACTGGTAGAATTATTAATCTGACTTTCGATCTTAGTCTCAAAGGCGCCACGGTACTTGTAAGTGAAAACAATAGGAAACCTATTTCAATACTTATTAAAGGATCTTCTGTTAAGACTAAAGTAGGAGAAGCAGAACAGAAAACGATAATTTCAACAGATGGCAGCATATCGTCTAGCATGCCATGGGGCCACGTTATATCGACGGACACTGTTCCTTACACAATTCTCTCTGAAATTGACCCAATTTTGGGTGAGAGCTACCCCGTACCTGCTAAACAGAGGACTGAAGTTGGAGGTGATTTGGCAAATAGATTTGAATGGCGATACTTCTTACGTAGACTTCAGTCAAACAAAGGGAAGAGCAGTAAAGCGGTGGCACAGATCGGCCGCAAACTTCGAGTAAACGGCGAGAACTTACTGACACTGGAATACGACAGAGATACATCCACTGTAGCGGTATTTATGGATGATAAGGTAGAGCTTTTGAACGTCACGTACGACAGAACCGCACGGCCGGTGAAGTGGGGACCGAGGAACGGTATCTTTGCTGAAGTTGAATTAGAATATGACAGATTCAGCCGATTGACCAGCTGGAGGTGGGGTGACCTTAATGAAACATATGGCTTTGACAGAGCGGGTAGATTGCATGAGATCAGGTATGGCGATGGCTCGTCGCTGGCTTATTCATTCAGAGATATGTTCACAAGTCTTCCACTCAAGGTCACGACGCCCAGAGGCAGCGATTATCTTTTAGATTATGACGACTCTGGTGCTCTCCAGAACCTTACCACTCCAAGAGGACACATCCATACCTTCGCGCTTATGACGTCTTTGGGCTACTTCAAATATCAATATTTTTCGCCAATGAACAGGCATCCTTATGAAATCCTGTACAACGATGATGGTCATATTTTGGCAAAGATCTTCCCGCACCAATCCGGCAAGATATTGTACGTGTACGATACGACAGGGAAACTGGAGACGATACTGGCCGGCGCTTCAGCAATCCGTTACGTGTACCACGACAACACTCACCTAATGAAGAACGTAGAAATAACCGATCCTGATTACGAACTCAAACAGGAGTACAAGTATCACGCAGGAATTCTTAAAGACGAGAAGATGAAATTTAACTCCAAGAGCGGTCTTAACAACGCACACTTCAAGTACCAGTATGATGGGAATGCCAGGCTTTCCACAATTGACGTCAATATCAATAGCAAGGAAATGCCGCAGCTGAGACTGAAGTACAACCAAAACTTGGGCATCCTCGAAGGAGTAAGCGACTTGAGAATTTACAGAAACACCTTTAACCGATCTGTGATGCAAGATACTAGCAAGCAATACTTCACGATCACCGATTACGATGACCACGGCAGAATCAAGACTGTCCTTATGAATATTAAGTCTTTCGATGTCTTTCGCCTCGAACTCGAATACGACGCCAGGAACAGGATCAGGTCTAAGAAGATGCTGATTGGCGATACTTCATGTAGCGAGCGTATTAGCTACAACTTCGATGGCCATCTGATGGAAGTGGTCGGGTCTGAAGACGACTGGAAATACGTTTATGATGAGAACGGCAACGTTATTGGAGTGATTGAACACGGCGAGAAGCGATACCTCGGCTACGATATTGGCGATAGGGTGGTCCAATACGGAGATATTGAATTCAGCAGCTACGACGGGCGAGGTTTTGTGATTAGACGAGGAGAGCAGAAATATAGGTATAACTCGCGAGGACAGTTCATGCACGCCTTAGAAAGGGACAAGTTCCAAATGTGGTACTACTATGACGACAGGAACAGGCTGGTTGGATGGAAGGACGACAAGAACAACATCACGCAGTTCTTCTACACCAACCCACAAACCCCCAACCTGATCACCCACATGCACTATCCCAAAGCCGGGAAAACTGTCAGGTTCCTGTACGACCAGCGAGACTTCCTCAGCTGCATCGAGACCGAAGACCAAAGATTCTACGTGGCCACTGACCACAACGGTTCTCCTTTAGTGGTCTTCGATGTCAACGGTGAAATTATCAAGGAAATCAAACGCAGTCCCTTCGGTAAAACAATGAAGGACTCTAACCCCGGTTTCTACGTGCCAGTAGATTTCCACGGAGGCATATTCGATTACAACACGAACCTCGTCTACTTGGATAACAGGCTGTATGACCCGATAGTCGGGCAATGGATGACACCAAGCTGGGAACACCTGGCGACTAAACTGAGTCTTCCAACGGATATCTTCATCTACAGATTTAAGAATAACGACCCCATTAATAAGAACCAGAAGGTCCCGTACATGACGAATCTGGCGAGCTGGCTGCAGCTGTACGGGTACACTTTGGAGAAGATGATGGGATCGCGATACATCACTGACATGATTTTCCAACCGATGACTTCCGTGACTGCTCCGCAATTGGCACCTGATTTTGGTGTTATGTCTGGGCTTCAGTGTATCATTGAAAAGGTAATATTCCTCTAAAATCTTGAAATAATATTTCTATAACCTCTTCAACGTTGTCTTTATGACTAATTTACTCTTTCTTTCAGGTGAACGACAAGCTATCCGACATAGACTTCGTACCAACACCTCTTCTCAAGATGGAGCCAATAACACGTAACCTGCTTCCTCGAGTGTCCTACAAACGTGGCGTGTTTGGAGAAGGCGTGCTCATCTCCCGCGTGGACGGCAAGGCCTACATCAGCGTTGCCGACGGCGCCAACAGCGTCGTCGAGGACGTCATCACGACGGTCTTCAACAACTCTTACTTCCTCGACGTCCACTTCAGCATCCACGACCAGGACGTCTTCTACTTTGTCAAAGACAATTCCCTGAAGATTAAGGATGATATGGAAGAGCTGAGGCGACTGTCTGGAAAATTCAATGTGTCGCAAGATGAAACTAACGATCAAGGCTTAGAGGTAAATATCAATTCAAGTACACGACATTTTTTCAGGTTAAGACATTATGTTGAAAAATATTGCTTAAGTTCTCTAATAATAGTTGTTTTTTAACCGACTTCAAAAAAGGAGGAGGTTCTAAATTGATTTTTTTTTGCGAGCAAATTACCGCCTCAATTATCCTATCTTTGTCTGAGGGTCACATTGGAGTCTTAGCTGGCATCGGGGTAACCCATATCTATGTAGATTCTTTACAAAATCATAATTAAAAACTGAATTCCTTCCCACAAACACTTACGACTGTCTTTTATAAGTATAGGATGATTATAGTTAACACACTTATATTATCCGTCTTCCAGGTGCGAGTCCACGCGGTAGGCAAAGGTTCGGCGCAGGCCGTGATCGTGCTGCGATACGGTGTGGACCCTGCGCAAGAGCGCATCAAGCTGCTCAAGCATGCGCACAAGCGCGCCGCCGCGCGTGCGTGGGAGCGAGAGAAGGCGCTAGTCGCCGCCGGCTGGGAGGGCCGCGGCACCTGGAGCGAGGAGGAGAAGGAGGAGCTGATCTCGCACGGCGTCGTGGACGGCTGGGCGGCGCGCGACGTGCACTCGGTGTCCAAGTTCCCGCAGCTGGCCGACGACCCCGCCAACATCGTGTTCGTCCGCGACGGCAGAAGAAAACGAAGGAAGAGCGGCCGGTCCCGCCACCGCTCGTGATTTTCCTAAACGTGCCATTCGACATTTCGAATCTCCCTCGAGATGGCTTTAGATTTATTTTTTATAGGACTGATTATGTGGATTTTCGGAGTGAGCTCTTGTGATGCGTCTACTAGGACTGTGGTAGGTACGGGATGGATTACGTTTAATAGGCCGTAGTGTTTTCTTGATCCGCTTCGCGTTTAGGCGATTCGGTTTTTTAGTCTCCTATTGTAGCTTGTTTTTATATTTTGCCCCATGGACTGAAATGAATCTCGACAACTCTCGACAGGGTACCGGGTTATAATGATAAACATAATAATATAATAATGATGAACTGAGCATAATAAATCAAAATACTCAAGCGATCACAATTTTTAACCCTTTTAAAAATTATTTTTAGTAGTACCTACATAATATTTTTATCGATATACTCTTGTCACTTAGATTTATTATTTTACACGAAATCGATGTAGGCCTCACATTGTAGCCAAATATCTCATGCTATCCATATGTAATTCGGTTATTTGTAAATACTATTTTTATTAATCACGTAGTCGTTCCTTTAAATATTAGACCTAAGGTCTTTTTTACTTCGCAATACTATAACTATTTAAGCAATAATTTTTTAATGTTTTTTATAAAAACGCCTCTTACTTGAAATCGGATGACCCCACTTGGCTCTGTGAGGGCGAGTAGCTGCACGCGTGGTTCGGAGCGACAAGTCCTAAGTAGCAATACAGTAATCCTTTAGAACGGCCTCTTAAATTAAATAAAGAAGTAATACTAATTTAACAGAAACGTGGATACGTACAATCTGCATGTGTTGTGCAATAACGGTCAGTAGGTGTAGCGGTAACTGCGTAGATGCTCCTCGCTGGCTTCTCGGCACGACTTTCTAGAGACTGATTCAAACTAATTTTTTTGGCGTGCACTGACTGCGCGAATATAATATTATAGTACAAACGGCCGATATCTATAAGTAATCGGTAAGGTACAGCATGTGTGTATCTGTATTTAGAACGGTTTTAAATTTCAAAAATCGAATCGATCATTTTCTATCTTTTGTTTTAAATGTAATGAAATTTTAGATTGATTGAGTGTATTAATCTTCGCGCAATTTTAGGGTAGATATGGATCGTTATTTTTTTTAATAAGTTCTCGTTTTTGCGCAGTTAAGAGACAACTTGTGATTTGTGAATTTCCTTTTCAACGAACGCTTAAAAGTGGCATAAGTCTTAATGCATTTAAATCTTGGAAGTTAGCGTTTGAGGGCTTGTTTACGGAGACGCGGGGCGTGCGGCGGGGCGTCGTTGTTTGCGTGCACACTGGTCGCTGACTATGAAAGACTTCTATACTTCCAGTAGGTCAGCGACCAGTGTGCACGCAACCAACGACGCCCCGCCGCACGCCCCGCGTCTCCGTAAACAAGCTCTAAGACTTGTGTTTATTTTTAATCGTGCAAGTCAGTGGGGTGCGAGGGGAGCGTAATTATAAAGAGTAGTCTTATAGTATATGTCCATAAATGTGTATCATTTAAATTGTGGTGTCTACTCCGTGTTAGCGATACTAAGTAGCTAGTGACTGAGTGAGGTGGATATTTTTTACGAAAAAATGGGATGTTCCCACTTGTTCTCATCCATCTACTAGAAATAAATAAAAATTAAACTGAACGGGAAAATGGTTTTGGCGTGGAAAAAATTAAAAGTATGTTGTTTTTTGTAGTGGCGACAGAGTGATGGGGAAAAATGGGAATTTCCCAAAAATATAGTGGGAGAACTGGCTCCCAGGCCAGTTGGCCCCGCGATGGTGATATTTTTGCAAATGTGACTAAACGAAGCAATACATTGTAATGTAATACGTCTTACCCTTTAGTTAACTATAAGGTGTATTTTTATTTAAATTAATAATAATGAAATATATATCTATTGTGAATGTAGTTGTTGATTTCGCGGTGATATAAAACTAGAGTGGTATTGTTCTTTTTTTTTGTAATGTATAAAGAATTCTAATTTGTAAATAGGTACTTAATTGAGGATGTAATCTGTAAAAATATTGTACATATCTTTATGCTTGGAATTATTTATAAATAAAATTAAGTTAGGTTATGTAATATATCGGCAAAGCGCAGTGAGGCTAGCCCGATACAGCGACGCGACTGGTTCGATTATTAACAAAACTGTTACATTTAACTCAATACGTCTATTGTTTTAGCGATATACCGCAATATACCGTCACTCTAATACCGAGGGCTTAAATAAATTAAATAAAAAAACGTCAAAAATGACAGCTGTCATTCTAATACAAAAAGGTTATAATCTGTACTGCAATGACACCTGTCACGAGCTCTCATTTCAAACTTCCGTACGCAAGTGGCTTAAAATAGTTCATTATTAGTCTTAATAATATCACTACATACCGAAAGATGGCGCTGTAATCAATCGTTGAACCATAAACCATCAATTACCATAGACTCAGCTTCTAGATATAATAGAAAGCTTCACATAGATACGGGACGTGTAGCTTAGAACTGGGATCCTCAGCTGCATTTACTTGGTACTGTTGTAGATATGAAGTAGAACCCTTTAAGACTCTCAATGTGTATAGAGTGTCGTACTCGATAGAGGGCGGTGCGTGCGAAGAAGCATGTACAATAATAATATAGAAAGTATTCTAATGGAATATGTAATAAAAAAAATATTAAATTATATGGCAGTTTTAATTTTACATTCACCCTCCAAAAGTCTTAAAGGACATTGACAGAGTTTGGACCGAAGACTTTAACCCCCTTACTAATAAACGTTGAGTAACGGCTGAGTAGTTATACAATGCTTTGTCCTTATCTGTCGAATTCAAATGTCACAATGACAGATAAGGACAAAGCTTTGCATAACTACTCAGCCGTTACTCAACGTTTATTAGTAAGGGGGTTAAAATCGAAGTTCGAAGCTACGTTCTCCCTTTATCTTTAAATATGTTCGTAAAGCGTTTTGCGACCGGTTTATGCCGAGATGTGGGGAGACCCGTAATAGATGTTTGTTATGCAAGGCTGCAAAGTTGTTATTTGGCGCGAGAGCCAGTATTGATTCCCGAGGCAGCGAAGAATTCTAAAATTAAATCACGAGCGCAGCGAGTGGTTCAAAAATAGATTCCTGAGCGTAACGGGGATTCAAGTCCTTGAGACGCAAATAACTTTGCTGCCGTGCGAATCACACAAGTTTTCACCTCACCGTAGCGAGGAAAACACTTGGTGTTGGAAAAACAATCGAACGAGCGCCACAGCCGCAGCACCACCATTACTTTCTACGCTAGCGGTTAAAGTGGACTTTTACACGCAGATTTTGTGCGCTAAGGAAGGCTTTTTCGAGCTGGTGAGGTGAAAAAGTCATTTGTTTCGTTGCACTGAAATTTCAAGGTCACGAACGTATTTTTGTTTTACATCTCATACCTAAGAATCAGTAGAAACATGGAACAATATCAAGTAACTCGATGTTAATATTGCTGCACATTTTCTAGGGAAAAAATTTAATGCAACGAACATTATTTTGACCCATATCACAAAAAAAAAATCAAAGCCCAAATTCGTTAACAAAAATAATTTATTACAATTGCTGGTGCTTAAGGTGCAGTTTACACGGGCATTTTTTTGAGTAATAATTGGCCGTCAACCATAGCTTCTCTTAATTTAATTTCTTAAGATAGAACGAGACGCCCATAGATTGCCAGCTAAAAATTGCTGAGAAAAGTTGCCCGTGCAAATGACCCATTATGTACAACTAGTGATATGTCACAAATATGCGTGCTTTTCCACATGCGAAAATGATCATAAAGACTTTCGGTTCATTTCAGTTCGTTTACACAATAGCGTTAATGCCATTTTTAAAGCTATAAAATACAGTTCATTTTCGCATAATGTTTACAAAAAATATTTTTTTCTTGATACTTAACATAAGAAAAGTTTATCAAATTTATAATTATAGTTATATCTATTACAAGCGCGCAAGATGATCATGATCCATGTTGCGCGGTTGTAATGTACAGTCGACCAAAAAGTGGTCTTTCGCTTTTGACATATTTGTGTAGCAAGACACAATATGGCACGCGTCAAAGCGCTTACGCCGTTGACCGAGAGTCCATTATTGTTTAATCCGCGCGCCGTATTAATTGTGCCCTACTACACGTAAATATGTATAATTAAATATGTAATAGGTTGGGACTTCGTGGATTGAAAACACTATACTTAGTCAAGTATACTTAGTTATGAACAGAGCCCGGATTTTTCGCGGCAAAGCAAAAGACTGTCGCAATCCAGCTAGTGTTAGAAATATTTTTATCGATACATCGATAGTTGTGTAAAAGAAGAAAAAGGTCCAGGAAATTAAAAAAAAACAAAAAACATTTTACGTGAGGCTTGTATATAATTATATAGAAACAGATGCAATTTCTTCTTCGAAATCCACGTGCTGCTTGCACACACAGCAGCACATGACACTTTATTTGGTTTGTGATAGTGATAGGAGTACTATACTCATTTTCTGAAGTGTCCATTATTTTCAATGAGGTAGGTAGGAGGTGGGGTCACTTCATTCAAAGTTTTACCTCTTAGCTACCCGACGGATTATTTATATAATAATACTCGATATCGATAAAAAAGTGTTTCTAACACTAGCTAGATTGTGACAGTCTTTTGTTTTTCCGCGAAAAATCCGGGCTCTGGTTATGAATAAATACGACGTCCATTATTTCAAATATGAACAAACATCTGTTTCAAATGGGTATGAAACAAGACGCGACATGCCGGTTCCGTCAGGAGACAGAGGAGACAGCTATGCACATCCTCTGCTCATGCGGACCACTGATGCGCAGCAGAAGTATCTACCTAGGGCGACGTATCATGGACCCACAAGAGATACAACTCATTGTCCAAAGCATCTGGAAATTCCTAGACGCAAGGGTACTTTGCGGTGAGGTATAAACAATAGAGCAATGCTGCCCCGCTAAGGTAAAAGGCAGTATTTTACACAAAACTACTGTACCAATTGCAACCTTATTACCCAGTAATGAGGTTGCAATTATTACAGTAGTTTTGTGTAAAATACTGCCTTTTATCTTAGCAGGGCAGAATGGTCGAAGCGGAATAAATTAATGGATTCACTACATCTAAACCTACGGCAGTTTTTACAGACAGTATTAGGCAGTATTTATCACATCGAATTAATTAAAATACACACAGTATCTTATCCAAACTCAGTTCAAAAAATAAAGACTGAACCCGCGTCCCATCTCATACGTCGCGCGCACTCCTACTGTCACGTACTGCGTATTACTGATATTGAACATCTAAAAATGACCTCTGGACCAAAGAAAAAAAAAAAAGAGTCAACAAGGACACATAATGGCAAAAATCTCTTATAAAAAGTTAGTTAAAGTCAAAATTTAAAGATACCGTAATAGTTTAGATTTACAGCTGTTTCAGGAGCTCCTGAAAACTGTTAACAAATTTTAAATTTTCTCCATATTAATTTAATTGTATTTTATTTTAACACCTTGGCTAGGAAAACCTTAATTATTGCACTGAATCCCTATCTTATCTAAAACATAATAATGAAATTATGTCTTGCTATTAATTATTAAATAGTAACAATATATATATTTTATAACTTCATAATCATTAAATAACTAATAATACAATATATTGTATACCGAAAAACAAATAATTAAACTAAGACTTAAAGCTAATTGGATACTAAGAAAAATTTAACTAAAAGTAAATAAAACTAATTATATATTTATTTTAAAATCAGTTTAAATTAACGAAAAGGCGTAAAAAAGGAACATTTAAAGATAAACACGTCTAAATATAACTTAATGTATATCAGACAAATAAATATATACCACCACAACAAATTGACATGAAATTTACATGAAAGTTACGTATGTACGTATTATAGAGCGAACATTTATTAAATCAAGCATTTTACGTTATTAAATATAATAATATACGTATTTTAATAAAAAAATACGCAGTCAATAAGAAATAAATACGTGAGTTTTACCAGATTTATTAGGTTTTATCAGATTTAGTAGCAACAATAATTGACAAAAATAACTGTTGTAATAAGATCCCGTACATATGTTGCCGCTGACGTAAAAAAATAAAAAAATAGGTTTTTAAAGGGTCGGCAACGCGCATGTGACACTTCTGGTGTTGCAGGCGTCCACAGACTACGGTGACCGCTTACCATCAGGCGGGCCGTGCGCTTGTTTGCCACCATCGTGGTATAAAAAAAAAGCCAACGCCTAAATCTAAAATGTGGTATGTGCCCAAATACTTACCACAGAACAGTAATGAGACATTGAAGCCATATCGCTCGCCTGTATGCTACACTTTTGTGTCATACCAGTCGGGGACCTCGGGCCCGGTGACGGTGCCCTTAGCCCGCGACCAGTTCGCGAGCGCCTCGGTGTCGACGTGCTGCACGGTCCATTGCTGCGTCTCTACGGACTGTTTGCACGGCTGCACGTACAGAGCGCGCGTTGACATCTGCCAGTCGAGACACACGTCGTCGTTCTTCTTTATTTGCTTCGTGGACTGTTAAAAAAGATAAAAAGATAAAAGATATTTATTCAGTAAGTAGGCCGCCAGCGCTTCCCAAGAGGAGACCACTGCTGAGAAGAAGCGCCGCAAGAAACAGTTAGTGATTTTTTTAATAAAAATATAACAATGTCACTACTTATTCTAGCATTATATAAAACTGCAAAAATAATATTAAATATCCGCGTAGTTTTGCAGGAAAACATGTCAGAATGACTACGAGAAAATGTATATATATATATATCACACAAAACAGTTTTGACATGTCTTCCTACATAAATCGTGTCCCCTAGACAAGATACAGCGTTTACATGATTTTATGAGGTATGTACGAGTAGTAGGTAAGCTATTGAACATTAAACATTAGTTAATTTTCTGGTTTAGGCCAAGCATTTTTGTCCGTTAGATAGTCCTCGACCCTATAGTACGCCTTTGACATCAACGACTTTTTCAAGTAATTTTTAAGTGCTGGAAGGGGTAACTCTAAAACTACGTCGGGTAATTTATTATAAAAATGAATGCATTGTTGCAATGTTGGATTGAGAATTGTCTAATCTGAGTGGTGGCCTATGAAATTCAGGCATACGTATGTATGTTTCTTATTATTACCAGTGATCGGAATAGGTAGAGTATATTTAGCTAAACTTGACGCTTGTTCATTCATGCGTGAGTGAGATGGGAACACATTATTGAATGAACATGCATCAAGTTTAGGTAAATATACTCTACCTATTCCGATCACTGATTATTACATACTGTAATATATGATGAAATGAGGTAGTAATAAGGGGCTGGACGACGAGGGTGCGTGGAGGCGTGTGGTGCCAAGTTAAACTAGTAACTATAACATCAGTATTAGAAGACCTTTATTATTTCCAAAGTATTGATATATATACATGTTGGGTTGCGCTGAGACAAGCAATATGCGTTTATGTAGCAGTAAACTATTACGTTACTGCTAAACACTTAAAGTGGCCAATCGCCATACTACAATACTACAGATTCGTTAAAGCAATTTTATTCTCACGACATGTAAACTTCATTATTTTAAGATTTCTAGTGTTCTGTTTATATAATTCTTTAAGCATAAAGGACTGACAGGAGTAAAAAAAAAACATGCGAAAGTTTCACTTAGTAATTAGTTACCCACTAACTGTATGGAAAAGTTTTCTTTGATTTTCGGATGATCTAGTACCTTAGTTTGGTCTCAAAGAGTATTTTTATCATTGTCGTTACTTAACCCTTATCAAGGCAGAGGCTTTTTATCAACCACATATGGTTGGTTGAAATATCAGTCTTAGTAACTTGATATAAAGTTTAAATAAGATTGCATTTACGTGAAAATTTACTTGTTCTAAAAATTACTCCCCAATACATAACTAACTTGAATATGTATTTTATTTGTAGTTAAACTAGATTGATGCGGCCTTAAGGGTTAAAGAGTTAGCGTAGGTCTTCTAAGAGCATTTTCGCGTGGCAGCAAGGGATCTAGTAGCTGCCCTGCCCTTACTGCCCCACCTCAAGTGTCCACCGCGTATGTGACGTACCGCGTCGTAGCGCCACTCCTGGTTGCCGCCGCCGAGGTGGCAGTTGTACAGCAGCACGGGGCTGCCGGGCTGCGCCTCGGGCAGGTCCCAGCACATGGTGCGGTGCTTCGTCCTAAACAACACAACAACAAAATACATAAACTACTTATAAAGTCGCCATCAATGGAACTTGTGAACCATGTAAACGAACCTTTTAGGCAACATTTCTTCGTAAACTTTCACACTAGCTCTCCATCACTACTAAATCCATATGCTATTTCACCACTTGTTATTTTAATCCTCATTGAACAATATAATATCACTTAAAATTCGATATCTCAGTAAAAGTTTGAAATTATTTTGCAGTTGAGGTTATTCCGGCATATTGCAATAACATATTTGTTTCGTTTCAAGTCTGCGATTGCCTATGATGGCTGACTAGTGTTGTCCAAATTAAGACTATAACGAGAAGTAGTGTGTTAAAACGATTTTAATTTCGGTGGTTTTTAAAATCACGCTTGATTGTACCAGGTACAATCGTTACGATTAAACATTACAGTACAGTACGTTACGTTGCATAATACATATTGGTCACACGTCATCCTCAATCGATTCTAGTGATTCTGATTAAAAAATAAATTTTAAAGGATTTTTAATCTTAATCAACTTTTCCCATCACTAGTAAACTCATCAAACTATAGACAATATAAATATGGCGCTTTGTTTACATCGTTCACAAGTTCTATAGATGGCGACTATAGTTTTGTACATTTTTGACATGTAAAGGTGCCCGTGCGGCCTATTTAGTGTTTTTTTTTTTGGGAGCGGGTCTAGTCGCATACATATTGTTTGTTATAATGTAATGTTGGTCATAATTTTTTTTAGTCAGGCTGAAATTACAGAATTTATTAAACATCCATTGTGTAGATAATACTTACTTAAATAAAAATCCTGGAAAAATAACGATGTCGTGAAAAAATGCATTATGACTTGCGAAAATTATGACTTACGTAAAACACAATATGACTATTATTATTATTATTATTATTCAGGGAGCGGCTATTCAAGGCTTAAATATATCCTAGTATCACTGCGACCAGAGTTGATCTATTGTGATCGCCACAACCTACAGTTCTCCGCTAAGCCCTGTTAATTCTAGGAATTGCAGGACTTTTTTGGCGCCGAGATACTTGATCTCTTCTGGGCACATTATGTGCTTTCCCAATGAAGAGCTACGATGACGCATTATGGTCGGGCAGACGGTGAGAATGTGCAGGGGTGTTTCCTCCGCCAGATGGCAGAGTCTGCACAACCCTGTGTCACATTTCCCAATCGTCTGCATGTGCTTGTTTAGGCAACAGTGCCCTGTAAGCACTCTAACCAGGTTGCGAAGTTTGTTCCTACTTAGCGCTAAGGCCTCCGTAGCTGCCTTTTTGCTAAATGCTCTTATCAGGGCCTTGGAATGGTTTAAGCCTGGAGTTACCCTCCAATGTTGAATGGTTGCATTATAGCAATATGTCCGCAGGGTGAGTTTTGTTAGGCTTTTGGGGATGCCACAGAATGGCTCCGGTCCAAACTGTGTTCCCTTAGCTCCTACTCGTGCAAGTTCGTCTGCTTTCTCGTTGCCGACGATGCCCGCATGCCCTGGGACCCATCGTAGGATTACCCTGTTTTTTGCACCCAGGGTGTTTAAAAGTTGCCTGCAGTTCTCGACCAGCCTTGAGTTTATCACATCAGAGGTTAGAGCCAAGAGAGCTGCCTGGCTATCCGAGTGGATATAGATAGTACTGTTGAGATAGTTGCTTTGCAGATTGGCTGCCGCACACTCAATTATGGCGTACACCTCCGCCTGGAATATGGATGAGTACTTGCCTAAATTCAGGCTTAACGCCTTTTTAGGCGCCTCTCCGTATACTCCGCAGCCTACCTCAGAACCGGATTTGGAGCCATCAGTGTACCACTTTAGGCTGCCTGGTTTCCATGTTATGCGATTGTTTTGCCAATCATCCCGAGATGGGAGCTCTACAGAATACATTTTCTGTGGACAGTGTTTGGGGGTCATGGTGTCAGATGGCATCCCCATCACAGGAATATCGCTTATAGAGTTCTCGAGGGATCTCATATTTTGGGAAAGCCAGTTCCCTTTATTCAAGCTCGAAATTCTCTGCATACTAGCCCTCGCCTCCTTTTCCAAGTACAGGTGCAGGGGCGGCAGGTTTAGCAATGCTTCCAGAGCTAATGTTGGAGAGGTAGACATGGCTCCCGTAGCGATAATACAGGCAGTTCTTTGAAGACTGCTAAGTTTTGAGATTACAGTTTTTTGTGTCGCTTTTCTGCACCATACCACTGAGGCGTAAGACACCATTGGCCTCACTATGGATGTGTAGAGCCAGAGTGCAATTTTGGGTTTTAGTCCCCATCTGCTTCCTGCTAGCCGACAACAAATCGCCAGAGCTGCTTTAGCCTTTTGTAAAGTACCGTTCACATGTAAGTTCCAGGTCAGTTTCTGGTCCAGTGTAACTCCCAGATATTTGGCCTCGGAAGAGAACGGTATTATTTTTCCATTCATGATAGGCGGTCTAAGCCTGTCTAGTTTCCGCTTCTTCGTGAATGGGACAATAATGGTTTTATCCGCATTTATGGATAATTCATTATCTTTACACCACGAGTTTATCTTGTTTAGAGCCTTTTGCATTAAGTACGATAATGTACTTTGGCAGTTGCCCCGCACCGTAATCACAAGGTCGTCAGCGTACCCCTGCGTATCAATGCGAAGTTCTGCCATCTTATGCAAAAGTCCATCCACAGCAAGAGTCCAGAGCAGTGGAGATAATACACCTCCCTGCGGGCAACCTCTTACAGTGGTCACCTCTAGTGTAGTGTTGAGTAGTTCTAGCTGAACCACTCTATTCGAAAGCATCCCTTGTACCCAACGAATGGTGGTAGTGTCTACGCCTTTTACAGCCAGCCCACTAACCAACGTTCCTATGGGAGTGTTATCAAAGGCGCCCTCTATGTCAAGAAATGCCGTGAGAGCAATTTCCTTATCTTCCAGCGCCTTTTCGATCCTATCAACTAGGTTCAGCAGGGCAGTCTCCGTTGATCTGCCACAATATGACTAACAATATGTATGCAACCCAATATGGACCCATTTTTTTATCTTATCTTTTTTCACTACTCCGTGAAACATCAATCTTCAGCCTTCGTGGATTGATGACGTATACTAACAAGGTTAAGCTTAAACTTAAATAGTGCACGCCTCCGAGGCAGGACATAACGAACTGTATCACAGATATTATAAGATCTGTATAACTCATGACAGTCATGAGCATGACCATACAATAAATATTTGACTTTGACTAAGTGACATTCGCGACGGTAATAGGGTGATGGCACCAGTGTTGGACACTTTAAGCTGACAGGCACCAATAATGGACACTTAAACCTTAATTCCAAGAACATACGGTTATAAATTTATTGTTGCAAAAAATGAATAACCCTTATCTTCTTCAAAATAAGAATCATGTGTCCATCATTGGTCCTTGTCCATTACTGGTGTCATCACCCTACGAAACTTAATCGGGCCATCCATTCAGCACCTACACACTACCTCGCGCCTCCAAGGGTTATATAACTTAACCCCTCGTATGTAGGAGGTGAAAAAAATACCAAAATCTACTCTGTTCAGATTATCAAATAGACCAGAGAAAAAGCAAAAAGAAAATTGAGCACGGATCCGTGTCACATGCATACGAGGACTTAAAAACCTCCTTCATTTTATGATATCGGCCTTCTTGCCGTCCAGAGGGCCTCGTGAAATGCCTACAACAAATTTAAGTCTCGCGCCGCCACTGCGTACAAGTCAAACATATTGCCCTCTTTAATCAGCGGATAAAAATAATTATGGCAGAAAATAAAGACGCACAACGTGTGTGAGCGGTACTGACTTGATATCCTTATGCCAGCTGAACACGAAGTCCAGCTCCGAGCCGGGCCCGGGGGCGCAGGCGCGCAGGCGCAGCGCGGCGCCCGGCCCGCCGCCGCCCGCGTCCACGCACAGCTGCCCGTGCGTCAGCGGCTTTATCTGGAAACAAGGATATCACTCCCGGCGTTTATTCGAGGGATAGATGTCTACGTAGATGATACTATAAGCGCACGCTGGTGCCAAGAGGAAAATTGACAGTAGTACAAATGATTTATCAACTACCTCGTTCGCGAACAATCAGTAATTTTGCCATCCCGCAGGAGCGGTGTTTTATTTTCGGGGTAAAAGTTCGCCTAAGTGTTTCTCCATTCTAAACTTCACGCAAATCCGTCCGGCAGTTTAAGCGTGAAGAAGTAATAAACACACAAACTTTCGCATAATATTAGAGTGATAACGTAATGGTGTTAATGCACAAAACGAAACATAAAATTGATGCAGATCAAAACAATTCTTGGGAAGTACGGTATAAATAAAAGGCCATAACTCACCCAACCGTCTGCATATGGTTCCGGTTCTACAGGCGGATATTTGGCCGTGAGATCAAACGCCACCTAAAACAAATAAATCTATCTGTTAAGGGTTAACTTACTTCAACTATTAAAAAAACAATTCAAATATATGATAAAATATTTTTTTGTAGTAAGCGGTAGTTGTAGCTAGCCATACTCGGCTGCGTCATGAACCAGCGGAAGTACCTGCAGTTGAGCCGGCGCCGCAGAGCCTTCTGCGCGGAGATGTCCTCGGGGTCTATGGCGCGGTAGATGTAGCTAGCCATACTCGCCTGCGTCATGAACCAGCGGAAGGACTTGCATTTGAGCCCGTGCCGCAGAACATTCTGCGCGGAGATGTCCCCGGGGTCCATGGCGCGGTAGATGTAGCTAGCCATACTCGCCTACGTCATGAACCAGCGGATGGACTTGCATTTGAGCCGGCGCCGCAGAGCCTTCTGCGCGGAGATGTCCCCGGGGTCCATGGCGCGGTAGATGTAGCTAGCCATACTCGCCTGCGTCATGAACCAGCGGAAGGACTTGCAGTTGAGCCGGCGCCGCAGAGCCTTCTGCGCGGAGATGTCCCCGGGGTCCATGGCGCGGTAGATGTAGCTAGCCATACTCGCCTGCGTCATGAACCAGCGGAAGGACTTGCATTTGAGCCGGCGCCGCAGAGCCTTCTGCGCGGAGATGTCCCCGGGGTCCATGGCGCGGTAGATGTAGCTAGCCATACTCGCCTGCGTCATGAACCAGCGGAAGGACTTGCAGTTGAGCCGGCGCCGCAGAGCCTTCTGCGCGGAGATGTCCCCGGTGTCTATGGCGCGGTAGTGCGGCCGTCGGTTGTATAAATATTGCGCGTACTCGTCCATCCAAACCTCAGCTACGCGCCTGTAGTTCTAGAAAAAAATCGTATAAAAATTTGTTAGCTGACTCAGAATGCATTTTGCCACAGTAACGCTCGATCGTATCGTATCGTATCATATCATATCGTATCGTATCGTATCGTATCGTTGGTATCGTATCGTACCGTACCATACCGTACAGTACCGTAAAGTACCGTGCCGTGCCGTACCGTACCGTACCGTATGATAAAGACTTGCCAGAGCATGCAGATCGGGTATCGACTAACCATCGCGATTTCTTCATCACTATTAAATACTTACATACCTGTCAGAGTAAATAAATAAATAAGTTTTAGTAGAAGTAGTATAAAATCGTCGTAGGCTCGGGCGTCACCTTGCCGACGAAGTCCCCGTGGTCGGGGTCGGGGAAGGGCGCGAACTTGCGGTAGATGTGGCCCACGCGCGAGCACGGCGCGTCCAGCATGCGCCCGCCGCACTGCCATATCTGACGCACACTATTCATATTAATAATAATAATAAATATCAGGGATAATAATATAATAATAATCCAGCCTATATACGTCCCACTGCTGGGCACAGGCCTCCACTCACAATGAGAGGGTTTGGGCTATAGTTCCCACGCGAGCCCAGTGCGGATTGGGAACTTCGCACATACCGTCAAACTGCTTTGCAGGTGTGTGCAGGTTTCCTCACGATGTTTTCCTTCACCGAAAAGCTCATGGTGAATTTACAAATTGTATTTCGCACATAAATTCCGAAAAACTTAGAGGTGCGAGCCCGGGTTCGAGCCCACGACCCTCTGCTTAAGAGTCGGCAGGTCAAACCATTAGGCTACCACGGCTTGAATATATCAGGGATAATCTCACACAAATTGACCTAGTCCCAAACCAAGCTGTAAGCTTGTACTATGGGTACTAGGCAACGATATACATGTAAGGAATATTATGAAATATCTTAATAGTCATATTATTAATACAATTTTTGTGTGCATTTTTGTCTGGTGTGCACCACAAAGAACTTTTACGCAACGTTTTTGCATTCTAAATGCATTTAACCAATTAAGAGTTGCCCCAGAATATGATGCCACTAGCTCAAGCGTGAATGAACATAACCAGCGTGAATGAATATAAGTCAAGATAAGAAAGCGCAACCCAAGTATCACCCAAGCTGTATAAGAGCTTATACAGACATTAAAATGCTGAAACTAGAGTTATAACGGCTTTATAAGCTCTTATACAGCTTGTGTGCTACCTGGTAAGGCAGTAAGGTTACCTTGAAACTGAGCTCATACTGTTCTCCGCCCCAGATATCCAGTCCAGGGTCGTAGCCGCCCAGCTCCCAGAAGAACGCGCGCGAGATCGCGAACAGCCCGCCCGCCATCACCGGGCTCCTGCAATACAGCGTTATATATAACTAAAGATCGGCTGACGGGAGTAACTTATGTCACTTTCACGTCAAACGTAATGGCTAGTATGGATACGTTAGGTATGGTTTTAATTGAAGCATAAGTAAACAAGATATAATTAAAACTTAAACAGGCAACTGTGGCATCTTCACTGGTCAATGTTATATTTAAGTTATCTATGTAATAGTATCAATTGTACCGTTTGTGCCCAAATAAACATTAACCTTTTCAACGCCATTGACGGAAATATCCGTCATGGTTGACAACGCAAAATAATCCTGAGTATGTATGAATTAAGGTTGACATTAGCTTTAGTTTTTATTTGACATGGCGTTGAAAAGGTTAAACATGACTACGAAAACAACCAACGATGCCACGGTGCCTCTTGTGCTATTTTTATTACATATATCACAAAATAATGGTACATTTCTTATAAACCAACATTTCTTTTCGAAATGTATGCATTAAAATCTCTCAATTTTCATTTTTTACATTTAAACTTGAAAATTAAAAATGCGCACATTTATAATTCAAAAATCTAAATCGTACTCAAAATTTGATTAGAATCATACCCACAATGTTCTTTAGTCGGAAAATTGCTACCTGTCGCCGACCATTAGAGTTATAACATCAGTGATCGTTCTAGAACTTCAATTTAAAGGGAAAGGGATTTTTTTTGAGATTATGTACCCACAGTCACTAGCAATAAAACGCTATCTAACTTGGCCTTAAAGATATCTGACCCGGTCTTATGCCTCTAGTAATAATGACGAATCAGACATTTTTGAGTCATATGATTGGATAACTAATATATTAATGCCGTAGACTGTGCTAAATATTAATGAATTAATTATATACCTACACCTTCCTAATGAATCACTCCGTTCATTAATGAAAACCGTACGAAAATTCGTTCAGTAGTTTTTGAGTTTATCGCGTTCAGAACGACAGCCGCGGCGGGACTTTGTTTTATAATATGTAATGAATTAATGATTATTGTCAGCTGTTAGCGTCTGTCAGCTTTGAAGCCTAGTATTGTATTCCTAATGTGCTTGTTAAGTCATTCACCCATTTGATCTTCTGGCAGCCAACGCTCCTGGTCCTCATTAACCCTCAACGCAAATCGGTGTGTTAAAATCTTATAAGATCGTGTATATGTGTGTCTGTGTGTTTGTGGCATCATAGCTCTCAAACGAATTAACCGATTGTGAATAAGTTTTTTGTTTGAAAGATGACTTGGTCGTGTGTTCTCAGCTAGGTTTGGTGAACATCCGTTGGGCCATTAAAGATTTGTTTCTATCTCTTTCTAGCAAAACAGAATTTAATATGGAGTTCTTACGGCCGTAGTGCCCGCTGACGTCACAGTACATGTCGAATCTCTCTGTCTAATTAGTAGTTTTAAATGCTTATATTATCCGTATTTTTTGGCCGATTTTAATTTCACTTCTTGCCATCTCTTCTACGGTATTTTCATAAGTTAAGACATGTGATAAAAAACTTTTCGTGCATATTCCCTATTTTATCGGGGTTTTTTAAGTTCTTATCTATTTAACCGTTTCAACACCGTCGACGGATATATCCGCACCACTGGTTCAACACGACGGATATACCCGTCATGGTTGACAGCGCAAAATAGACCTTGTCTATGAGTTAACCACATTAGCTCTAGTTTTTAGTTGTCATTGGCGTGTGAGTAACGTCTTTTGTATTTGACACGTGGCCCCGGCGCCCGGCGGCGCGGCGCGGCACTCACGGGAAGGGCTCGGGCATGTCCCGCCGGTCGCGCGGCAGCACCGGCAGCCGCTTGTAGAACAACTCCCAGTCGAACGCGCCGCGCGCGCCCTCGTCCTGCGCCCGGTACTCGAACGTGTCGTACGCCACGACGTCGATGAACGGACACACGGCTGTGCGGTAGTTTAATGCTATAGGTTCTGGAATATACAAAAAATAAGTAATAAACGGTTTACTAATGTTTCGACATAAATTATTTAGCAAATTCTTATTTCTCCAAACTACGTATCCCATATTTTCATTTCGTCAAATTTTCATTTCCCAACTCAACGTTTCGCATTGATATCATTTCCCAACTAATGATTTGATAAATTATTGTTAGACAAATTATTACCTGGGATTATTTTAAGATGACAATTATGTTTTCGTCAAATGTATTGATTGGCATACCTTAATTTAGCAACATATTTAATGACATTATGAAATCTGTATCCAATAAAACGTGCTAAAGTAAGCATGCTCCGTCCGTTTTTAGGGTCATAAAAAAATAACCATAACCTACCTATCTCTGGGAGCAGATTCGTTTTACGGGTCATAAAAAAAATAACCCTAACCTACCTATCTCTGGGAGCAGTTTCGTTTTTAGGGTCATAAAAAAAATAACCCTAACCTACCTATCTCAGGGAGCAGTTTCGTTTTTAATCCAATTTATATTTGTTTCAGACAAGGACAATATAATATTTGCCTTAGCAAATCTTTTGCTACACAATTATTTACCACATAAAATTTGACGTAGTAAAATCTTGCAATATAAAAATGTAGCGAAATGAAAAAATTACGAAGTAAAATTATGCCGAGGATTGATTTGCCAAATAAAACTTTGGCGAAAAGTTGATTGCTAAATGAAATTTGACGAAACATAATTTGGCAAAAAGGCAGTACACCGTAATAAACAGAAACATTTATTGGACGATCTCAAGAAAAAAAGCAAAGATATAATAAAAAGAACGGCAACACAGATACCAAAATTAAACAGTGACGAAAGAAAGGAATTAAAAGAACAATTGTAGCGTAATGTTGCCATGGGTGATTCTGTGACGTCGAAATTGGCGACACTTAGCACTATGGGCCGTATTAACAAACTGATCTTGGCTGTGATGGCCGTCACAAGATGCGTCAAAAATGACAGTTTTCTATAATAATAATAATAAATAATAAATATCAGGGGACAATTTCACACAAATTGACATAGTCCCAAACTAAGCTCTAGGCTTGTACTATGGGTACTAGACAACGATAAACATACTTATATAGAGAAATACATACTTAAATATATAAACAACATCCATGACTCAGGAACAAATACTCGCGCTCATCACACAAATATTTGTCCATACCGGGATTCGAACCCAGGACCGCTAGCTTCGTAGGCAGGGTCACTACCAACTAGGCTAACTGCGTCGTCAACGATGGATTAACGTTTACTTTGACGTATCTTGAGACGGGGATCGGGGTGCAGGTAAATTGTTTAAGCTACAAATAGATAGGAGCAGTGAAAGTGGCCAAATATATAGCAACACACCTTTATTAATATAGGAATAAGAATGTGTTGCGATATACTTGGCCACTTTGACTGCTACGTTACGTTACGTACGATACAAACCTGTTGAATTATTTAGCTAGAATTAACTAGCTAGTTTAAGCTGACCTTATTATTACTTTACTTCACTGATGTATAAGGGTCACGCTAACTGGTCACTAACCCAACAGCCCGTTGACGTTGAAACGATGAGCACACCACTATTTCAGATGGGTCAGCACTAACTGGCAGCACTTACCTAGCAGTGGTGGCAACCAATTCACGTTGGCCTCCGTGTGCGAGTCCAGAAACACCAGCACGTCGGCGGTGGCTTCCCGAGCCCCCGCGAGTCTCGCCGTGATCAGGCCACTCCGCTTTGGCAGTCGGACTACCCGCGTCTTGGGCACAAACTTCGCTAGGTACTCATCCAATCGTTCTCTGAGGAAATCTGAAATGTACAACTTGAAAAAAATCCAGAACATACAAATACTAAAAACTAGCCGAATATGTTCAGAACACTCAGTGCGCGAATCCGACTCGCACTTGACCGGTTTTTATTTAGTATTTGGTACGCAACCCTAAAACAGACTCGGTATATTACAAGTCCAAAGATCCAGGTGTTTTTGGAATGTGGGATTTCTGTCTACTGTTAACTCATCGATAATTGCTAAACGGGGGACGATCGCTCAGGCAATAGGCTCTACACGTAACCGCCAGTTGGACTACTACTCTGTCAAGAAAGTACCGGGAAAAGATCAATAATACACAAACTGTTTGTTAATCATCCAAATTTATTTTATCACCTTCAAAGTATGCTCCTTCAGAAACGATACACTTACGCCAACGAATAATCCAATCATCAAAACATTTTTTAAACGCTGTTTCCGGAATTGAATTCAGTTCTCGGCGCGAATTCTCCTTTATGTCCTCTACCGATTAAAAACGGGTGCCACGAAGTGGTAATTTGAGTTTAGGAAAAAGAAAGAAGTCGGCAGGAGCCATATCTGGTGAATATGGTGGTTGCTCGATGGTATTTGTTGAGTGTTTGGTCAAAAATTCTTTCACAATGATGGCCTTGTGCGAAGGCGCATTATCGTGGTGCAAAATCCAAGAATTTTCATTCCACAAATCTGGCCTTTTTCGTCGAATTTGCTCTCTTAAATGCCGCATAACGCTCAAATAATATTCTTTATTTACCGTTTGACCTTCCGGCAAGAATTCCGAGTGCACAACACCGCGATAGTCAAAGAAAACAGTCAACATGACTTTGACTTTTGATCGACTTTGGCGTGGTTTCTTCGGTTTCGGTTCAGTTGGAAGGCGCCACTCCGAAGCTTGTTGACTAGTTTGCATGTCAAACTCGTAAACCCACGTCTCGTCACCAGTAACAATGCGTTTCATGAATGTTGGGTCGGAATTGACTCGTTCTAGCATGTCCTCAGCGACTCTCATGCGATTGAGTTTTTGGAGAAAATTCAGGTCTTTTGGGACTAGCCGAGCGGTAACATGTTTCATACCCAAATGATTAGTTAAAATAGTACGGATCGACTCGTGAGATACAGAAAGTTCGGCGGCTATCTCTCTCAAAGTTGAATGAGGATTTTCAGTCACTATTTCCTTCACTTTTGCGTTGTTAACTTCAGTTGCAGACGTTGATGGCCTACCAGAGCGAGGCAAATCTTCCATCACATCTCGACCGCTTTTGAACGCTTTGTACCACTCATAAACACGTGTTTTTGATAAAGTCGAATCACCGTAAGCCTTCTGTAACATTTTCAGTGACTCCGAACACGAAATTCCATTGGCGATGCAAAATTTAAGACAAACTCTTTGTTCAATGTTTTTGTCCATTATGAAATTCGCAATACACACTAGATATGATATAACTAAAAACAGCACTGTATTTAATATAAATAACAGATGCAACTCAAACTCCGCGCCAAAATAGAAAACAGTTGTGCCAATCTAACAACAACAAAAAAAACAAAAATTTGAATTTGGAACCATAAACAAATCATCCATTCCCGATACTTTGTTGACTGAATGTATATTAGATTCGACAAATCAGCAATCTGTGGTGTAACAAATGTACTGTCCGATGCGAGTGCGAGTGTGACAGCGATAGCCAGCCGAACGCTGCTATTAAGAAACTGGGAGTAGGTACTCTTCAATGACGCAACCGTGAAATGTCAAAGTGAGCCTATACGCCATGAAATATTTATCTACCCGATTGAGCGAGCCCAAAAGATGAGTACCTAATGATTTTATAACAGTCTATGTACGTATGTACGTAAGTATGTATGTAGGTATGTGACACAGACCAAGGAAATACTATAGACGCGGTAAGGGGCGTGGCGCGTGTTACCGCGCTTATGATCAGACGCTCATGTTATTGTCAAACGTAGTATTGTAATACAGACGTGGTCGACGAATTAAGTGACTTTAAAAATAGTAAAATGCCAAATGTTGTGCAGGTTTATCGTGTCAAATAAGGGGCTAAGATCTTAAAGGTACCCCAGGAGCGATTACATTTTACCTGTAAGCGCTAATTTACTGTATTTATTAATATTTCGAGAAAATCCAGTAATCTATTATGGTATTTACGTATAATGTGTTAGTACGACAGTAACTGCTTACATTGCTAGCTAACCATTGCTGACGTTCTTGGAACAGCGCGCGTATTGCGCAATGTATTGCGCGGCTGTAGTTACGCTCGTTACGCGCTAAGTCTTTATTGTCCGGGTGGCACTTCCCCGGTTCGTGCCGGTGCGGCTGGCCAGCGGCTATTATTCGTAGTCCTTAAAGCGCTATACATAAGAACTACTATCTTAGCGCCATCTAGCGCTGAATAGCAAGGCTATTACTCGTCGCTAGATGGCAGCTGCGAACTGGTCAACGCTATCTAACGTCAAGTAACTGAACTGCGATGTACAAAAAACGACCTTTCAGCATTTTTCGACCTTGCTAAATGAACAGAAAGCTTAATTTTGTGTTACTAACAAAATTATGTTATGGCGTTTTTAGTTCGTAAGCTGTAACCAATTATGAGAAAGTTGTTTTTGTAGTAGTTCATAGTCATAGTCATATATTTTATTGCCTTATGTTGTTGTTACAAAGATCTTAAATTCTATTACATGGATCAACATAAACCCTGTAAGGGCACTGCAATTACTCAGCTTAATTAAATTGCCTAATTAACTTATTAGAATATGTTTTAAGTTTAATACTAACTTTCTTATATTGTCAAGTTACAAATACATACCTACATAGCTACAAATATATATATAATATGTATTATTATTTATTATTCTTATTCAATGTCAAAGTACTCTTGTAAATTATATAAGCATTTGGAAATTAGAAAATTTTTCAGCTTAATATTAGATAAATAATGATTCTTTCACAATATTTTTAATTGTTAGAGGTAACTTATTATATATTCTCACAGCCATATGTTGTGTTCCAGAACTAACTATTTTAAGTTTAGTGAAAGAACTAACTAATTTATTGCGTTTTCTAAGGTTGATTCCGCTATTGCTACAATGAATATCTCTATCCTTTGCAAATTGGGCTTTATTTGTTCTCACAAGTCTACAGATTTCATAGATGTATATGGATGTCAACGTCAATATATTTAAGGAAGTAAAATGTGGTCTACACGTATCCGTTGAAGAAATATTTACTAAAATCCTAATACATTTCTTCTGGAGAGTGAACAACCTCCCGGCGTGCACGCTATTGCCCCATACGATTACGCCGTAGCTGAGCCACGCGTGTGCATACGCATAATAAGCTGTTTTTGCAGTTTTTAGATCAGTACATCTTTTTAATTCATATAGACCATATGTGAATCTAGACATTTTGTTTGCAATTTTATCTACATGCGCTTTCCAATTCAATTCTGAGTCAATTTCTATTCCTAACAAGCTACACGATGTAACTGATTCTATTGCATTGCCATTATGTATTATGTTGGTTTGTATGGGCGGTTTTTGACGAGGTTTAATTTGGATTAATTTTGTTTTTGAGAGGTTTATTTTCAAATTGTGATCATTTAGCCAGTTAGTTATTTGTATAAGGGTAGATTTCACTTGTTCTTTCAATTCATATGTATTGCTACAATCAAATACTACAGTTATGTCATCTGCATAGAGGGTACTATTTTTATTGATTATTTTCGGCAAGTCATTTATATAAATTACAAACAGTAAGCAACCTAATACGCTACCTTGAGGGATTGAGCCTTTTGGTGTTTGTTCACGGGATCTAATTGTCGTAAGGCTATTTTTGTTTGTATCGTGATACTCTATGTCTACAAATTGTCGGCGGTTCTCTAGGTAAGATTTAAACCATTTATTATTTCATAAAGCGTAAGCGTAAGCGTAAAGTAAGCGTAAAGACGCACACATTTTTAAAAGTGGCGACACCGGTTCTCGATTGAATTTGCGCTCATGGCGTATCTCCTTCTTTATATGATCTGTGGTATGTGAACAAAAATCGGATGGTCCATTCTAACTTCTACACTATTGGAGCGATTTTATTCGTTTTGGGGTGTCATTATGATTCGTCAAAAACCAGCGAGCTTTATAAAAATACTAATCGCCAGTCTGGTTTTAGTTCGCAACTTTTAAATTAACTATTTAAATTCAACTAAAAATAATTCAACACTTGCTACAATCCTGCACACTAACCTTTGGTGCTTGCGTCATCTACTAACAAAATCTCCTTTAGCAGATGCTGCGGTGACCGAATGATCACGCTCACGGCAGTCCTCAATAACGTACTCCAATGCTCATTATGGAACGGTACGACCACACTGACGGTCGGCAGGGACTCGATATATAGCCTCTTAGAACACTTAGGGTGCCTAATGTCAGGTAGGGAGCGATTCAGGGCGATTTGATCGCTTAGAGCGCCGTTGAAGCCGTTTACTGCGTAGAGTTGGTTTTCTAAATCTGAGTCTTCCTTGGGTAGGTAAGCTGGTTTGCCATGTTCGCCTATACCTGTTTTAATCATGCCAGAGAATAGTTAAGATAAGAAAACTTAGGGAAATAAAGTTTGGAAAAATATGGACGTCGCAAAATTCCCACGATCATTGTTTTTAAATGACATTTTTGACATTTTTCCACATGAAATTTTACGGTAAATCAGCCTAATTTAACCAATACATCTATATACAACAATATTCGAAATAACTTACCCACGCGTTTCAAATCTGCGGCTATCTGAGCGCGGTCATGCCAGTCTATTTTCTGGGGAAAAAAACATTAGCTTTACAAATAACTTTTCGTTAGTTATTGCTACACTGCCAAAACAAGCATGCTTTTCTACGAAAAAATTGTAGCATTTTCAATCCACGAAGTCGCGCGCCGCTACATTATCGCAAGCTTTTATTTAACTTGCAATGTTTGTGTGCTTAGGTCAAATCTTGCAAATGAATTTTGAACCACTTCCCGGTGTCCGATTGAGCTCAAATTTGGTATAGATACGTAACTTTGGTAACAATGCAATAATATGGTACCATGGAGCTAATCTGATGATGAAGTCGGAAGGTGGCCATGGGAACTCCGCCACGAAACTAGATAGCCACGCCGTGTTTGGGCTCGTTGGATTTGTCTTGATAAGCAGATGACGACTGTGCAAAGAAGCTTGTCCCTAAAATGAAAATTTTGTCCGAAACCTATTTTACGTATTGTCGAAACGTGGCAACGTCAATTTGGTACTTTAGATGGCGGTTCACGACTTTGTGGATTGTAAACTACAAAGGTACGTTAATTACTAGCAATCTAATTTCTATCTATATAATTATCATAAACTACTACATGAACCAAATAATATTTACCTTAAAATAAATAAATAAAAACTTAATCTACATATTAAAAAAAACTAAAAACACTAATTTCTATTCATGTTTTTTTTTTTACGAAACAAACGAACATTTCAGTTGTATTTGTGTTTCCCCAACCCCACAAACTCACTAAATATGTCTATAACCATGCCCCGTTATCAGTGTACAGTGGACCCAATAGGCATGATGACATTTTTTTAATATGCCAATCAAGCCAATTTTTTTAAGGATCAAATGTATGTATGGAACCAACAACAATTCGGAAACAGTCGGAAATGAGAGTCAAAGTCCGACATCTCTTTTATATGCTGAAAACGCCCCGTACAAATTGACACTCATCTATGACGTCACGCCATAGTAAATGTCGTACTAAATAAGTAGATGGACAAAACCAGTCATTTGTAATTTTGATCATGGTTGTTAAACAATTTATTTTTGGTTTAAAGATAAGGGCAGGACCCGTAGTATAGTACCTTTAAATTTATAATTGGATGAAAAAGAAATAAGACGAAACATCGAAACCTTGACGTCTTGTATCATTAAAAAAATATTTATTTTTTTATTTATGTTCACTCTGTTATGATAATTTGCAGCTTTTCAATTCAAATAACTATAGTGCATAGTAAAATTCAACATGAGTCATCATTGAAACCATGTCACAGGGTTGTCACACTATAATGATTTCGTGTACATGTAAAATAATGACATATTATGTACATATTTTACTAAATAAAAATAACAGATTTGTTATCATTTTATACAATTAGGTTCTTTTCTTAAATAAATGTGGAGTTTTTAGCATAACAAATTTTGTTGCATCTATTTTGGCAAGCAAAGTACCAATCATATGATGATAATAATAAGTATTAATTATAATAATTGGTAATTTCCTTGTCAATAATGATTAATGTCATCAGCTTCGTTTTTTAGGGTTCCGTACCCGAAGGGTCCAACGGAGCCCAATTGCTGGCACTCAGTCTGTCCGTCGTCTGCCACACAGGTCTTACAGCCAAACGTTCGAGCTACAGTCTTCAAATTTTCACAGTATAAGCATCTTGTTGACCCAAAGGCATACAAATTGTCAAAAAATATTTATAAATGTTTTTAAGGGGCATACAGCTAAAAATGCCGATAACGGGGCATGCTTATTACCTAGTAATTACGGATCAAAACGCACCAATGTTTCCAGAAATAGGAGCTCCGCATAAGCGGAGCTCCATCGACGCTGCTGTGAAATAGATTTCTGGAATGGGGAAAAATGCGGAAGGAAATTCTGCTACTTACAGAAATATTGATTTGACAAATCTTAACTGTGAGCCTAAATACTAAAATAATATGACCGTTCAACGATATCGCCGATCAACGTAATCTTGATTGGTACATTTTATTTCTTCAAGCTGGTGTAGCTTAAAATCATTAAAAGGCCGTTCAGCCAGAGACGGCATTGAAATTAGAGCTCACAATACACGTGTTTTTAGCCCCGTGTGTTAAGCGTCCGAACTACACGGATCCGTGTAAATAAGTTCGTGCTTCCAGCTCGGACACCCGTGCCGGCGGGCCTTAGTCACCCGCGGTACGGTACCCGTCCGCGACGGTTTGAGACAGGCGCAGGCTGGTGTTAATAAGGGCCACTATTGTAAGTAAATCCACAATCGCTAATTATGACTGTCAAGTATTTGGAACTCATGATCGATGCCTACCAACATTCATAGCCCTTATGAACAGCGGACGGGCTCAGCGCGACATGTCAGGGACGGGTAATACCCATGCGTGATTAACCTTTTCATCGCCATGTCAAATACAAAAGACGTAACTCGCACGCCAATGACAGTTAAAAACTAGGGCTATATAGTCAACCTTAAAGCTTTCGGCACACCGCGTCGCGTCGCGTGGCGTGAGCAACGCAGCACCCGGCACACCGCAGGCAGCAGGCAGCAGGCAGCGTTTCGAACGCGTGCCAGCGCTGCGCACGCCTCGTGGCTGCGTTCGGTGTGACTTGCTGCGCGGCGCACGCGTACCCCCACCACGCGTTTGTAAAAAAATTGTCTGCGGCGACTGCGGCGCGTCGCGTGCGCGAAGCAGCTCGAACGCGTGCCCTGCGCAGGCACGCGTTGCTTTTTGGTGTACTGGGTTCAATTTGATTTGTTGTTTTACAACATGCGCGGGCCCGCGTTCAAAGCGCGACGCGCCTGACACGCGTTTGGTGTGCCGAAAGCTTTACTCATAGACACTCCGGTCTATTTTGCGCTGTCAACCATGACGGATATATCCGTCGTAGGCGTTGAACCTGTGGTGCGGATATAACCGTCAATGGCGTTGAAAAGGTTAAGATCCGTTGATCCGTGTTCGGGCATAAACCCATGGCTTGGGTTAGGTTGGGAACGGGCCACAAACACATATCCGTGTAACACGGAAATGGACACTCAACACGTCTACATGTAACTCGGACACGTCCGCGAGCCCTAATCTTACGACTTGTCTAGAAACAATGATCTAAGGATAGTAATTTATATCTAAACAAACGAACGTTTAAGTCGAACGTTTAACCCCGCAAACTCACTAAATATCTATTATTACCATACCCTGTTATCAGTGGAGCAAATTTACTAAAAGTCGCACTAGTTATTTTGAGTAAGTACATGTGAAATAATGCGTGTCCCCTTGTTTTGCAGACACTCATTTCAATAATGACATATTATGGATTTTGAAAAAGGTTTTTAGACCTGAAAAGTTAAAAAGAAACTGTGATGTTTACACGAAACATGAAAAAATATGTTGTGCCAACCGTTATTTTCGAACGATTTGCTCTACTGATAACGGGACAGGCTTATTACCAAGTACCCAACAGGGAATATGCATTTAATAAAAATTAATTCATGTAACAAACAGTAGAGAAATTATTTTTCGAATAACTATAAAAACAACCAAGATATGTGAAATGTGACGTTCTCAATATAAAGGGACCTTATGGAGGAAGGCAGTTACGCTCTTGTTGTACTTGTAACTATACGAATACTATGGCAACAGTTCTAAAAACGGCGTAACCGCCTGTCTCCATAAGATCCCTATATGTTGAGAACGTCACATATATCTGCCGCACTCAGAGACGTCAATTAAGTTTTAAGTTTCATTAAAATTGCTGCGTCTTATTCTATTGCTATAGCAAAGAAAGTGACAGCAGCTACTTTAATGAAACTTAAAACTTAATTGACGTCTCTGAGTGCGGCAGTAAGCCATCAAGTTTAACATGGAGTTTATGTGGCCGTAGTGGACGCTGACGTCACATTCCATGTCGGATCTCTCTGTCTAATGAGTAGTTTAAAATTATTAAATCATCCGTATTTTTGGCCGATTTCAATTTTAATTTCACTGTCTGCCCATCTCTTTTAAGGTATTTTCATAGGCACTTGTTCCACCGCCGACTATGAGCGAGAAGCGAGTAGAGCTAGAAACTAGATACGAGTTGGCGAGCAGCGAGAAGCGAGTGAGCAGTTAGTTGATAGAGTTCTCGCCGGCAGTGTGAACAGCCAGCAAGTGGAGAGTTCTCGCCGGCCAGTGTGAACAGCCAGTGATCAACTATTAATATATATATATATACCTACAGGGTGTTTTAATATTCGTCTAAAAAATTTTGGGGGTTAAATCAGTAAGTCATACTGACCAACTTTCACTATGGGACCAACCCCGAAATCGCGAAAAAAAAATTGACCACCCATACTTTTTGGCTAGTCAGCTGACGATGTTTTGTATGGGAGGGTCAAATTTTTTTTCGCGATTTCGGGGTTGGTCCCATAGTGAAAGTTGGTCAGTATGACTTACTGATTTAACCCCCAAAATTTTTTAGACGAATAAAAAAACACCCAGTATATTTTATTAACACGGGATCTACATCTTTTGTTCGTTTCTTGAGCAAGAAAATAGTTGATAGCTAATCACTTCCTCGCCGGCGGTAAAGTGCCATATTATGTTAAGAAATTTAAAAAACTCGTGCATATTCCCTATTATGGGGTCAAAACTTACCATCAAGCTATATGGTTTGAACACCTTAATTTTTTCTACTACAAATGATTTATTCGCTTCCGACAGAACCTTGACCGTGGAGTTCTGAATCTTGTACACGTACAAGAGGACCAGCACAGCTGTGAGCACCAAGAGGTTCCGGACCCTGAAGAGACGGTGGTAATTCCTGCGCAACATGCCGCTTCGTATCCTGGTGGGTAACATACATATGTAATACCAGCCTTTGCCCGCATCTTCTTCTGTGTAGAATGTTTATCGCTGCTCAGAAGTTTGATTAATTACAAAAGTATTGGTATTGCAGGCGGGGACAAGTCCAAGTGGTGCTCTATAAGTGAAAATATTTAAATTTGTACTACAAAATTTGCTTACCTGCAATACCTTTTCCAACATTTAAGTTATATTCTTTAGATTATAGGGCTTGTTTTTAGCTTTCCAGTTGATATTTTTTAAAGCAGTTGGGTTTTTTGATTTTTTTCCTTTACTTAAATTTGGCAAGAAGAAATGTCTTATAGCACTTAAGACATTGCTTCTTGCCAAATTTCATGATTCAAACTCAACGGGAAGTACCCTATAGGTGTTGATTTCCTTGAGATTCACTTGAATATGCGGCATAAACGGCTGTATCTTTTGATTGTGTTGACTTAGAAGTCTGATTTTTTCACGGATCCAAAGGGATTTAATACCTAAGTATTTGATATTAATTTCAACTTGATACCTCCACGCGTTCCTGACAAAAAGGGTCTTGAGAGACACACAGACACAGACAACAGAGTGATCCTATAAGGGTTCCGTTTTTTTTTTTCATTTGAGGTATGGTACCCTAAAAAGATGTATTTTTAGTGGCAAATCATTTACAGTTGTAACAGTATTTTAGCGGAGATGTGATATGCATTTTTTAATACCTATTTTTTATTACTTTGATACCTACTAGGTACAACAACGTTAAATTTAATTGATACAGTATCGTAGAAAATAATAACACGTATAAAAGTATTGAGATTTATCGTAGTAACAACTGCCTTTACGTTATCTGATAATTTTAAATTGCTAGTTCTACTCGTTTATATTTGATGTCAAAAATCCAAAATATCACACGAGAATAACTTACATTTCTTCAGTTATATCAATAACAAATTCCTTATTTTACAGCACTAGTAACAGGATATTCTACTCATGTAAGAAAATCTTCAAACGGAAACGAGTAATCTTTGTTTTCATGGAATCGAAAATAAATTTTTCATTTTTCATTTTCCGTATCGTAAACAAAACCGGCACCAAGAACCCGATTTATTTAAATAGTATTTAATTAATGTCACTCGAAAAAAAGTGAGATACCCCTATACAGGTTTGCCCAGTGCGACAGAAAAAACATAATCTGTCACAATGCACGTTGTTCACTTTATTTTGCCAGCTTATATTTTTACTTTTAATCAAGAAACCAGGTCAAGATTCCCAGCTGCGTATGCCAGTGGATGAATAACAACATTGTTTTAAATTTATTTTTTCTTTTGTGGCTTTTTTAATTAATATTAGTCTTAATATGGTAATTTAGTCTGCTACTTTTAATAAAATATAAAAATGAACTATTTTTAAATTTTTAACTTGAACGCTACGGAAAATTCTCGATCGCTACCCTGACAACTGTTTGTTTTTGATTGGTTGAAATTTTCACAAAAATCTATCTAGATCCGAAGTTTCCTCGGGCGCAATATCAGTGAAAATTTATGAAGATTTTGCAGTAACTGTATAAGTAATTGCAGAGCAAGGTGAGAAAACATAATTTATCGATGTTAATTTCGACAGGAAATTCGGAAAGGGTTCCAGTGCGGCTAAACTTATTGAGGATATCCGGTGCTCGTATTTCGGGTTATTGGCTGCTTTGACAGGCATTATTTTAACTTTTTATAATTAAATTAGTATTTACGGTCACTGTGCTTATTTCATTTAAAATTGCGGATGCCGACGTGTGGCATGCGTGTTCCACGATAATTTTAAAATAAGTGGTCTTTTCAGATGGCTCTCTTTAGCCGTAAGGTGATTTTAAGTGCCTTTTTGGTGCTAGTGGTGTCGGCGGCAAAAGTGCACGCCGAAAGCGGGGATTCTAATGATGGAGTCACCGTAGAGGTTGGTTATTTGGATTTTAAATAGGTTATAATAGTTTCCTACAATCATGCAGTTTGAGGTGAATGACCTCGTACTAGTACCTATCTTTTTTGACACAGATAGCCATCTGATAAATTTATTTGAATTGTGAAATAATTTTCTTAAAGGTAATAATCTTATTTGGGCTCCAGATAACGAGTGCTATATTATCTATTTATGATAACCTTTTTTTTTGTCAGACTGTAGAAGAAGAGGATCAGTATACTAGTCCAAAAATCAACTCTAAAAGCATTTACCTGTCCGAGCATTTTGATGACGAGGGGGCCTTCAAAAAGAAATGGGTGAAGTCAGAGGCCAAGAAACAGGGAGTTGATGAGGATATTGCCAAGTATGACGGGAAATGGGAGGTAAGAACTACTGTCTATTGGTAAATCGACCCTTTTTCATGCTATGGGCAACTGAAATTTTATGTAAGCATAGAACAACTTGCTGATAACTGGGCGTCTGCAACATGAAAACCTGTGGAGACTTGAGTGGCGTTCAAAATGTTAACCATTTCCTCTTGCAGACAAATCTAAAGGCCAAATCAAATAAACCTATGAGGTTGCCTGCTAGGTTACCTTTGTGTTGAACAAGTTAAAATTTTGATGAATTTGCTTAAAAATATCTTGTAGAATTCACACATTATGCAATGCTGACTTTAAATAACAGGGAATATGCATGAATTATTATTTTTGCTTTAATAAAAAGTCATTCATGTAACAAACAGTAAATAAAAAATATTTTTTGAATAACTATAAAAATAACCAAAATATAAGCCTTACAATTAACCTCCTGCGGCACAAAGCAAAATACAGCTCATTGTCACTGCGAACCATGGTCCTACCAGTGGTACTATTGTTTTATACCTACTCATTCAGACCAAAGTACTTAGGACACTTCTTTTAAAATTTATTGTACTTGTACAGCACCAACATTTTTTGGGCGTGTTTATAATTAAGCGCTAAAATTGGCTTACCTCACTTACTTCTTATTATGTCCAATAAAACACCATATTTTCGTAAATACGTGTAATGAGCTTGGTAGCAAAACACAAAACCAAAAACATAAGTGAATATGAAACTACCCTCACTTAGTCAACCTTATTATTTAATAAAGTGGACAAGTACCCGCATGTTTCATACACAACACTTCTAAAAATGCAATTTATAGTCTCTGTATAAAAATCATGGAACCCGGCTTAGATTAAAGCCACATTCCCATTTTTCAGATTCAAGCCCCATCCCGCAAGATCCTGCGGGACGACCTAGGGTTGGTGCTCACTACAGAAGCCAAGCATGCTGCTATCTCAGCGCTGCTGAACGAGCCATTCGAGTTCAAGGATAAGCCCCTTGTTGTTCAGTATGAAGTTACTATGCAGGTACGGAATGGGTCATTTTAATTTTAACATTTTTAACATACTAGCATGTGTCTCCGACAGTCTCCGTCCTTATATTAATTTATCATTATTCATATAAAATGCCCTAGGTGTCGTGGACATTCGGTATCTCCAATTTCAGCCAAATCTGTTCACCTGTTTATGTATGTGTGAAAAAATAACATGACTACATCCTCACAAACTTTCACTATGATAATATTAGCAGGCAGAATATTTGTATATACAACTTTTCTTGAATGTCAATATTTTTTTTTGTGATAGATAAATCATTTATCTCTTGTCTTTGTATCTTGTCTATGCTAAATGATCTATTGTTCAGTTTTGAATTAAAGTACGCTTTTGCATAAGATATTAGTTTATTTCTCTAGGTTGAAGTAAAATGAAAAACCCAAAGATATTACGACAACATGATTCTATTTTATTTAAGTTTGTTATCTTTAATCTTTAATGCCTATTATTACTGCATTCAATAGTGTTATGTCATGGAGGACAGTTACGCTTTAAAGATTTTAGTTCCAACTTTAATCTATGGTCTTATCAGTAGAACACGGAAAAAAAACTAAACTGCACCTCTATTTTATAATATAATTCCTTTTATTGCATACTAGCTTTTGCCCTCGACGAGTCGTTTATCGCTGCTCCCTCGGGAACTCCAATTTTCGAGAATAAAAAGTATCCTATGTCCTTCCCCGGGACTCAAACTATATCTCCATACTAAATTGTATATATCTTAACTAAGAAATGATTGATTCCCCATACAAACTTCCACCTCCCCTTTTTAGCCCCTTAAGAGATGATTTCCGGAATAAAAAGTATCCTATGTCCTTCCCCGGGACTCAAACTATCTCCATACCAAATTTCATTTAAATCGGTTCTGCGGTTTAAACGTGAAAAGGTAACAGACACACAGACATGCAAAGTTACTTTCGCAATTATAACATTAGTAGGGATGACAGATTCGGGAGCTCTGTTAACGAAAAGGATAGACTATAATTGATTGTTGAATTTATGTGAACTACTTAAAAGGATATTAAAACACCTTAAAACTTTTTGGTTCATATATCATATGTATGTATGTATGTAAACTCTGGTGTAGGTATCATATCATAGAAGCTGCATCCACATTTGTTTATGTTTTCTCGAGGTTACGTGAACTCTTAGGTAAATTGGCTCTCGATTATCCGATCTTTAGATATAACATAAAGGCATAGAAAAATGATACCTCTTTTATTATCATCATTCAAGACCTATAGTGGGACATTGGATATTTGCCCGTGAAGGGAGTTAGACAAATGTTCTCCCCGACTCCTGGCTGCAGAGGTCTAGCAGTCGAGTTTATAAACCGCCCCTATACGGTTCGATTTGTCGCTTCGATCGATCGTCAAGAAAATCTTACGATCCATTTTTCGATGCGATATTGCCACACCGTAAATCCGTCGTCCGATGTTAAGATCGATACGATACGATCGTTACGATAAATGTAAAGGCTTGCCTTTTTGCTTCACTTGTTAAATGCAATAAAACTCTTGGCTAAATATGCTCCAAGCGATAAAATCAATTATAGTATTGTAATTATTAGTTTTTTCCTAAACACGGTCATAACCCTTATGACTGGTGCGCCTTTAATTGGCTTATCGAAGTCACGTAGACTTATTTCCAGTTCTAATAATGTAAGTAATACTCGTGTTGCATCAGGTTATAATTTGCTTTGGGATTAGTCTGTGGCGGCTGTAATTCCAATTATGAGTATAATTTAATTTTTATCCCCCATATTAGTAGAAGTAGTAGTAAGTAGGTACGGATATAGGGTATAGTCTTTATTTTTTGAACTGAGCTTATCTACTTAAAGAAGACAAAATTGAGTGGTTAACCGCAAAATAAGATAACGAGTATATCAAGTCTACTTCCACGGACAGTAGATTGAAAATACACTAAAAGAATGACTATACTTATATCCCGTTTTTCGGCGGGCTCCAGGCTATAAACTGGTGTTCCCTTGGTTTGCATACACTCATTTTATCGAATGTGTCGGTTCACCGAATTTCGTTTCATCGAAAGCTAATTTCTGCTGAAACCTTTTTGTTTTCAGGTTATCTTAAGCATGGGTAACGTAGGTTAGGTAAGGTTAGAACTGTGACCACCAAAAAATTATAACTCATGCATGTAGAAATGCCTGTCGATGAAATGAAAATTCGGCGAAGTAAAACAATCTATGAAATGAGTGTCATTGATTCAAGGGTAAACCATATAAACTATCTCTGTACTAAATTTCATGTCGGTTGTAGCGTTGTAGCGTAATGATGGAACAGACAAACTCACTGCATTTCTAATATTTGTAAGCAAGTAAGTGGCTCTATATTATTTAGCATAATTATTTTTCATCATAATGTATTGTTTTGTCTAAAATCGTTTGGTCGAGAACCCATTAAATCTTTTTTTTCCAGAATTATTATATAATTAACCTAACCTAACTAATCTACATGATAGATGTTTATTCAATTCTGTAATTTCAGCCTAAAAGAGTGTTAGGCGAAAAAAATGTATGCTTAACAATACATTATGAAGAAAAATAATTATGCGAAACCAGAGATTACCTCCACTAGATAGAGGTTATAGGGCGACTTGCGGTCACCACTCAGCTTTTGCAATGATAAATCGACCACGCCCCCCGCCGCACAGCCTCATCCAAGCTCGTGATCCATACGCACATCAAATAATCAAGACGTTAAAATCGATTTACACGAATAAAGCTGCCTTTCCATAGAAGCGGGGACGAGTGGTGCAGAGAGGAGCTGTGTAGGAATCGACCAATCACATTGGTTGTAATCCACATCTCGTCTCAGCTCCGTTTCAATGGAAACAGTCAAACGGAGACGAGATGTGGATTACAACCAATGTGATTGGTCGATTCCTACACAGCTCTCCGCACCGCTTGACTCCGCTTCTATGGAAAGGCAGTCTAAAAATGAGTTATTGCTGTGTGAAGTGGTGTGGGAAAAATTTCCGAACGTCAAATTCCAAGAAAGACCGCATAACATTTCACAGGTAACTTAAACTTATCATATAAATGTATATTTTATTCTGCCCGGCGGAGTTCATTTTACACTGGTCCATAAGAAGTGAAGTATGCATGTCCCTTTTCATCAAATGCAAATGACAATATAGTTCAATATACTCTTGCTTTCTGACGAAAGCACATGTCAGACTAGTGATGAGCTAGTGATTTTACCGATATCAATTCATTTAATTATAAGGAATAGAGATGTGCCGTTCTCGGAAACTTCCCTCATTTTGTTTGGGAAATATTCCTCGTCGAGAATGTTCTCCATACAAAATGAGGAAACTTCCCGAGAACGGCACATCTAGGCATCTCTAGAAACAATATGTGTTTATGTACTATTTTGATAAGAAAATTCAACTGGTAAAATAATAGATTATTTTTATATATTTAACATTGAATTGTTGTTTAAAAACTTATATGCTTTTGCTGTAGCTCTCACCGGTCTGCCATGAGCTAAAACGCGCGGTACCAGCTTAGACTGGAGCAGCAGTATTGAGTCAGTAGTTGCGTGATTCTAGCTTTAACTCCTGTTCTACATGGTATGTAATGGTATGTAATGCTTGGTTCACAAGGTCAATCTGAACCAAGCAAGAAGTCTGGCCCTGTGATCCAGTGCGATTCTTGAGAAAACTGTGCGCTTAATGCTAGTTGCGTCATCAGCAACGTTAAACTGCTTAACACCCAGCGCCACTTTAACATTAGCGATCTCTAAAATTTCGCCTACCCTGTGTGAAACAAACTGTTTATATGAACGCGCATCACTGCGAAGCCGACCAAGGATAGTCATGGAGTCGCACAAAAAGGTTCGACCTTAAATCTGTGGGCTTCGCAGATCGACATGGCGAGGCGAGAAGCTACGAGCGAACCTTGGAGCTCTAAACGAGGGATAGAAACTGGCTTTAGTGGTGAATCACGAACTTTATTACAGATAAAAGCGAGTTTCACATCACCATTCTTTTATGTTCGCCAATGTGCGACAGCAGAAAATACAGAAGCACTCGCGTCACAGAACACGTGAAGCTCGCCCTTGTCTACGACAGGCTCGCTCGGGCAGTAGCAGCGTGGAATTTGCAACAGAAACTGAAAATAAGTCTTTGAACCAAAGCTTCCACGCGTCTACATCGCTCTCTGAGAGTTCTTCGAGACCCTTGCGCCACGCATTCTTGAACATAATAGGAGAATTACGACTGGGTTGTAGATACGCATTACCTCGCGCTTGGTGAATTTTACCGGCAACACCTGTTCCCCGCTGAAATCGGTATTAAAACTGTTTGAATCTGTTACCGGCCATATTAAACCAAGCGTACGAACAGGCGCTGCTGGTCTACCAAGATCGACGTCGGCAGTGGCAGTCGTCGGTTGTATCGAGCTGTCCTTCGGCAACTAATTCAGTACTTCTGTGTAGTTCGAAGCCCAGCCGCACATCTCGAAACCCGCGTTCTGATGAATGGTGTAGATGTCGGCAGCTAGGCGAGCTGCTTCGTCTGCTGTGACCACGTCGCTACCTATGTGATCGTCCATATAATGATCGTGAACGATGGCGTGAGCTGCAACTGGATAGCTGTCCTGAAATTCAGCTGCGTTCTTATTTTTTATGTACAACGCTGTAAAGGGACTAGACGCGGCGCCGAACATCATAGATGCCATTCGGCAAATCTTAATAGACTCACTAGGGTTGTCACGTCAGAGAAAGCGCTGCGTGGTGCGATCTGCCTTAATAATTTTAAGATGCGGAAACATCTTGCGTGCGTCCGCAGTAATCGCGACTTTTCCTTCCCGAAAACGATATAAAATTCCTAGTAGGGGTTGAAGTAAGTCTGGGCTGGTCGACGGACTTCGCGGCGCAATCGTGAACGATGCATAATTTGTTGGGTTTATCCAGATTTACTACGCCGAAATGAGGCAGGTACCAAGTAGGCGATGGCAGTTGGCACTGCTAGTTTCGATGCTCAGTTCAGCGTAGCTGCGTAGCCCTTGCCAAACATATCATGCATGTTCTGACCATAGTATCCCGCGGCTTGACTCATCTTCTTCGCCAGAGATAGGCACCTAGATAAAGCAAGCTTGTAACTGTCAGAAATTACCAAATTATCCGACTTCCAGACCAGACCCACCTCAAACCTTATCATCTGGGAGGCGACGCCGTGTGTTCTAGAATTTGGACAGCGCGTTCATCGTCAGTGATTCATATGGACTCCAGCTTATATTGTTCTTTAATAAACTGCTCTAACATCTGTAGTAACTGAATGTAAATAACATGCAACACTTTCCCCTCCCTCTTCCATTTCGGGCTGCTGGCCATATACAAATTAATTAATTTCGCGTATTTGGCTTATGTTAGTTGAAGCGTGGGGGACCCCTGGGTTAATCAAGGGTAAAACAAACAGTCGGAACAGGAGTGATTGACGAATTCAACTAGCGCGGTAGCACTGCATCCAAAACCGAATAAACCGGAGCCTAAGGCAGTTTTAATTGCCACGAGTCCTTTCGCGCAGCTCTGGACACGTTGAGAAGCCAATTGTCAATCCCAATTAGAATTTTCACAACCTTTTGACGAGAACTATCCGAAGTCAAGGGCGTCGGAGCGTGCGTAAGGGTTTCTTTTTGTACGTCGTCGCGTGGCGCAAAACAAAGGGCGGCGCGCTGCACGACGCGGTCGGGTCGTCCTTGTTCTTCACATTTACTCGTGAGCGGCTGCAGCGCGCTCAAAGCTAAGATTATGCATAAGAACGTCATGTCATGATGAAAAGAACAACCGTCAATGCCACATTGTTTTTTTTTTCTTTGCAGTAATGAATTCTATGCCAACCTACTTTTACGTATCTGTGACAGACACGGTTCTTTTTAACAGTCTGCCACCTGTCATCAATTGACAATGACGCGAATATTTCGCAGTTTGCCAAATGATGCAATCTTTACTGACTGTATGAATTATCGCTTACGGTCACCGATGAATGCTTGGTCTGCAACACCGATCCCTGCTTAGCGTGCTGGCTATCAGCGACAGCATGCACCTATCCCTGGGTCACTTCGGATCCGTAGCGTGCGACGTAGTGGGCACTGTGGAAAAGTTGGGAATAGGTTGTAGGTCAACCTCTTGTGCTAGAAAGTCCGCGAATAACTGTAATTTAGAAAGTCCTGAAACTTCATGACGGCATGCGTAATCTAGAATCGCGGTCGTAACAGCACCGGGATTTTCGAGATAAGCACGTAAATAATCGGCTTGATTTAACAAGAGTGGCCACCTTGAGCAGCTCCACGAGCTCGGGCCGGCCGAGCGCGCGGTGTCGCTCAACGCACTTGTTTTCGCGTTAGATTGTCGGCAGAGGTGTGCCGGTCTTTCGTGTTCTCGTACATGCGCTTGAACGCTAACCACTCTAAACGAGATTTGCCATCAAAATGACGTACCTTTATTGCGGTTCGAAAAGATTTCAAGCAAGCTTCAAGCTTTAACTGGATCCCTCTGGCAATGCGGAGTCACCGCATTGCCAGAGGGATCTGTAGGGGGCGCAACCGTGTCGGCCGCGGCTTCACAAGGCTGTCCTTCCTCCGGCAAGGCTGCTGCTAGCTGAGCTGGTTCCCTGCGAACGCGATGGTATTTCGTTAGTGGCGGTACGTTGGGCTCTAACCCCGCGGCTTCGCGCTCGAGTTGTGTGCGACGTTGCTGGGCTGCTAATTCGCGCGCGGCGATCTCGCCCTACAGTTCGACGAGAGACAGCGAGAATTCATTTTAATGTAAAAGAGTAATCCCTTATAATTAACTTTATCGTACTTTTAAGAGCAAATTCATTTTAAACAGTCATCCAAACGTCCCCGTAACCGTATCATCACGTTCCAGGAGGGCCAGAACTGCGGCGGCGCGTACATCAAGCTGCTCTCCCGCGGGGTGAAGACGCGCGCGGACCTGCGCCAGTTCCACGACCAGACGCCGTACACCGTCATGTTCGGCCCGGACAAGTGCGGCAACGACAACAAGCTGCACTTCATCTTCCGCCACAAGAACCCCATCAACGGCAGCATTGAGGAGAAGCACAGCAAGAAGCCTTCGTGAGTTACCTTGAGTTAGAAGTTAGAACGTATTGGTCGAGTTCAAAGTTGGACATTATTAGCAAATAGTTAAGCGTAGGTACAGTCGAGGACAGAAATATGTTTACACTTTTGGACCTTATTACAATGGAACAAGGTGAAAAAGTGTAAACATCTTTCTGTCCTCGACTGTACATACATAAAACGAAAGCAAAAAAGTTCTGTTGTGCGACGAATAGTATCACATTTTAACTGTGTGAGTCAGCATGCCCAACTTTTTGAACTCCAACATATAAAGAGATGACCTAATGATGAGTGGTGGTAGGACCTTGTGCGTGGTCCCTCCAAATCGCTATATTTAACCAGTGCCGGAAGAGCCATTTAACAAAGTAAGCAATGATGCGAATTTGAGTATCCGAGCAGAGGGAAACCTAACGGTTTTTTAAAGTTTGTTTTCTTTAGTAATATTTATAAATACATTATTTATTTATTTCAATTCAATTTTATAGCCTTACAGTAAACACCAGGACGCTGTATAATTTAGGTACAAATACAATAGACTTTAGTATCTAGAGTTAAAAGCAGATGAAAAAGTGCACAAAATTAATTGTTTTGTTCGATTCCATCCATCGCCTCGCAATACCTCAGACACGACATACACTCCGCCATCGACTCGTAAACAAATCGCATTCAGGCGCTGATGACTAAAGATCGGCTGACGGGAGCAATTTATGTCGATTTCACGTCAAACGTAATGACTAGTATGGATATGTTAGGTATGGTTTAAATTAAAGTATAAAATTAAAATTAAAACTAAAACTCGACTACAAAAACAACCAACGACATCACGGTGCCTCTTATGCTATTTTTATTACTTTTATTACAAAATAATGGTACATTTCTTATAGAACAACATTTCTTTTCGAGATTTATGCATTAAAACCTCACATTTGATAAGAAACCAGGTAAATTTTTTACATTTTGCCTTAAAAGTCAAAAATGCGTACATTTATAATTCAAAAATCTTACTCAAACATTGATTAGAATCATATCTATAATATTCTTTAGTCGGAAAGTTGCTACCTGTCACCAACCATTAATAATAAGACTCGATAAAAAATCATACATTTTTAATACGTATATAAATTGTGCACGAAATTAAATAGAGTCATATCCATGTAATACTTTCGTCATCAAAGTGACATAAAATGCTACCGGTGGCCGATCACTACTGATGACAGATGCCCAGCAGGTCGCTTATAATAACTCTATTCTGTTTCCAGCCAACGCCTGGAGGACATCTACAAAGACAAAGAGCCCCACCTGTACACGCTGATCGTCCGGCCCGACAACACCTTCACCATCCTCATCGACAACAAGGAGGTCAACGAGGGCTCGCTGCTCGAGGACTTCACGCCGCCCGTCAACCCGCCGGAGGAAATCGACGACCCCAACGACAAGAAGCCCGAGGACTGGGACGAGAGGGAAAAGGTGGGTCCATAATCTCTAATTATTTGTGACGTTCTCAATATAAAGGGACCTTATGGAGGAAGGCAGTTACGCTCTTCTTATTCTTGTAACTATGGGTGAATCAACTTTTAAGGTACTCCTTTTCTTTTGCGGCACTATAACTTTCCTGGTGACTTATGATTAATAATAATTTATGAATATTGAAATCAGACCATCAAATTTACAGATCCCACACGTTAGACACCTCAAATATTTCTTAATTTTCGGAAAACCCTGGTAACTCTGGGGAAAATGCACATTTTTCATACAAAACCTGGGGACAATATCGTCCAACGTCCCCTGCGTTACCAACTACAAGGTGGGCCAAAAGAAGTCATCCGATGTTGTTTGACTCTCTTTTTTTTTCTAAATGAAAAACTTGGATTCTGTTTTTTTATTATATTAATTTAAACCTTTAGAATTTTATTGGTCAAGTCGAGAAGATTATATCGGCCAAATGGGCGCCGTCACAATTGATTGTCATACGGGCTCGTTTTATGGCATTTTTCATCACTTCGGCGAGAACTTCGGGCGACAGATTCTCGCACTCGTGTCGAATGTTGTCCTTGAGGGCTTCCAGAGTCTCGGGCTTGTTCACGTAAACACGGGACTTCAAAAAACCCCACAAAAAAAAGTCTGGAACGCTTAAATCGGGTGATCTTGCGGGCCAGTGCAAATCGCCAAAACGAGAGATGAGGCGACCCGGGAACGCCGCCTTCAGAATATCGGTTGTGGCTCGCGCAGTGTGTGCCGTTGCTCCGTCCTGTTGGAACCACATGTCGTTCGGTCCTAATTCGTCCAATTGCGGCAGAAAAAACTCGGTCAACATGGCCCTATAGCGCGCACCGTCCACTGTTGTCGTATGGCCAGCGGCATTCTCGAAAAAAAATGGCCCAATGACTCCTCCAGCGTGAACAGCGCACCATGCAGTCACTTTGAGCGGGTGTAATGGCTCCTCGTGCATCACTCGTGGATTTTCGGTGCCCCAGAAGCGATAGTTTTGCTTGTTCACGTACCCGCTGAGGTGGAAATGAGCCTCATCGCTCATTATGATTTTGGTCGAAAAATCGTCCACTTCTTCCTCGAGATTGAGAATGGCTTGGGCGTAGGTTACGCGCGTTTGGCGGTCGGCAGGCAGCTGCTGATGCACGGACTGGACTTTGTATGGGAACATGCGCAGGTCTTTGACCAAAATTCGCCTTAGGGACGTCCGTCTGATGGCTAATTGCGTGGCACGGCGTCTGGTTGATGTTTCCGCCGACAGCTCGACATCCTCGGCAACAGCGGCGATATTCTCGGCAGAACGGGCGCTCCGGGGCCGGCCACTCTTGGCAACGTCTCGTGTGGTCCCATACTCTTCAAGGTTGGTGGCCAAACGGCGCAGTGTTTGCGCAGTCGGTGTCTGACGGCCGGGGAATCGGCGACGGAATTCGCGCTGCGCCAACACCACAGACGAATTGTTACGCAAAAAAATAGACACGATTATTCCGCGTTCTTGGGGAGTGTATCGCTCCATGGCTTGTTCACTTGTATTTTGCATCTGTCAAGTCCACAAATGTCAAAACAGATTTGACATTGGCGACTTTGCAAAAATGAGAGCATCTTCCAATAGGGTGATTTCTTTTGGCCCACCTTGTATATTATTATTTAAAATTGTACCATTTTAGAACAACATTTTTTAAATGTTAGCCTATACATCTGATTTTATAAATGTGTAAGCCACGACGTTAGCAAATAAATGGTTTTTCTAAAAAAATAAAAATTGTGAAACATCTCGAAAAATGGGGAGTACCTTAAAAGTTGATTCACCCCTATACGAATACTATGGTAACAATTATAAAAACGGCGTAACCGCCGGCCTCCATAAGGTCCATTTATATTGAGAACGTCACATTTAAGCTCTTGCACACCTAAGAGCGGTTTCAGACCAGCGTTTTAAACGCGCGTATATGCTCGTTTTCGGAAGTGCGTGTAGGCGCGTATAAGCGCACCTAAAGTCACACGCGAAAGTCGTACGAGCGTTGACACGCTTATAAGCTCCTACAAGCGCGAGTCGCGAAAGACGCCTCCCAGCGCGCTACTGACTGCCCCACCGATTCGAACGAACACGCAGTAATAAGCGCGTGTACGCGCGTTCGGTTTTTTAAGCGCGAAATGAGCGCGCGTGAAAGCGCGTATGCTGAAACGAGCTTATACGCGCAGAATAAAACGCTAGTCTGAAAGCGCCCTAAGGCGGCGTCACTGCGCGTGCGAGCGGCGGGAGCATGAACTTCTCAATTCTTCGTCGGAATATTTTTATAAATTATATTTGTATGATTTCCTCATGATCGAAATGAAAAGTAGAAGTGTTTTAACTCAAGACAAAGTCACCATTTATTTCACACTCGAAATATCTCGAGTCAAATGGGTGCCTTTCATCTCTTGTATTGTATAAGCCCGCTCATTGCCGTAATAAGACAACTTGATTCCCCAAACATCCATAAGTAAACTAGTTCGATGTGAAAAAAAAAAATCTTAATTTGCTTATGGGCTAATCCGGCACTGCCCGCGCATGATATTCTCTAACGATGAGTGTTCACACATCGCCCCAAAAATAATGTAATGATATTTCATATTCTGGCAGCAATAAATCAACACATTGCTTACAAACTAGTCTGCTTATAACATACTAGAAAAGTATAGCAGACACTGTTCAGTTCGCCCTTGTAAATTTGGGGGAAATATCGTTTGCGGGTTTTAACTCGATCACAGCGCCATCTAGAGGAAAATTGGGTAAACTTAGGAAGGGTTTTTTCAAACATTGTTCCTCCGTTAATAAATTCTAGAATGGGCTACGCATTTTTACCTGTGTATTATATTATATGTGTATGTATTGGGTACAAAATGTACACAGGGTGGCCACTTTATGGAAAACCAAGAAAAGTCAGGGAAATTCGTTGGTCAGGGAAAAGCCGGGGAAATGTCAAGGAAATTTGGGAAAGGTCAAGGAAAAAATACATTACTTACTAAAACTATAACTTGCATTTCGTCTATTGAGGGGAAAAACTCACTAAGTAGGTACACTTTGTAAAAAAATACATTTATTCACTGCACTGTGGTTCCTCCCATCGTTGTAACATACAATTCCAAACTACGAAAAAGTATAAATTATGTAATTGCAATTTACTAAATAAAAAATAAAAAATATCGGTGAATTTTAATAATAAAATATATTTGGAGAGTCTTTATTAAAATGTAAAGCTAGGGTGAATAGGCATCTTCTGGGTGAGCTCGCTACAGCGTAGACTGAATCTTCGTCCTCCAAGGGCGGGAGTTGGTCAAGAGCAAACCCATTATCAATAAATAAATAATAAATATGTATAAATCCTCGAAAGGCATCAAAATCCTATTACTAGATTTTGAGAAAAAAATATTTTGTAAAAAATCTCTAGATTTCGATTCCATAGAAAATGTTATGGGGAAAAAAATTTCATACTTTCCGTGCGGTGTACTTTTATATTTAATATAAAATAATTATGTGACATTTTTATTTTATATTTGCTTGGATGATCAGGGATAAAACCGAAAAAGTGCCTGTAAAACCGGGAAGTCAGGGAAATTCAAATGTTAAAAGTGGTCACCCTGTGTACAGAGCAATAAATAGCTCTTAAGACGGTTTTCGGGATTGCACTTTTCTATCATACGTTTTATGCAAGTCTAACCGGTTGTACCTTAATCCGAATGTATTTTAAGGAGCTCTCGCACTGCATGCATCTTTGTTCCCCCATAGAAGCTAAACGGGCCGGCCCAATTTGACAAGGTGTCGTTAGATTCGTTTTAATACCGCGAGTGTCAAAGTCACTTTAGTTTAAAAAAATACGACGGATTTAAATGCTTATAATGGGCGTCAAGTTAAACACGCTTTTATTGGTTCCACACGTAATTAACGACGTAATCAAATCTTGGAAGTTGATTACTTCTGATTGTCAGAATGATTTGAAATTTTGCATACTCACGTAATTTCGGGAATAATGATACGGTACCATCGAGCTGGTATGATGATGATAGGAACTCTTAAATGGTTAGAAGCAGGGTCTTCGAGTTAGGACACGTTTGGCTCGTTTTTTAATGCCGTTACTTCACTTGGCTGATATTTGTCAAATCGATACGTCAAATGTTAGAGATGCAAGATCAATATAATAGCGACTTAGTTATCAGTGATGCAAGTACTAGTAGGGACTAGTAGGGGGGTAGGAAACCACTGAGGCGACGCTTTGTATCTTCGAGACAACCGGCGCTCTTGAGCTCTAGTATCGGAGTATCGGCAGCTGTGGAGCCTCGTGTGTGACCAGGCTCTGTTCCCCGCAGATCGTGGACCCGGCGGCGACGAAGCCCGAGGACTGGGATGAGGACGCGCCGGCGCAGATACCGGACTCCAGCGCAGTCAAGCCGGACGGCTGGCGGGACGACCAGCCCGAGATGGTGCCAGGTTGGTGTTTGTTTTTTTATTTTATTTCTAAGCTTCCTCACCCAAAGAGTGCCTAATGGGGACCCTATTACTAAGACTACACTGTCTGTCCGTCCATCTGTCCTCACTTTGAACCGTAAAAGATAGCTCGTTATTTTTTTGCAGAATATGTGATATAACAGCGAATTTCATAACAAATAATAATAAAAAATAATAGTGAGTCCCCATACAAGAAACGTTTTATTTTTTCAACGTTTTTTTGTATCTGTTCTATTGTAAAAACGGTAATACATACAAGCGTAAAATTTGGTATGAATATAGAACAAAGCCTATAGAATTACAACAAATACTAAAAACTGGCCAAATGTGTGTGTGTGTTCAGTGCGCGAGCCCGACTCGCGCTTGACCGGTTTTTAACTGAAACATATCACGGCGGCTGTAGCGACGTAAGGGCCTGGCCACGCCTGCGCGACCGGCTGAGAGGCGAGCGAATTATCTAATACATTGCGTGTAATTTCAATTAACCGTTGCGCAGTGAGCGTCTCGACCGCGCAATGAAGAGAGAATTCGCTCGCCGCCGCCGCTCAGTCGTGGCGAGGCCGTAAACGATGCGCGGTTAAGTAATCGTCGGTGATACTCCCAACTAACAAATTTAATTGGTTGTAAAATGCACCTTACTGATTTACTTTGTAAGCTGCATTTTGCCATTGAATTTGTTAGCTACGCGGTATTGAAATCAGGGACCGGCCCGCTATCCCTTTCAATGGGTTTTTCATAAGGATTAACTTACCAAACCCTCTGCCCGTCAAAACCCTTTAAATGTGCTTTTAAAGCGCTATTTCCAAACGATAGCCCATTCTATTAAGCGCTAACCAATACCCTAACTAAACCCTTTAAAAAGGGTTACTAGTGAATACGCAATTTCAGACCTTTTGTAGACTTCATAAAACGCATGTTACCTTGCGTCCCGTTCGAAGCAAGTAAATGACAGCCCATTCAACTAAGCGCTAACCCAATACCCTTATAAAACCCTTATTAGTATACACGTATTACACGTTACCGACGACTACCCTTATCGTTGGCTTCTTCATTCGATAAGGGAAAGTCAATCGTATGGGTTGCCAATTGGAATGGGTGAGCAAATCCACTGGGCTAGCTATTTCAAAGGGAAGCCCTTTGAAAGGCTTTTCCCGATGAAAGGGTTGTCCGGTCCCTGATTGAATTATCATCGACGTAATGTATTTCATGTTGTACCATATGACCGTCAGACCCGACCGCGACGAAGCCCGACGACTGGGACGAGGAGATGGACGGGGACTGGGAGGCGCCGCTCGTGGACAACCCGCTGTGCGCCGCGGGCTGCGGCCAGTGGCGCCCGCCCACCGTGCCCAACCCCGCCTACAAGGTCACTAGCTGCTTTACTATGCTGTTACAACACCAATGTTTCTATATTTGTAATCACGTTCAAGAAAACGGATCAAAGTTTTGCACGCGCAATTTGGTTCGTAATTTCGCCGCCGCCGCCGCCGTCTGAATATCCTAATATCGAACTGCAGTTATGTAAAAAAGGAACCCTTATGGTGAGACTTCATTGTCTGTCTGTCTGTCCGTCCGTCCGTATGTCACAGCAGTTTTTCTCAGCAACTACAGATGCTATCAACTTGAAATTTGGCATAGTTGTTTAAATTGCTTGCCCGCATCTATTTATAGTAATAAATTAATTTTATAAATGAATGAAATGGGGTCTAGGAATGGGGGGTTGAAAAATGAAAGTGATTTGATTATAGCGAATATGATGTCATATGAAAGGACTTGTCCTGTCCCGCAGGTGAAATTATTCGACGATCTAGTCTCTTCAGATTATGATAAAGTACAAAAAAATAAGCAAGAAAAAATACAAAAAGTTGTCAACATTTTTGACCTACCGGTGCGTCAGCGGGAGAAGACATTTCAAAACTATTTTTTTTATATAATTTTCCATGACGTACTTTTAGATTTATAGCCAAAAATGTACAAAAAATTACTTCTCTCCCCCCCTTATCTCCGAAAAATCTGAAAAATTCCCGACGTATAGCTAATAATTTATATTTTACGGAAAAATTTACAGTTCTTAAGAAATAACAAACACTTTGAAAATTTGTGTTTAAGTTAGGCAACTCGAAATAGACCTTATTGCATACGAATTAAAGTACATTAAAAGGTATATTTTTGAACTACGGACTTAAATACGGAACTCTCGGTGCGTGAATCCGACTCGCACTTGACCGCTTTTTTTGTTTTCAATTTATTTATTTTTTGCTAAACCTTATGTTTTTGTATAGAAATCGATGATAATTCAGTTTCGACCCGAGCTATGCCCGGTCTCCTAGATAACAAAATAACATAGTAAATAGTATAGCATAACAAAATGTCAATGGTAACTCCTCGTGTGCAGGGCATCTGGCGCGCGCCGCTGATCCCCAACCCCAACTACAGGGGCAAGTGGGCGCCGCGCAAGATCCGCAACCCCGACTACTTCAGGGACGACCACCCCTTCCGCATGACGCCCATCGTGAGTACACTTGTAGCAACTAGCGACATCTAGCGACAACACGTAGCAAGTAGAAGACAACTATCTACGGGCAGCGCCACCAGCGAGAAACAGCGTAACTAATGTTCTACATCGCGCTATCGAAGTTTCTCCAGTTAAGTTGCATACGAGTATATACAACTTCCAACTTCATCCGAACGGACTTCGGTCCCCAGGCACAACATCCGCCTGGAGAGAGATCTCTATTAGCCTCTCTGCTACATTAGTGACCCCGGCGTGATGCGTCATCTAGTTGGTAGTGACTCTGCTTACGAAGCTAGCGGCCCTGGATTCGAATCCCGGTATGGACAAATATTTGTGTGATGAACGCGAGTGTTTCTGAGTCATGGATTTTTTCTACGTATTTAAGTGTGTATTTCTCTATATAAGTATGTTTATCGTTGTCTAGTACACATAGTACAAGTCTAGTGTTTAGTTTAGGACTTGGTTAATTTGTGTGAGATTGCCCTGATTATATCCTGTCAGTGGTGACCAGATAATTAGGGACGCTTGTGTTTTTTCCTTATCTTCAAATATCACTTACCGAAATTGACCACCAATCGAAAAGTACTCGACCAATTTTATTGTTATTTACAATTAACTTAGGCCATTAACTGGGGTTTATACTGAAGTAAAATTCATTTCTATTAAAAACGGCCCTTTTAATTTATACGGATTTAAATACAGGGTGCTGACGCATCCATACAATATTTTTCACCATTATTATGAACGCGGAAGATTACTTTTTATTAATCCTTCTAAAATTACGTTTTGAACAGACATTAATTATACATAACATGTAACCTTACTTTTTTAGTTAACGATGAGTGTAATTCACGATAAAATTGGTCGAAAACTTTTTGATTTTTGGTCAATTTCGGTAAGTGATATTTGAAGGCAATACGGTATTTGACTGACTGGTCAAATCAGCAACTTTTATTGAAACGTCATAACGATCCGGTAGTATGAGTTAGTATGAAAATACTCGCATGTGACGTCACAATTTTCAATGTTTAAACCGCTTCCTTTATTTAGGTTTGTTGAATTAAAAATCGTCTGAATTCCAAAAATAAGCGATAGCTTGGTTTTTCCGTGTTATTTTCGAAAGATTGATTTAGTGGTAGTGTAAAATAATTTATTTTGACATTATTCAATTACCGTATTGTATGGGAAAAACAAGCGTTCCTAATTATCTGGCATGACTGTAATATAAACTATCTGAAAATAAAATATTGTTTGATTTAATATATTTAAAATAGTATTTGTTTGATTTGTCCTTAGCACGCCGTGGGCTTCGAGCTGTGGTCCATGTCGCCCGCGCTGCTGTTCGACAACGTGATCGTGACGGACGACCCCGCCGCGGCGGCGGCCTGGGCGCAGCTCACCTTCGCGCCCAAGCGCGCCAAGCTGCAGCGCGACTCGGTCAGTCCACGTTCTACGTACACGGCGATCTGACGTTTCTCTCACTAGTACAGGGCGATTCACAACACCTGTCACGAATGGATCGGACAAGTGAATGTAAATTTACATATGTGTAAAATGGCTAGTGCACTACTATTGGACAATTAGTGCCAACATGAAAAAATTACACTGACGTGACGCTAACGCATCGCCATTTATTTTTCGTATTTTATAAATAATAATTCAGCCTATACACGTCCCACTGCTGGGCACAGGCCTGCACTCACAATGAGAGGGTTTGGGCTATAGTTCCCACGCGAGCCCAGTGCGGTTTGGGAACTTCGCACACACCGTCAAATTGCTTTGCAGGTGTGTGCAGGTTTCCTCACGATGTTTTCCTCACGATGTTTTCCTTCACCGTAAAGCTCATGGTAAATTTACAAATTTTATTTCGCACATAAATTCCGAAAAACTTAAGAGGTGCGAGCCCGGGTTCGAACCCACGACCCTCGGTTTAAGAGTCGGCAGGTCAAACCATTAGGCTACCACGGCTTTTTTTCTTTAACTTTATTTATTTATGTATTATTATCCACTCATTGCGTTTCAGACACTTTACATCAGTACCTACCTATATTTTTGTCGGTAAATACCACATCACTATTTATGAGTTGTAAAAAACAGGCAACACATGAAATGTCATTTTAGTCTACGGAATAAAAAAAATAGACTTTTAATGACATTACTTTCGTTCGTTCCAATCGTGCCGGCTCTTGTGAATCGACATCTAATCTGCGAGCGACTGATGCTCCATCCACCGTGATACGAGCGGCTATAATACTAAGGCTATTGTTTCACTTCTTATACAAATTGCAGAAGTCGACTAACTTGTGTCCGGCGCACCGATTTCTACACGATTGAATATCGTCATATTACTTGTATCTGTGATTTTTTCATGCGGTTGGTAATTTAATTTAACCAATTATAATTTATGATGCGATCAGTTTACTAACCGCAAAAATTGCAGATACCAGTTTGAGACAGTAACGCGACGATATGGTACGGACCGCACTAATGTTCGATCGTCTGTGAATACTCTTAGCAACTGGCCGGAAGAAGCGTCAAATAGGGACTCATGAAGATAATGGGGAGTGGTCTTTACTCAGCAGTGGCACACAAAATGTAGGCTAAAAATTAAAGTCATGGTGACAATGGTTAAAACTAGGGCTTCCAATGCCGCAGCCTATCTTCAATCTCGGTACCCGCGGGACTGATTATTTTCAATCCCGCGGGATGCCGCATAGAAATGAATACCAATACAATACCAATGAATTAATAAATATATAAGTTAGCCTAGTTGGTAGTGACCCTGCCTACGAAGCTAGCGGTCCCGGGTTCGAATCCCGGTATGGACAAATATTTGTGTGATGAGCGCGAGTATTTGTTCCTGAGTCATGGATGTTTTCTAAATATTTAAGTATGTATTTCTCTATATAAGTATGTTTATCGTTGTCTAGTACCCATAGTACAAGCCTAGAGCTTAGTTTGGGACTAGGTCAATTTGTGTGAGATTGTCCCTGATATTTATTTATTATTATTTATTTATATCGCACCCCCAGTACAACACTGCACTAAGTCAAAATATTTCATGTTTTCAGAATCGACGAAAAACCGTTATCTCATGTTATATCGAAGTGATTGCAATATATAAGTCGATTTTGTAATTTATCGACATAATACAGTGTTGTACTGGGGGTTCGATATATAAGGTAAATAACACAACGAAGTAATCAACATAACATTACTTTTATTAAGGTTCTACTACTATTAAGAGATCAATAAAATGCATTTTTATAGAGATCAAAAATATTGGAAAATTAACAAAATCATAACATACAATTGAAACAAAAACCAAGAACATTTTCAACTTAATGTTGACAAAACTAATTAAATCGGTCCCGCAAATCCCGGGGGATCCCGCGCTCGTAATCCCGCAACAAGCGGCACTGGAAAATAGCGCGGGATCTCGGAATACCGGGATTGGAAGCCCTGGTCAAAACGAATGTTGGGCCGTAGCGGTCGTGGTGGGGCCGCGCACTGCGCGCCATGAACTACCGGCCCGGCTACTGGGCGCTCTACGCCGCCTACGTGGCCGTCCCGGTCGCCGCCTATGTCGCCTTCCTGCTGCACACGGCGCGCCAGGTCTACTGCTCCTAGACTACTACTAGTACAGTGGTGCTAGACTCATGCGGCTAGGCTAGGGTATCACGGGAGTTCATCATTTGTTTTATTGTATTGCGGGTATTTGTTAAGACACTAGTATTTGCTAAGAATGTTATATTACGTTGGTGATTTGTGAGCGTGTTTTGCAGTGAAGCTATATTTAGAATAGTAGATTGTGTCACAAGCAATATTTTATAGCTCGAATATATAAGTCGAAGCCAAAGCAAAGGAAATTTTTCAAAGTAGAATACAAATACCGACTAAATGGGGGTCATATCAATAGGTATTGAAGTCCCCCATCGTTTGATTTACGATGATCCACTCCCCCCGTTACACTCTGTATAAGTCAACTTTTCTCTTAAGGTGCATCCACATTATACAATTTGATTAGCAATTGAATTGACAATCTAATTGTCCGTCCACACGTACATTGACGCTCGTGAATTTTAGTTATATTTCGTTTCGAGTGGATGACCTTCAATTTCATATTCTAACCATCCACACTACATAATTCGATTGCCAATCTATTCAAATTGATAGTAAAATTGTATCGTGCGAATGCCCCATTAATTTGAATTATGCGGCGTTCGGGAGGATCGCTCCATTCATTATCATATCTCCTTGCCCTTGTCCCAATCATTTGGTGTCGGGCGGTAATGTTTATCTTGTGACACAATCTGGTATCAGCGTGTCCCCATGTAGCCCCTGGTAGCGCTAGCTAGAACAACGGCGTTTGTGTTAGGACTCGGTGGTGGACCGCGCGCTGGCGTGGCTGGGCGCGCACCCGTGGGCGTGGGGCGGCGCGCTCGTGCTGGCCGTGGCCGCCGCCGGCCTGCTCGCCGCGCTCTGCTGCTCCGGGACCAAGGTCAGTCACTCTCACTCCACTCGCAGTAGCTGTAGCTGACCGAGGGACAACCAGGATTGACTGACTATTGGATATTAACAGGACTGTGAACCAACTGCAACATCTAGCCTTTTCATACAAACGGCGATAACGTCTTTCACCCCCTAAACGTTAACCGAATTCGACCAATTTTTGATATGTGCTCAGTCGGAACAAAAACTATGTCCGTACGTTTCGTTTTTTTAAATATTGATTAGTTATAAAGAGATTATGGCTGTAATTACTTTTGTACGAAAACATTAAAATGGAATAAATCGATATTTATTAATAATATTGAAAAAAAACGTAACGTACGCACATAGTTTTTGTTCCGACTGACACCGTATAAAAAATTAGTCGAAATTTGTTAAAATTTAGGGGGTGGAAAACGTTATCGCCGTTTGTATGGAAAGCCGTCACCTCACAATCCTCTTAACATTTTTCAATGCCACAGTCTACAAGTCACGTCAACGCCCAACTGCATTGTGACCAGAGGTCAGAATAGACAGTGCTAATTTACTTAAACCTAAGTCGTACGTCACATTTTCAGCGAAGTTAGACCAGCCTAAGACGGACCCACGGTGCTTTCACTTCCAACAATCCGTTTTGTATCAACGCCAATGTCTATTTTTAGTTTCGTCAATTTGCACTAGATGGCGATATTTAGAAAGGCTATCAGGTTCTGGTATCACCAATTGTTTTTTTGTAATGGTAATACTGATACATGTTTCAAATGTGTGCTCCATTCAACGCTGGTATTGGTACGTGTGATTATTGATCCTTGATGTTATAGGTATGGTAATAGATGGTCCTAATAGTAGTTACGGGAATTTGCGTTAGATGGCGTTGTGCCGTTGAATATAGTGATATATCTATCCTCCTATATATAATGTACTCTGTGGACGGACCTAACCAGCCTTCTTGTTACGGGTGGAAATGCATCACGCATCGTCCCCACACCGAACCAGCTAGACATGACCTCAATAAAAGTCGCAAGGTTTTCAAGATATTTCCAGTTGAAAGTTGAAATTGGCAAAACCTTAAACTTAGAGGCTGGTTCGGTGCATCTTGGGCTGGTCTACCTCCGGTGTTAATGTGACGTACGACTTATGGGACATCCCCTGTGTATACAGTAGTGGCCAGATAATTAGGAACGCTTGTGTTTTTCCCATACAATTGCCGTCAAATATGTCTTACCGAAATTGACCACCGTAAGTTATACTCTCTTCAGATTTCGATTAAAACCGAAAAATTAATGAAAAAAAAAATACAAAAAGATATTCAAAAACTTGTTGATTTAGCAATTAAAACCGCCAGTGACATAACTATCATAGAGCGGCAATCACTACCAATGTTACAGCAGGACGCAAATAATATGGCGCGCGGGTTGAGCAATAATAAACTTTTGGTCGACGGCGTAAGCACTGACGCTCGCCATATTAATCGTGTAATGCTATAAAATGCAGATGTCCATTAGTTAAAGCCTGCTTACTCATACCCACACATCGCTAACTCGTGGCATTAAGGTAGCACATGACAGATTAGTGATGAGACAAGTTTTCTAAGTGTCTTTTCAGATAAGGTAAAATAATAAATTAATATTTCCTACATGGTCTTAACATATGATGAAGTAGGTTTGATCACTAGTTTAAAAACATCAATGTTAATATTATGATATTGTCATTCATTTAATAATTATTACGAGACGTGTCGCGAAACTTGGAATTTTTTCAAATAACGGAGGAAATCTTTAGAGAGCATTCAGAACTCCTACTACGAGGTGACAAGGTAAAATGCACCCGTTGCGATGTTTATATAGTTTGCAAGACATTTAATATGAACAAGCGTGTGAAGTCTTGAACTTGTAAAAATTTAGAACAATTATTAATTGTTTATCACGAATGTCATATATTAAATGATTGAAAATACTTTTTTTCTAATCGGTTTCCTTTTCTCAACTCGTACAGGAAGAACATTGTCACGTCACTAGTCTGTTAATAACTGTCAAGTGCTACCTAAATGCCACGAGTTAGCGATGTGTACTCATACCATCATGTGTGCGCGTTTTGCCTTCACCATGATATAGAAAACAGCATAACACATATTAATTAACAATTAATTTGCGAGTGCAGGGCTCTGAAGAGGACCTGAAGAAAACTGACGGCGTGACGGAGGACGACCCCGCGCCGGAGGAGCGCGCGCCGCGCAGCAAGTCGGCGCTCGACGCGCGGCCCGCGCCCGCGCCGCAGCCCGAGCAGGAGCCCGAGCAGGAGCCCGAGCTGGAGCCCGAGAACGAGCCCGCGCCCGAGCCCGACACCGCCGAGGTCAGAATAATTCCTTATCCCCATGTATCGTAATTCCTTTCCTTTTTTATCCAGCTGTTCAAGCTGTGCGTTGTCGAAAAAATGTCGTTGTCAAAATGTTGCACGTCGACCCAACGGTGACGGATCAGCGTGCGCTACGGGTATGCGCTGATATCAAACCTCTTTGAGCGCATGCGTTATTGCATGCGCTGTGGTTGCAGAGGCATGCGTCAGAGCAAAGCGCCAGTTGAACATGAAAGCGCTCAGGTGTAGACATAGCTAAAGAGATGAATTTCTGTGTCAAATTTCATACAAATTTTCAAAAAAAAATCATTTAATTCGTTTCATTTGGTTTTTAATATTAGTAGTACAGCGTAATATCAGAAGGATTATTTATGACTATTTATGTCAAATTATTTAATTATAAATTTCTATTGCGCTTTTAAAGATTTTTTTTGAATTAATGTATATCGTTTTATTTGTTTTTACAGAAAACCCCTCTAGTCGACACGGACGGCGCCGGCGACGGGCAGCGGAAACGGAAGCCCCGCAAGGAGTGAGGACGAGCGCTGCGAGCGAGGCGCGGGGCGGCGACGAGGGGCACGCCGACATAGTTATGGTTTACGTTTCAATCGTCATGGGAATACGCGTGGAATATAAACTAGGCCCTGTTGATGGCTGATAGGTCTAAAAGTTAATGTTAGATTGGATTGGTCTATAATCGTTGATCCACGCGATTCATCAACAATTTATCGATAGAAAAGTAAAACCAGATTAGTAGAACTCGGCTGTCTATTGCTGTCACACTCTCTCAAACTCTCAGAGAGAGTGACAGCGATAGACAATCTAGTACTATTAAAGGTCTCCCCACATCTATCGACGTGGAATCGGCCTTAAAAAAAGCTTTGTCCATGCAATAAAAGCGAAAAAGACGAGCTAATACTCTGATTTATCTACCTTTCATTTTGCCCAACCTTGTCACTTATCATTATTATATTGATCGCCGGGTTCAATACAAAATTTTCATGGAAAAGTTTTAATTTATTTATTTAAATTCTCTAATTAACACTAACAGTCATGCTACACGTATTAATTATAAATGAGAAATTAGAATACATATACGGTACCAATCTAAGCCAAAAAGTGTCCTAGGGCAACCTATACAACCTTAGATACTTGTTAGAGTCATTGTCATTTTTATTTAAATCGTATCTTGCTTAATTTTGCTTAATATATCCCATTTTGGAGTGAGGTCCTATTCGCTCGGCTGTTGTTTTTGTTCTATGACCGGTTATCTAGATTTGTTGATCGATGAAGTATATGCAAAATGTACTTGGTTATTGTTCTTAGATGACCTATCAGCCGTCAATAGATGGAAATGGGACCAAAACGCAAAGGTCAGTAGGAGCTGTTTATTGATGACGCATTGATCTAATACCAAACTTATCGTAGGTAATATTGCTGATGTCTCGTCGCTTTCAAGGATATGTGTCACTAATTCTGTGTGTAGATTGTTAACGTCTTGTAGTCACCCCATTTAAATTAACAGTTACAGAATCCATGTTGTTTACCAACCTCTTTATGGCCACTGTACACGTTGCGCCATGTTGAGCCAGCATGCACCAAGTCGCTGTTTATCGAATGCCAAGATCCTTTGATGTTTGCACGAAAAACCGACATTAGGTTAGACGGCCAATGTTGGTCGCCAACTAACTACCAACATACGCCAGTTAGATGGCCCAGCACCTTGGCCCAATATGTACGGCGGCCTTTAAAGAAGGTACGTTTACATCGAATTCTAAATTGAAAATTCAGTTTACTAACACTCTCCAGTTGAGACGTTCACGATGTTTAGTCGAAAACCATTACTTATCACATATATTAAAAATCCGTTGTATTTTTCTGCCAAAGAACATTTTGGCGTGTTGTTTTTGTTGTGCCGATTATGTGAACAAAACGTTTGGACTAAAAGTATTAGTTTGTTTTCTATGTTTACTTAGATTTACGAATAATATCTTAATTGTAAATTAATTTAGTTATACTAATGGTAGAATTCGGAAGGTGGCGTCGAATAAGGGTCTCTACACTGTCGACGCGGAATCGGCTTAAGCCGGTAATAAAAGCTTTATGTCCATGCAATAAGAGCGAAAAGACTATGTATAATGTTAAGTCTAAGTCCCGATTCTAACAGTGGACATCTTTCAGAACTATCACTTTTAAATTAAAGGGCACTGGGTAAATTTGTTTGAAGATTGTTGTCATTTTTTTTTCAGCGGCCACGGATGATTCTTATGTAATTGTTTAGAGGACCTCTAAATACACATGAATGTATATCATTTAAATCGCTAAATAATATCGGAACCGAGATATTGAAGATTTGTTTCAATAGGTCATCGATACACAAACACATTTATTGTTCAGGTTTGCTCACTTCCCCATGTGAAGCTAAGATAATATAATTGAAAATATCTCGGCTCCGACGCACTTTAGATTATTATATTATATGACAACATATGTTTATTTTGAACGGATCTATCCTAAGCTACCACTTGTATGACTGACCACTCACTTAATGACAGCATTTCTACTCAAACCCTCTTTAATATCTCATTTGTGCCACTTATAAGAATAATTTTAATTTCATGGTAATTTCATTATTTTTTTGCTCGTTTTTTACTGTCATTGCTGAGTTAATTACATAAAGATATTTGTATTATTTTTGTAAAATGGCGCCACCTAGCGGCTTTTATCAATAGTAGACTTAATAACCTCTGGGTGCATTTTTAAATTTATCGTTTAATTTAACTATGACGGGGTTTCATATAGTATTTGTACGATATAATAGGAAATGATTTACTTCACATGTATAAGAGAAATATATATTATAATATAATACTATGAATAAAGTTACTGTTAGGTCATGCTCTTAGGGTACTATCTCGATGTATGAATTAATAAACTTGTATTTTTGTACATAAGTACAAATATGTAATAGTTAATTGTGTGCGTGTGTATAATAAGTTGAATAAGAACAACAGACGTGTAGGAACGAGTATTGAAGCTTGACGATAATGTCGAAAGGAGTTATGTAACTGCCTATGAATTACCATCTAAAGAAGCGTTACACTCGTACAATTCTGCCTTAAAATATGGCCACGGTATTTACGAACGAAATGACACTTGATTGTTGTTCCCTGTCGTGGCAGTGTAATTTCCACATCGTTTAAACAGGACGTCACGTTTTTTGCATTTGTTTTTCTCGCGTGACGGGACGCGTGCGTTCGTTACGAGTGATCGGTTGGCACTAAAGCCAAAGACGGTAATTACCTTCTGTAGTAAATTGAACTATATTTTTAATGAAATATCAGTTCTATGAACTATTGGACATTCCTCCAAACGATGTCCGACGAAGTAATTTTGTCACTGTATAAATAAATAAAACGGAACACGAAAAAAACGCTAATTTCATCCTTACGTCATAGTCACTCGGGTATTTGTCGCTGTCAACCGTGACGGATATATCCGTCGTTGGGGTTGAAAAGGTTAATTGGGTGTTAGAAAAATTTCTTAATTTGATTTAACAATAGTTCAGCTTCCTATATTAACAATATTTCTTATATTTTATGTCAATGGTTATTCACTTGCATTATTGTACACAACTTGATATAATTTCGTTGCACCGGAATGAAGTACACTCTTAGAATGTCCTTCGGGTTCGGGTAACATCGGTTAGTTAGAGTAATACATACCCGAAGGCTGGTTGTAAGAACTATCGCGGTGTAATACTGTTTAGATTTGCTATTATTATGAATTATGTGCGAGATGGTGTGATGAAATCAGCTGGGATCTATCTAGGCGGGTAGGCAGCGTTGAGTAGTACTTACTTATTTATTTATTTATTTATTATTTAAATACATTTGTACCTTAACAGCTAAAGCCAACACAGCACAAACTTACAAACATGATGGTTACGTTTACTCTATCGTGCTCTCAGGCATCTCCCTTTCTATCGCTCTCTTGCACTCTATCATCAGACGCCCAATCGGATTCGCAAACAGATCACACTGCGGCACTGCCTCGAGCATGGAATTGAGCAGCGCAAGCGCGCGCGCAATGGGCGCCTGCGCGTGCTTTCGCGTGCGCGCCGCCGGCACCGCTAGTAGCGGGTGCCTTCTGGCTCCAATGATATGGAAACGTTCTTCCTTACCGACATTGGAGATTGGCTTTAGATTCTGTTCTCTGTATACGACTGCATAAAAAAACCAATCGATGGCAAATGGATGGATAGATTGAAAAGATACCCTTACAGGGTGCCATGTACCTGCCAACACATTGTACTCTCAACATCTTGCAATACTGTATTGTACATGAAACAATGAATAAATAAATAAGTAAATAGATTACACACAAAAGCGTCAAACGATAAAATCGGTCGTTCAAATACGCCAAGAGAAAACATACATACATACCGGACATGTAATTAAATTGTTTGAAGTTGATTAATAACAAGAGGCTATGATAATTTTATATGACGGATAGTCGGTTAATAACTGAAATTGAAGTTATTGAAATTGAAATTGTCAACCTTAATTCATACATGCTCGGGTTTATTTTGCGTTGTCAACCATGACGGATATTTCCGTCAATGGCGCTGAAAAGGTTAACCGCCTTAGATCCATTTCCCAGCTGTGACTTGTGAGTAGGTACAAATAACTGATAAATCTCCAATCAGTCCAATCCTCTTAAATTATAGTATATCCTGACATAACTGACCACAATTCGCCCATTTTACATAAGAGCCTTATCACACTGGCGACTTGCTGGCGAGTTGAAAGCGAGGCGTGCGCGCAGCGTGTTCGCCGCGAGCGCGCAACGTGTTCGCTATCTATTTAGTTCTAGAGATCGCGGCTTTCTCGCCAGTATGATAATGCTCTAATCTGTGTAACTGGAGGTATTGAGCGTGGTCGTTAGCTGTGTGGCCATTCGTAGGGGTGTGATGAACTTTGCATTTCGTTCGTCCGAGGACGCGTGATAGGATGCTGCGGGAATGTAATTTACATTAATATATATAATTATTTGTATCTAGTTGTTTTATTTAATTCCTTCTGCGGTTATCTGTACAGTAAAACTAAAGTATTAGTGCTTGGCTGTATATCGGGTTATTCCCAGTTGTCCTCGCTGTGGATAGAGGGGTGCGGACAACTGGGAGTAGCCGTGTATATCGCTGTCACACTCTGGCGTAACTAAACTGGTTTTTAACACGTTCGGCGGCGGTACCGGCTATGACCGTAAAACGTGTAGCACGTTATATGACAGTACGGCTAACGCAGTATTTATTTACGACTTCCTAAAAGTCACTACGGTTCTTCCCGACGAAAGTCCATACCATTGCTATATAATTTTTTTTTACTGTCATGTGGGGTACAACAACCATTTGGCTACCGCCAAAATAAAGTATAATTCTCAAACACGAGTTTGACCCTGACTCACACAGATGCAAAAGCTTACACACACACGCAGTACGGCGCTTGCCGCTGTCGTTGTATGCGAGTTTGTTCGGCGCCCGCGCCAGTGCTTCGCTTCGCGCGGCTCACGTCGGACGCGCGTAATGTTACGCACAGCTATGAAAAGTAAGTATAGTTTACGTGTTTTTTGCTTCCAAATTCTTTGTTTTTTAGGCGCTGATATCGGGGGTTTTTAACTCGGTTAGGTTATACTCCACAAGATTTAAGAACGCTTGTGTGGTGTTGCTACGTAGACAATTCCAGTACTTACTATCCAGTTTTAGTGATACTGTCGAGATTTTTTTTAACGTTGCTACGTAACATCGTCACTTCTCAACTTTTATCCGGATTTATCCGGGAGTGCTTTTAAAAGGGTGTCCCCTTGTTTTGCAGACACTCATTTTGTCGAATGTGTCGTTTCACCGAATTTAATATTTGCTGAAACCTTATTGTTTTCAGGTTAATCTTAAGCATGGGTTACGGAGGTTAGGTTAGACCTATAACCACTTAGTGCGCCGACCGGAGGGGTTGGGGGACCCATTCGCGCACCGTGGCGCACCGGAGGTTGAGGGCGCCTTAGTAAACCAAGGCGCTCTCCCGGAGTCATAAGCGTTGAGGTGTCACAGCAGAATGCGCTTGCTCGTAATCCTGTGGCACCTCCCTGAAAGACGCTGAGGTTTACCGCTGGGTTTTTAGTATGCTGGCCGCTCTCGGTCGGTGAGTCCCACATAACCACCCTGGTCCCCTCGGACCTGGGTGGTATGCGTGATGCATTTTCCCAGCGACAAAAAAAAAAAAAAAAAGCTATAACCACCCAAGAATTATAACTCCTGCACGTGGATATGCCTGTCGATGAAATGAAAAAGCGAAGTAAATCATTCTATGAAATGGGTGTGGGTCCAAGCGTAAACCTATTAAAAGACTAGTAGATTTGATCTTTAAATTTATAATTGTTATTGTACAATTTAACTAAAATCTTAAACCGTAGTAGGTACTTCATGTTATTTAGGGCCGATTTTTCATTCTACCCTACAGATATTGTTATCTGTCAGATAAAGTTTAGCTGTTTTAACATATGAGAAAGAAAAGGAAAGTGACCTTAACTGTCCGATAATGTTATGTGGGGATTGGAAAAATCGGCCCTTAAAGAGCCGGGGGGCTCAAAGTTCGAAGTTATGTTAGCTCCCTCTCTTTCTCACGGTTTAATCACAATTGACGTGTGAAAGGGACGGTGCATCCGAACATTCGAAATAAGTGTTTCGTGGTAACCACCCTGGCTTCGCGTCATACTTCGGTATTTATACCTGAATTTTTATTCCCACGGAAAATATGTAAACAAAGGTGTTGCCGTTAATTTTTGTATATTTGTACTTTTCACAAGATTTTCAAGATAAAATATTTTAAGTTGTTGATGGCAAACTTTATTTCGACAACTATTATTTAATGAGAAAATACTGTTTTCGTATGCATAATTTATTTATTGCACTGGTATCACTGTCTCGATACACCTGGGTCATATAGGTTGCGGGCCGCTTTACCGTGTGACGTCACTCACTTTACTAGTTCGTGATAATAATAATTTTATTATTATTATTATTAAAAATACATAATGCTGTTTCATTTCATAGATATGTGCGATTTTGATTTTAATTATTTCTCAAATTTATTTTGAATATTACGGCTTGAAATGATAGCTTTATACTATATTTCTCGCTGGCCCATACTTTGAGATCCCCTGAAATGTCACTTTGACAGTGACGTAACTTTGTTTACCTTTTTCCGTTGGAATAAAAATTCAGATATAGTAGTCTAGCTACTATATAAACCCGTTGCTACCGAACAAAACCGGTTCTTTGTTCCTACTGTCAGTATAGTCGTAGAAGTTGGTGAACACCCGGCCCCACAGCTTCGGGTCGCCGCTCGGCTCGTCGGGCTGGTTGTTCGGGGGTAATGCCGTCTCGCTCACGCGCCGGAGCTCTTCTAAAAGCCTTTGGAGAATTTCCGGTTCTCTGGAAAGGTAAGATGGACGGTTGAAATTCGGCTCGAAGGACCAACTTTTTTAGTATCTTGGTCCCGCGACCGTTTCGTAAAACATGGTTTAAGCGGAAAATGAAGAACGTCACTTATCGTAAGCGTCTTCACAGTGGCGATTAGCTGGGGCAAGCTCGCTGCGCTCTTGTGATTCGCACAGTGGTCGTTTTGGCGGCACGGCACCAGCCCGGCTGCTGAGGAAGCAACAATGTATGAAAGCCGTGCCGTCGCCGGTGCCGGTAGGTGGAAAAACGTGCCGTATAATTTCATACATTTTTGCATTCCCGGCAGCCGGGCGGTGCCGGCTAAAAAAAAAAGTGGAAAAACGAACAGCTAGTTAAGAAACTTATAATAGCTTTTGCCCGCGACTCCGTCCGCGCAGAAGTCGTTTATCGCTGCTCCCTCGGGAACTCCAATTTTCCGGGATAAAAAGTAGCCCTATGTCCTTCCCCGGAACTCGGGCTATCTCCATACTAAAGTTCATCGAAATTGGCTCGCGCTTTAGCCATTAAAACTTTACAGACAGAGTTACTTTCGCATTTACTTATAATATTAGTATGGATGGAGATTTCACAGCTAACATCAGATAATAATTGAAGCTGGAACAATCGTTAAGTATGTCGTGGATCTCTATTGCATCTCTTTCTTCGGGAATAAAGAAAAGAGATGCAAAATGTGTTTGATTCTTTTCTTTTAGTTATAAGGCGATAATGTCTGTAATCACTTACACTTCGTGTTTTACCCTAATTATTGTGTGTAGTTAACTTTTGTGTTTCGGTAAAATAGAAAGATTCCTACTTGTCCGCCAAGTTGACTCGCTCGCACGGGTCGTCGCGCACGTGGAAGAGGCACGGCGCGTGCGTCAGCCGGCACGGGGCGGCGGGGACGCTCTCGTTGCACGTCACAGTCGCGCTGTCCCTGGAAGTCGATCACACCATCATTGCCATCGCGTCTGCGCAGTTACTGGCCCCCGGAACATGGTCGCCATTGTGGATAAATAAATATCAGGGACAATAAATATCAGGGACAATCTCACACAAATTGTCCTAGTCTAGGGTACTAGACAACGATAAACATACTTATATAGAGAAATACATACTTAAATACATAGAAAACATCCATGACTCAGGAACAAATACTCGCGCTCATCACACAAATATTTTTCCATACCGGGATTCGAACCCGGGACCGCTAGCTTCGTAGGCAGGTTCACTACCAACTAGGCTAACCGCGTTGTCAAATGTAGATAAAGCATCCGTCACTCTCGCACTTACATACCAGTCAGAGAGTGACAAATGTTTTATCCCCCTTTATCCACATCGATAAACACGACCACGGGCTTGTTAACGTTACTAGATAACATAATAAATGACGTTACTTAACGGTAATTTTATAAAAATACTTTGGTAACGGTATACATTTTAATGTTATCAGCGGGTAACGTTAGCAACTTTTTAACGTTAAATCAAGCCCTGATCCCTGCAACCTGAGCCCTGAACACGACCATAATACATTAAACACACCCGTTTAAAATATTTAAAAAAACTACGGTAGGTATTACAAAAAACGACACCTCAGACTAGTTCTTGGAGGACACCCTTTAAGTCGCAAAAATAAAAAAGTCGTTCAAAGCTGTTTAGACTATAAAACAGCTTGAAAAAATAGCAACAAAAAATATAAAAAAGTGAACGTTATGGTATGTATACTGTGATATACATTGCCACATTAAGGCTTAAAGATTACATTTCAACTTGGTATCCGTGCCTGTTTTAGAAAAGGGTCTAGACAAACGAACAAAGTTAGACAGACGGAGCACAGAGTGATCTTAAAAGGGTTCCGTGTTCTTTTGACGTAGCGGAACCTTTAACAACAGGTATTCGTGTTGGATGCGTTAGTACCGTAGGGAAACTATGGAAATCTCACCTTAGCTGGCTTACTACTTCCTTGGCCGGCATGCGCCCCATATTTTCCAGGATTACTCCGACGGGAGACGCATACAGCAGATCCAGGTCGTAGGAGCCATTGCGCCCGTCTGGACCGTACCAGGAGTCCCATGTGCCGTTGTACGTAGTCCCTGAACCATAGGAACGAGTTTAAACTTGGTGGGTCTGCGTTAAGTACCTATAACGGAGATCTGGTAGCCACCTAGACCTTCTGACTCCATCATCAGATCAGCTCTCAGGCGCCAAAATATTGCAAGAATTCCAAGTACCGGATTCGGCCCATTCCCATAACAGGAACAGGTTCAAAATTAACTTGCAAGATTTTAATTAAACATAATGACAAAAAAGATATGAATTCAAATTAAAGCTAAGATGCTTGGTGATTTAAATATTTTATTTCTTACGTTTATTTTGTGTATGTAGTAAATTAGTCTCTACTTATATTATTTCCTGGCATTACTTTAGAATAAATAAGTTTGTTGTTAACCTTTGAGAAGTTTCCATTGATCGACAGTAATGGCCGCCGAGCCGTAAATGTCGTCTATGTTGTGCACTATCGACGTCCTCTTCGACGGCTGGTCCTTCGACAGCGCCGGCCACAGGTCGAACCCATCAATGTTTTCAATGGCGCTAGAAAATGTAAACTCATTTGTCTTGGTTAATATATTACTGACTGCTTCAAAGTCAAAGTCAAAGTCAAATATTTATTCAGTAAATTGGCCACATACGGGCTCTTTTACACGTCAGTAATATAGAGTGAATCTACCAGCGCTTCGGACAAGACCATCATTGCGGAGAAGAAGCGCCGCAAGAAACTCCAGCAGAAGGTCATTTTTTCCAATATAAAATACAATAATACTTAAAAGTAAGTTACATTACAAGGTAATAAAGTAACAAATATTAATTATTAGAACTAGCACAAATGAAAACATTACAAACGTAAGGTCAAATACGTTACACTAAATGTAATGACTAGGAGAACAACACGACGAGGTCTCTTCGTCAAAAGCCATAACTGGAATAATTAACTGAACAAGTCCTTGCAGACGTGAACAGACCGGACCCCACAAACAGCACCCGTTCACGAGTATGACGCGTATCTTCTGCACGCAACTCCTTGTAATCCCGTGTTTATTGCTTAAGAGAAATGGGAACTTTAATTTTCGTGTCCGTCTCTAGGCTACAATAGATTATAAATAAAGAACCTAAAAGTTACATTTTTGGGACAAGCTTTTGTTGCCGACTGTACTTTTTTTTGCACAACCATCATCTGCTTATCAAGACAAATCCAACGAGCCCAGACACGGCAGGTTTATCATGTGTAGATTAAGAGTTCCTATGACTGCCTTCCATCTCCACCGACCTGGCATTGCCGCCGGCCGCGCTGACCAGGGTGGGCAGCCAGTCGGCGATGTGCATCCTCTGGGTAGCCAGCCGGGGCTCCGCTACCAGCGGGCTCCACAGCAGCCCGGCGCCGCGGACCCCGCCCTCCCATAACGTGTTCTTCACCTGAACACAATCATAAACTGTAGTCTCACTAGTGCGTGAGTCTGAATAGTGGATGACAGATGTCGGGGAGGCGAGACAACGAGGTCACGAGGAGACTGTTGCAACACGGTCGAAATGTCGAGGTATTTATAACATTTAACGCAAATCCCGTTTTAAATTGTAACAGTATGTGTGAACATCGCGAAAGTTTTTTTATAGGAGAGGAAGGCAAAAGAGCATGTGGGTTAGCTGATGGGAAGTAATCACCACCGCCCAATGAACACCGACGACTAAAGAAGAGTTATCGGTCCTTTGCCAGCCTTTTAGAGATAAGAAAGCTCTTTTCTTGAAGGCCCCCATATAATAACTGGTCGGAAACACCGCCGAAGGGAGTTGGCTCCACAGTTTCACCGTACGACTCGTACGAGGCAAAATAGTGAAACGCACGGTGGAAGAACGCCATTCACCAAGGTGATGTTGATGGAATCTGGACGGATGGTTCGATGGTGGAACTCTTAGCTGGTAATATGTAACAAACATGAGTTACTCACCCCTCTCAGAGGGTAGTTGGAGGCTGCGTTGTCGTTGAACCCAGCCGCCGGCCCGCCGTTGTCGGTGGTGAACACCACCACGCTCTTCTCCAGCAGACCCTCGGACTGCAGAGCTTGCATCACCTTGCCCACGGACTCATCCAACTTCGACAACATAGCTAAAATATAATTAGTTTGAATTAAATACATTTGTCGTTCCCCTCGATCCGCTCTCTTCGTAGCTCCCTGAGGCCCTGACCAATCCTACTCCGGATCAAACGTCTCTTGGACATGGGATTAACAGGGGAGTTTCAAAAAAATAGCTCACCTTTCACTTTTTCTTCAGATTTGGAAAAAAGTTGCACGTTGGTTTGGACCACCATTCTGAACAAGAAAAATAGAAATACCTGGTATGTCCCCAAAAAGATGTATGGAATTGTCCGTTTTGTTACCAAAAAATGTATTGAATTTAGGACAGGAAGTTCTATTTTTCTTGTTCAGAATGGTGGTCCAAACCAACGTGCAATTGTTTTCCCAAATCTGAAGAAAAAGTGAAAGGTGTGCTATTTTTTTGAAACTCCCCATCAGATCAGCGGATCAAGAACAGCCCGTATGGTCGAGTCTTGAAGCTTACCCGCGAACTTCCTCCTCTGCAGGTGAGGAATGGTCGCGAAGTGGTCGACGCGGCCGTCCGGCGCGCGGAGCGGCTCGGCGGGGTTGCCGCTGTGCACCGCCGCGTGCGCCAGCACCAGGAGCAGCGGCTGCGACTGGTTGTGCGCCCTGATCACCTGCGGACGCGTTCATGGGTAATGCAAGCGCATACTTACCTACAGACTTTATGGCCGTGTTGATCGTTTTCGATAAACGTGGATATAACATCTGTCACTTTCATACTATTATGTAAGTGCAAGCGTGACGTACAGTCAAGGTCATAAATATGTGTACACGTTTAGTACCTCGTCACTTTAATCGCTGTGGCATTCATATACTTATGGCAATTTAAACATGACATTAAATAGACAAGGCACTAAAATGTACCTATGCTTTATCCGGTTTAGCCTTGAATTGCCGACACTCATTTCATAGCATGTTAACCTCGCCGAATTTTCATTTCATAGACAGGCATTTCCACGTGCAGGAGTTAAATTTTTTAGTGGTCACAGGTCAAACTTAACCTAACCTGCGTAACCCACGCTTAATGTATAATCTAAAAACAATAAGCTTTCAGCAGAAAGCTTTAGATGAAATTAAATTCGGTGAAACGACACATTTGATGAAATGAGTGTCTGTTAAACAAGGGGACACGGCTTGGTAATGTCCATACCGATAAATATACCACTGGCCCGCAGCCCCTGAGATCGCCCCGGTACAATATGCACACGCCGCACGGCTGCTCTCCACAATGCGATTGCGTTGAGCCTACTAAAGAGTCTTGAATTCTCGTACGGTCAAATGTAAGAAGCTGATGCTGGGTCGCTCCAATATTATTTTTCTAGAGGAGCATCCTCACTGAGAGCATTCTTACCCGAGCATTTGTAAACGAACAATAATTTCAATAATTTGTAAGCTTTGTACGCTCGGCTCAACGTCCACACCACTCGAATATTCGACGCCGAATGCTCGTTACACGTGAATGCTCTCAGTGGGGAGCGTCCCCACTGAGAGCATTCATTTATTATATATTATCATTTATAGCTTATTATTTACTTAGTGAAAAATATATCAGGCAGGAGCGAAACTGGGAGGTTTCACGGTATGTTTTAGCCTAAGATGAACTCACTCTGACGGCCTCGGTCGTATACACGTCGGTAGCGTACTGCCCAAACAAATCATGTGCCACCTCGAAATCTGCAAGGAATATAACATAACCAGCTTAACTTACATCCCACTATAGGAATGATGATTATTTTTTAAATACGGTGGATTTTTGAAGGCAGTTTTTTAACCGACTTCAAAAAAGGAGGAGGTTCTCAATTCGACTGTACCTTCAGTCAACAAAGTATCGGGAATGGATGATTTGTTTATGGTTCCAAATTCAAATTTTTGTTTTTTTTGTTGTTGTTAGATTGGCACAACTGTTTTCTATTTTGGCGCGGAGTTTGAGTTGCATCTGTTATTTATATTAAATACAGTGCTGTTTTTAGTTATATCATATCTAGTGTGTATTGCGAATTTCATAATGGACAAAAACATTGAACAAAGAGTTTGTCTTAAATTTTGCATCGCCAATGGAATTTCGTGTTCGGAGTCACTGAAAATGTTACAGAAGGCTTACGGTGATTCGACTTTATCAAAAACACGTGTTTATGAGTGGTACAAAGCGTTCAAAAGCGGTCGAGATGTGATGGAAGATTTGCCTCGCTCTGGTAGGCCATCAACGTCTGCAACTGAAGTTAACATCGCAAAAGTGAAGGAAATAGTGACTGAAAATCCTCATTCAACTTTGAGAGAGATAGCCGCCGAACTTTCTGTATCTCACGAGTCGATCCGTACTATTTTAACTAATCATTTGGGTATGAAACATGTTACCGCTCGGCTAGTCCCAAAAGACCTGAATTTTCTCCAAAAACTCAATCGCATGAGAGTCGCTGAGGACATGCTAGAACGAGTCAATTCCGACCCAACATTCATGAAACGCATTGTTACTGGTGACGAGACGTGGGTTTACGAGTTTGACATGCAAACTAGTCAACAAGCTTCGGAGTGGCGCCTTCCAACTGAACCGAAACCGAAGAAACCACGCCAAAGTCGATCAAAAGTCAAAGTCATGTTGACTGTTTTCTTTGACTATCGCGGTGTTGTGCACTCGGAATTCTTGCCGGAAGGTCAAACGGTAAATAAAGAATATTATTTGAGCGTTATGCGGCATTTAAGAGAGCAAATTCGACGAAAAAGGCCAGATTTGTGGAATGAAAATTCTTGGATTTTGCACCACGATAATGCGCCTTCGCACAAGGCCATCATTGTGAAAGAATTTTTGACCAAACACTCAACAAATACCATCGAGCAACCACCATATTCACCAGATATGGCTCCTGCCGACTTCTTTCTTTTTCCTAAACTCAAATTACCACTTCGTGGCACCCGTTTTCAATCGGTAGAAGACATAAAGGAGAATTCGCGCCGAGAACTGAATTCAATTCCGGAAACAGCGTTTAAAAAATGTTTTGATGATTGGATTATTCGTTGGCGTAAGTGTATCGTTTCTGAAGGAGCATACTTTGAAGGTGATAAAATAAATTTGGATGATTAACAAACAGTTTGTGTATTATTGATCTTTTCCCGGTACTTTCTTGACAGAGTAGTATGTTGCTTTTTGTTTGTATCTTTGTTACGCGATTACTCCGTCAATTGTGGACTAATTTTTAAAAATATTTTTTTGTTTGAAAGTGTATACTTTCGAGGTGGTCCCATTATCACCAAGTCAGAATCTGATGATGGGAGTCATGAGGAATCAAGGGAACTCCTCAAAAGTTATATGCACACATACAGCGATTTTGGTATTACCTGCAAGACCATATAAAATTGCATTACAAAATCACCTCATGGTGAATAGGAACTGATGATGAAGACCAGATATCACCACCGGAACTCCTTTGTCGTAATAGTGATTGACGCCAGATTGGACGCCAGCAATGAGATTTCTTTATTAATAACATGAAGCTACTTTTATACTCGTTATAATGTATGTGGTGAAGTGCAACTGATGGTGAAATACCGGGAGAACTCCTCAATGATTAACGGCCCTGCATCTTGGACAGCGACATTTTGTTAAGGGTGATGAGAAATTGGTATTATGGCTATTGTTTCTTAATGTGATGTTTATGTGCTATATCGAAGTCGGTGGCAAGAATCATGGTGTCATTGCTATTGTGTATACTTACTTGACACCGGCTTGCATATATTTAATGTACCTATTAGGCACTAAATAGGCAATTCCTAGGACTCCTAGGAGGCCGGTCTTTATTTAACCCTTTTTAGTGGGTTTTTGATGACGGTTTTATATTTTTGTTAATTTTTTTTATTACCTCGTCTGAAGTCGGTGCCCCAGGTGCCGCGTTCCATCGATGTGTGGTCGTACAAGTCAATTTTTCCCGTCCAAGACCCTAAATGGCTGTCAAACCTGTCACAAATAAAAATAAATAGATGTTAAATAGACTAATTGGGTTATACACAGTCACAGAAACAAAAGTTGTCTCTCCTGTTCCAGAAAGTTAAGGACTTTGAAACCAAATTTTTAGGATATATCCGCGTAATGGGAGTCTGGTGTAGTTTTGGCCTGTATCGAAATTATATGAGTTAAAAACTCCCACGTCGTTAACTTTTAGGAACAGAAGGGACAATCTTGAACCTAACTCTGTGTATGACCCAGTTCTCGTTTTCACCCACGTTTCAGGGAGTTCTTGACACTTAAATGACTAATATTGAATAAGTTGAACCATTGGTAAAAAAAGTTTCTGTCAAGGCGAGCGCTTCAACCGCCCTCATTCCCGTGGCCGCATTATGTCAAAATTCCTGTAGCTTTGGAAGCATTTTCAGTTAAAGTTTGTATAAGTCAGAGCACTCTACAAGATAGCGAAAATAGCATTAAGAGCTAGAATTTCGATATTAATGCGGCCACGGGAATGAGAGCGGTTGAAACGCTTGAAGAATTAGCCAAAAACTTCATTTTTGAGACCAGCTTTTGTTGCCGACTAAATTTTACCCTCTGTGCAACGGGAGGTACTCCTTCTTATAGTGCCCGAGATGCCACTTGCCGACCAGGTGGGTCCGGTAGCCCAGCTCCTTCAGATACTGCGGCAGCAGCTTTTCGGACAGCGGCAGGCCTCGGGGCTCCATGCCGTAGATCACACCGTGCTGCATACCTGGCGGAGTTAGGAGCAATTTATTACGACCCGGCAAACAGCCACACGGGACAAATAATTGGTGAATGGGCTCGGAGGTCGGTCAAAATAAATACCTACCTACTTTTAACCGACTTCATAAAGGAGGAGGAGGTTCTGTGTTCGACTGTATGTATGTTTTTTATGTGAATATATATAACAATGTCAAAAAAATATTCAGGTTACACTACAGTACATCCACAAAACTCAAACCCCGCCATCTTCTCGGATGAGCAAGCAAAATGTCAGGATTAAAAAAATCAGGGGTATTGTCAGGCATTTATTTTGTATCAAGGGACCTAGATGCATTTCGTTAACATAAGGATTTTCGAAAATTTCGAATTGTCATAATCGGCTGGCGCGACTGTTCGTTAGCTTGCCTCAATCATCAATTTTCTTGCATGCATCTTGGCTAGGCGTCCAACCCTATATGCGTCCGATTGCCGATTGAGAACAATGACCGGACAGGCCCCCTAGCATGCAAGCAAGAGATATAATTTCATAGGTGCTAGGGATACGAATACTTCTATCTATTCCATATATTCTAGCCTAGAGCTTAATTTGGGACTAGGTCAATTTGTGTAAGATTGATATTTATTTATTGATTGATTGTTTTTTTTTTGATTGATTGATATTTATTTAACGTAAGACTTAACGCTAAAGGTTAAAATAAAAGCGCAGTCCCGTCTTGATAAAATCGCTATAAAAATGTGAAAATCGCAATAAGTAGGCGCTTAGTAATAAAAGTAAAAGTCGGGAGTACTTTTATTTTAAACCTTAAGCGTTAAGTCTTACGTTAGAATATGAAATAGATGTATTAATTTCCCTAGCACCTGTCAAATTTTATCTCCTTGTTTCATGTTAAGCCATTATTTACCAGTATGAATGGGATATTTCCCGGTCATAAGCGCGGCGCGCGAGGGCGTGCAGATCGGCGGGACGTAGTAGTCGTGCAGCATCAGCCCGGAGAAGGCCAGGGCGTCCAGGTTGGGCGTCGGGATCTGGTTGGAGCCGTGGAAGCCGACATCGTTCCAGCCCTGGAAAGCTCGTGCAATGAGTAATATAGAACTATCAACTCTAATAAGTCTTGTAGCTACTAGCGACATCTAGCTACAACACGCAGCAAGTAGAAGGCAACTAAGGCGACTAAGTACGGGCGGCGCCACCAGCGACAAACAGCTTAACTAATGTTCTACATCGCGTTATCGAATTTTCCCCAGTCAAGTTGCATAATATATATACAACTTTCAACTTTATCCTAACGGACTTCAGTCCCCAGGCACAACACCCGGCTGGAGAGAGATATATATCTCTCTTTGTCCTCTCTTCTATAGTATTCTAACATTACATTACGCTTACTTTTAATGGTTTCAAATTAGTAATTTATTAGTTATAAAAAATTAAGTAGATACCTACATTAATCCCAATTGTTTGCAAGTACGAGTAGGTAATAATCTAAATTAACCTCCAGAGCCACGAATTGTAGCAAAGTAACGTCATCCATGTTTAGGTAGCGTCATTATTTGGTGAAATGACGTCTTATAGTCAAAATCATGCCACTTGGAAAGCATTTCAAGAAGGCTCTAAACTCGGCTCGCTTGCAGGGACTAGCCTAAATGCCGAGTCAAACTGACTTAACCAAAATTGCCAGTTATTAGACAACAGGTGAGTTCATCAACTTAATGAGACCGATGATGTAACTCAAAACGCCATCATCGAATGTGTATTTAAAACATACAAATATTTAACCGGTTTCACGTAGGTTTCACCATGGGACCAACAGAAATAATTAATGGCTTCTATGTACCTACCTACAAGGAAAATATCTCGATTTATCTTGGCAAGATATTTTCGTGGCTCTTTTGAACAAGGACAATGATTTCTCATTTATGGGTAATTCTTCGAGGGTTTCAACCGTTCTCATTCCCCGTCGCATTAATGTTGAATTTCCTGTAGATTAGGATAGCATTTTCGGTTATTTTGTAGAAGTCAGGACACTACGAGATAACCGAAAATAGAATCTAAAGCTACAGGAATTTCGACATTAATGCGACCAGGGGAGAACGGTTAAAACGCTCGAAGGATTACCCTTATCGACTTCCGATGTATCGATACTTATTCTAAACCTCTAGAGTCTGGGTTATTTAGAAATGTATCGTATCATATCGGGTCATAGGCGCTGGATCTATTGACCTTTGATTACTATTTCTACATATGTCATTCGAGTTAATATTGGAAAATGCCTGAACATAAGAAAGTTACTCTTACTAAGTACTCAGGTTTTATTTAAGTGAAAAGCATGATAGTATAAACATTCAAAATCAATTCAAATCTCTTTTACACGTCGGTAATATAGAGAGAATCTACCAGCGCTTCGGACAAGACCATCATTGCGGAGAAGAAGCGCCGCAAGAAACTCCAGCAGGAGGTCATTTTTTCAAACAAAATACAATTACTTAAAAGTAAGTTACATTACAAGGTAATAAAGTAACAAATATTAATTATTAGAACTAGCACAAATAAAAACATTGCAAATGTAAGAAATGTCGGGGGCGAAAATTCATATTAGCTAGGTCTCATATCTGGGAAAGTTCGTTTCCCCCGTATTTTTACGTAAAAAGATTTCCCGTGCAATAGGTTCGTAATTTCGGGGTGGCTGTCGCAGTCTTAATATTTTATTTTCTTTTTGTTTTTGTATAGAAAATCGACGAAAATTCGGTCTCCCAGGTACTAAATAATGATAAGGACGTACTTATAATATACAAAATCTCTTGGTTTAACCTGTAAAACTAGTACCTAACTAAATAATGACTATAAAGGGAAACAAATATCTTAAACCATAGATAAAAGAGAAGTAATGCTTAAAGAAATGTAGTATATGTACCTACCTATAATAAGTTACGGGAGGCTAGAAAGGGACGCGTTTTGATTCCCGATAGATTTCCTGGGTCTTAGATTAATATATAAGTAGGTACTTACCTGAGTATGTAGCGTCGTGGTTTGCGCGGTTTTTGCTTTCTCCGTGCCATATAAAAGTTAATATTTCTGTATATCTATAGTACACAGCTTAGTTTGAGATAGGTCAATTTGTGCCAGATAATCCTCTGATATTCTCTTTGTCTTTAAGTGACTTAATCTTTGATTACAAATGAATATTCCGAACTATGTTAACAAAACGGCTCTTCGCTAAATGTTTTTGTACTGTCAATGAGTTTATGCATTACAACTAAAATTGACTAGCAATTGAAGATAATGTTTATAATTTATGCGGCCGCATCTGTTGCAAAAACTGTTATGTAGAAATTCCTGACAGAAACCGATATACCTACAATATTTTATGTGTTATGGTCATTTTAAAAAGCCTAACAAGTGCAACAATTTATTCTTAATTCCATTTATTGTAAAATTATGGTTAGTAAGGCCTGGAAATAAACGTTATACTACTCTGTCAAGAAAGTACCGGGAAAAGATCAATAATACACAAACTGTTTGTTAATCATCCAAATTTATTTTATCACCTTCAAAGTATGCTCCTTCAGAAACGATACACTTACGCCAACGAATAATCCAATCATCAAAACATTTTTTAAACGCTGTTTCCGGAATTGAATTCAGTTCTCGGCGCGAATTCTCCTTTATGTCTTCTACCGATTGAAAACGGGTGCCACGAAGTGGTAATTTGAGTTTAGGAAAAAGAAAGAAGTCGGCAGGAGCCATATCTGGTGAATATGGTGGTTGCTCGATGGTATTTGTTGAGTGTTTGGTCAAAAATTCTTTCACAATGATGGCCTTGTGCGAAGGCGCATTATCGTGGTGCAAAATCCAAGAATTTTCATTCCACAAATCTGGCCTTTTTCGTCGAATTTGCTCTCTTAAATGCCGCATAACGCTCAAATAATATTCTTTATTTACCGTTTGACCTTCCGGCAAGAATTCCGAGTGCACAACACCGCGATAGTCAAAGAAAACAGTCAACATGACTTTGACTTTTGATCGACTTTGGCGTGGTTTCTTCGGTTTCGGTTCAGTTGGAAGGCGCCACTTCGAAGCTTGTTGACTAGTTTGCATGTCAAACTCGTAAACCCACGTCTCGTCACCAGTAACAATGCGTTTCATGAATGTTGGGTCGGAATTGACTCGTTCTAGCATGTCCTCAGCGACTCTCATGCGATTGAGTTTTTGGAGAAAATTCAGGTCTTTTGGGACTAGCCGAGCGGTAACATGTTTCATACCCAAATGATTAGTTAAAATAGTACGGATCGACTCGTGAAATACAGAAAGTTCGGCGGCTATCTCTCTCAAAGTTGAATGAGGATTTTCAGTCACTATTTCCTTCACTTTTGCGATGTTAACTTCAGTTGCAGACGTTGATGGCCTACCAGAGCGAGGCAAATCTTCCATCACATCTCGACCGCTTTTGAACGCTTTGTACCACTCATAAACACGTGTTTTTGATAAAGTCGAATCACCGTAAGCCTTCTGTAACATTTTCAGTGACTCCGAACACGAAATTCCATTGGCGATGCAAAATTTAAGACAAACTCTTTGTTCAATGTTTTTGTCCATTATGAAATTCGCAATACACACTAGATATGATATAACTAAAAACAGCACTGTATTTAATATAAATAACAGATGCAACTCAAACTCCGCGCCAAAATAGAAAACAGTTGTGCCAATCTAACAACAACAAAAAAAAACAAAAATTTGAATTTGGAACCATAAACAAATCATCCATTCCCGATACTTTGTTGACTGAATGTATTCTAATCCTCAGCCCGTTGCAACAAGACTTTTTACGCACGAGTAAAGTACTCGTTTATTATTAAGTAGTCGATACAGTTTCTTTGATCTACTGAAAAGTTGTATGAATGCACACACCAGTTTTGGGAAGCGCAACAACGTTATGATTATGATTACCTTTTTAAGACTACCACCCTCATTTCTTTTACGAGGTGTTAAACTATGTTTGAATACATAAAAAATAAAACTGTTAGTGGGCAATCTTACATAAAATGTACCTCTAGATTTGCCTACTTAATTATATTTTTATAGACAAATAAATACTTAAAACAGAAAACATCCCAAGACTCAATTATTCGTCCTCATCACATACATTTGCCCTTATCAGGGCTCGAACGGTCCACACGCTTCGTAGGGTAAACGAGGCCAACCGCGTCGCCTATAGCAACCTAATCACTTACCAAATCATCAGCCACAATGAGCACAATATGCGGCCGTTCTGGCTCCCCGCACACACAAGCGCACAACGCGAGCAACACCGCAAGAAACATGACCGGCGCGCGCGCCCGCCAGTGGTCCAGTCAACAGGCTATCAACCTGCCGTCAACCTCTCATCCAACCGTCGCTGGACATAGGGCTGCCAACTTTTTGTATAAGCAATAATTCAAAAGGTGCTAACTAAATCCTGACTGGCGACTAATATGACGCAGCCTTATAATTTTGTATACCCTATGACACTCGCACGTGTTTGACCAATCATCATATGACACCGCATTTCGCTGCTTAAATACAAAACCGTCACAAATCAAAAACGTATCAGATCGACACCGAATAAAGACGTATTTGCAAATACGTCTTTATTCGGTTTGTTGAGATCATAAACAGATTTTAAATATTTTAAAGTTAATAGCGTTCCGAATTTAAATGCTGCAACAAAATTTTCACTTCTCATGCTCTAAAAGTTCGTCTTTATGTCGTGCGTAGGCGACATAAAGTCGCTTCTTATGCTCTACTAGTGCATAAAGTAAAATCTTCGTCGATTACCTAGGCATTCGGTCCAACAGCCACACGAACAACTTTAACTTCATAGAATAACCTCTTTATATTATCTCGTTTCGTTAGTATTCTAAGACCAAGGCAAAGATACCAACAGCCAAAGTACACAATAAAGCTTCATGAAATAAACTTATAATTTTTATTTCGTCGCATTTTTTTTTATCATGTTGCTGTTTCATTTCTTCGCAATCGAAGTGTAAAGTAGAGTGTACAACTCGTCCATAAAACCCATTTAACACTCGACTTTATATCCATCCTCGCTCGCAAGCTCGCTTGGATGGATAAACGACTCGCGTAAAATGGTGCGTTTTATGCACTTGTTGTACAATTTATTAAAAGCAGCGATTTATTAAAATCGGTCGAATAGTTCTAGAGCTAGAGTGGTACATCAGATTTTTGGTCACTTTAGACCATTTATAATAACTACTCTAAGTGGGTCACATACATACATAAACTGTTAAAATAATGACTCTTCTTTTGGTTTCGAGGAGGTAGTTAAGGAAAGAAAATGAATAGTATTATATTAACCGATTTCAAAAAAGGAGGAGGTTCTACGTTCGGCTGTATTTAACAGTATGATCGGCAACCCTAACGGAATACTGATAAGCAACCAATTTATCAACATACAAACTTTTAACCGCGCAATGTCAACTAGCGTTGTTAATGATTTGTCTTTTAAACGCCCATTTATTTTTCAATAAAATACAGAATCTTTCCTTGCGGATCTTCGATTGAATATTTTTTTTAAGTGTATTTTACGATGTCTTTTTCCCATTATTGTATTATAATAAGACGGTATTTTGAGGGTAAACTTATAATGATGTTAAGTTACGTAACACTTGTATCATTTATAAAGTGCAGCTTGTAAAGTGCCGTGTTTCGACTGTAATGCATCGTAACTGTATCACTCAAATTTAATAAAATAACAACTACTGTTTTTCGGTTTTTATTTGTTTTGTCTCCATTTACTGAAGAGAGTGAAATTGGGAAGGATTTAAAATATCTCATTTAAATAAATAAATCGCATATAAGCTAGGTTTGTTAAGTTATTTCATACTCTGTAAAACACTTCCTCTAGTAACTACCTTTTTATTTGTATAAAGAGTGAATTTAAAAAAATCTACGTACCTAGTTAAAGGTTCAATTAAAAATTAGTCATGGACAAATCATATGGTTCGTTACATAAAGGGAAAAATTAGCGGATTTTTAATTAAGGCCTTAAGCCCTTACTGTCCTTAATATTTATAATATAATTTAAATAATAAGCTAAGCTACATAACTCAAGACAACTTCCAATTGTTTGAATCCGTCACTTTGTCGACCGACACTCCGTCCGTCTGCTGACCCTCGCCTCGCGCTCACCTTGCAGTCAGCTGACTAGGTAGTAATAAAACGTTGTGGTAACGATCATCTTTGGCACTGAAAGCCCAGCCAGCGGTGCGAGAGTCCCGAGGTCTCACAAATTAAGCGCGTCACACACGGAGCTATAATATATAATAGGTCGGTATATTACGATATATTACAATATATTTTCCATACTAGTTGACAAACTCCACACACGCGGCTATAGTATATACCTATTAATATATATTATAGCTGCGTGTGTAGACTCCGCCAACTAGTACGGAAAATATACCTAAACTATACGAAAATATATCGTAAGATGCCTTACTATAATATATATTAATATACCAAAATATATATTATAGCTCCGTGTGTGACGCGCTTTAGCGGCCGGGGCCGCTTAGAGCAGCGTCAGCAGCGCTATTGAAATACTTATGTCAATATGCATCCGTCGCATTTATCGTTCCGGTGAAACTGTAGGAGCGACCTAATGTGAACCTGCTTTTATTCACAGCAAACTCGATCAAAATTACAAGTCACTTATTGAATGCAATGATCCAGAAATGGTTGGTTTGTTATAACTGAAATATAAACAAAATCATAAGCTGTACATTTATTGTACAGAAAAGAATAGAATTAAGGGATCAATTCAAGTTATGAAAATATACAAAAAATAACAACTAATTTACTTGAATTTATAAATTTAAATAGGAAATTATAAATGAACGGATAATTAAGTACCTAATAAAAATGTTGAGTTTGTATAAATTATAAATTTATATTATGTCATCACTCAACTTAAAAATACAAAAAACAAACAACAAAAAATTATGTACTTCGTTATGAAAAAGAAATGTTTATGGACTTCGTTAAAATATAACAAGGACAATAATTATTAATTTGGCTGAAATCAGGCCACGACGTATTTTCTGTTTTTCAAACAGAGAATTTGTGTACCTATTTTACACGGTAAAAAAATTCTACTTCCCATCCCATATGAAATAATATTTTAATATTTCTTTATATTTTACGACATAAACATTTAAAGAAATCAGCCTTTTAATTATGGCCTCATTCATCCCTAACGACTATTCTTAGATTGGAAAGAAGACTACAGCAACGATGGAATATCATCCAAGATAAAAAAAATTACGACATAGCTCTAGCCTTCTTAGTTTTAGCTCCAGACCTGAGCTTGGGCTTCAAATCATCGTTTTCACTTTTCCTCTTAATCGTTTTCTTCTTGCCAATCTTCTCTACATTCTTTACAGGATTATGCGAGCCACTTAGAGGCAATTCTTCTGTGATGTCATCTGTAGTGAGCGCTTCTCTGTACTGTTGAAGAGTTTTATCATCAATATTGGTTCGTTCAGTCAGAGGGTTCTCTATAATCTGGCCGAGGTTGGAAGTATTATGGAGAGTGATCTTCTCTAGAGGGCTCAAGACATCTCCCAAGGGGTCCATGTTGTCTTGGGCTGCGGCTGTTTCCGCCATAAGTCTGTCCACCATTGAGTCTTCTTCGATGTCTTCTGGTCGGAAGAAACGTTTGAAAGCTAGTTTTAAGCGCATGTGGTTGATTTTTCTTTGTGTATCCAGACTGAAACAAAAGTATGGAGGCTTCAAGTATGGAGTGTTTATTAAAGTAGGTAGTCATTTGGAAGATTTTTAACAGACTGTTAAAATGTTTGTCAACTGTTTGACATACTTTTTTGACAATGTACCTATACAATGTAACATAACGTTTAGCTTGTAAATTAATTTGCCGTATTTTGATGGCGTTTTTGTCCACCAAAATTACAAATGCCCCACCGAAATTACAAGTCAAGTTTTATAAATCATTTTGTATAGGATTTCATCAAAAAGTCATAGGTTTAGCATATATTAAGTATTTTTTTTATATTTAGATATATCAAAAATAATACTGGGCGTATATAAAGCCAAACTAATACTTGGAGAATTCGTTCTGACCAGGTTTCCGCCTGATGTTTTTTCTTTAGTGTAAACAGCAAAGTTAAAAGGTAAATAATTAAGGACAGAGCCCCGTTGCCCGTTGCCCTCTTCTTGAGTGGACTAATTAATTAGATTTATTAAAAAAATTACTACTTTTTGATACTTTTTTAGGAAAAGAGTTTTTTTTTTTTAATAATAATAATAATAATCCAGCCTATATAGTCCCACTGCTGGGCACAGGCCTTCACTCACAATGAGAGGGTTTGGGCTATAGTTCCCCCGCGGGCCCAGTGTGTATTGGGAACTTCGCACATACCATCAAATTGCTTTGCAGGTGTGTGCAGGTTTCCTTACGATGTTTTTCTTCACCGAAAAGCTCATGATAAATTTACAAATTGTATTTGGCACATAAATTCCGAAAAACTTAGAGGTGCGAGCCCGGGTTCAAACCCACGACCCTCTGCTTAAGAGTCGGCAGGTTAAACCATTAGGCTGCTACAGCCGTAGCATATCGGCTACTGTTATTGGTTTTTTTCTTAAAGTTGATTCAAGAAGACAAGAAATAGTTAATGTTATAATTTTACTATGAAACGTTAATTAGGTTTATTTCTTTGTTACAATTATTTATTAATATTTAAAAGAGTTGTAAATGCATATGTTCATTTATTGTTTTAAAGCAAAATTGCGATGTAATTTCGGTGACACCGTTGTAATTTTGGTGGCGCAAAAATAAATAAATGCATAAGCATTTTCATAAAGCATTTTAAATATACAATTTGAATCTCGTTCTGGACATATATACATTACCACCATTTTATGAAAGAAAAAAAATGTGCCACCGAAATTAGAAAAAATTACCATCCACAGTCAAAAATCGAAAAATTGATACGAAAATTCACCAGGTCATCAGTTTAAAATAACCACGAGCCATAACTAGAAGTGAGAAGAGTATAAGCTACACTCACTCTTCTTCCCCGGTGGGCGGCACGATGCAGTGCGACTGCAGCAGGCGGAGCATGCGCGCGGCGCTCGCGGCGCCCAGCCCCAGCCGCGCCACGAGCGCGCGCCCCTCCACCGCGCGCGCGCGCGCGCACAGCGCCAGCGTGCGCCGGAACACGCACAGGCACTGCGGGCCAGCAACCACGACCATTACAAATATCTTACTAGTGTGAACATCTGTCTTGTCGGATTCTTAAAAGTGAACCACCTCTACCTCTATAATTGTGGATCCAGAATATTCCAGAACTACTGCTTGCACAAGGTGCCATTTGTAATCGCAGAACTATGTACGCCGTGTCTTTAGTTTCTCTGCTAACCTAGACTAATATTATATGTCAATGTTTGTATGTTTGGATTTTTAGATGTTTGGGTGTTTGTTACTCATCACTCAAAATTGGCTAATCGGATTTGGATGAAATTTGGCGCACAGGTAATTTTATTAGGTACCTGGATTAACACTGATACTTTTTATCCTGAAAAATTTTGTAATTCCCGAGGAATGACAAATAAACGATTTCTATGTTGACGGAGTCGCAATGTACCTACTTACTATAAATAAATAATTTGTGATATTTAAATTCTTCTCTGCTACTTTGCTGTTGTAAGCCAAAAGATGATATCTTCAATTCAATAGTTACCAGACAGTCTTCTCCCGTTAGTAATAATGTTACACCTATTACACGAATTTTGTTGGAGTAGTACTGGAGGTACACAATCAGCTCCGCTTACGACTGCCTATTCTCTTGTCACTCGGATCAATTTTTAACCTTCGACGCCGGTCTCTTCTTTACGAATATGTCCACGAACCATAAATCATCTTAGGCCTGCCAACGCCTCTTTGTAATATATAACTATCTGCAGGCCTTCGAAATTACGTCACTTTCTCTTGATTTAGTCACGAAGGTGAATTGGAAGGATTCCAAGTTTCAAAATAACCATCCTGAATATCAAAAGCGCATACCTCTCGTCTCTTGTTGTCCAGTTCCACTAGTTTGGCGTCACTGGGTGTCCTGGTGGGGTCAGCGTCGAAGCAGGCCGCGCAGCAGTGCTCGCTCGGGGCGGACGTCAAGTAGCCGAAGCACACTGCGTGTTGCTGCGTGTGGCAATACCTACACAGGGTTCATTCATTTAACAAGTTTAAACTGGTTCATGGAAAGATATTACTTATCTGGTGCCGAATGCCAATGAACTGGTAAAGCTTGTCACTTAATTCAAAGGTAGTGAAAGAGATACAGGAGGTAAGGATATAAGTAGATCCTAGTGGCCACGTTCAGGAAAGAAAAGTGTTGGTAAACTAGGCCTTTCACAAAGTGAACCGACGATCTGGTGAAGATCGCGGGAAGCCGATGGATGCGAGTAGCACAAAACCGACCGTCGTGGAGATCCTTGGGGAAGGAAGCAGTGGACGTCTTTCGGTTGATATGATGAGAGATAAAGTTATCTGGATCATAACTGGGTCCAATTCACTGGCAAGTTTTCGGTACGTTTCTGACTTTTTGTAAAACTAAAAAACTATTGAGCCCATAAAATTTAATTTCTCTAGTATATTCTTTTGGTCGTCGTTTGGTTTGGGGCCGAAGAGTTCTCGAGTGGCATCCGCGCACTGGAAGACGCAACGTGGGTAGACCTTCAACAAAGTGGACCGACGACTTGGTTAAAGTTGCGGGAAACCGATCGCTGCAATGCAAGCAAGGACCGGTCCTTGTGGCAAACCTTGGGGGAGGCCTATGTCCAGCAGTGGACGTCTTTTGGCTGAAATGATGATGATGATGATGGTGATTATTGGTGATGGTGGTGGTCATATGTATCATTCCCCAAATTTTCACATAAGTGCCGAAAAAAATATCCGATGAATTAAGAATCTCCTACTTTATTTGAAGTCAGTTAATCCGTTTAATTTTATTGTACAGTCACCACACGGGATTGTTGAGCCACTATAGAACCCTCTCACAGAAAGTCGACGGAAAATTTTGACGTAATTTCTTTTGAGTGACTTGACGTTGTCATTATGACAGGGTTCTATGGTGGCTCAACAATCCCGTGTGGTGACTGTACCTAGTTACAGATCTACCCTAACCTAACTGATTTAAATAGCAGTTTTGGTATCCTGAAAATAATACAAACAGCATTTTATAATTAAATTTGGGAAATGATCCAAAGATATATCGTCCAAACTACAGGCACCGGTCAGTAATCTCGCGGTCCCCTAGAGCTGACTTACCGGCAAGTGAGGAGCGCGTGGTCGCGCGCGCCGGGCTGCTTGCAGGCGCAGCGCAGCGCCGGCGCCGCGGCGGCTGCGACACGGCTCGTCATGTCAGGAGGAACATCTTTTGATTTTGCTTTGAAGCAAGCATTTTACAGATAAGGGAGACCGGCAGGCTTATTGCCTAACGTACTCGCGATCGCGATCGGCTTGAAAGTGGAACAATTGTTTTCATTTTGTAGGCAGACTTGCCTTCAACTGTCAAAAATGAAAGCGATCGCGATCGCGAGTGCGTTTAGGCAATAAGCTCTCCGGTATGGTTGTCTCACGGGTTGGTTGTCACAGCGGCCAATTAAGAATACTAAACGAAGGAATAATTTAACCGATCGGTGTTAAAAAATCGCAAGAGCTATATATATTTTCGTACTTCAACAATCGATTTACTTATTCCTTCGTTTAGTATTATTTTATGGCTGCTGAGACAACCATACCCGGTCTCCCCTATGTTACACATTATAGATTGCTTATACAAATGATAAACAAGATAAATTACACTTACCGCCTGTTTCACAATCGTCAAGTAAAGCATATCTGTCAAATAAATTTAGCCCTTTCCCTTTCTTACGCTTGAAAATAGACAAGGAGAGGGCTATCTTTATTTGACAGATGAATTTACTTGTCGATTGTGAAACAGGCCGTAACATAACGATCTTCAAGAACTGCCATAATCTATGGAATGCGGCAGACGCAATAAATCATCATAGACATGGATATACAGGGTGACCTCGAATTGGTAATACAAAATACTTGATTATGATTCAGTTAATCACTATAGTGTATTGCATTAACTCAGTTGTTAAAGTTAGCTTTCCTTAATTATCGTTAATTTTCTAACAAAACAAAATAATAAAAATAATTTAAAATCCCAAGTGTGGTTAACCTACATGACGTCATGCATATCTGTCGTACAGACAAGGAAATTGATTCTCGCACCATTTTGTACTCTGTCACAACAACGACGGAGATAATGACAGTGGACATTCAACGTGACGCACTGCCACCCAAAGCGACAAGGAACAAAATGTGTCTCAATTTCCATTCCTGTATCTATCACTCGATGTTATTAATAAACTAGGTGCTGATATCCATCCAACCCTTTAGTTTTAAGTAGGTACCCTAATAAATTATCTGATAAAGTGAATAACTGAATAATGAGTGAATTATTAAAAATAATTTATTGTTGAATAACGTACAGTACAAAATACAAAATTGTACAACTTAAACAACTTTTAAAATGTGCTCAAAATGACCCCCGCCTTCTTGGATACATAACTCTGCCCGTCGCCTATGATTGTCTTTCAATCTGTGGAGAACAAATTCATTGGTTTTTACATTATTAAATGCCTCAACTATCTTTTGGCGAAGTTCACCCACAGTATCTGTTTCCCGTGCGTACACTCTCCTTTTTATTTCGCCCCACAAAAAGAAGTCGAGAGGTGTGAGATCAGGGCTTCTAGGAGCCCAAGCGACTGGGCCACAGCGTCCAATCCATCTCCCAGGGAACTCTTGGTCCAAGTAGCTTCGCACACGCAGGGAAAAATGAGCTGGTGCCCCATCCTGCTGGTAATACAGAGCCTCCAAATTTTGCTGCGGCACCTCTCGTAGCAATACCGGTAACACATTTCTCAGGAATTCTTCATATTTCGGTCCATTTAAATTTCCGTCAATGAAATGAGGACCAATCAAACAGTCGTTCAGTATTCCTGCCCAAACATTTACCGAGAAACGTGTCTGGTAGGAGTCCCTGCGAGTTACGTGAGGATTTGCTTCACGATCAGACCACCAGTGTTCATTGTGAACGTTGAACATGCCTACTCTTGTAAATGTTGCCTCGTCGGTCCATAAAATGTTCAAGTGTAGATTTTGCAGCAGCCAACGACAAAATTGCACTCTTCTAGGATAATCGGCTAATATGATATCCTGCACCCTTTGGAATTTAAACGGATACTTTCCTTCAGCATTCAGTAATCGCCAAATAAACCATTGGCTCGTTCCGAATCTTGCGGCAGCGTCCCTTGAGCTCGCCTCTGGGTGGTGGCTAAAATAATCGAGAACTCGTCTCCGAAACGTCTGCGAGTACCGCGGCCGCCGGCCCGGAGCTTGAGCGTGCACTGGGACAGTAAACTGTCCAAAATCTCTTAAGTTTTGGACAATGGAGTTTATTAGAACACGAGTAGGAGTTGGGCAGTCAGGGTGTCGTTCATGAAACAATGCTTGAGTTCGTACGGTACTTCGTGACGTAAAATAAAAAGATAACATATCCATTCGCTGAATATTCGTATAAGGATAAGCTCGGGGCATTTTGTTTAATTACTATCTTAATTAAATACGAAAATTCTTACTTTCTTTGACAAGACAAGTGACAATTTACTAATCAAGATACGCTATTATCATAAATGATGTGTCAGATAACGAACCAAAGAGGAAAGTGTTCATTTGAAATACTTTAAACCTCTTTCATTTTAAAGGTAATGGTAGGGTAACCAATTTAAGCAAAAAAAAATGAGATAATTAGAAAACTTAAAAAAAAGTACTTATGTTTTAAAATTAAGCGTGAGACCTCGTAGAAGCGATTGGTTTAGGGAAGCTCTCTGTAGTACTTTGAATTTGTATTACCAATTCGAGGTCACCCTGTACTTTATACGTACTTTATTGAAAATATTACCTTGAAAATCTTCCTCGGGTTGTGTCATAACCGGCACGTTTAGCGAAGGCTGCAAATAATATCAAAATTATATTAAACTCACTACAATACTGTAAATCTGAAGTTGATTAAACTTTTGTAACCATTACTTGTTTACGGCCGCAGAGACGTCAATTAACTTTTAAGTTTGATTAAAGTTGCTGATGTCACTTTCTTTGCTATGGCAACAGAATAAGACGCAGCCACTTTAATCAAATGACGTTTCCGAATGCGGCAGTTACTTTAGTCACACAGAAAGTTTAATCTGTCATATGACTGCTCAGAAAGTAGTGTTTACGGCTTACTTACCTATGTACGATTGCCTGAATAATTCGGCATGATCGACGAGACTTATCTAATGCTTTGAGTATTTATATTACTCGAAGTGTGTCACAGTTTATACCAGATTTCATATTCATAAAACAATCAGAAATATCACGTTGATGTTATGTTTGGATGCTTGCTCCCTATGTATACATACCTACCCAAAAACAGCTTAGGAATGAAAATGTATGGAAGGTCGCGAAAATCAACTGAATAGTCACCACGGCCTCGTCGCTGGCCGGCAGCAGGTCGCGCGTGTACGAGCGCGCCACCAGCGAGTGGTACGGCGTGTCGACCCAGCCCAAGCGCACTGCATCAGACAACGTGGGGGCCAGGTGGTCGGGGGACTCCGTCGAACTGAACCCTGGCGCCTGGTAGCCTTCTGGAGCGTCTGGACCAACGGATAATGAGATGAAAGTAGTGTTTTGCTTTCAAACTTCTAATACTGGGTGTTATTTTATTCTTCTAAAAAATTTTGGGGGTTAAATCAGTAAGTCATACTGACCAACTTTCACTATGGGGCCAACCCCGAAATCGCGAAAAAAAAATTTGACCCTCCCATACAAAACATCGTCAGCTGACTAGCCAAAATGTATGGGATGGTCAATTTTGTTTTCGCGATTTCGGGGTTGGTCCCATAGTGAAAGTTGGTCAGTATGACTTACTGATTTAATCCCCAACATTTTTTAGACGAATAAAAAAACATCCTGTATTACGGCCAGGCCGACGTCTGGTAGTAAACAAATGTATAGAGAGTTAGGGCCTGCGCAAACCGGCGGAGCGCAGCGCAGATCGCTTTAAATTTATCAATGTATATTCTTTTCTATTTTAATTACAATAAGGTATAAATTTAGAGCCGCAGCCGCAGAGTGGAAATCCCCCGTGATTTATACCTTATTGTAATTGAAATAGGGAAGAATATACATTGATAAATTTAAAGTGATCTGCGCTGCGCTCCGCCGGTTTGCGCAGGCCCTTAAGATTCACGCCGGTATAGCACACCTCCGCCGCGGAACTGTAGTAGCGAAACTCTGGCAATGAAATAAAGTTCAATTTCGTATTAAATATCACGATTCCGCCACAGTTTCGCGGTTTCGCGGCGGAGGTGTGCTACCGGCATCAAACGACCGAGGTCTCCTATTCTACTGCGTTTTTACATCTATTGCAATGGTATTGTTTGCTACTCGATTGAGTTAACAATATGATAAATGATCCATTAGGGAAGAGACATATTAAAATACAGGCCCTGGCCGTTTGGTTCGTATAGATCTACTTGTGGTGGATTTCTTTTTTTAATACAGGGTGTCCCATAAGTCGTACGTCACAGTGACACCAGAGGTAGACCAGCTTACAACGGACCGAACCAGCCTTTTTTTTATTTTTGACAAATATATTTTTTGTTTTTTTTTAACGGAGTGGAAATGCGTTAGATACGCATCATCCCCACGCATCATCATACGCATCATGACCTCAGTAATAATCATTTTTAAGATTTGCCAGTTTAAAGTTTTCTGCCAGTACAAACTTTAAATTAAACTGGCATAGGTATCTTGAAAACTGAGGTCATGTTAGGCTGGTTATGAAAAAATGAGATGTGAAAATTCGCTACTATGAAAAAAAATTCTCCTGTGAAAAAGCCCTACGAAGCTATATAAGTGGTCCCGGGTTCGAATCCCGGTATGGGCAAATATATTTTTGATGAGCGTGAGTATATGTTCCCGAGTAATGAATGTTTTCCTATGTATGTATGTATTTCTGTATATGTACAAGTATGTTTATCGTTGTCTAGTACCCATGTACAAGCCTAGAGCTTAGTTTGGGACTAAGCCAATTTGTGTGAATTGTCCCCTGATATTTATTTAATATTATTTAATCTGGCCTGTCTCGCGACGGTGCCGTTGTTGTGCGCGCTGTCGTCGACTATGGCTGCACTAACGTCTAAACATTTGATAGAACATCACTTACCTTCGTTATAATAAAGTCTCAAACTAATATCGTAGTTAACGGGCAGCTCCATCTGGCTCTGCTGCATAAGATACAAACTCAGCGACCTGATGAACATGGTGGTCCTCGCCTTCACGCTCTCGAAGGAACACTTCATAGACCGCTTGTCGCTGTTGCGGTTTTTAGAGTTAATGTTCAGGGTTACCCCTTCAGGGCTATAGGTATACTCGAATATGTGATATTCGATCAAGTTTTCGGGTTGGCACTCGTTTTCGTAGAAGCATAGCGCGAGCTGGTGGATCTGAAATTGTGATCCAAATCTGAAGGGCCTTCCCCAAGTCATGGTACTTTCAAAAAGTCACAAATACAAAAGATCCTTAAGCACTTACGATCTTTTGTCTTTTGTGTATACGTATAGTTTAGTTTATTAAAGTGTATTATAAAACCTGGATTTAAATTATTTTGTGTTATTTTGCCCAACAGTTACGTAAGGCCAATATGGTATTTTTGACTGCAAAGCCAGCTGTATATTTGAGTCATCAGATTCAGATTTTAATTCTGATTCTGATATGAATATTTCATTGCGACATTCCATTCCATTCCATAACATTATAAAAAGCGAAAAACCCTACTAAATAAATTAATGTAAAAGTTTGCGTAACCTACAAAAGAAATAAATAAAAAAGCCGTGGTAGCCTAAAGGTTTGACCTGCCGACTCTTAAGCAGAGGGTCGTGGGTTGGAACCCGGACTCGAATTTATGTGCGAAATATAATTTGGAAATTTACCATGAGCTTTTCGGTGAAAGAAAACATCGTGACGAAACCTGCACACACCTGCAAAGCAACTTGACGGTGTGTGCGAAGTTCCTAATCCGCACTGGGCCCGCGTGGGAACTATAGCCCAAACTATTCCATCTCATTGTGAGTGGAGGCATGTGCCCAGCAGTGGGACGTATACAGGCTGGATTATTATTTATATTTAAAAGTTGGCGTGGATGATGTTCGATTTTCAACGCATAAATAGCTAAAACCGCGGACAAACGCTAATGTTATCTTACAACTATTATAAATGCGAAAGTTTGGATGGATGGATGGATGGATGTTTGTTACTCAATCCCGCCAGAACGACTAAACGGATCCGGATGAAATTTGGCACAGAGATATTATAGACTACTTTTTATCCCGACAAAATGTACAGTTCCCGAGAGAGCAGCGATAAACGAATTCTAAGCTGTCGTCCGCTTAGAATTCGTAGTCGCGGGCAAAAACTATAGGTAATTAACTTATATTAACTTAAGCGAAGCGAGGGCGGGTCGCTAGTAATTTCATAGTTACACAAAGCATCAATTAAAAATGTGTAATACTTATGCCGGTAGCACACCTCCGCCGCGAAACCGCGAAACTGTGGCGGAATCGTGATATTTAATACGAAATTGAACTTTATTTTGTTGCCAGAATTTCGCTACTACAGCTCCGCGGCGGAGGTGTGCTACCGGCGTTACTGCCCCACTCAGAGACGTCAATTAAGTTTTAAGTTTCATTAAAGTAGCTGCTGTCACTTTCTTTGCTATAGCAATAGAATAAGATACAGCAACTTTAATGAAACTTAAAATTAATGGACGTCTCTGAGTGCGGCAGTTATTCTATTGCAATGGCAATGAAAGTGACAGCAGCAACTTTAATCAAACTTAAAAGTTAATTGACGTCTCTGAGTGCGGCCGTTTCTTATTACAAATAACATTTTAGTAAGGGTCGATTTTTCCAATCCCCAAATAAAATTATCTGATAAGTACCTAGTTAAAGTTATCGCTTTCATTGTCTTTGTCATATAAAAGACAGGGACAAAGCTAATTTATCTGACAGATAGAGTTATCTGTAGGTTGAAAAATCACCCCTCATAGATAATCACCTCACCTATAGATAATTTATTTATTTATTTTGAACCTAAAACTTACATATCTCTTATCAAACGCCTCAAACGCCTGCTGCAGTGCAGTGCTCACAAACTGTGCCAAGTCATCACTGCATTTATTATCATTCAGGATCTTCAGTCTGACCCCTGCGAAGGTCTCGCTGGAGTAGCTGCCTTCGGGGAAGGCATTCTTCAAATACGTGATAGCACTAACAGCTACTAGAGTTAATTGCTTTATAAACGTTACGGAACTCGTGTAGTTCTCAGTTACTTGTTTAGGGAACAGTTTGACCCATTCTTTTTCTGTTACTGCCTGAAAATTATTTTTACTTATACATGTGGTTTACCACGAAGCACATGATTTGAAACTTCAGGTGCAACATCCCTTTTACTTGTCATTCGGAATCGAGAGGAGCTATCGTAAATTCCAACTTCGATTTTGAAAGTAGGGCCCCAGTCGCCATCAAATATGAGCAGACAAGGAGCTCAAAAATATCTAAACTCGGCTCATATTGTGAACGGCGTTAGAACGTGATCATTTATTTTGGAGCACTTGTAGCGTAGCGTTTTATTTGGTGGCAACTTCCCGAAAAAGGAGGGTAGGTATGAATGGACGAAATCGCTGGCGATTCCAAGTTAACTCCTCGTTCCTAATTACTCATCCCGATATTTTTTTTGAGAATTTACAAAGGAACATACAGGTATTTTGTATGGAATAGACCTACATTGAACATTGAACCGATTATTTACGTCGCATTGAACAATATTATTACTGACTTACTTACTTACTTATGTTAGATTAACATTATTTCTTTCTAAATTTAACACAGAGGAAATTAATTTTATTTAACAAAACTATTCCTACCGCCTGTTTAGGATGGTAAGCAATGGTAAATTAGTTTAAAATCAAATTATTATTATTATAAATTAAGTACAAGTAAGTACTTACTTGTACTTAATTTATAATAATAATGGACTTAACCTTTAAACTTAACTATAATAAGTTAATTTCGATTACGTACCACACTTTGGGATACTTGCATTGCGGTCGCTGACATCTTGTATATTAGTATATTACTCACCAAACTGAATTGTAATTATATTAAAAATACAAAAATTTAAGCAAGCCGTAATGGTACGCGTTCTGTACTGTATGTAAAAATTTTACTGTTTTCCCGCCATAGGTACCGCCGTTGTCTTTTTGTTCTGCACGCATGCGGACATGCGCAGATGCGTGGGTATGCTTGCTAGGGTTACACGTTACGCCTAATTTTTTTTATGGCAACACTGGGGCGGCTGGGAACTAGCTAGGATAAAAGTAAGTAGCAAAACACGTAATATTTTTTTAATTTATAATGCGCTATAGGTGCAAAATATTAATTTATAAGGAACTAGATCATAGGTAGAATTCTGAGGTGAAATTACAACTAGACGTGACTACTTTTTTTTAAGAAATAGTAAAATCGTTCTGATTTTGAAATTTGAAGTCTAGGAACAATTGATTTAATAGTAAATTGACATATTGTTAAAGTATAATTTTATAAGTTTTTCTGGGTTAAAAAATAAAGGAATCTCCACTAAAATCAACATGTTGTGTCCCGAAAGCGCTCAAGTACAAAGTGAGGCGATTAATAAAGAAGCTGAAGATACGTGTCCTAAGAAGACTAAAACAAAAAAGGTGCTTGCTGAGGGTTCATCCGGTAGCTTAGAATTAAGCTCTTTCAAAAATCCTAAGACCTGGAAAAAATCTATATCTAATTTCTTTCGCAACCAGCTTCGCTCGACGAAATCGAATGATGTAAGTTTTTATTTATTGAGCATAAGTACTACTTATACTTAGGTCATAATGATAATTTTATGCTTTTTCTATTAGTACCGACGAATTTTTGTTTTAGGGTGACCGACCATCTGGTAGTCAAGAGAATTTTGAGGAAAAAAATTTGAGCCCTGAACAAAAGTGGCAGTCTTTAGGCAAAATATTTCGACGTCAGAGCTTCGTTGAACCGTGGAGTAAGGCACCTAGTCAGCATGGTGAAAGTTCATCTCCGAACAAGCGACTTGCCGTGAGAAAAGTATTGTCTAGTTACTTTGGCAAATCCCAAAAATCTCCACCAGAATCAGATGATAAATAACTGTTTCATGGTTTGCTTTCAAAAATAAAATGCGTAACTTTAACATTTGTTTCAGTGTAGCGTTTGCTTGCGTCCTTTTGAATTTAGCGCTTCATGCTAAGTGACAGCTGACATTACATTGAGTGAACCAAGAGTGGATAATCCGGCTCACGAAATAAATTATCATTTACAATTTCAAGCCCAATTTTTTTTAAATATTTCTCGTCGTGTGATTTATTTAAAGTTTAGTTGCTAGGACTATGGTAAAAATCTATACGAATCTGAATGTACGGCTAACATGTTCCTTGGTCAGTAGTTAGAAATTAAAAAAAAAGTGACATTTCCGTAGGCCTAGGCAAATGCAGGCTGGGATGAAATCCCTTTTAGCTTTTCGGTATTAGATCTTAGTTTTAACATTTTAATTTCACATTCACAATGCATTATTGCTCCATTTGTTAGGTTTCTTCATTATCTGTTGGTCGTCGTCCATGTGCGCCAGCGTACGGGTGTATACGCCCTTGAAAACGGTGTTACAAAGAGTAAAGTCAGCATAGCAACAAGGTTTCGATCCATGAACCGCGTATTTAGTGTGGTGCTCACTGTTTATTATCCGGGTGCCTTCATGTGGTAAGTGTAAACAATTATTACCTGTAATAAAACCTTTGATAATTCTGGTTAAGCCCGAGTGCTAATGTTTTATGCACTGACTGTAGTGAGTGGTATATGTATAACTACGGATGTACATAAGCAAGTGTATTTAATTGTGGTGTATTTATTGTAGTCATTTGGTAGCTATCTGCGGCAGTAGTCCAGAATTAGTGTGCTTATCTATAAGTGCTCAAATAAACCTGCACAGTAGGTAGGTATGTATGTATATACATAAATTTATTTGTAAAATACGACACTAGTAACACTATTATACGCTTTATACATGCTACCTGTTATTGTTCAAAACGAAACTTATTTGGAACTAATTGCCACTTCACTATAGTGTAAACAGGTATGTAATTTGATTTTTGTGCTGTGACGCCTGTAACCCTGGAAATAAGGTACCAGTTTATTAATTATAGCAGCGATTACACCACCCTTACCCTAACCTTAACGAGAGGGACGCCGCGATACGTTAGATATGTCTGGAGATATCTCCATCTCATTCCAAGATATTGTGGAGTCCCTCTCGAAAGTGCCTAATTTAGGGTGGTGTAATCTGCATCTAACTGCGGCACTCAGAGATGTCAATTAAATTTTAAGTTTCATTAAAGTTGCTGCGTCTTATTCTATTGCTATAGCAAAGAATGTGACAGCAGCAACTTTAATGACACTTAAAAATTAATTGACATCTCTGAGTGTGGCAGTGTAACTTGAGGTAATAATAGTTGAGGCTCTAAGTTTAGGCTTGGTTGGACTAAAACAAGTGTCCCATAGTAGGTTAGGTTAGGTAAGATTGTTGTATGGGGACCACCTTTGCTTTAGGCAGACCCAGATGCATTACTTTAGATTTGTGCTTAGGGTAGAGAAAGTAAAACAGTCATCAGATAATTATTAAATCAAAAAGAAATTTATTTGTTTACCACATAGTATCCATTGTCCTAGGGATATGATTATAAAGCCCATGGTCACAGCTTGGTTTCTGCTATTACAATCTTTCTTCTGTTCTCTTCTGCTTAGACATTACAATCCACTTTTCAATTCCATCAATAGATATATCTGCACCACAGCTTAAACACTAACAACAGATAAATCTGTCTTGGTATATGGTGCAAAATTATGCATGGCTGTGTGGTGGTTTCTACTTTATACTATAAAGCTATCATTGTCATACGAGTGACTATTTTTATTTGTCATGGCATCGAAAATGTTAAGAAAGTTTTACTTTTGGATACTTTACTTAGGTATTTTTTTAAATATGTTTTACGGATGGTAGAAGCTTGACCATGGTACCTATGTCTGGATGGCTAACACTTCCCAATGCAACTGCCAAACAGTAGTGTTCACATTATAGTGTTTGCTTTGGTGTATATACCTAAGATAGCTAGCGAAATAACTACCATTAGGACTTTATGGAATCTCTAGATTCTAGAAATTAAATCTTGGTCCTCACAGTTGACAATGTGTTTCAGAAGTGATTGCTATCTTACTCTAACTTCTGTGTAAGAATGAGAAGCCTCATTTTGCTGTTTTTTTTAGATTAAAAGTTAGAGTAAGATGGCAATCAACTTCGCAACTTTTATTGCTATTCTAATCCCCACTAAAGGTTTATTAGCATGTTTGCCTCCAAAGCATAAAAATAGAATATGAAATATATTTTAGTTCAGTGAAACTATTTAGGTTTTGCAAACAGGATAGTTCTCATTTAGAAAATAGGTTCTAATTATTATAAATGTGTCATGTTTGTGCATAAGACAATAAATATTTTATACCCTACTTGTCATCCATCACATGAAGTTGACTATTGATTGACTTGGCAATATATCAATCAATGATAGATAGTAAGGATTTATTACTGGTTGTTAGAACTACTTAGTTGTTTAATTAACGGTTTTCGGATTTTTTCCTTTACTTGTGCTCTAAGCAGGGACCGGAACCGCTTACCATTAAAGGGGTTTTCGATAGGGTATTTAATAGACTTGTTTTTACAAACCCCAAGGATGCGCTAAGCCTATCGTCGACTTGGTCCAATGAAAGGGAAACCAAACGATACAGTTAATTCGACTAAGCGCTAACCCAATTCCAATACCCTATCATCTGTTACCCTTTTTAAACTGAACCGTACGGTTTTAATCTCTATGCGCAAGTGCTTCGACTTATTATTGCACTACCTAACAATTGAATGGGTAGCGGCTAGACAGAGATCGCCCGAGTGCGCAAAAAAGAGAGAGGCGATTAATACCCAGCTAATGCTAAGTGCTTCAATATGTATTAAACTACCGAAACCCTAATGAACTTGGTAAGCTCTATGGAAGCAGTTAACTAGTTAACGGTGTACCCCTAACGTTAAGGTAACACAACCATAGGGTAACCACATTGATTGGGTACCCAAATGATAGGTTATCCTAGCGATCACAATAGATCAACTCTGGTCGCAGTGATACTAGGTTATCTTAGCCTTGAATAGCCGCTCCCTGAATAATAATAATAATAAATACCCTAGCGATAGGGTTAATTAAATGAAGGGGTTTTCCGGTCCCTGGCTCTAAGACATTGCTTCTTGCAAAATTTCATGATTCTAAGTCAACGAGAAGTACCCTATATGTTTTGATTCCCTTGAGATTCCCTTCAATATGCGGCATAAACGGCCGTATCTTTTGATTGTGTTGACTTAGATATTTGATTTTTTCACTGATTCAAGGGATTGCAGACCTAAGTATTTGATATTAATTTCAACTTGACCACGCGTTCCTGAGAAAAAGGGTCTTGACAGACACACAGACGAACAACATAGTGTTCTGTGTTTTTTTTTTCATTGAGGTACGGAACCCCAAAAAACCCTGAGTGCGCTAGTCCGACTCGCACTTGACTGGTTTTTAGATTACAATCAAACCAGATCAAGGTCATCAGATGATATTATGTCAATAGATTAACATTACAATACTAAATTAAATCAATAAAACAATTGATCCGCGATCTATGATATGCACAATATAAACGTTAACTACTACTATTTAGGCATTTTGTATTCATTTCAAGAACCTGAAGGCAAGATGCTCTAAAAGAGTTTTTTTCAATATTTTTGAAAACGCGACCCCTGTACAGGTTGAAAAATTCTGGCGACCCCCTTGGGTCATACACAGATAAGAAAGTTACTAATGTAAAAGACTATGTTTATGATTTTCCCTATTTTGTAGTACAGATACAGACAGAGAACCTTGCCTTTTTAGGGTTCCGTACCCGAAGGGTGCCCAACGGGACCCTATTAATATGCCTTCGCTGTCCGTCCGCCCGTCTATCTGTCCTAACTATAAACAGCTGTATCTTTTGAACCGTAAAAAATAGGGGGTTGAATCTTTGTGAATTACTAACAAATAAAATAAAAAAAAGTGAAATAATAAAGGGGGTCCCCATACAAGAAACGTTTTTTTTCAACGTATTTTTATTTTTGTTGCACCGTAAAAACGGTAAAACATACAAGCGTCAAATTTGGTATGATTATATAACAAACCCTATAGAATATATAACAACAAATACTAAAAACTATCCAAATGTGTACGGGAACCCTCAGTGCGCGGTTTTATTCTATTAATAGTTCATAAATTGTAGGTCTAGTTGTTAAAACTCATTGAAATGCAATTAAGGAAAAAATGTGTAGATAGTCTTCGGACTTCTCTGAAGCAACTCGTGTCTGACTAATAGGTAAGCAAAGGCATTGAGTGACTTAACAAATACATAAAGATGACTTATACTAGTTAACGATACTACAACTACTATGTGATATTACGCGGACGACCCCAAGTTCTCAGAGTAATTAGTTACGCGCTATTGTTATCCTCGCGAATGTAACATGTTTGAAAAACAATAAGAATAACGTTCTCGAGTCATGCAATCGAATACCAGTTAATAGTACTAGATAAAACTAAAGTACTTCTCTTTAATTTCAGATGTTCGGTGAGAATGTTTGGCGTTAAGGGTCGAGGGGAGATCTGATATCGTAAGGTAAGGGTGTAAGCCATGATCACGCGGCGATGGTTCCACCCGTCCCTGACGGGCGTGGACGCGGAGCGGCTCCTGCTGGACTGTGGGCGAGACGGGTTCTTCCTCGCACGACCCAGTATGAGCAACAAGGGGGACTTCACTCTCTCCGTGCGCCGGGGACACGAGGTCACGCACATCAAGATACAGAACAACGGAGAGTTCCTCGACCTTTACGGAGGAGAGAAGTTCGCCACGCTCTCCGAGCTAGTGCAGTATTACATGGAGAACCAAGGCCAGCTTAGGGAGAAAAACGGCAACGTCATCAGATTAAAGACACCTCTGAACTGCGCCGATCCCACCACCGAGCGCTGGTATCACGGACAGTTGACAGCAAAAGAGGCCGAACGCATCATGCTCGAGAACGGAAAGAACGGATCGTTCCTCGTCCGGGAGTCCCAACGGCAGCCCGGCGACTTCGTCCTGTCCGTGCGCACCCGCGACCGCGTCACGCACGTCATCATCCGCCGCCAGGACAAGAAGTATGACGTCGGCGGCGGCAAGCAGTTCGACGACCTAGTCAGCCTCATAGAGCACTATCGCAACTTCCCCCTCGTCGAAACTAACGGTGGCGTCCTCCGACTCATCCAACCTTTCAACGCCACCCGCATCCAAGTGCGACACTTCCAAACCAGGGTCAAACAACTACAGAAAGAAAATGAAGGCCCCATCGAAAGCATGGCGTACAAACAGGGCTTCTGGGAGGAGTTCGAGACGCTGCAGATGATGGAGAACCTGCAACTGTTCGACAGGATGGAGGGTTCAAAACCGGAGAACATTAGGAAAAACCGATACAAGAATATTATACCGTTCGACCACACTCGCGTCGTGCTGAAAGACATCCCCGCCGATGCGCCCTCGGGCTCCGACTACATCAACGCGAACTACATTCATTGCGACAGCATAGATAATAATTCGGATTCGCAGGACAGCAACGGTAGCAACGAACACGATTTTCCTCAGGCCCGGGGCAGCTCGCCTACCAAAAGCAAAGACAAATCATCACCCAATCATACGAGCATCATCGTCACGGAAGAGAAGCCGAAGGAGAGTCAGAAGACCTGCGGGAACGGAACCCATAAAACGCTTCCATCTTTTGAGCCGAGCGTCTTGCCTTCCAACCCGAACTATCTGAACACAACTATCCCTAAGTCTGCCGTCGACGCCGAGAACGGGGTCGCGGAACACGTTTACAACAAAACATACATAGCGACGCAAGGCTGCCTGTCCACCACCATCTATCAATTCTGGTCTATGATCTGGCAAGAGGACGTCCGCATCATAATAATGACGACAAAAGAGATCGAGCGCGGCAAAGTGAAATGCGAAAGGTACTGGCCAGACTACAACAAGACGGAGGTCATTAATAAGTTTACTATCTTCAACGAGTCCGAGTCTTCGACGCAGGACTACACGCTGCGGCGGTTTTTGGTCAAGAAGAAGGACGAGCCGAACGTGAAGCGGACGATTTACCACTTCCACTTCACGGCGTGGCCGGACCACGGCGTGCCGTCGGAGCCGGGCCGCGTGCTGAACATCCTGCTGGACGTGAACTACCGGCTGCAGCAGATCATGACGGGCGCCGCGCCGCCGCCGCTGGCCGCCGTGTGCGTGCACTGCTCCGCCGGCATCGGCCGCACGGGCACCTTCATCGTCATCGACATGATCCTCGACCAGATCCGCAAGGAGGGCTTCGACTGCGAGATCGACGTCCACCGCACAGTGCAGATGGTCCGCGACCAGCGGTCCGGCATGGTGCAGAACGAGGCCCAGTACAAGTTCATCTACATGGCGGTGCTGGAGTTCATCGAGACCGTGCAGCAGCGCGTCGGGCTCGGCGGGCTGGCGGCCGTCGCGCCGGACGCGAAGGACGCGCCGCCGCGGCTCCGATCCCACCCGAAGGAAATCTTCGTGGAAAGATTCGGCTCGTGGAAATAATGCTTCCCAGTCTACTATTTTACTCTATATTTCAGAACTTGGTGCATCGAAATTTACACGGACACGCGTTTTATTTGAACGGGTGCTAAGTACAATATTTGTTTATTAACGTCTGAGACCATATAAAACCTGAGTACATTTGAAAAAGACATCAATGTTTGTGCTAACATTTTACCGAGCGGTATTTATTTATGATTTGTAAAAATTTAAGTTTACCACACAACAGGAATTTTGACAGTGGTTTCTATTTTTACCTAGCATTGTCCTAGAATGGGACATCTAGGACGTAGATCGAAATAACAATTAGAATTGGTACATTTTAATAAAACATCCTTTCGGGAAAACGCTAGGTAGGATTAATAATGGTTCATATTATTTGGTTGTACCATGTTGGAAAGTCATCGTATATGCGCTAAATGTATGTATATATGAGATATCAACAAGCACTCGTAAGCTGTCTGCTCGTAAGTCTCGGTTATTGTCTTTTCCATAGTTTTTTTAACATTTAACTTTAGATAATTTTATTTGGAACAACATTTTATGAAATCTTAAAGAGAAATATGTAAAATAAATGTTGTTTACGAGTAACTGTTGGTAGTTTGAGAACTATATGCGTATATGAGAGTTACTGCGACCTGATATGTTTCAAATATTGCTTTAAACTATTAATACATGGAGTCGGAGGTGGCTTCAATGTGATCTCGAATTGGATTTGGATTGAGCAGTTTTAAATGAATTTGTGAACCGCAGTCCCAACAGCTGAAGATTCTTTAGTTGACACTGCTTCGGACGCTAGTGAGCTGATCTATCAACCGGTGCCCTGTGCGGAGTGAACCCCGCGCGCGCCTGCGCACATGGCGGTCCCATGCGCATTCTAAGTGTTGCTTTGTTGAAAACTATTCCTCATTTAGTTTTCCTGAAATCTTTTGATTATTTGAAAAAGATTTATTCTAATTTGTAGAATATTCAGACTATACTACTCCATATAACAGTTGTTGCACGCAGCACGCATGCAATCCAGCTCGTTTATTTCCAATACATAATGGATGCTTTACCACCGGCGAGGCGAGGCGGGAAAATCGCGACGCTTTTGTTTTCGTTGCGGTGTTAATAAAGACTATGTTAGAGTAATACGGTTCAATATTAACAACAAATATTTAAATTCTCGTCTCACCCATCTAGACTATATCCACCGCGGCCGAGCGGGATATTTTACTATACATCATTTCCCTCGGCTCGCCTCGCTCGTGGAATAGCACCTTAAAGCTAAGTCCACACCTGTGCGCTTTCATGTTCATCTTGAAGAAGAAGAGGTGTGGACTTAGCTTAAGTGTAGCAACAAAATTCGTCTCTTTGATAATCATTTTTATCTTCTTAAATATTAAATGTAAGATTTTAGATTTTTTATTCTTGTCATTTAATGAAAGATGAGGTGCTTATTGTGAGTCGGTCCATGCACGCATGGAGAACGGTGCGATATTTTTTATGAAATTTATTTTCTGTTAGATATATGTAGGTATATATGGGTTAGTTCAAGTAGTAATTCAATAAAATCTCATGAACTCGTGATTGGATTACGGTGGAATCCTGCGAATTGGCTATTAAGGGCAACTCGGACGTTCAGTTCATCGTTTTAAGACATAGACTCAGTTTCTCGTACGGTTTCATACATTTTATTCTTATATTTTGGCCAGCAGGCCGCTGTACAGACGTGGGACTGCTGGCGGACTGTTAAGTCTGTGCTACCCTTTACTATTACATCCTAAAATATTTAGTGCTCGTATCTACTTGAATCGCCCAAAGCTATTTTACGTTGTTGGCATTTTATTTATACTGTATTCCAATTTAAAAGCTGAGCTTACCTGCGTGGATACAAAACAGAGAGAAAATTTTATGTTATCTACTAAAGATATATGTTGTGTTATATAATGTAATAAATAAAATGTGATATTATAATTTGTGGCATATTATTGATTCTTAGGATTTGGCCCCGCAACCATTGTTTATATTTTTTTGTTAATGATCCGCTGATTAAATTAACACCTTCACAGTCCAGTGCCCCATATATGGGTCACGTCGAACTAGCTCCACAAGTCCGTGCCCCACATATGGGGTCACTAAAAAACAAGATTTTGAAGTGTTTAGATTACATTTCTTTTTATATACATACTGAGCAGGACATATAGTACTAATTCTATGACCCTTGCTGGAAATAAAATGTTTTTAATTTTAAGTGATTGAAGTAATTTGCTGGACTTACGAGGAAATTGAAGCATTTTTGACGGGGAATGTGGAGGTGTTAAATTAGTGATGACGCTGCATGATGGGCAGAAGACCTGATAAAGGTTGCAGGGACTCGTTGGATGCAGGCCGCAATGGACCGTTCCCACTGGAAATAAATGAGGGTGGGTTATGTCCAGCAGTGGACCTCTGTGGGCTGTGAGGGATGATTTGTGCTGCGGACCACAGGAATATAAGGCGACTTCAAATTGTTCTTAAAACTATTTATTTAAACCCATTCATTTAGTTAGATGCAAAATTAAATTAGTAATAACAATACAAAAGCTGGTTTAATTTTCGCCACAACTGTATCCAACAGATCAGTCAATGTTAGTTTAATTTCATTATTATATTATAAAAGTTCGTGTCATTACAAACTAAAACATTGCAAATCATTAATGCATTGAAATTGCCCAAGATAATGTTGAATTTCACAATTTAAAAGGTTAATTAACAATTTATTTTGTACATTAAGATTTAACTGTCCATTAATTTGTTTACAAACGGCCGCACTCAGAGACGTCAATTAAGTAAGTTTCATTAAAGTAGCTGCTGTCACTTTCTTTGCTATGGTAATAGAATAAGACGCAGCAACTTTAATGGAACTTAAAACTTAATTGACGTCTCTGAGTGCGGCAGTAAGACGCAGAACTTTAATGAAACTTGAAAATTAATGGACGTCTCTTGAGTGCGGCAGTAAACCCATATTTCTTACATTGTACAACTGGACAGTAGGTATTTGTATACAGACAGCAATATAACGAATACATTAAACTTGAAAAGTTCTACCAACATTTACTAATTCCGCAAATTTCTGAACCATTTCCAAAATATCTGATTTATACACACCCTATCAATTTTACCAAGAAATTTGCTATCAACAGAAGCCTGCCAAATTGAGAACGTACAGTCAAGGTCACAAATATGTGTACATTTTAGTACCTTGTCTATTTATTGTCATGTTTAAACTGTCATAGATGAATGTCACAGCTATTAAAGTGACAAGGTACTAAACGTGTACACATAATTATGACCTTGACATTATTGACGACGTGCAAAATGCTTCCAATTTAGCCCATCTGTCGTTGCCAATGAACTTGGTGGTGCAATGTCCGTAAACGTTGAAAATGTTAAGAGCGCTTTCGCACTACGTCCGATCCGTATCCGAGAGATGTTCTGTCCAAAGTAGCAGTAGGGTTGATCAACTTTTTCATGTACCTCGTTGTCATGGTTACGTCCGCTGTACAACTCATCAAACGTACAAACGTACATTTTTGTCGTAGTTATAAGCCCATTATTTTATGGACTATTTCCAAAGCATATTAGTAGCATATATTATAACAGTTTTCTTTGAGAAACTCGGTCACTGTTGTCTCTTGGACAACGGGACAGAATAACAAACAAGAAAAAGTTGATTGACCCAGTAGTACTATTTGTATGAGAGATTGCGCACTAGATCCGAATTCCTTCATCCGATTTCTCATACAAATAGTACCTAATACTTCGGACCGACATTCTCGGATACGGATCGGACGTAGTGCGAAACCGCTCTAAGAATTAATGCCCGTTCGCTATTCCTATATAGGTCAGACACAGATTTAGGTTCAACATTGTCCCTTCTGTTCCTAAAAGTTAACGACGTGGGAGTTTTTAACTTTCTATACAGGCCAAAACTACACCAGACTCCTATTAGGATATATCCGCAATATCCTAACCCGAAAAATTTGGTTTCAAAGTCCTTAACTTTCTGGAACAGGAGAGACGACTTTTGTTTCTGTGACTATGTATGACCCATGTTCAATCCGCGGATAGAATTGGTAGGTCACGTAATCAATGTAGGTAAAACACGGACATAAGTGGATACCTTAACCACCCATTAACTGGATCAAATTTTATTCTATAAAATGTTGCGATAAAAATAAAAACTTAGATAATAATGCAAGCAAATTTTTGATTACGATGTTTTTTCAGCGAAATTGCTTTTTTATGATGGTACTGTGTTTTTTCATTGCATAAAACACGTTTTACACTAGGTTAATAAATGTCTTAGCTGACGTCTCTGCAAGCATTTTCAACTTAGGGATCGGCCACACCGGTGCTCAAAAGACTTTGGAAAAAACTTGCACGTTGGTTGGGACCACTATTCTGAACAAGAAAAATAGAAATTCCTGATATGTCCCCAAAAAGATTTATGGAATTGGGTGATTCTTCGGCGTTTTAACTGCCGTCATTGTGGTCTTCGCATATTATTCCAAATAAAACTAACAAGTTTATTTTAATTTTGAATGGAATAAGAACTACTCCCGGTTCTTCTTCGAATTACATCGGAAATTGTTGATAGTTATCGTTATTTTCGTCAATATATGCGAAGACGACAATGACGGCGGTTAAAACGCCGAAGAATCGCCCAATTCCGTTTTGTTACCAAGAAATGTACCTATTAAATTTAGGTAACAAAACGGACAATTCCATAAATCTTTTTGGGGACATATAAGGAATTCTATTTTTCTGGTTCAGAATGATGGTCCCTAGCAACGTGCGATTTTTTCCCGAAATCTGAAGAAAAAGTGAAAGGAGTGCTATTTTTTTGAAATTCCCCTTTTAACGCATACCGTCCTCACCGGATCTCGCTCTTTCTCTCTCTCTCACTGCGTTTACGGTGAGTCAACGTCTTTTGAGCACCGGTGTGGCCGATCCTTTAACTCATAAAATGAAGACCACAGGTGCCGTATTGCAGAATATAGATACCTACTATAATTGTGTTTTATAGGTACTTAATAATTTTTTTTTGTTGTAAATCGAAGACGGTATAATTGGTGAAGATATGAATAAATACATAATTTACATATTTTTAATGAGTCAGGTAATTGGTTTATTACCTATCTATCGTTGTTTTTACCATTTAAGTAGCGTTCACATCCTGTGAACTACCGTTAATAATGTGAAAAATGTCACGGTATTTGGGCATTGTTGTTTGTGTTTGTAAGAATGGCGATGGGACCGACATGGTCCGACATGCTCTTGATTTTTTTTTATCTAGCTTTACAATGAATTGAAAATTTGAATCTATTAATAAGATTGAAAGAATTGCTGCGTGAGCTACGCTACGGCTAACTTTTAAGTTACTCTCAACCTATCTCCCGGTATAAAACGCGTTTCATGGTCTACCCAGTAGAAAAATATTTTATAAGTTAGTTTTATATCTAATCGTCGTTGACTTGTATCTCCTCGATGCCGTCGCTTTCTGTCACCAGAGCCCGCTCCAGAATAACCCGACCTTCCTTGTATCTGCAAAATAAACGTAAAATATTGCTTAATAAAAAGCATTAGCGCCTACGCAGACTGTAGACAAAATTTTCGGTCGATTGTATTAAATGTTGTCTCCACAAGTTTTGTAATGATCGGACAGGGCCTAAAGGGCCCGGGTGGCATAATTATTTTTTCTCTGAGCATGAATAAACTATTTTACATGTAGGTCAGAAGGGTGGAGTAGGTAGGGTAGAAGGCCCGCGAAGGCCCGGTTGGCTACACTGGTTTACACTAACTGGAAATGCAAGACTAAAGCGGTCCATACCTTTGATTATCTTCAGTGGCAAACTCGTAGACCCAGCCGAGCTTGGTCGAGCAGTTCTTGCAGGAGACGTCGCGCACCATGTGGCGGCCCGTCAGCATCACGCGGTCCTGTACGCCGGAGTACACCAGGTTCACCACCTTGTGGAACAGGAAGGCGCGTCCTGAAAATTAAATAACCATAACATTTCTGGCATTCATTTTGTGCTACATGTAATATGTTTGGAATTACTAGCATAAGTTGTCTGCAACTTGTTTTTCGTTTGTTAACACTTTCTAACTAGTTTGCAACAATGTTATAGACACCCTGAATGACATGTGAGAGAATACAAATTGTTTTTATTTTTATTTTGTCAATACATCCAAACGTCAAACAATAACAGTATTTATTTTCATTTTTATTGCTCAAAATTAATTACAAATGGCGAGTTAATGCCCAATGGTATTCTCTACCTAAACCAAATCGTTGTTCGGCATTTATTACCAAGAATGTGAAAAAATAGATTTTTTTTTGTTTCAATCTATAGGCTATACAGTATTTAATCAAATTCGAAATTGTTGTAAAAACATGACCAAAAATTTAGAAAACACGAAAAGAGTGTTACTGTGAAGTGAAGTTACTTTATCATAATAGGATGTTGTTTAGCGAAAAGGATCCAATTCAATGATTTCACACTTGTAGAATTTGACATAATATTGACAGCAATAGAATTCAAATTTAAATATATTTGCATTGTGGGTTGGATACTTTTCCCTAAACTTCATCCAATAGAATCAGGTTTTTGTTTCTTCTGTAAAGTATACCCAATTTTATATTGACTACTGAATGCCAAATTATTATTATTATTATTATTTATCCTGCCTGCCTGTATCCGGCTATTCTTTGGTCAAGTATTCTTTGTACTTCTAATGTGTTGATCTAGTCGGTTTTTGAACTGATTGACATTCAGTGCTGATACTACATGTTCCGGTAGTTTGTTCCATGGTTTGGTCACTCTGTTACATAAGGAAAGCTCATTTAGAAGTTTAAATTGGTGGCTTCATTATGAAATGATCAATCAGAAATTTACACTGTTGGTGCACAGAAAAAGTACACAGACCAAAAACAAAACAAAAACCTACAATATAATATGATACTAAATTTAAAAGATATCAAGGAACAATCATAGAGATCCTTGGGGAAAGTTTAATAAAATTGGCTTATAAGGGAACATGATAAAATCTCAAATTATTTTATTCTGAATTTGAAAATACCAAATTTCATAATCCCGAATTGGTACAATGCCGAAATAACATAGGGTCGAATTTTCAAATTCTCCAATTTTGAAATTCAGAAAAAATATTTCGAGATTATGTAGTGTACCCTATTTAAAATGGTTAGGTACATGAGTGTATTTATTGAATCTCCTATGTTAGTAATTGTGTATAAAATTGTGATTGTCCTTTCATTTTTTTTTATTCTATTTTATTTCATGACCTCGTACAAGGATGAATTAAAACTGCATACATAATTAAAAAGGCATCATAATATAATAACAATCTTATACATTATACTCTGGCATATGGATTTGGTATTGTTAGAAAGAAGTAAATAAAGGGAAGTCAAAATCGTTGTCCAACCTTGTGTAGTAAAAGTACAAAAGTCTCTGCTCATTTGCTTTCCTGAAGTTAAGTATATAAATGAACTATTATATACTAAAATAAACATGAAATTTACCCGTTGCTCCAGTGAACCTCGTGCTGATCAGCTCTGAACGGTTCGTCAGGTTCACGTCGCATGCCGCACAGGAGAACAGGCGAGTTCCACCAATGTGGTCAAGAAATATCTTGCCCATTTCTTTCCTCTACTTCCAGAATTTCTTTGTTTTCAAACAAGGCCTACCAAAACAAGTATGGCTGCTTGCAATGCAAAGCAAACGCAATCGATGAACTGTCATTTCATTTGTGTCAATGTGTGTGTATATTGAGTCATAGGTGTGAGTGAACTACAGCTGACTGTCAAAATGTTGTTCCGAAATGAACTCTGTTGGCTTTTGAATGTACTTTAGTTCGGACCTACCAGTAAAATTTATACTCATTTATGTAACATTTAATGTTACGTTTAAAAAGTGTTAAACGAATGTCTCAAATGAACAGGAGAGTTGATAAATTAATTATGTGAAGCAATTATTATGTGCAATTATTTGGTCAAAATTGTATTGTCTTTATGCAATACCAAGAAGTTAATGTTTATTCGTTACCATAACAACAGCATCTCTCTTTCTAGTGAGATATGTATTTTTACAAAAAAATAAACACTGTAAGTTTATTATTTTATTTAACAAAATTATCATTGAAAGGTAAATTATTTTATTAGTCAATATGGAAGGGTTACAGGATGGAACAATCCATCACACGGCATTGAAATTAGCAGAAGAAATAAAAAACCTGTCGATTTATAAATCATTTTACAGTGACGTTCAGGCAAGTATTTAACATTGCAAATAAATTATATAATATTGGAGACCATAATTAATATCCCTATTCTCTCCTGAAGAAACTAGTATCATCGCCAAATGTGAAAAAGGAAGATTTTAAGCAAACTTTACAGCAAGCTATGAAGGACAAAGGATTAGACACTAAGTTGAGGAATACAGTGTTCCATTGGGTGCGGACCCAGAATAAACAAAACGTGAGTTTTCATTTACTAATGGCCGTTATCGTTTAAAAACAGATACAGATTTAATTCATAATAAAACCTTCAGCAATATACATAGAAATATGAAAATCGTTACAGCTAGGTATTCTTGTGCCAATAGAGATAAAGCTTCAATCGAGATGCATTGTAAACTGCCACATTTTTCAATCATTTCGATTATTATTATTTTTTATTATCCAATTATTTATTATTTGATATCGGATGAAAGCCTGGCCAGGCCTGCCTGTCTGTCTTTCGAGTGTCTCGCCGAGTGTGTACACAGACGGTTAAAGCTTTAGTGTTCAAATTGGATCATGGTGCCAATATCGATCAGAACTCTTTTTTTGTTGTTATATACAATATTATAAAGATAAGTTTCGCTTTTGAATTGGTATTCTAATTGGCTTTTTTTTAGAAATTGGACCCTTTAACATCATTACAAAAAGCCAGTGCGCAGTGGGAGAAAAGGATACACAAATCATTAAATTCAATGTGTTCTGACTTGGAGATGTCTTTAGCTAGGATGCGGACTCAAAACGAAACGGATGAACTAGCGGAAAAGTGGAACGAACTTAGTACTTACACATTAGGTAAGATATATTTACGTGAGCAAGTTAATTCAACTGCTTAAAATATTTTTGGTAAAATCCAGTGAGGAGGTGGCAACCGAACTAACTTATGGGTTACTTACGTAAATGTAATAAATATGATACATCGGAAGCTTCGTTCCTTCCACTCTGGCTAATGTAGTTTCGAACTTGGATTTTGAGAGTAGAACCCCTAATAGAACTGGGGGGCAACTTTGAAATTTGAAATTATGTTAGCTCCTTCCCATTCTCACGATTTAATCACAACTGACGAGTGAAAGAGATGGTACATCCGAACGTTCGAAGTAAGTGTTTCATAGTACCAACCTGGCAACCATCCTGCATGGCTCTGCGAGTTCTACGACATATGCGGCAAGCAAAGATCGGCGATCGTGAGGAACGCTATATTTTTGAAAATCTTGTATCTCAGCCACTCAAAATAGAATCTAAGAGTAAAAAAGTACATTTGTTTCAGATTTATCAAAATACAGACCTGTTTACGCACCAAAAGACTTTTTAGAAGTATTGCTAACGTTATCTGGTTATACTCCATACACGAGAGAGTGAGTATTCATTTCAAGATTATTTAAAGCAAGCCCCGTATAGTCGCCTTTATCGCGGTGGATAAACCTGGATAAAGCATCAAAGTTAAAGTCAAATATTTATTCAGTAAATTGGCCACATACGGGCTCTTTTACACGTCAGTAATATAGAGTGAATCTACCAGCGCTTCGGACAAGACCATCATTGCGGAGAAGAAGCGCCGCAAGAAAATCACTCAGTCACTTTTTCAAATATAAAATACAATAATACTTAAAAGTAAGTTACATTACATGGTAATAAAGTAACAAATATTGATTATTAGAACTAGCACAAATGAAAACATTACAAATGTAAGGTCAAATACGTTACACTAAATGTAATGACTAGGAGAACAACACGACGAGGTCTCTTCGTCAAAAGCCATAACTGGAATAATTAACTGAACAAGTCCTTGCAGACGTGAACAGACCGGACCCCACAAACAGCACCCGTTCACGAGTATGACGCGTATCTCAGCCGACACTCTCGCACTTACGTAATGGTCAGAATGTGACAGAACTTCGGCGATTCGGCGAAGGTTCGTGTTAGCCTCTCTTTCATTATCATAAAGAAAGAAAGAGACACCAACACGAACCTTCGCCGGCCTTGGCCGGTCACTACTATGTACAACTGTCACTGCGTATGCATAAGTAGGTACGCGCTTTTCCCTTTCCCGCTGCACCCCGCCCCCGCCAACACCTATTTGCCTCGTCTCTCCAGCGCCTGTCACCCCGCGGGACCATAGAGCAAGGGAATAAAAAAGGCAGTTATAAAATTTTTAGACCATTTATACCAGGACGAGCCTTACCCGGTATAAGATCAAAATGATCTTGCACGTTTATAAAAACTACCCATTTAGTCGATTATTTCACATTATCAGAATCATCTTCGGAGAGTAAGAAGCTCCATGAAGTTACCTTGTTGTGCTGTTAGCGTGCAGCAAAAATCAAAACTCATCAAATTCGAAGAAAGATGGCGTAACATTACACATTTTATTATTTTTCACCATGAATTTTGATCAGTTTCAAGCGTTTTTGTGTATTATATCTTGCACACCAATATATAGCAATTAGTGGTGAGTGTGTGTGTGTGTGTGTAGAAATAAGAGCATTTTTGCATTTGTGTGTTAGCGGTTTATATGTGTGTTACCTCGCCTCCCCCAACCTCTTTAAAGGAAAAGATGTAAAAAAGAGATAAAATTATGACTGCATTCGTGGGCGCTTTAACCATTTGGCAATTTTGGGTTTGCCGTCTAAATATACGCTTGCAGTTAACCAAGATTGAAATATCAAATTTCAAACCTTTTTTTCAGTGACGAACCTAATTGGGAATTTGCCCACTTACCTATTCAAGTAAAAACGCTGGACGAATTGGTAAATATTTTTTAATTATTGGTTGGTTTCGATTCAATTTTAGATATTAAAAAAAAACAGTTGGCTCATCTAGAATGTGGCTTCATCTCAAATTGCAAGAAAATCAGGACCTGTTTAAAATGATCGTTCCTAATTTATTACAGCGAAAAGTATACCCAGAATGGGCATGCGGGGAGCCTCTCCTGGGCACCAATCCGATGATGCCAAGCTCAGTGCCAGGCTTCGCCACGTTAGAGGCGGAGCGGGTGGGCCTAGGAGAGCGGGTGGCAGCCCTGGCGTACGCTCCCGTCATCCAGGAGTACCTGAAGAAGGGCAGCCCGCAGAGCCTCCGGGCCACGCTGTGGACGCTCGTGTTGGGGTCCGACAAAAAGCAGCAGGTGGGAACTAGGAATACCTAATCGTATGGCGAGGATTAGACAAGCAATAAAAAACCGGGCAAGTGCGAATCGGACTCGCGCACTGAGGGTCCCGTACACATTTGGCTGGTGTTTAGTTTTTGTTATTCTATAGAGTTTGATCTATGCAGAAGTTTGATTGCTGTCTCGCTTTAATTTCTGTGCAAGAACGAGAATCCTTTTGCTGTTTCTTTTTTGATTAAAAGTTAGAGTGAGACAGCGATCAACTTCTGCAATTTTTATTGGCAGTCTAATCCTAGCTTTTAGCTTGGCAACTTGCTTGTCTTGGCTTGTATCGTATCGATCCCGATCGCAACCACCAACTTACCCTTAAGGCTACCTTTCCATTGAGGCGGAGACGCCAAGCAGTAAGCATTCAGGTGCTGCGGCGTCTTATCTTATCTTCTTTATCTATCTTTATCTTAGTCCACAGGATAGGCAAGGCATTACGGTCTTGATAATGCAAATAATCCTAGAGCCCACTTACCAAAGGCCAAAGTGTTTTGTTTTGGTGCCACTTTCACCACGAACAGCGCCCACCAGCGCCAAATAGGGATGATGACTGGGTAAAGAAAACGAAATTCTATTTAGGCCGTCAGTTAGATTGTCAAAAAATATTGAACACGTATTTTTTCTTTTGTTTTTTATTTTTTTAAATTACAAAGATGAAGCGAGTCAAAGTTCGGGACGTCACTTCTGTGTAAACATTTTACCAAATTGTACCAAGACGCGTGACATGACGTGACGATGCGTGACGTCACGCGACATTTCAATTAAATATATCTCCGTAATTTTTTGATTATGTGAAAAAGGAAAATATACGTGTCCAATACTTTTTGATAATCTACCTACCAGATCGGCAAAGAAAAAAAATATCATCATCCCTATTATCCATAAGCTATGTCTACACCAGTGCGCTTTCATGTTCAAATTGCGCTTTCCTCTGACGCATTCCTCTGCAACCACAGCACATGCAATAACGCATGCGCTCAAACTGGTTTGATATCAGCGCATACCCGTAGCGCACGCTGATCCGTCACCGTTGGGTCGACGTGCAACATTTTGCAAATAAAATGGCGGAAGATAAAGTCAAAACATTGGATTTTATTGAAGATTCAGTGTCACCCTCGTATTGCATGCGCTTGACGCAATACGAATTGAAATCTTGAAAGCGCAATTTGAACATGAAAGCGCACAGGTGTGGACATAGCTATAGATGTAGGCAACTGCCCTTAAGAAAAATAAAGTAAAGTAGATGATATATTGGGCCCCGAGACTTGCATGGCCTAGGGGCCGCCGGCCCTGGTGGGCGCTGTTCGTGGTGAAATTGGCATCCATTAATCAATCAATACTGTGTCATTTGCACTTGTGAATATTGTAGTTCCACCTGATTACCTGTCAGCGCGTCAAACTCTGTTTAGGCAAGCTGCATGGGATGGTTACCACGTAACACCCAATTCGAAACTTCGGGTGCCTCATCCCATCCCTTTCACTCGTCATTCGAGCCCATATCGAGAGAAAGGGGTGGAGATAACGTAACTTCGAACTTCGATTTTCAAAGTACCATCAGCAACACAGTCAACTGACCATTTTTGAACCTTGTCAGTTGTCACCTTACAATAAGGCTCACTAGTGGTCAGTTGCTGTTTGTACTTAGTTAATTGGCCTCGTCCCTCACGATTCACTTGTATGGTCTTGTGTTCCAGGCGGCGCTATTCGCTCAGCTGAAGCAAAATGTGTTGGAGGTGGATCTGATGATTGACAAACTCATTTTCAAGGACGTGCAGCTGACAGCTTCTAATGATGACCAGTATTTTGTGTTTGAGGACCTTCTTTATCAGGTACGGGCCTAACATTTGACCGGCACCCAATGTTCGTGCCACTCGAGGTGAAGTTTAATTCGAGATGAAATTTTGACTGTATAGTTTTTATGTACTGAATTCATCTCAATTCCCATGACAATGGTATCTTTAATTTTTCTATTGTAAATAAACCGAGTAATTATTATAATTTGTGAATATACCATTACTAAACTAACATTTTATGTGAAAAGGTCTCTGCGAAATGAAGACAAAGACATTTATTGCCAGAACATAGTAATTAGACAGATCTTCGTAAGTGGTGGAGGCGCTGGGATTATGCATTATTTCCTCTTCAACTTATCATTTAAAAGTAACAGCGCTATTGCAGAGTTATTTATTAATGTCCTTCGTAAGAGTTTTAAATAATTCACTGTCGATTACATTCGACATAATATCACTGGGATATAGATCGCGATTACCTTGATTATTTCCCTATCACTGGATTTAGTTACATAGCCAGAACGCGACTATAGGTATACTCAGATTGGTGAGGGAAGCGGTTGAAATCCATAAACATAAAAATTTCAATCGTGAGGATGGGTTTAAATGCCTGGAGTCCGGTGATATGTTTATGCAAAACTGGCTCACAAGCAGTTTCGGTTACGCGAAGTGACACTGTGAGTGTAGTGTGTGGATCGAATGAGTGGTGAGAATGTGACCAGTGGTAACGACCGAGCGCGCATGTTTGTCGAGGCTTGTGTCGATGGCTTTCAGGCCATAATGCGCAAAAGAGTTAAGTTGAGTTGCATTGAATACGTGGCAGTTCCAGCAGCCTGAACAAGATTCTTGATAGGTTGTACTTGATAGGGGAAACTCTACTGACTTTCTGAAAGCGTTTAGAATACAGAAGCGTTGTATAAGAGCTCTTGGTGGCATATCCCAAAGGGACTCGTGTAAGCCACTTTTTAAGCATTATAATATTCTTCCTCTTCCATGTCTGTATATTAAAGAAGTCGCAATGTTCGTTCAAAAACATCTATCACTATTTGATATAGCTAGTCATAATATTAATCTCCGTAGCAAGCAGACATTAATTTACAATTCTAGCCACCGCACCACCCTTTACTCAAAAAGTTTTTACTATATGTCTATCCAAATCTTCAACAACATACCAGATAGTTTTAAATCTTACGAATTGTTTAAATTTAAGAATAGTGTACAAAAATGGCTGTTAAAAAAACAATTTTATGACTTACATGAGTTCTTTGAGAACCGCGGAAGTCTGTGAATACGAGTAATTAGGTTAGCATTTAGTAATAATTTTATGTCAGTACTTATTTTAATGTTAATAAACAATTTGTGATAGTGTTAAAACAAACACATTAGTAAATAACAAAGACTTTGTAGTTTATTTAGTATTTAATACAAGAAAGTTTTGTTTAATAATAAGTTTATAAGTAAGTTACTGTTGTACCTACATTGATTTGTAGCATTTATTGTACACCTATTTTGGTAGATTGTAGTGATGCACGCACAAAAAATTTGTCATCTGTATAATTTATTTATACTTGTTACCTACAATCAGGCAATAAACAAATTTTTGAATACTGTCCCATAGTTCGCCACTGGAACCCAGTCCAGTCAGTCTAAATATAGTGCCTAATTTCTGAGGTTTTTCCTAACATAGTTTTAAGATTACTGGTACTAATAATCTATGAACTGTAAGGTTTGAAATAAAATTTATTTAGGCATTTAATGCTAATAAATAAAATAAATTAAAATACAACTGCGTTGAAATATCAGGAGCTCATTAAATAATCAAGGTAATCGCGGTCTATATACCGTTGATATTAAGTCGAATGTCCTTCGTAGGTTAGCGGTGTTGTAACTACTTAATACCTATGAAGGTGTCTGTTGCTGTAACGTTGCGGCCCGGTGGTTGGGTTTTAATTATATAAAACGTAATTATTACGTGTCACAGTGTAAATCCGCACTCATATTGTTAAAAAAAACCGGGTTTAGCGCACCGAGCACTATGAGCTAGAGTATGGCAAACGAAAGTTGAACCTCGTAGTTATTTGATTGGCAACACTTTGTCTCTGTGTGTCTATCTGAGGTATCATGTCGTATGTCAAATTGAAAGTTCTCTGAGAAAATTGCGGCTGTGTGAGTGACCCTGTGTTACCTTGTCATGATTTTTTGAAATTGCCGCGTTCTTCCTGGTTCACCTTTCGTTGGCCAGACTCTAAGAGTGACAGAGTCCGGCAGGTGATGCTGTGCTTCTCGCGCGACGGCTCGGTGCGCGCGGCGCTGGGCGCGGGCGGCGCGGGCGGCGCGGGGGGCGCGGGGGGCGCGGGGGGCGCGGGGGGCGCGGGCGCGGCGGGCGCGGCGCCGTCCGTGCTGGTGCGCGGGCGCGGGCCCGCCGCGCTCACCGTCTTCCCGCCCAGCGGGGTCATTCCCTTCCATGGCTTCTCTATGTACGGTGAGTGTCTCTGTCTACCCCGTATACAAACAAGTTGACAATCATCTAGGTTAATCCTAGAGGGGTACCGTAACGGGCTTTGAATGCCGAGTCACCATAGAACCCTGTCATAATGACAGCGCCATGTCACGAAAAATATTTTTTTCGATGTTAAGAGAAGTGTTGGCAGACCACCAGCGCGACTATCTATGGACCAAACTATAATAGAGCAAATTGGAGGAAGCATGGAGATTCATATGCCCAACAGAGGGCGTTAAAATAAAATGCTGCGAAAGAAAAAGAAGAATCATCAGCGTTCTGCTACAGGGTTCTATATAGTGGCTCAACAGTTGAAGTCTGTGGATTTACCAGAATTAAATTATTTGGTCAATCATCAATTTACCCATTTTTATTTAGTCGACTGATTCAATAGGGAATATGCATGATTTTGTTTAACGCATTTCTTAACAAAATATGAAAATAAGAGATGACAAATAGTGAAATTAAAATCGGCCAAAAAATACGGATGATGAATAGGTAAGCATTTCAAACTACTAATTAGACAGAGAGATCCGACATGTAATGTGATGTCAGCGTTCACTATCTGTTTTGCTAGAAAGAGACAGGAACAAATCTTTGATGGTTTATATCTTACTTATTTTTGTAGTTAACCGAAAAATATTTTTTGACTACTGTTTGATACATGAATAAAATTTTATTAAAGAAAAAAATATGGTATGTATGTTTGTTTGTCAAGGTGGAACGGGTAGCCGGCATTTACCTCGCCCTCCCCCAGCGGTTGTCCCCGCGCGACGGCCGCCCGCCATCTTGTTCTAATTTTGTTTGTTTTACAGCGACGCCATTTTGTTACCTGTACGACGACCCCGTCCAACTGTACTACACGTTTCGAGCGTTCTACATCCGCTACTGGCACCGGCTGCACTACATTTCTACTCATCCACAAGTACGAATATATATTCATCTCTTCTCTTTTTCCCGTTTTCCACCTAGAGCGAAAAAATATATATATATCTATCTATCTATCTCTCTCTCTCTTTTTCTGCCTAGTTGATAATCCCACATGGTGGTGACGTTTCCATATTTTAGTTTTCTTTCCAACTTGTTTTTGGTATTTCTTTTGATGTACAGTCACACCACGGAATTGTTGACCCACTTGCCCACTTACTTGTTGTCAAATTTCAATAGTAATACAGTACCGGCAAATAATCTATCATATTTCAATTTTAAAAAGTTTAGTATTTAAAAAACCATTGCCGACGCTTTCACGCTAAATTTACGAGATTTGTATGAACACGTCAGCAATGTTTTTTTTTAAATACTAAACTTTTTTAAACTACGATATGTACAAACATTTGTTATATACCATTTTGAACCTTATTTAATCAGCTAACGAATTGAATAATAACTATACAATTGGTCAACTAGTTCTTGATTGGTTATCAATTTTGGTGAGTCACATTTGTAGGTACTTAATCGTACGAGATGTAAGTACAAATATGATAGATTATTTGCCGGTACTGTATATAATTCCCGGCAAACTTCTTGAGAAACGACCTTGAATTTTCAGAGTAAATTCGTATCTATATGCGCGAACCTTCCCCCACTACAAAACTATGCTCAACAAGTTTGCCGGGAACCGTACCGTGTACGATTTGACAACCCGACCGAATTAAGAATGTTAGCAAGTGGCTCAACAATCCCGTGGTGTGACTACGAAAGATTTAAACCCCTTCTAGACGGTCGGGTGGTTGGGCCAACCGAGAAGGACGCAGCTATCTGTCAGAATGAGATAGTAATATTTACATCTCGTTCCTACAAATAGCTGCATCCCTCTCGGTTGGCCCAACCACCCGACCGTATAGTAGGGGTATTAGTGAATAACGAATCTCTTTGTCGTGATTGGACGCAATCTTTGTGACAAGGTTCTGTGGTGAATCAATTATTAAGATCCGTCCCACTCCCACCAATCTGCAATGATTAAAATAACTAAACACCTAACGGCCGCGGCCGCACTCAGAGACGTCAATTAACTTTTAGTTTTGATTCACTTTTAAGTTTGATTAATAGCAAAGATAATGACAGCAGCAACTTTAATCAAACTTAAAAATCAATTGACGTCTCTGTGTGCGGCACTGCTGCAGTAAGCTATTTGGGACTAAGTGGTAAATTTAAACATTTCGATTTAAGTAGGTACTAGGTACCTACTATGTATTGTATTTTGTATAATTTATTTTTATCTGATTTTTTCGCTTGCAGGGTATAGTTTCATTATGTCTGCTATATGAGAGACTGTTGGAAGCGAACGAGCCCCTACTCTGGATACACTTTAGGAATATCAACATTAATCCGTAAGTCACTATTTGTACACATTTCACATGTTTAATAGAAGAACGAAACAAGTGTCATTTGAAGTTCGATTTATTTCAAACTTTGACTATGCATTTTACTTTAGGTTTCCATGTTGAATGGTCTGATAATTGGAGTTATTGCGTTTTACTATTAAACGTGTGATTTGTTGATAGATAGATAAAAACCCTCGACAAAATTGGTACCCTACTTTTAGAGTTCATAACTCTTAAAAAGCTCAACTGATTTTCATCAAATCTAGCTAAGTACACTCTCGATCAAGTCACCTTTTAAACAAAAAAACTAAATCAAAATCGGTTCATCCGTTTGTGAGCTACGATGGCACAGATACACATGTTAAACTTATAACATCCTTCTGTTTTGCGTCGCGGGGTAAAAATAACATAAAAAAAGTCTCAGTCTCGATGTCAGTCGGGGCAAGTGCGTCAACGTGTCGGGGTTATAATTCTCTTTTTTTTTCAGTATAAAAGTGGTATTCAAATGGTTAATGCGCGCGTTCAGCGGCCATCTACCGCCCGACCAACTACTCCTGCTCTGGGATGCTATCCTCGGCTACGACTCCCTCGAGATCCTGCCCCTTTTAGCGCTGGCAATACTCAGCTTCCGCAAAGAAAACATCTTCCAAGTGAACACCCTGCAAAACGTCGACGCAGTGCTGGCTGATCTGTCAACTATCTCAGTCATTCCACTGCTACAGTTGGCCCTTATGAAGCCCTAGTATCTTTGTTATCAATGATCGGAATAGCATTTTGTGGGATTTAAGAGGCCTCTTACAAAAGAATTGGCAGTCGCATATTTTTTTTGTTTTTATATTTTATACCTCTCAATTTTATTATAGGAATGAATTTGGGTGAAATTCTCAAATGTAGTCTAATAACAATGCATCTGGTGTATTTGTATACGTGTACTTACTTAATGCAATATAATGCAGTGTATTTACGCGATATAATAAAAATGTGTTAAAGTTTGAAATTAAAAAAAGAACTTTATCTCGACAAAATATCGCATTAATTACTCACATTATACACAAGATACAAGCGGCTAATACACAGCATTGAGAGAATTGTACACAATTTACGTCATTAATCAAGAAAAGCGAAAAAATGCGACGTTACCAGAGCAGCTCTTAATGACCATATATTTTTATCGACATAATATCATCAATCGACGAGTATCATCGTCAGTGATGCCACGGAGCATAACGCTAAGAACAAACAAATAAAAATACTAAAAAAATTAATTATTTTTAAATGTTAATCACATAAAAATCAGTCGAAAAAGTTCGTTTACTCGTACAACTGAGTTTATTTTATTATAATAAATTAAGTTTAAATTTAAACATGTAGTTTTCTCATTTAGGAGGATATCGTTAAATATGATAATTAAAAATATATCTTAATCTCCGGCAACTGTGCGAGCATTTAAATATTTCTTTAATGTTAGGTATTTCTCCCCAAAATCATAAACCTGTTCCGATCATTGCTTATGTTATTTGTGAAGCTTGACATGTTCAAATTACACTGCCTCGTGGTTTTTTGTTAGTTTAGTGTATAGAAGCTAAAGGAAATCGTAAAATCGTGAATTGTGATGTTTGGTTCAAAATTAACTGATTGCAATAACTACGTCATTTAAATGTAGTTGCAGTCAATATAAAGTAAAATGTCTCGTCTAGTCAGTCCCCGTGAAATTCATACTTTGGCCGCTAAGTTTGTTTTCGACTGTGAATAACAGCATAATACATAAAAGAATCAAATGCTTAGGGTAGTCCAGCGGGCAAAGTGCTAAAAACTAGATAGCCAATTTGTTATACGTTATTTGGTAGCGTTTTTTAATTTTACATATTTTGTAGCAATAAAATTTGTTATGATAGTAAAAAGACAAATTCGAAAACGCATTTATTTTTCCATATTAAAATAAAACTAAATTTGAGGTCAATTGGGGCAAGTGCGTCTAGGCCCTAGATGTTTCTAAACAAAGTTATTAATAAATTTGATAATTTAATTTCAGGAAATACGTTAAATCTGTCAAATAATCAATGTCGTGGGACATTGATTATTATTAGGGGACAGATTTAACGTATTTTCCAAATACGGTATTTATTTAAGAAATGTTTGTGGTAGACGCACTTTCCCCTTGCCTAGACGTACTTGCCCTAATTACCGTTACCTATAAATAACATATATTATAATCTATTTTTTCTTACAAACAACACACCAGTTACCCTCTTCGTAGAAACTTTCTTCCACAACCAAATCCTTAACTTCTTCGCATAAGCCATCCAACTCCCCCTCCTCGAATACATGATAGTACCTTAATAGTGTACTTTCTGTGCCCTCCAACTTGTTATTTTTCACGTTCCTCAACTTCCAAGGAACTAGTAAATCTTGGTGTTGGAACTGGGTTCTATTTTCATGGACTGGGAGGTTGAGACCACCGAAATTGACCCTCTGTTGTTCGGAAGGTTGTTCCTTGGTAGTACAGAGGTAGTTGGATTTGCTCTGGTCTTTGGACCATACGGTGATGAGTGTCCGGCCGCCGGGGCGCAGGAGGCGGGATATGGTTGAGATGGCCTGGAGTCTTCGAGCCTGGAAGATGGGTTGGATTGAGGGTTATTAGCATCAAGCTACAAGTACAGTCAAAGTCATAAACATACATTCCCAAGTTGACATAAATATGTACACACCCCTACGCCACTGATAATAAGGTCAATGTATACATATATTTGGCGCGATGGCCGTATAGATATGGCTTGCATCACTGGAGGTGACTTTTTTGATGGGTTGGGTTCCCAGTGATTGAATACGGATTATGTGATAGAAAGAGAAGCATAGCGTAGGCGTGTTTACCATACCTAAACACTCGCTGGCTGTTCACACTGCCGGCGAGAACTCTCTCGTCGCACAGCGACAAGAGCTATCAAAGATAAAACTCGCTCAGCGATGCTCGCTTGGCGAACTCACGCCGAGGCCAGCCCGGAACTCATATAATGCATATTGTTAGAAAGAGATTTTCGCTTGTAATACATGTTAAAAGCTTTCGTGAAATGAGCCCTAGCGGTAATTTTACTCATGTATTGCCCTGATCACACGTACCGAGTACAGTGGCGAGAGAGTGCCCTCGGCCGGGTGCTCGGTTCGTGTGTACCTCGTGACGAGTACTCGGCCCAGCAAAATGACGAGCGAGTCACTCGGACCTTGTTTTGTTTACTAGGCCGAGTGCCCACCCCCGCACTCCTCTCAGCATACCCCCCCGCCGACTCGCTCGCCACTCGCCAGGTATGAACACGACCACACGTCACTAGCGAGCCAGTAGCGAGTAGCTTTAATTTTTTTTTCTTTTTGCTATTCATGTTGACGCACTGACGAATTTGTCGAAAGTGAACTGACTCGTCAGGAAAAGCAAAGTACGTGTAAACACCCACTCACCCACCCTTCTCTCTCGGCCGAGTACCAAATCGCTGTCTCGTCACTGTACTCGGTACGTGTGATCAGGGCATATGTCTCGGCCGCCCCGAGCGAGTGGTGCGAGTAATCACCAGTCGCTCTCGACCACTCGCTTATAGCCCGGCGACAAAACTATCGGAACTACACTCGCTTCTCGCTGCTCGCCAACTCGTATCTAGTTTCTAGCTCTACTCGCTTCTCGCTCACCGTCGGCGGTGGAACAAGTGCCTAAAGCTTAATTGACGACGTAGTTAGCCTGGTCGGTAGTGACAGTGACCCCGTCTACGAAGCTAGCGGTCTCGGATACGATTCCCAGTCGGGACAATATTTGTGTGATGAGCGTGATTCTTGGATATTTAGGATTTTTTTCAATTTGAGTACGCATTACAAGCATAGAGTTTAGTTTGGGGCTAGGTCAATTTGTGTGAGATGGTCCCCTAATATCAATGCCTAATATTCATTTATCTACACACATATCATAAGTCCTCTATAATGCGTTCAGAATCCGTTGGCAATGACCAGCATTACAACAATCAATTTTACTATGATAATTTTCTTATCTGTAGCAGTAACATAATGTTCTTATAACGATATAAGTTTTGATAAAGTTATGAGTTTCAAATTTCGAACATCTTTGAAAAACAAAACAATTTTATTTGACCTCAATTCTAATATCACTCGTGATGACATTTAATTCGAAATGAAATGTCAATTGCATACAGTTTTGACAAATCTCGTATGTTACTTGATAATTTGATATCGAACGATATGATAGTAGAGGCCGACTCTAGATTGTCTCTGAATTAAAAAAAAAACTACGGTTGCCGCCATTTTTTACGTTCTAATAATTGATCAATGCCGGCTATGCCGGTCGTAACATGCGGTTCCTGAACACATCATAGAGAGCTTATAATATGTATGTAGATAAAATATTGTATGTAACTGTACATAATTAGGCATTATGCGGCAGTCACATAAACTACTATTATAATTTGGAACTATGTCAATTTGAGTCAGATTATGATTTGGCCGGTCAGTAACCTCACCCGGCTGCTGAAGTGGTGTATGACGGCGATGCAGATGACGGCGTCGGCGCAGGCGTCGCGCAGCGGCGCGGCGGCCAGGTCGAGGCGCGCGCAGTCGGCCGCCGCCGCGCGCGTGCGCCGCCGGCACTCCGCCGCCAGCCCGCTGCTGCGCTCGCCGGCTAGCTGGAATGTATTTACAAGTCGGCTAGACTCGGAGAAGAGCGTATGAGAGCGAGTGAGACAGAAGTACGATCCCGAGTCCTATTCTAAGTGCTCGCGGGGTGTAGGTAGTTACAGACCTTGACATTTCGGGTCAATATCAAACGACAGTAGTGAATTCGTAAATGAGTAAACTTATCTTTTATCGATATTTGAATGAATCGTAAAGCAGTGATCGGTCCCAGTTTGCAAAAAAAAAAAATATTGCAAGAGTAAAAAAAATACTAAATAGTAGTTAATCTTCTGCTTCTTGGATGAATTTAGGTTTAAAAGGACTACTATCTTCTTTGCATTTATTCTAAATTTTCAAAATAAACAATTCGAATTTGAAAAAAAAAACACTAGTTTCGGAGGGAGCCCTATATGCCTGATAATGTTCTTATTTTTAACTATATCTGTTGTCATTTTACGATTGTATTTTATATTTATAATTTAACATTTATCTCTTGTAACAGTGTGTTACCGATTAACATGTTTGGCTAGACTGTAAGTGTTAATTGTACAAAATAAATAAATAAACCACTATGATGATCGCTGCTGCTAGTTTTCCCCTATCTGCTGGAACACCAGAAGGCATATCCTCAAGAGATATACTATATACTTGGAAGATGTCACTCCTCGCCAGGATATTCTTCCCGTTGCCGCAGCCCAGGTCCAGCGCCAGCGCCCCCGGGGGCACCTGCTCCATGAACTGCACCACCCTGGGCCACGGCTTGTGCCGCGTGGTGCTGAAGTGCCCGGCTATCTGCTCGTACACCTGGGGATGGATGACGTCTCTTTGACACATTCGGCGCTGGTGACACCGTTTTTAGGGTTCCGTACCAAATACTGAAAAACTGAACCCTTATAAAATGACTTTGTTGTCCGTCTGTCCGTCGGTCTGTCAAGAAGACCCATTTTCTCGGGAATGGCTGAAGCAATCAGGCTGTAATTTGGAATAGATGTAGTATAGGTATTTTATGGTCCACACAAGATCTTATTATTAAAATTTATACAAAAAACTTTATAGTAATTGGAAATTGGGTCTAAAAGGGGGGGTATAAAAATAAAATTAAACTGATTACAGCCAATAATTCCTATGTCAAAGGCAAATAACTGAAAATTGTTAAATTTTAGATGGTCAGAAAACTATTAAAAATGTTTTAGAAAAAAATAACATTATTCCGATTGTTTTGGGAAGACGATAAGCATAAAATCGTTGCTCTTCGTTGTATTTTGGCGTCTGTTAGACTTGCCTTAACCTTGGGGGATTGGCTGCTGGCGACAATACTGTTGCTATGGTCTGACAAGGCCTTTCAAGAGCGTGAGTGCGAAGGTCACAATCACAATGCTTTGTGTTGTCAATTTAAAAAATATCACTACAACATTAAGGTCAGTTACATAAGGCAAAGTGGATTTATTGCGAGATCTAGTAACGGAGCAGGACATAATATATGTTATGCTATATTATTGCGACGGATAATAAATATTAGGTTTACGTCAAGGACAGTAAGCATTACTCATTGGCTGCAAAGTTGTTATTTACGAGAGCCAGTATTGAATCCCGAATTAGTGAAAGATTCTGAAACGGAATCACGGGCCTAGCAAGTGGTTCAAAAATAGAATCCCGAGCGTAACGAGGATTCAAGGCATCGAGACTCAAATAACTTCGCTGCCGTGCGAAACACAATTTTTCACCTCACCATAGCGAGGAAAACACTTGGTGTTGGAAAAGTAATTGCACGAGCGCCACATCAGCTGCGGCCGTGCTCGCGCAGCGCCACCATTACTTCCCACGCTAGCGGTTAAAATGGACTTTTGCGCGCAGATTTTGACCGACAAAGAAATCCTTTCCGAGCTGGTGAGGTGAAAAGCATTTTTTCTGTAATAAAGCTGGCAGGATAAAGACGTCAAACTTATAAAGCTCGTTTTTCAATTTCAAAATTCGAACTCACCTGATGGACATGCACTTCCTCCAGCCGACTGGCCACAGTGTCGTCTATGTCCTCGCCGCTGTCACAAAGCGTCCTATACACGCACGGACACGGTCCGTCGCGCGTCCAGCGGAACGTCAGAGAGAGGCGCACGCCCCGCGGCCGCGTGTCTTCCGTGATAACGAGGCAATTTGAGCGCCGCTCGACGATTGGGTCCCATGTGCGGGGTTGAATACCGTGTTGCCAGTCGTATCTTGAATAACAAAAAAGTATTATAAACAGCTAAAAAAAAATGTAATAAAAAAAGACGAAAAAAAATTTTTAATAAAAAATAGAACCGTCTTCAAAAAAAACCCACTAAACAAGATTAAATAATGACCGGCTTCCTAGGAATTGCCTATTTGATGGGTGCCTAATAGGTACATGGAATATATCTAAGCCAAGCCGGTGTCAAGTAGGTTTACACAATAGCAATTTCACATGATTCTTGCCACCGACTTCGATATATTCCATGTACCTATTAGGCACCCATCAAATAGGCAATTCCTAGGAAGCCGGTCATTATTTAATCTTGTTTAGTGGGTTTTTTTGAAGACGGTTCTATTTTTTATTAAAAAAAATTTTTCCTCTTTTTTTATTACATTTTTTTTCGCTTTTTGTGATACTTTATAACTATCACAAAAAAATCGCGTCAACACAAAATCGGTCGAGTTGAACTAATATATCGCTTAATAACGGATCCATGCGGATGACGTCACGTGGTATCCATTATTCTTGTATACCAAAACCTTCTCCAGAATGTAACAAATACTTAGCTGAAAACCGCATCTAAATCGGTTCAGCCAAACGCGAGATAATCGTGGACAAACATACATACATACATACATACATACATACATACATACAAACATACAGGTCAAACTGAGAACCTCCTTTTTTTTTTGAAGTCGGTTAAAAATACCTTTTAACGACTCCGCCCGCGAATACCACTGTTACATTATGGTCGATTTGTATAATATAAATATAAGATATATGACTTTCTCTCTCTGACTACTATTTTAGTACAAATTATCAAGACAATTCATTTAACAGTTGTGATGTAAAAGAAGGACAAAAGAAGCTGTTAATTCTGTTGTCACAGTTCAAATTGTTATCAGATCAAAGTACGGGACAGAGATAGACTGCTGACGAAGAGGAATGATGCCAACCATTTCCCTGTCCAGCAACATTTCTCCTTCTATCATACAAAATTAAACAATGAAACTAGCTACAGTACAGCGATATTGTCATACCTAGCTTCACCTCTCATTACGAGTAGGGATCTTTTGGGCACCACAACCGGCACGAACTTGCCACTGTGGTGCCGCCACTCCATCACCACAGAGGAACCAAGAGATAGGGACAAGATGGTGTCTCCAAATGGACTGTGCTTATCCACATGCGACGGAATACCTGGAAAAGTTATTACACTTAAGTATTTACAAGTTTATAAAAGATATTCTTTTAAATATAAAAATCTGTCAATAAAATAGCACAACAATAGACATGTATAATATGTTTAAGAGTTTATGAAGTTGTAATAAGAAATCAACTCAATACTTAACATCATTTTGTAATTTATGGAAGAATCCACAAATTACGTGGCAAATAAAAACCATATTTTCAGCATGTAAGATAAACAATTAGTCTAGTGACTAGGTGCATTTGGTATAAGATTGTCCCTTGATATTTACTTCTTTTATTTTTCTAAGCTTAATAGCTTTATATAGCGTCTTACCCTGTCCAGGCCTGTACTTATTTACGGTTAATTGATCTGGAACCCCAACATCCATCCCCTGTTCTCTCAGCCTTTGCCACAACATGTCACATTCCCTAGGAATTTCGACATCTAATGGAGATGTCAAATCCACATCATTAGTGCCATATCTGAACTCATAGCCATAGTGCTTCACTTGCCGATTTTTCAAGTTACTGGACTCCTCAAAATCAAAGAGTTTGAGGAACAAGCTTTCTTCTACTGACGTGATGAAGTCTTTGAGGATGATGAGGCCTTCCGGGGTGTCATGCTTGCAAACTATTTCTAGATTTGGCACTGGAAGTTAAACAAAAAGATTCATGTTTGGAGATGAAGGTTTTGGTCAAATGTTGCTACAAGCAAAAATGTGTAGAAGTCGAAAGAGGGGTCTTTTAGCAATTTTTAACAAAGTTAAAATCATGAACATGACTAGAAACTAAAAATGGATGAACTTTAGCAATATTTGATTTATATTTAGAAAAATATAAATTACCTTCTTCAACAAAGTTTATAAAGACTGGAGCTGCATTTTCACCAAATTTCGCCTTACCATTGTACTCGTTATAAAACGACAAGGCGTCTTCAGCTTTATGGAAGACCAAAAATGAATGAGTTTCGCCTTTCTCAGCTACAAACTTAGGAAAAGATATGTGCGGAGAATTATTTTGAATCAGTTCGTAAATGTCGTCTTTTGTTAGATTTGTAGCTTGTCCAACGTTACACAAGACTATATTCTGAAAACAACCAAAAAATAAATGAATGTAGATGATACCTTTATTAGCTAAAGCGAAAATTTTCTGTTCTCAAACATACGGCACTCGGTTGGTCTGTACAAATAATCCCTTTAGAGCTCTTAAGACGTGCCGCAAACCGTTTCCGCTTGCGGTCTGTTTTCTTGTCGTCTTCAAGCATAGTTTATTTATTTAATTGCTAAATTTGTTATTTAAATGGAAATACACAATGAAAGCATGTTGTGTTGTTGCTGTCATTGCTGTCAACTCAAACACATGTGACATATGTTAATGTCACGTACAGCTGGAAAATGGCTAAGGCCGGCCTTACACAGTCTGAATCAGATTATGAATTCATAATCTGAATCCAGAGCGTGAGTGCTCGTCCATAGATAATGTATGGAAAGAGGTGCGTTCTGTCAGATCAATCTCAGAAATTCATAATCTGAAAAAATCTGATTGTGTGTGGATAATAGTTACATTGTATGCAATCCCGTGCTTTCTGAATTAATAATATGAATTCAGATTCTTAATTCAGACTGTGTAAGGCCGGCCTAAAAATTACAGTTAAGTTTTGCAAGTGTATTTGTGTGTTATTCAAAAGTCCTCAGACTATCTTCTTATAGCCTTTTTTCCTTATATTAAAAATTGAAAAATTGTTTCTGGGTATCGCCAAGGTTTATTATTGGAAAGCTAGGTTTTTAAGAAAAGCTAAGAAAGAAGGCTTGTGCTTTAAACGATTGATTAATAAAACTTCTTGATATTTGCTTCTGAATTTAAAATTGACACACACTCAAACTGCCGCACTCAGAGACGTCAATTAATTTTTAAGTTTGATTAGAGATGCTGCGTCTTATTCTATTGCTATAGCAAAGAAAGTGACAGCAGCAACGTTAATCAAACTTAAAACTTAATTGACGTCTCTGAGTGCGACAGAATGCCGTCGCTACAATTTGGTTTATTGTAATCACTGATAGTGTATTTGCGCGTCCACTGGGTCGGAATCGGAGCGTACGGAGCGGACGGATGCAGATCCAGTGTACGCTATACCATCGGAATTCTTGTAGAACAGAATAGTATACCGTCACATACACCGCACGCCCGGGGTCTTTCTTGATTGTCGCTCAGTCGCAATCTGGCGCTTGTCGAGAGACGTAACGTACTTAAACGCACTTACTACCTGAAAAATCATAATGGATATGGATAGATAATCGTTTTTTTTTTTATAATTGTTTAATTAATGATTTCCATTATATTTATTTCCTAATTCTATTATTTTTAATTTGTATACTATCTTATTTCATTGAATATTAGATAGAACATTTCTTTTTACTCAATTGGAGCGAAATTACCTCCTTAAAACCCGGAAAAAAGAATATCCATATTAATCTTCCATGCTATTTTCATGTCACCGTATGATTGTGAACACCGAAAGTTTATAATGTATCTTGTTAGTTTATAAGTAATCAAATTTTTCAACAAGTAAAATAAGGGTCTCTGTTGATTCCGCCATTTCTTAAACCCCAAAACGATTACTCACAAGATGTTTTCAAGCGCACAGTTGCAGGCATACTGAGGCAAAATCACCGGCGCCGGGTTGCAACCGAGATGCGTGTGAGTGAGTGAAAGGGGCCTCTTCACGATCGGTGGTGGTGATGGGTGAGCATGAGGGACGAAGTTATGCGTTAGAGTGAGAAACAAGACCATCTTGCTCGCATCATCATCTTGCATCATGCTCGCCCATGACAATATACGGAGCTAGTACGTAAACTACGCCTCTTTCTGACCGGCCAGAACATTCTGAACGGCGATGCTGGCCGGTTGTTTTCTTACCAGGCATAGTTGGTAGGTATTGCGAAAAGTAAATTTTGTCAGGGTGACTTTTTGATTTTGTAGTAGGGGTGTGACCTTCGCTGACATTGACATATCGTGGGCCATTTGACGTCTTAAAACCTAGTAACAAAATAAAGGAAAACGATAAAATACCTAGAAGGACCTCTCTTTCTAACTCGTTATGATTGCCATAAATAGAACAAGGTCAAACAAACTTCTTTTGTTGTTTTTTATAGTCCGATTACTATGCAAGTACTTATTCTGTGGCTTCAATGCATTGTTTGCATTGCGATCTCCAGTGTCTTCTATAAGCTTCTTCATAGAAGCAGTAGCAGAAGTTATCTGGAATAATACGCAAATACAACAATGACGGCGGTTAAAATGCCAAAGAATAGTCCAGGAACAATCCAGGAATAAGGCCGGCCACACATCTACCGATTCTAAAAAGCTCGAACATAGATTAACGTTACAGAAGCGACATTGTGATAGAAACAAGCGTTGTTTGAAAATATTGTTTTTAATGAGTAATATTGATGATATTTTAACAATAGTTACTTTAGTGAAACAACAATAATAATATATATATTCAGTTCTAAATGAGATATTTTCAATAAAGTTTCGTGTCCTCATTCCTTACAGCCAAAATTAGAAATAATTAAAAAAAGTAAAGGTATTTAATTATTCATAATAATGACAGTGTTTTAGATTCATGCTTGAGCTACTGATCTCTTTGAAATAGCCGTACACGATAATTTTATTATCATATTTGTTTTTTTATCTACTTTCCATCACATTTAGCACACTAATATTGTAAATGCATAAGGAAAATTAGAAGGTGTCCTCAAGGATCATTTACGCTAATGAACGGCATACATACTATGTGCAACTAGTTATTAATGTTATTATCAATATAGTTTTGAAATGTGAAAAATAAGTTACGTAAAGTAGTAACGCACTAACACTAATACCGTACCGAAATTTGTACCTTTTTTTAGTCTATGACGTGAAAAGTGGCTGTGCCAGATTGACGTTGACATTTCCAGACTGAGTCATTTTTTTTCTGACATAATATAGGGTATACCGTATCTTTATTTATAATATTATTGATATCGTATCTTTACTTATAATATTGGGGTATATAGGAACATTTCTAAATTTCCTCTCAAATAGTTAAAAAATCTACTATGGTTGCAATTAAATTACCGTATGTATTAATGAGCTAAAAACAAAGTTTCATAATGCACGTAAGTAACTTAAGGTACTGCAACTACAAATCAAGTAGTGGCTAGGTTTCTGTTATTATAAGCACTTCTTTTTTTTAGGAACTCGTTAGAAACAAAAAGCGCTTAAAGCGGCACGTCATTTGTATGGCGTCGGACTTCTTTTTTCCAAATACTGGCGGTGTTGAAGAGCACATTTTCAACTTGTCGCAGTGTCTTATTAAGGAGGGGCACAAAGTCGTAGTGATAACTCACTCGTACGGCCAGCGTGTCGGCATCCGATACATGACTGCCGGCCTTAAGGTCTACTACTTGCCCATTAAATTGATGTACAACCAATGCATCCTCCCTACTATGATTTCCAACATACCCCTCGTCCGATATATTCTAATCAGAGAATGCATTGAAATAGTCCATGGACACTCTGCGTTCAGTGTCCTAGGACATGAAGTGTCAATTATAGGTAAATTACTAGGACTCAAAACAGTATTCACAGACCATAGTCTATTTGGATTTGCTGACATGTCAGCAGTTATAACTAATAAGTATTTGCAGATGTGTTTATGTGAGTGTGACCATTGCATCTGTGTGTCACACACTGGGAAAGAAAACACTGTGCTCAGAGCTAAAGTTAAAGCCCATAGAGTATCAGTCATACCTAATGCTGTAGACTCGTACATGTTTACTCCTGATCCAAGCAAGAGAGACCCTAATGTGATAACAATAGTCATTGTGTCTAGGCTGGTGTACAGAAAAGGAGTAGATTTAATGGCTGCTGTGATTGCTGATATGTGTCCAAGGTATCCTAACTTGAGATTTATTGTCGGTGGCCACGGACCAAAAATGTGGCTACTACAAGAAGTAAGGGAAAGGAAGGGTTTCCAAGAATGTGTCACATTACTAGGAGGCTTGAAACATTCCGAAGTGAGAGATGTCTTAGTTAAAGGAGACATATTTTTAAACACTTCATTGACCGAAGCATATTGCATGGCTATTGTTGAAGCTGCGTCATGCGGGTTGAAAGTTGTTTCAACTAAGGTTGGAGGGATTCCAGAAGTGTTGCCGGAAAGTATGATATACTTGACAGAGCCTAATCTTAATGGTGTCGTCGAGGGCATTGAGAGAGCAATAAGTGACATAAAAGACGGTAAAATAATGTGTCCCTATGAGTGCAACAAAAGGGTCAGAAACATGTACGATTGGATGGACATAACTAGGAGGACAGAGAAAGTTTACGACAAGATCTCACTAAATAGAAATAAACCTCTAGGAGAACAACTTCGGAGCTACCTCACATGCGGAGTTTGGCCATTCCTCTTAGTTATAAGCCTCATATATTTATTATTGCAACTAACAGAAAGAATACATAAACGAAAGCATATAGACATAGCTAGGGATTTAAAATTATAGTCAATTATACACAAAAAGTTGATTTTGGAATGATTTATTATAATACTCAAATTAATGAAATAATAATGGCATCCTACTAATGCATAGCGGCCATACTTGAATGTTAAGTATAAAATAATAATTTCAATGTATAACAGTTGGACAAATAGCACTTTCAAACAATAACTGTTATTTATTTATAACATGTTGCATCCATAACATTATCTATATTTATATAATTATAGGTTACTCAACCCGAGACTGATTACAGCATATTACTATTGTATGAGGCTAGTCTGCATCTTCAGGCCCTGTAACAAACAAAAGTTAAGATTTATTATTTTCTGGATAAGATATAGAAATGACGACTATATACTGGGGACTATTACGGTAGGTTAGGTTAAAATAAAATGAAATAGTAGTGGCTTTGCTAACCTATTATTTCTAGATTTTTTATACCCTTTCAAAACTGATTTCAATTAAATTCATGTTATTTTTATATAATTTTGTCAAATTTTATTGATCAAATTGTTTCATGAAATTTTTGCTTTTAAGTTTTAATAAAATGTTAACATACAATTCAATACAATACAATAACTCTTTATAGAACACCACATACAGCAAGAACAAGAAATACAACAAGAAAGAGAAGTGTTACATATCATTACAACATAACATATCATTCAGCTTTAATTTATATTTCTAATTAAACAAATTTTGTGCTCAAAAAAGAATACCGAATAATTTATAATTATAGATCTAGCGCTTAAAGTTGGGCGTTCCTGCAGTAGTGAAGCGGTGCGGGAGGGATGCGTTTTCGTTACGTCAAAAAACAAAACGCACACAAGATTTTACAACCGAAGATGAGTCTTCCGATTAGGGCTCAAACTAAACAAGTTGTTTATATTTTACATTTTAAGGCATGAAAATCAGATCCCAATTCTACTGAGCATAAAGATGACATTAATATACATAAAACCATGTACATAAGTACTACAAAAATGACCATCTTGGCGACGAGATAATGGATCAATTTATTATAAATTTACAACATGGGGTATCAGATAATGAAAGCGATTCAAATCATACCTCTACAGACAGCGATTCGAATTGAGATATGGATACAGACTAATTTATTTGGATTTCAAGTTCATTATTTCAGTTCAAATCATATCGTAACTCATTTTGTCATATACAATTATACCAATTCAATTTAGGCACACACTTGTAAATATCGTGAGATATACTTTCGTATTTTCATCACGTGTATAGCGAGACAGTTCTGTTACGTCACATGTATCCCCTCCCGCACCGCTCCACTACCGCAGGAACCTCCAGCGTTATGCGCTACATCTGTAGTGCCTTTTATATTTAAATTTACAAGACAATGAGAGCTATCGTTGTGCTCACCAGTTGGCGCCACTGTAGCGTAAGGTCCTGAACTAGCTTTTAAAGTTTGTTATTACGGGCGTGAAAACAGTTGACATTTAAAACCTTAAATATACCTATATATATATACCTAAAAACAGTAAACAAACTTCTGAATATTAGCTTTTCTTTCAGCCTGCTTAATTTAGCACCTCTTTTTCTTAGCTCCGCTTTTAAAGCACTGGCATTCATTGACCCGTATCTCATATTTGCCATAATTATTCTCAGGTATTGCAAAACATTCACAACATTATTGTAATTAGAAATAAACCCGCGTAGCCCACACAGAGTGATTTGACATTTCGGAGACCTCACGCTACACTAGCGCCTCTAGTGGCGAATTCACACGCGATAACCCTCATTGCGAGTGTAGTTATCAATTATTTGTATGATTTTAAGGTGCATAATGAGAGGGTTGTTATTATCAAAATAATAATCTCATATTTATTGGATTTAAGTTTTTTATTTTCATGTATTTTCGAAATAACCTTAAAAAACCGGCCAAGTGCGAGTCTGACTAGCACACGAAGGGTTCCGTACCATCGTACAATATTTTTAACACTAAGTACTTTTTAAATACTTTCGTAAATAAAAGAAACAAGATAGGCGCTATAAAAATATGTAAAGTAGGTAATTGTCTAAATTCATTTTTAATTTAATGAAATTTTTATTATTTGTTGTCATAGTGGCAACAGAGATACACACTCTGTGAAAAGTTCAACAGACAAAATTTTATAAAATCACGCTATTTGTATGGGAGCCCCCTTTAATTTTAATTTTATTATTTGCTGTTATATCGGCAATTAAAATAAACACTGTGAAAATTTCAACTGTCCACCTGTTCCGGTTTATGAGATACAGCCGGATTTAACATAAAAATCACGTTTCTTGTTTAGGCCCCTCTTTAATTTTTAATTTAATTTAATTTTTATTATTTGTTGCTATAGCGGCAATAGACATACACATTCTGTGAAAATTTCAGCTGTCTACCTATTTCGGTTCATGAGATACAGCTCGGCGACAGACGGACGGACGGACGGACGGATAGCGGAGGCTTATGGTCCCGTTTGGCACCCTTCGGGTACGGAACCCTAAAAACGGCTAATAGGTATCATGCTTTCTTAGCGAACATTAATCAGAAGAGCATTGTACAGTCAAGGTCATAAATATGTATACACTTTAGTACCTTGTCACTTTAATCTCTGCGACATTCATATATGGCAGTTTAAACATGACATTAAATAGACAAGGTACTAAAATGGATACATATTTATGACCTTGACTGTATGTAGTTCCTACAATCTTCACACATTTACTGCTTTTCAAATGGGAGTCGAAATCCGTTGGGTGTAGCGGTCATTCAAGACTTTCGTCTTGCTAAGAACATGATGGTAACTAATTTATTATTATTTATTTATTTATTATAACATATAAACAGGCTTAATTTTAAAACAACGTCCCGCAAAACTGTTTTCACAGTTTTGACTGTGGGATCCGCGAGTCTTAGTATACGTAACAATATATCACTTAAAATAAAAAATTAGAACACTATTTGAACACTAACACTAATGTTACTATGAAGCACGTAACCCGTGAACTCGGCCTAGTAACGCGTCATACTAAGACAATTATTTAGATATTTATGGTTTACCCTTGAATCACCGACACTCATTTCATAGAAAGTTTTACTTTGCCTAATTTTCATTCCATCTACAGGCATTTCCACGTGCAGGACTTATTTTTTGGTGGTCACAATTCTAACCAATACGTAACCAATGCTTAAGATAACCTGAACACATAAGGTTTCAGCAGAAATTAGCTTTCAATTAAATTAAATTCGGTGAAATGATACATTCGATGAAAAGTTTGTTAGTGAAACAAGGAGCACGCAATAACTATTTATTTATCTGTAGGTTAGTTTTTTACAATGTTTAAATAAAAAAATAATATAAGAATACTAATAATACAAAAATAAACATTATAAAAAAACCTAACCTACGGGTGCCGCCGGCAGCGGGGCGAGACTCAAGCTACCGATGGTTAGGGCTGCAGAGAAAGGAACCTCCTGACAATGCGTGCCGTGTCGAGAAGTACTGCTTGATCCAGCTATCTAGCGAGTCTGATGAGGTGTTGGTCGAGACTCTTCGCTAGGAGACCGTTCAACAACTATCGGGACAATGATCGTCAACATTTCACATGGCGCTCACCTCGTGAGCCAAGTCAAGGTACTTGCTGAGTTAGACAATTATTTATTACTAGCTTTTTCCCGCGACTCCGTCCGCGTAGAAGTCGTTTATTGTGTATCCCACGGGAACTGTCCAATTTTTCAGGATAAAAACTATCCTATGTCCTTCCCCGGGATTGAAACTATCTCTATACCACATTTCATCTAAATCGGTTCAGCGGTTTAAACGTTAAGAGGTAACAGACAGACAGAGTTCCTTTCGGATTTATAAATTAGTAGGGATTTCGTAACTAAGTCATGACATAAATCTGACTTTAGATTGTCAAGACTTTATATTGATTGTTCCACAGGTTATTTAGGTTAAGCTTTGTATGCCATTATTATTTCACTCGTCATTAGACTAAATCTGGTGAAAGAATCGAATCTGGGTAAGTTCGAAGATTGATTTCCAAAACGGGCCGGGGTGACGTCGCGATATGACTTGATGGATGACTCACAGCGTGGCGGCGCGCGGCGGGTGGCGCGGGCGCGCGCCGCGCTGCTTGAGCTGCAGCACGAGCGAGCGCATGCGCGCCACGTCGCGCCCGCGCCGCGGCCCGAAGTCGCACAGCTCCGCCACGCGCGTCCACTCGCCGCCCTCCTCCACCTCGCTCTCCGACCCGCGCGCCAGCGCCTTCTCCGCGTTCCTGGTGCAAATAAAGCGGGTCACACACGTTACGTTATATGTGTCGGTTTACATATATAAAGCTGGCCATACACGCTAGTGTGTACCTGACAGGTTTGCCTGTACAGTTCAACTTTACAGGTAAACCGGAGCGTGTATGTGACACAACTGTGCAGTATGTCTTCTACTCAGCTCGAGTTTACGAGTGCAGTTCAACTGCACAGGTAAAACTGCGCAGGCATACCCTAGTGTGTATGGCTAGCTTAAGCGGGCCACACACGTTAGGTTATAACCGATGGTTATGCCTGCACAGTGCTGTGCAGGCATAACTGAACGTGTGTATGAAGCTGGCCATACACACTAGGGTATGCCTGCGCAGTTTTGCCTGTACAGTTGAACTGCACAGGTAAACCGGGGCGTGAATGTTACACAGGTTGCCTGTATAGGCGTGGAAACCTATACACGCTCCGGTTTACCTGTGTGTTTTAAAGTGTAACAAAGGGAAAGGGCTTAATTTATTTGTCACATACGCTTTGTTTGACGATTGTTGAACAGGCAGTAAGGCTGCAAGGAATTCTTACTTTCATTGTCAACATCCTACGCCATCCAATATCCTGTTCCATCTACTTTATTAGAAAAAGCAAACCTACAGTTTGGATAAATGTATGAATCGTCCAATACACTATACTAGTTTGTAATGCCGGCACTTAGCTGTTATAATAGTCACAAATGTAATGAACAAATGTAAAAGGAAGAATGCCAAAGGAAGTCTGAACTTTGCTTTACAGCATATATTTAAGTGATATTTGTGAACAAGCCTTTTCCACAGTAATATTTATTCATAAAGATATTAGTAGAGGGCTATTTGTTTTTGGAACAGTTATGATAGTAATAATTGATTGAAAAACATCATTCCCATGCCCATGTTAATAAATAAAAAATGAACATTACCACAATCCCTTCAAATGACATGAAAATAAGTTGAAAATAATATTAAGGAGAAAAGAAAAACATCACATTGAAATAGAACCAGAGTGAAAAGACCAAAATGATTTCACAACAACCAAAACCTACAATTTGGTTTGTAATACTCACTTAGCAGACTCCCTGACAGCAATGGAAAGGAAACAGAGCATATTAGAACAGGGGCAAGACGTGCGGGTAGGCACTACCACACAATACATTGAACTTATATAGACCAGGTAAACACAATACAGGCATGCCAGCAATTTCTGTCACACACTATACAACAAGCAAGTAAAATCATAGTGTGATTTATTTTTATTTATTGACTAAAAAGAAATGATTTTTACAAACTTATAATTTATAATAAACATTTGTATGCCCTTGGGCACCACATAGTGATACAGCAATATAATTAAACATCGTGTTATTAACCTATGTTGGACAAATAAATGATTTTGAATTTTTTGAATTTTATAAAAACAGTCTTATTTCAAGCCCAAAGGTTGAGAGAAGGTTTGTAGTATGATTTATTATAATGGAAAAAACTATAAGGGTTTGTGGAACCCTAAAAACAATAAAAACTCAGTAAAACCATATTGTGGTAGTCATATAACTCAGTTATGTTATGATCTATCTATAGAACATAAAGCATTGCCTCATTTCAATGATTCAAACAATTATTTATAAGTATTTGGACGCAAGAAGGTTTTACGGTTGGCAGACAAGATATAGTAACTAAAACCCACAACACAAATATACCACAGTGAGAATGAGAAAACAAGTTACAATCTACATAGCCAACTTCATTAAATGAATGTATATAATAGGTATGTAATTGATATTTCAATCCAGTACTAAATGCAATAAACAAGGTAAGTACTAGAGATGCGCCGAATATAGGTTCAGCCGAATACGAATATTCGGCCAAATTATTCAGTTCAATTTAAAGTCTTCACCTGCCAGCCATTGAAAGCAGGTTTGTAAAGGTTCATGTGGCAACAGCAAGTTAACAACAAGTTATCGCATTAGTTGTGTTTACATTTCATTGGCATTGTTTGTTGTGTAGTGACAGTGGTATAATTATATGTTACAATCACACAAATACTTCTATGATGAAATTTATTGTTCAGTAAATATTCGGTAACAGAATCAAATAATAATGGCAGAATACGAACATTATAAAACTATGCCGAATGTGCTGAATACCAAGTAAATCCCGAATTTTCGGCGCATCTCTAGAAGTACTATGAAAATATATATTTATATGTACATAATAAATTTTCATGCATTGTATTGCTTACCTGTTTGCTGCCTTGGTCTTGGCTATCTGCTCATCATGTGTCTTGTACCAGTCTTCCAGTTCTTTCTTAGCTATTTTAAGCATTTCTTCTTTCTTTTTCTCTTCCTCAGCATCTGAAATAGTTAAAAAAAGCATGTGATATGTATTATGTGTAAAGAACAGTTTTTTTTTATGAATACAAGACTGAGAGGAACAGTTTTTTTAATTAGTACCATTAACTCAAGGTATCTTCAACAGATTTGATATATAAATTAGACAGGAGTTTGTTGTAGCATTTTTATATTTTATGGCAGGCTGGTTTCCACAAGGTCAACGTCTTGTGGAAACCAACAACAAATGATAAATTGTGCAGCTCTTTTGTATTAAGGGTCAAACTCTATGATTCCCGTAGTGTAGCTCTATTGGACATTGAGGAGTCCCAGAAGGATAGCTACAAACATACTATGAATTAAAATGGCATCTAATGGTCTTACCTTTCTCCTCCAGTCTCAGCTTCTGTTCCTCTCGCCACAATCTGATCTTTTCAGGCTCCTCTCTCTCCTGCCTAAAGACAGAGGGCGCCGGGTCGTCATCTAGCATGCCATTGGCTTCCAGAATTGCTGTACTTGGTATTTCTACAATAAAAAAGCAGTATTAAAATTGCTACAAATATCAGAATGGAATTCAGGGAAAATAATGGCGTCATAAATTTTCTGAGGTTTCTGCAATATATAAGTTGGAGAAATAATTATATTACATTTTAATTTATATAAACCATGTTTTTGTATAATATGGACAACCAAGAAAGGCTTTCTAAAATTGATCAATAAAATAGGGTAGATACGTTAAAAGGGGTGTAAACACACAGGTGATTGTAAGCCAGATTTAACAACATTCAGATAAGTATTTATTGTTAAAAAGTATTTTATATTAAATAAGTAGTGATACATTACCAACGAAATCATCAACCAAGCCATTGGAAGAGGAGGTGACAACAGGGGGCGGAGCGCTGGTTTCTAGCTCATCTTCCAATCCCGCGAGTTGGTTCTGTTCGCGCGCAAGAAACTCCGCAGCGGGGTCAACTTCGGGCTGAACAAAACTATCACCGAAATCATCCATATTTAATATAAATACTAATTGAAAACCCTAAGTGAACAAAAAACGTCGATTACTAATACCGAGCGTAGACAAGATAGAAGACTATGAAAATGACATCGACATTTTATAGACAATGGCATGGGCCATTTCAGTTCAATTCAATTCAGTTTTAATGCTTAAACATAAGGTGCAAATTGCTCTGTGAGGGCGCTGTACTTTTTAGTTTATGCTGATGGCATTACCAAGTGAAGTGTCATAAATTTGTAACGGGGCCTCGTTATCGACCTACAATTCCGACGTATCAAGTTTAGAGCCTGGCCACATGAGGCGTTTTACGATGTAGAGCCTATCCAGATGACGAGTTCTACGCACGAGTAAAAGAGGACAGATTTAGTTGATAGACTGCGACAACAATACGTCCACTCGCCACGGACTCGCGCATACTACTTAACTGGACACAGCAATGGTGCCCGAGTATATCAACTCGCGCGTCGCTAGCGCGTAAATCCATCATAAAACGCGCTAGTCGAGAGTCCAGCACGTTGCACGCGTTTTATGCGCGAATGAGGAAACGCGCGGCAGCATATGGACGGGATATATGTAGCTCTAGTATCTCGGGAACGCTCGAGTGTCTACGCGCGAGTCCCCTCGCACGTAAAACGCGTCATGTGGACAGGCTGTTAGTTGTGCCGTGTGAAAAAGTCATAATGTTATGATTAATTTGACAGTTGACAGCTGAAATTCATAACCTTAAAACCGATTCCATGATTTTGTTTGTTATTGTATAATATCCGTAAATCTTAATAATAAAATCGTTTCAAAATGATTTTGTGCTTAAGAACAAAGTACGTCAGACCTAACTTCTTCAGTTCCCTGTTCCGGTATTCCACTACAGCTCCCGAAGCTATAGAACAGAATGAACAGGTCATAATCGATGATTCTGATGAGGTGAAGGCCAGGGAAGAGGAGATCGAGCGGAAACGGAACGTGTCCCGCTTGTCCCCGGCGCACTACAACTTAATGAATGACCGGCGGCCCTATGAGCAACCTAAAAGCATAGCACATTTGACTGTAAAGTACAATAGGAAGATTTATGGGAAATATGGCATGTCCAGCGGCGTTAACCCAAGTAAGTATAGTTAAAAACATTATTATAGACTGCTAATATAATCTAAATATAATCTGGGGTTACCAACCATCATTACAAAATAATCTCTATATATTTCCCATCAGGTAACCTGCATACTCATTTGCCTCCCTCTTTAATAATAAAAAAATACCAACAATTTTTTGTTTCGTGCGGCCTCCCCTATTTATGCCATATTTTTGAGACAAAACATGTCATCCTCTACCTGCATATAGGTATAAAACTGTAATTGTTAACTTAGAACTGTTTAAAACAATCTAAATTTAGTGTGTTTGTTCTATTTGTTACTCTGCATGAATTTATCACATTATATGTTTTAGGTATATGTTGGCCTTCTAGACAAGAAATACAAGAAAGACAAGAATATGAAGCAGTTGCCTTCCCATTCACAATTAAAGAGATGATGGAGTCGGCAGCAAAGAAGAGAAGGGAAGAGAATTTAAAAATAGAACAGAGAGAGAAAGAGCTGGCAGAGAAGTTGAAGAAACTAGCCCAGTGGAAAACAGACTTAAAGAATAAGATGGCAAAACAGATTGCAGAGACAAATGCAGCAAAGGTAAAAATTGTACATGATACATTTTAATTATTGAACCCTGACATTATAACTCATAATAATTCATAATTCATTTATTTAAATTATAACTTAACAGTAATAAACCACAGCGTTATAATAATTATCATGTCAACATTTAATTAATTAATTAGTAAAATTAATTATGAAGAGGAGTAATGTAAAAAAATAAGTTGGGGCAAGTTTGTCTACCATTAATATCCTCATACAATGTACATAGCAAAGCAACACAGTATGTGAAAATAAAATGGATGCCAAAACCACAGTTTGATCAAGAGCTAGCAATGGATTCTGGTGGTAGATACACTTTCCCTGTAGACACTAAGGGCCGTATTAATAAACTCATCTCAACTGTAATCCCCGTCACAAGATGCATCAACAATGACAGTTTTCTATGGATTGACATTTACTTTCTCGTCCCTACCTGAACTGAGGTCATATTATGAAGTGTCAAAAATCAGGCCCCTGTCCCTTTTACTGCTTGGAACTTTGCAGGTTTCGACACTTCATAATAAAATTAAACCCTGTGAGCTCACAACAAAATTTTGTCAAAAGTTTTTGTAATTGTAATTTTTGAGAAACTGGGAGTCGAATTTTGAATCTTACTGATGATGAGTGAGTAAAATTGAAAATTAAGATGTGCAGTGATCTTGTTTACGAGTGGGTGAGGGGTGGGGTCACTTGTATTTGGGAGGTTTCAGAAGGATTGTTGCAGTTAAGAACCTAATTAAAAAACTTTTTCCATTACGTAACGAAATTTAGTCATAAATATGGTTAATTTTCGTGACGTAATGGGAAAAGTTAGCGTTTTTTTCTGCGAAAATCTTTATATCTATAATCTTTATTAATCTTTCTGAAATCTGCCCATTTGATATCATAGGTGTGAGAAATTTAAAATAAAATGAATTTTAGAAATCAGTAAAAATCACCCATATTGCTAAGTTTATACAGAATTTACTATTTTTACAAGAAAAAGCTTGCCTGAGTGACCCATTGCTGGGTAAATGTGTCCCCTCTTTTCCATCATGGCCCCTATTTAGAGCATACTTCCGTCGCATTCAAACTTTGTTATTTCAACAGGCAAAGAAAGAGCGTCTAGTAGAAGAAGTAAGAAGACACTTCGGCTTTAAGCTTGACCCTCGGGACGAGCGGTTCCAGGAGATGTTGGCCAAGAGGGAGAAGGAACAGAAGAAGATGGAACGCCAGGCCAAGAAGGACGCCAAGGAACAGATGATGATTGCCAAGTTGCAGCAGACCAATGCCAAGATAAGCGCGAAATAGTAGATGTGTATTTTTCTTTAGATTAAATATGATTTAGTTATTGTTTTGTTTTATTTAACAAAAAAAAACATAATATATGACTGATACAAGGGAGTTTAAAAAAAAAATTAAAGGCAAAAATTAATATACGGTAACTTTTACGTTGTGTCACGAAAATTAACGATTCTAAATGTATGACTGATTTTCGTGACGCACTGGAAAAGTTAAAATTTCTTAATTTTTGTCGTTAACGATGTACACTTTTTTTGAAACGGTTTATGTAGAAAGACATGTCAAAACTGTTTTTGTGTGATATATATATATATATAAATTTTCTCGTAGTCATTCTGACATGTTTTCCTGCAAAACTACGCAGATATTTAATATTATTTTCACAGTTTTATATAATGCTAGAATAAGTAGTGACATTTTATATTTTTATACAAAAAATGACTAACTGTTGAGTTTCTTGCGGCGCTTCTTCTCAGCAGTGGTCTCCTCTTGGGAAGCGCTGGTAGATTTTGACGTGTAAAAGTGCCCGTGCGGCCTACTTACTGATTAAAAAAAAAAAAAAAAAAAAAAAAAAAAAAAACCGCTCACAAATTAACCCACCTGATGTTTTCGTTTTTGGGTGGACTTTTATTTTATTGTCTCTAATAATATACATATAGTCTCTAATTAGATTATGTATATGGTTTGCTTTTCCTTTAAAGAAGTCTGGTTTCTTGATTTTTTAAATTAATTGATTTTTCGTTATTAGTAGTAGGGGAGCCCACGATGCTAAATAGCAGGGGCGTAGCTACCGCCGTATTTGCCGTATCAATTATACGGGGCCCCCGGGCCACGGGGGCCCCCAAAGTGTGTAAGGAAAAATCTTTACCTCCATATAAGGGCCTCCAAAAAAATTTTTATACGGGGCCCCGACAAGGCACGCTACGCCACTGCTAAATAGGGATTTACTCGAGCGTCGTGAGGACCTATTGGATTTTGAAGATTAAATGGTAGAAAGAAAGAAAGATTATATGTATACCGTTCACCAGTGGGAGGAGGGTCTACAGGCTTTCAAAAATGTGGAAAAAAAACAGTTGCATGGAAATACTCAATCGCGACAGAAAATAGGAAATATAGTGAATATGCCCCACGTGTCTCTGATGACGATGATCAGCTGCTCTACACACGCGGCCCTATATAGAGGGCTTAGATATGGTGGATGAATCCCCTCACCATTGGCTATTTTCCAGTTGCTGGCCCCATGAAATGCGATGGCTGATGAAATCTCAAAATCCCCTGTTGGACTCCCCTACTATAGAGATAACAAAATAAAAATATCAATAAAAAATCGTCGAGCTGGTAGTAAATAAAACAAAAAATTAAAACAATCAATTTTATTCTTCATAAAATCTTTACATAAATGTCTATAAAACGTCAAGAACTCTCATCGTCCGAGGAAGAGTAGAGAGCGTCGCGCGGGTTTAGCGCGCGCCGCGGGCTAGAGTCGCGCCGCGGGCTGGACTCGCGCCGCGGGCTTGACTCGCGCCGCGGGCTGGACTCGCGCCGCGGGCTGGACTCGTGCCGCGGGCCGGGGTCGCTCGTCGGCGCATCGCACGACATCGCGTCGCGTGTCGACGGGTCGCGTCGCGTCGCGTGTGGCGACACCAGCGTTTCGGACGAGTCTGACACAGAACTGCCGCTGCTCCGCGAAATAATGCTACCCCCCTGTTGGATAAACCGCTTATTATAATAAAATAAATTAAAAAACCGGTCAAGTACGAGTCAGACTCGCGCTCCGAGGGTTCCGTACCGCTCAACTCGCACTAGGCCGGTTTTTATTATTTGTTTTTCTTTAGGGTTTTCACTATAATCAAATCACACCAAATTTGACGTTTCTGTTTATTACCTACCGTTTTTACAATAGAAAAATACAAAAAAAAATTGTATTTTTTTTTTTTGTTATCGATCTTTTACCTATTGCAATACACACTGTGAAAATTTCAACTGTCTACAGCCCGATGAGAGACAAGACGGACAGACGGACGGACAGCGGAGGCTTAGTTTAGGGGTAGGGGTAGGGTAGGGTTCCGTTGGCACCCTTTGGCTACGGAACCCTAAAAACCAATAGGTACTTCAACCAGGTTTTAACCTTTTCGATGCCATCGACGGATATATCCGCAATAATGGTTCACGCGTTGGCGCGTTGGTCGTTTGTTGAAGCGACACGTATAAGTCCGTCATGGTAGACAGCGCAAAATAGACAAGAGTTTATGAGGTATGATTTAAAATTAGTTTTTAGCTGTCATTGGCGCATGAAGGATGATATAGCATTGAAAAAGTTAAGATGACTGTACAACAGTCAGCGTCATAAGGAAAATGCCTTGTCGCTTAAACGCCTTTGACAAGTTCGAGTTGTAGTTTCCAGTTTAAAAATGTTACTTATGATGCATATACCTAAACGTAAAAACTATGCTTTCGAGACTAAATCGAAAGAAACATATATTGAGACCGGTACTAAATTTTTATTAATGATAATAATGATGCTGACCGTAGTGAACGAAGGGTAGAATTTTTTGACGTAAAGCTCTCAATTCTCAACTCATAATAATAAAAACCTTAACACCATTGAGGCATTGACGGATTAACCCGTCACGGTTATACCTTACTTTGTATTCGTAAGATTGAAATTGACGCGCGTGTATTTGACATGGCATTCAAAAGTTTAATTAATAATGAATTTACCGAACGCGTGTTGCATTGCATCAAAGTATTGAATGCAGTAAAACACGCGTTCGGTAATATTCGGTATGAATGCTGCGTGTTGATCGGTGGTTGCCTAGCAACCCTAAAGCGGCGTTCGTATGGAGGGATTCTTTCGTTCAACTTTTAGATGATCGAGTGAAACCAAAACGAATTGCGTTCCCGCGGTTCCCGCGGTAGCACCGATTATCGGGCCCAATGGACAGTTCGGTACAAAATGATCTGTGGTTGCAACTTGCACGATGACGACATAGTTAAACCGACTTGCACGCCAAAAGTTGACAGCAAATCTGAAAGCGTGTTCTCACGACAGGTACGTTGTCGTTTAATCCGTTAATCGATTAAGTTGAACAACAAAAGTCGCCTCGTGAGAACAGCGCTTTACCGAAACCGTGTTTTACTGTGCATACCGTGGGGGAGTAGGATTGTGTAAACAACGAGGTCAAGAATAGAGATTATTAGATGGGACGGGACTCACATTCTTAAGCTTCTGATTGTCACCGATTTCGTCTATACACTGCTCGTCGGCGTGTACACTTACAACATCACCCATGTTCTTCTCAAACATCTCACGTTTCTGAAAAATAAATACGTAATTATTACCTATGTTATTTACTGGTGCAATGAACGTGTAAGCAAAGCCTGTTAAGCGATACACCATTACGTGGATTTTATAAATATAGTCTAACATGTAGGAAGTATCAGTCAAGAGTTATTTCACTGGATAGGTATAAAGTGGGGCCTCCGACCGAACATGGGAAGATCAACAGCCCATAATGGGCACGAGCTGTAGCAACGAAAATGTAATGGCAAACACATTCGCTTGCATGTAGCTTATTATATGAATTAATAAGGAAGAATTTTATATTCTCTTTACAGTTTTATATAATGCTAGAATAAATAGTATCATTGTCATAAGTTTTGTTTGAAAAATGACTAACTGTTGAGTTTCTTGCGGCGCTTCTTCTCAGCAGTGGTCTCCTGTTGGGAAGCGCTGGTAGATTTTGACGTGTAAGAGTGTCCGTGCGGCCTAATTACTGAATAAATATCTTTTACCTTTTTTTACAATTGTTGACGTTACCGAACTTCTAATTCAGTTGACTGACAAAACGTCGACGGTATGATTATGATTCAGATAGCAAGGTGGGCTAAATTAAAGACCAAACGGCTACATAATAAAAAAATCATGGACCACTTACAATCTGCATACTCTCCCTAAAGTGCTGTATCTGCCCCAGCAGATGGGCCGACTTGGTGATCTTCTTAACCGTCCTGTTCTCGGCCAACTTGATGTGTGTGCTCTGCGCCTTCTTCGGCATAATGTTAATGTGCCCGTCCGTCGTGACCTCCTCCTTCTCAGCGACTTCTTCGACGATGGGCTCGGCGCTGAGCAGCCGCTCGCGGACAGGATGCTCGTGTTTGCATTGACTATGGAAGAGATGGTTTACAGATATAACGACGCGGGCTAAGTTGGTAGAGATCCTGACTAAGATGGATTGCCTGTTATTGTGCTGGAGCGTGAATCACAGTCGGTAAGTAGGTACAGCAAGTAAGGCTGCAGCTGCCGGGCTAAAGCAGTCACGTGGCCTGTAAACCTAAGCTAACCCAGATTAAAAGAGAATCGTGACCTGAGCTCTGGCCGCACTGAGCGTGACATAAAACAAAAACGTGACCTTGTTGATAAGTGACTCACCCCTCGCACTGGTTGTTCTTGATGAAGGAGTAGATGTCGCGGAAGGCCTGCTGGATGTAGGAGAGCGTGGTCTGGTCGATTGGCACGGAGCACGACGAGCCCGAGCTGCTCGAGCGCGCGCCCGAGCACGAGCTCGCCTGGAACGACTGCTCCGACCCTGGACACCACGGTACACATACAGGAACATTCACTCAGTGAGCTTCAATGAGACCGGCAGCAAACTTGGTCGTTTTGGAGAAGGGAGTTACTACCCCCCTCGTCTGTGGCCCCACTTGACCCTAGAATGCCGCGCTGTGGAGGCCCACGGGGCCACGTAAGCGGCTATATTTATTTTCTCAAGTGTTAGCAATAATCTGCTGTTTGGTTGAAGAGAAAATTGCTACCAGATCCGGTTTATACTCAAAAACCGCTGCTTTTAAATGGTTGGCACTTGAAAATATTGTAGTTCCATCCTTCACTATGTAAAACTCTTTTTAGTCCAGCTAGCTCATGCGAAATGTTGTTAAGTGGCTTTTAAGAAACATTTGTGGGGCCTATTTAGGGACTAAGTAATTAAGAAGTGGATAAGTAAAGTTACTACGTTTGAGTCAATGGTTTGAGTTTTGACCATGCGCAACCGTTCGTAAGTACCTACATTCAAAAACCAGCCGAAACGCGACCATTTATATGTAGGTACCTACATATCATAAATATGGCGCCAAGGAATTTTGTGCAAAGGTATAAAAGCAGAAAATATTATAAAACTGGTTGGGAAAGTATACAACAGAGTGATCACGATCAATAAGTGGAGTGTGGAGTTACCAGAAGACGCCGCGGTGTTGGCCCAGAGCTGAATCTGCTGCTGCTTGAGCTGCTTCATCTGCTCCACGAGCTGCAGGTTCAGCTCCTCGAGCTGCTGCCGGTGAGAGATCTCCTCGTTCAACTGTTCTTCAAGGACTTCCGCGTATTCCCTGAAAAATATTTCACTAGACGTGATTCAGGCCTAAAGCAATTCTCGATGCACTTCAGCAAGTGGCTGGAAGAGGTATAAATAGAGACTTATGAAGGTCTAGGGAAGCTGTCTAACGGTAGGTAAAATAACCTAACCTAAAAATTACATTTTTGGAACAAGTTTTTGTGGCCGATTGTACTTTTTTTGCACAGTCATCATCTGCTTAACAAGACAAATCCAACGAGCCCAAACACGACCGATTTCCATCATCAGACCAACTCAATGACACCACACGTACACGCACACACACACACACACACACACACACAAACACAAACAAACACCCACTGCAAGTTAAATAAAAGCTTGTAAAAAAACGCAAAGTCATGTCGCTCACACTGACTCGTGCATTGAAGACCTATCGTGCAACTTCAGTTATTAGTAGGTAGGTCATATTGTCTCGACTCACTTCTCTTTCTTCGTAGCATTCGTCTTGTTGCCAGGATATTTCGTCGGCGCGTTCCTATTGGCCAGGCTCGCTCGGTCTTTGCTTCTACTATTTCTGCTGCTAAAAAAATATTGACGGCATAACGTGAATAGTAAAGTTTTACATAGTTTTGTATAATTATCTCACTTTCGCCAACATTAATATATATGATGTGGATGTACTTAATAAATAAATAAATAAACATTTCATATACGAGGTTGAGTCACACAGTCCTCGATATGTATGTTTCTTATCAGATTCCCAGTTGCACCAATGGTATTTCGTATGTTAGACTGCTAATAAACTTAAAATAAATATAAAATTGTTCCAATTGGCCACATACTCCCCTATTTTGACACTTGTGACATTTCATTGCCCTGAGATAACGAGGTCTAGTTGTGACAGACCGCCGTCATGGACAGACCTACAGATGAGCTCATCAGAATAAGCTGCAGAACTAACTCGTTATTTCCAAATTTACCTATTTAAAATATACACCGTTAATTATAAACAGTTTTCTTTAATACGCCTCCACACCCCTATAGTAACTACAAATAAATATGTTATTTGAACCAGGTAAGATTATGAGATTTAATCCTGAACCTGGGGCAGAACCTCCTTTTTTTTTAACTCTGTTAATGAGGTTGTGAATGTTTATTTTACAAAACAGTTGTTTTAAAGTGGCCTTATTGCTAAACTAACGTCTTAGATTAACCAGGCGTAGGGTGACAATCATTTCGGTTGACAATTAAATCCTAAATTAAAATAAAAGGTTTATAAAAATCATGTTTATTTTATGTACCTCCGATGCAAATTTAATTGCCATCGATTACTGCGTAAGAAAAATGGATTCATACTTATACAAACAAATACACCTTGTAGAGAAAATGTAGGCAATTTATTAAAATAATTTAAAATAGCAACCCGCCCTCCGCTTCGCTTCGGTGAAATAATTACTTTTGGATAATGTAACTTTTTAATGGTGAAAGAATTATTGAAATCGGTTCAGTATTAATTATCTGAGTTAATCGATTGCAAACAAACAATCAAACAAATATTTTTCTGTATAATATTAGTATAGATTAAGTTCATATTACATAGATACTTACTTGGTAATGACAGGTTTGACCGATCTGCCATCACCAGAGCCCGCGCTGACAATACTCAGCCACGAATAACACTGAAAATAAAAATTAAACGTCAGTACGGCTAGCCCATCCTGTATTTTCTCGCTTCTCACTCAGTGCACCTCTATGACTAGTTAGAAAGAGATATCCGAGAGACAAACAAGTCGCGGGCAAAGTTGTACAAGCCCCCCAGCGAGCCTAACATGCATCACAAGAATAAAGTGACAGCACGAATAAAAGTTGCTAGAGTAATTAAATATCATGCTTAGCTTAGTGTGCACATACTAGCGTTTTTAGACCTTAGACCCTCGGTTTAAAACGCTAGGTATGCAGAGGCTCTTAGATTTGAACGATTTATTTCATTATTCTAGCAATAGGTACCGGATAAAATCGCTCAGTAATAAAAGGTAATAAGTCCGGACGAGACACTTTTATTTTAAACTTTAAGCGTTACGTTAGAATACGGGATTGATTTATTAATTTCCCTAGCACCTGTCAAATTTTATCTCGTGCATGAATGCTAAGCCCGCTGAACGCCACTTATCTTCTGGCTCAACCGGCGAGCTTAACCCTTTTAACGTCATGTCAAATAGGTATTAAAGTCGACAGTCGAATGCCAGCTGAAAAACACTGCGATAGTCAACCTTACAGGTACGTATCAGGTTACTTTTACGAATGTGACGGATGAATCCGTCATTAGCGGTGACCGTGGTGCGGATATATCCGCCAATGGCGTTCAAAAGGTTAAATTGTTTGTCTTCGAATGCATATTTGGAATGCGGTTCTTTACCATTCCAAAAAATTCTTATAGTTTCGTATCTCCCTTGCTGACCTATTTGGATTCATCCTTTATAGTTTTCTGGCTTGTTAAGTGGCGCTGTCATATAAAGTGAATCATTGATTTTCGATTGTCTTTCAACTATCGTCAGCGTTTTAAATGAAATTTTTAGGTACAATTATTGTTTTAGTTTTAGGTAAGGGATTGAGCGGCGTCTTTTTGTGTAGTGTGCAATTATTAAATATTACGCTCGATAATATGACGCGCTCTTATGCCTCTAGTTATAGAGACTGTACTTCTAACACTGATGATAGGCTCGCTAAGTCAAACGAGTACAAACTCGATAGATCGACTATTAGCCATTGAGGACTTTCTATGAACTTGATACTGTATTGTCATCGTAATTAGGTACATACTCGTAAGTATGCAAAATTACAAGCCAATCCGATAATTAGAAGTACCTATAGATTAATCTATCGATTTTAAAATCTACTAGCAAGATTTTATTACATCCCCTAGTTAAGTAGTTAGTCACAAGTGATTATAATAAGTGTGTTTAAAAGAAAAGCTGTGTCACCTGTCCCACCCCGCCGGCCTCGTTCCTGCGCAGCGCGCCGCGCACCTTGGCGAGCGAGTCGGCGCCGACGTCGTTGTGGCGCAGGTCCAGCACCACCAGCGTCGTGTTGGACTCCATCATCTGCAGCCCCGCCGTCGCCGTCGTCTCCGACAGCTCGCAGTTTTGCAGGTCCACGGCTATTGTTGGAATTGAAACGAGAATTTGCAACGTATAGCTCGGCTTGGAGCTTGACGTGGTGACAGATGGAAACACAATATCAAGGGGCAACCTAAAGGGCACAATAAAATTGGTCAATAACTTTTTGATTGGTTGTCAATTTCGGTAAGTCATATTTGAAGGCAATTGTGTGGGAGAAACACAAGCGTTCCTAATTATCTGGCCACGATTGTATGTGCGTTTTTAGTATACTAAAATACTAAAGTAGGTATACAAGGTCCGTATAAAACAAAAGATACGGCACCTTGCGAAAGACTGATTTACAATGTCTGCAGTGAATACGTTAATGGATGGGTATCTAATTAATTTGTATTTGGTCAGAATAAACTAGAATGGTATTTAACCCTTGATCCACAGATCATCGGCGAGGACTGAAATCAGGGCCGCCGAGCCAGCGTCCCCCAGAGGGTTGCAGCACAGCGAAATGCGCCGGAGCCCCGCCATAGTGTCGAGGTCCGGCAGCCGGTAGCGCAGTGTGTGCACCCAGTTCTCGCTGTACCGGTGGATCTTCTGATACTAAGAACACCACAACACGCTATGAATAAAAGGATAGAACAAGACAGCCTTCACTGACTTTCGGAATTAACCTATCATGCCAGTAGAGATATACTCGTAATATAATATATACTTGTGCAGGCAGCGCACATCCTTATTGTTTCCATTTTTTAAATTGATAGTTTTGTCTTTTATTTTTGTATCAGTCTTTCAATTTCAGTATTTCGTCTGCCAAATAAATGGGGACCCTTCCAATATCCTGAAATACATTATACGAGAAATCCGTCAAGCATTAAAAAGGCTTTAGGTAGGTACTTAAGATTTAAGTCTAACCGATTTCGTGTCCAAACTCTAAACCCACGTAGGTTTTTTTCGAAACTTGACGGAGTGTATGTTTTGTAGACTTTTGAGTTCAGCTTACTTTTAATAAGTCAGCAATATAGCTGGCTCCAAGCGGCGTGATCTCACAGCCGGATAGGTCCAGGGTGAGAATATTTGGCAGGCAGCGGACTGCCTTGCACAGTGCTAGACAGCCAGCGTCACCGACCAGGCAGCGAGGAACATATACGTGGCGAAGCGAGTTGTTGGCTAGGAGCGCCTAGGTAAATGAAGAGGAAGGTGTATTGTTAAGGATCTACCAATGAACAGAATGAGCGCAAGCTAAAGACTAAACCCTCTTATTCATAATCGCACAATAACTAAAGTATGTTTGTAGTATGGTTAGTCCTTAGCTTTCATTGTGACATTTGAATCTAACAGAAAGTGACAAGGCATACTTTTATTAAAATAGGTTTGTTGTGCGTTTATGAATAAGGGGGTATGAATACTTAACACTTATGCCAGCTTATGCCCTGTTTGAAATTAAAAGTTATATTATCTAAATCTCTTTCTTCAGATTTAGTTTTTAAAATAGGACCCCAAATCATTTCATCGACGTCTAACCAAGACGAAAGTTAGGTTTTTGCTAAATACCTAAAGTATTCCATGATTTCACGTTGTTCAGCAAGTATATACCTACATATTATTATATTTGTGTAATTTGGCACAGGTGACGATGCGAGCATGTCCGATGAAAAGGTCTCAGGCCTCAAATTTCAATAACAGCTGCTTAGAAATTAAAGTCAGTATCATAACTTACCTCGCAAATGGGATTCAAGTAAGGAATCTTGAGTGGCAAACCCTCCAACAGTAGGCTGGCTAGGAGAGACGTGTTGTTCAGCAACTGACACACGGCCTCCAACAAATTGCTCAGCATGAACTTTGTCAGGATAACGGCACGCTTGTTCACAGTTTTCGCGAGCCGCTCGCAGTCTATGTGCTCTAGAACTGGTTGGAGGAAGGGTATATTGTTTATGGCGTGCAGAAGGCAAACGACCTCTGATGGTAAATGGTCTCTGAAGGTCCATAAACATTTGTAATCTTAAGACTTTACAGTCGTCTAGAAATCAGCAAATTTTAACGTTGGATAAAGGGGTGAATCAACTTTTGTGTTGTTATTCTGTCCCGCTGTCTCCTGGACAACAGTAAGAGTTTCTTAGAAGAATAGTTTTAATATACACTTCTAATATGGTTAGAAGAAAACCCATAAAATAATGGGCTTGTAATAGCCACAAAAACTGATGTTTGGTGGATTTTTATCCATCGTTATTAACTTTTCGCGTCATATTCGGTTAATCTGTATTCGGCAATGTTACCTAAGAAACAGGCTTAGTCAGTAACATCTGTTTAGCAACATGTCATGTCTTCTTTTAACAATAATTAAATAAAAATAAAACTATAATAATTAGATAAATTAATGAAATGAAATGTATATACTTTAAAATGATAGTTTTATACAGTTGTCCAAGAAAAGTCACCATGGCAACGAGGTACAAAAAATAGTTAATTGACCCAAACATCACTTTTAGAGCTGCAATCGCCTTGTCAAGCTATCATTACTCATCGTGAACGACGAAAAAAACACATGCATAATAGATCTAGTTTCCGCTCGGACCAGCCATCGGTCTCCTAATTTATATTTGAACAAGTTTATGCTGATGTCCCGAGTCGACAGGCGTTTGCGGGTTCGGGGCATCTTGGGGGTTATGCGGGCTGTGCGGGGAGGGAAGCGTGCGCCCAGCCGCCTGCCATACCAGCAGCCCCCTCGCCTCCCCCAGCGCCGCAGGACTCCTGCAGGGAGTGTCGCGCACGAACTTGTTCAAGTATAAATTACTGTAATACCTTACAATATTACCCGTCGTTCTTATTTGTCAATTATTTAAATATTGGAAGAAAAGTAACGGTTGTTGTATTACCCACGAATTCACCAGTTGAAGTTATGTAAATTTTCTTCAAAATCGCACCAGTAAGTATTTTAACTAAGAAAGCAAATACCCACTTTCAGATTCATGACGTACCTACCTACGGACTCACTCCTACATTTATACCTACCCAGTGCTTCACTTCGAATATTGATGTAGAAACTGTAAGAGCATGTATAAGTCTCTCCTAATCTAATTTGTAAAGAAAGTACCACATGGGTAATTACACAAAGAGAACGTAAAATAATCCTTATAGTAGTAGGGACTCACCTGTTTTAACCTGCTGTCGACATCTTATAGCAACAGAGTGTAAACTCAAATCGCAGCTCAGTGCGTTCAGAATGGGCGGCCATTCCACATATTTTATTCTGTCTACACAAAAGTCCAGCACTTTCCCGTTCCCGGACGGGATAGCGGCGCTCAGTGGGGTCAGGTTCTGTAACTTGCAACATTTCACGTAGCACTGGTGGAATATCCGACTACCCTTCGCATCGCCTTTGCCAACCATAGCTTCAAAATAAACGTTACAAAATCTCCGATGTACAAAATTAGTCGCCTTTTAAATATTAAAAAAATGTTGATTAAATTATGTTTTTTTTTATTAAATATCTGTTCGAAAATCTCCCATGACAGGTTAGTTTGAAATTAGAATAAGTGTCACGTTTATAAGCTATATTTTTTAACAACATGGTGGCCAGTATTTGTATTAAACGCCGCGGGAGAAATGAGGTTGACCGGGTTGACCTTTTCACCGTGGCTGGTGCGACGTCCCAACTTTTTTATTGAGTCTTTTTTTGCCAGCCTTTCACACCACCACAAAATAATAACAGCGAAAAGCTTTAAACCTTTTCAAGCAATTGAGGCATTGACGGATTTATCTGCACCACCGCTGCACCGGTTCAACGCCACCGACAGGTAAACCCGTCACAGATTCAATCAAAAATCCCGAGTAGATGTGGGCGGCGGGTAAATACCCAATCTACCCACCCATGTATTTACCCGGTAAATACCCATATCTACCCAAAATTTAAGGTAGATATTTTTGTCACTGGTGTATTGTTTCAAGATTGGAATAAAAGTTTATACTAAGCTTAATTGTATCATTCAGAGTTAAAGTAATCAACAAAACAAACTAAAAACATAATAATTAACATTCGACAACCTGACATCCCAAAAATAATCAAAATTTACTTCTTTCATATTTTACGTTAACATATTATGATTATAACACAATTGACAACAAAACGATCAACATAATATGTTAATAAATATTATTATTAAAAAATATGCTTTAGTTACTTATTCACTATCACTACGACTAAATTATTAAGCTCTACAAATTCGACTTCGGTAGTTCGACTACTATTTGTACCGTTTGAACTTAAGGAGGATGGTAGTTCTTCCATCATTTCATCAGTACCTTCCATCATTTCAACATTTTTAATAATAACATCGTAATATTGACCAAATTTATTAAAATAACTAGCATTTAGATTGCTACTAGATAAGTCAACGCATATTTAATACACAGACAAGAATAAATACCCGCGTATCTACCCGTGGGTGGGTAAATATCGGGTATTTACCGGGTAAATACCCACGGTGGGTAAATATCGGGTAAATTCCCACAGCGGGTAAATACCCGGGTAGATGCCCATCTCTAATCCCGAGTAGGTATATATGGCGTAAACTTGAAGTTAGCTCTAGTTTTGGTTCCCGCTGAGAAATTCCCGCTCAATTATGTACTTTGCACAGGTACTTTGTGGTTCCGTCCGACTGTCATCACATCAACCACCTATACCTAACGTCTATGCCTCTATGGCAAGCAATTGCGTGCGTAATGTTTATAAATAGGTACTTGTTTGATAATGTTCTCTGGGCGCAAAGAACCAAGAACCTTTCTTTGTTTGAGTAGTATAAGATCATAAAGATCTTTGAGAACGCCACATAAAGCAGCAGTCTATGGATAAAAATTGTATCATGTTGCCAATTTTACTCAGAACAGAGCTCTCATTTTTTTACGGTTTAGTGGTTACTGTGGAAAGGGGCCAAAGTAGGACAAAGAAAAAAACAAGTTTCATAATTTTTTTAATTAAAATATAGTTTGTGACATTTGTTTAAAATACGACTAATTAATTACAATCTAAAACCACTAAATAATAAATAACCAACAATACTTTTAAGTTATCCCGTAGTTACCGGGAATTGTTATAACAATAAATCATTGGTAGGTACATTACAAATTAAGACTACTAGGCTTAAATATTTTTTCTAAACAGTTGACTTGTAGAGATCAACCCAGATAGCCTGAACCAGGTTTTACAAAGATACAAGTTTTAAATACTTGCAACACTGTTGACAGTTCTCATATATTTGCACACCAGTATTGCCAGTTTTGTGTAAACGTGTACATTTGTAAAACTAAACCCTAAAATAAATCTAAAAACAATCAAAAGCGTAAAAAAAATTAATTTAAAAAATAAGTGACAAGAAGAATATAATATATTCTTCTTATCACTTATTAAAAGGTACAAGAAACGCGATCTTTTGATATTCCAAAAAACAACGATGAAGATGTACATTTTACTTATCATTTCTTATTCATACAAATAAGCTGCAAAACATAGACAAACCCAAAAACTACAGAGTAGATTACAGAAGCAATAACTTAAATAGCTTTTTTTCTGTCATGGCAACAATTCTAAAATCGTTAAAGAGAGCCTTTTACACAATTTTATTTCCCTACATAACTCACTTGGAAGCCCTAATTTGAAAATGTATAATATGGTCGCATTTACGTGGCAAACCAATTTAAACTCCAACTTTTTTAACACACGCAACATCTTGTCTTGAGCTAATGGAAAAAAAATCACTATTCGCTTTAAACATCAGTAATAATATATCGATATAATTTTGTTTTAATTCTATAAGTGTATTACCATCACCTAAAATTAAAATAAGCTATGGGTCACCGTGACCTATGTGGTCACGGATTACGTTTACATTAAGCACGTAATATTGTAGCACATTGTTCACAATCGAGACACCCCGAGACAGGCTGAGAGCGAGTGTGTACATACTGATTTTATCTCGTTTCGCTCTTTCTCATCTCGTTTGGCCGAGTCTCCGATCGCGGTCGGTGCGAGGGGCTCTCGACGAGAGCATACAGCCGGCATTAGCGTCACGAGGTTTATAGTATGGCAAAAAAGAGTTTGACGTAGTGGCAGGTGGAACGTAGTCCACTTACCATCAGGTGGGCCGTCTGTCGATGGCTATAAAAAAAATACAATCGAGAATACCGTAGTTCTTTTTTATAGCGATCGACAAACAAATGGCAACCACGACATTAAATTATTAAGTAAAAATTGCATCATGTTGCCAATTTCACTCTGAACAGCCTTTTATTTTTCCAAACTACTTTTCGCCAAACTAAACGCAAGGCGCCACTTTGAACATTGAAGCACGAAGTTACGTTAGCGTTCCTTTCTTTCTTTTTAACCACGAATGACGAGTGAGAAGGATGTGACATAGGAGGTTCCGAAATTGGTGCTTTGTAGTAACCATTCAGTTCGAGATAAACCAGTGGTTGATATGCAGAGAAACGTCAGTTTGCTAGTCGACAGCACCAGTCAAATAGTCACCGATTTACGACTCAGGGTTATCGGAGTTATCGCTATAAATACCAACCTTCGGATGCCCTCTCCCTTTTAACCCCCATTCAAGACTAAATCGAAAGAAAGAGATAAAGATAACTACGAACTTCAATTTTAAAGCGCCTCTGAGACAGCCGCTGTGATCCTATTGGCAACGCGACTATAAGCAATGATTATAGTTCCCACATCAATACAAATACAGTACATTTATAACCATTTGGTAACATAGGTATACAATACTAAAACGAATCAACATTTTTTATATTTATTTTATCACGTGTTTGCTTTGTTTCAGGTCACCTTAACTTGAACCTTTATTTTTGGACGGTGCAATTAATAAAAAAAGTTAAGCAAAATAGTTTTCAAAATATTTATATACAAATTAATTTTATAAAAATTGGTGTACATTTACCCATAATCCCGGCCTAGATGGTTAATTACAATATATTCTACCCGTCTCATTTTTTAATCCTGTACTAGAATGAGATGAGTAGGTAGCGAATTTGTGTAAAATATCACGCAAAATTAACCGTCAAAGTTATGCCTAAAATGGCACTATATAATTTATACAGTACAAAATTGTGAATTAATCTAGTGGAAGACTTATTTCTGTTGTTGTTAGAGTCCTAGAGTTTGGCCAACGAGTCGTGGCAGTATCTATTTATATATTTTTTTAATGGCAACGATTTTACCTATCTATCTAGCTGGTATTATAAATACCTATCCAGTCTATGCATTCCGTGTTGTCAGCTGATGATGTTTCAAAATTACCACCTTTTTATCTTCACGATTAATTGCTCAGACTCTAATTACCTCAATCCAACAATACAATAATACAATGTTAATATTTAAATCTGTGCCCTCCAGAGTTAATAATTTAAGACTTTCTCACACAGCCCCAGCGACGCCGCGTTAAAGCGAAATATCGCGCTGTACTTGTGAAAGGACAAACGGGAAGGCGTGGTTTATCCCATGCCCTTAGCATACGATTTTACGAATTTCACATGTCGCTTCGCCAATCTAAGCATGATAATTGAGTAATGCGATTTTTTCCTACGTCAAGTTCCGTAGCGTCCGTAATGCGCCGGCTGTTTGACGAAGGTTTAAGACGATTTTAATACAAAATGCATCGATTCTTATTCATCTTGTTAAAACTTGGCTCTTACTAACATTCCACTAAATACGACCCAGCTGCTTTAGAATTGTAAGTACAGTCAAGGTCATAAATATGTGTACACGTTTAGTACCTTGTCACAGTATCACAGTATCACTGTGGCATTCATATAATGGCAGTTTAAACATGACATTAAATAGAAAAGGTACTAAAACGTACACATATTAATTTATGCCCTTGACTGTAGTGTTTCGATGTTTAATAGCCATGGCCATACGCCATGCCTACCAAACCAAAATGCTGCAATCTACTTTAAAACCCTTTCAAAAAATATAAAAAAGCAGTCTTTAAAACCCACTGAAAAGGGTTAAATAAAGACCGGCCTCAATTGCCGATTTATTGCCTAATAGGTACACGAAATATATCCAAACCGCTTTCAAGTAGGTATTGAAGGTTCGCTATGTGAAGCGTACCTACTGGCTGCATCAAAAGTGGACAGTATTTAAAAGTTTATATTTAAGAAAGAATGTCGATTCAATTTGAAAAAGTGTGTCAGTAATCGATCGGTATTGAAAGAGTGGTTTTTTAAAAAGAATATTGGTATTCATCAAAATATCTTCGTTTAACTCAAGAACCGCGACAGTATCCAGAATAGCAATCACGATTCTTGCCACCGACTTCAATATATTTCATGTATCTATTAGGCACTAAATAGGCAATTCCTAGGAGGCCGGTCTTTTATTTAACCGTTTTCAGTGGGTTTTAGGAGACGGTTTTATTTTTTTGTAAATTTTCTTTTCGCTTTTTAGTGATGCACCTAATATGTGATAAACTAAAGCACATATACATCACATTAAGAAACAATACTCTAATACCAATGTCTCATAACCCTTAGCAAAATGTCACTGTCCAAGTTGCAGGGCCGTTAATCATTAAGGAGTTCTCCCGGTACTTCACCATCAGTTGCACTTCACCACATGCATTATAATAAGAAATCTCATTGCTGGCGTCAATCACTTACGACCAAGGAGTTCCGGTGGTCATCTCTGGTCTTCATCATCATCAGTTCTTAAATTCTTAAGGTCTTAATATCGCTGTATGTGTCCCTATAACTTTTGAGAAGTTCCCTCGATTTCTCATGGATTCCATCATCACATTCTGACTTGGTGACAATGGAACTACCTCGAGAGTATACCCTTACAATAAAAAAATAATTTTCCAAATCGGTCCACAATTGAAGAAGGTCATCATACATGAAAAAAAAAGTCGGTTAAAAAGTAGACTGACTTGAGCTCTAATTTGTAGGGCGTAACACGCTACCGAAACGTTCACACGTAAGTTTGACGTTACAGGTCGCGTATAGTTTACAGGAGACCCGGGACCACGGTGCTTTCACTTCCAACAATCCGTTTTGTATGGACGAGTTCCGCCAATTTGCACTAGATGGCGATATTTAGAAAGGCTATAATAGATGAAAACAACTTTAAATTCTAGTTTCAATAAAGCTGGGGCAGTGGCACAGCAGGGCTGGTATTGGTACGGGTGGTTATTGGTCCTTGATATTATAGGTATGGTAATAGATGGTCCTAATAGTAGTTACGGGAATTTGCGTTAGATGGCGTTGTGCCGTTGAATAGAGTGATATCTCTATCCTCCTATATATAATGTACTCTCTGCCCGGGACTCACAGCTCTACGCAAACATTGCTCCGCTGCTGGTCCGACTCGGGCTGGTCCTCGTCGCTCTGTCCCAGCGAGTCGCGGCGGGTCCACTCGCTCTCGGGATCCGAAAACAAGTTGCGGTCGGCCAGAGAGTCTGAGAGATCGTCTACGTCCAGCTCGTCTGGAAATAATAAAAAAAAGTTAAGACTAAAAAAGACTATTTTACACATAATGTTTTATTGTCTTATCTGCGATGTTTAAACATAAGTGTAGTTAAACTAATGAGAATGACTCTTACGGCCGCACTCAGAGACGTCAATTAATTTATAAGTTCGATCAAAATTGCTGCGTCTTATTCTATTGCTATAGCAAAGAATATGACAGCAGCAACTTTAATCAAACTTAAAAAATAATTGACGTCACTAAGTGCGGCAGTAAGGCCTGTATTAATAAACTCGTAATAATAAAATGTTCAATGTCTCACAACCCCAAGTGCGCTAGCCCAACTCGCACTTGCTTATTTAATGGTCTCTCTCTTAAATTCATACGGTTCCGAGTAAAATCGGTTAGACTATCCGGCATATTAGTATATGCGTTAAAAAGTACAATCCCGAAGGCTGCTTGAAGAGCAGGACGGCTAGCACATCTTGTATACTAGAAAGAGAGATCCGAGCGAAAAACAACTCGGGGGCAACATTGTGCGAGCCATTCAGTACTCGCCCTTACCATCATTGTCGGCGATCAAGTCGTGCGACCAGTCGCTGTCGAACTCGAGCTGTTTGTTGACGTCGCGCTCCGTCGGCGACTGAACCACGTCCGTGTCGGCGTCCGTCACGTCGTATATCTCTGTCATTTTCATCTGTAACGACAAGGAACAGTGAGGATTAGTTGTTAACTGCTTTCAATCGGAGTTATGAATTTATAAGTTGTAAGATTTTTTTTAATAGGATTTAACCTCCTGAAGCCTAAAGTCCTATATATAGGACAATTGTCAAAATCATCAATTAATAATGAAACAAAATAATTTCAAAGTCAGGTATTATTATTGTTAACTAGCAACCCGCCCTCACTTCGCTTCGGTTAAAGTTCCCTTCACATCCCCCCCCCCCCCCCCCCCTTAAAGTTGAAATATCCATTTTTTCTCTTCATAAGAACCTTCCTCGGACTTCAAGGAATATTAAAAAAATATATAGCCGAATTGGCCTAGCCCTTCTCAATTTATGACGTGACCAAGAGAAATAGGGATTCTAGTTTCACATACTACGTGAACCGTCACATGTTTAATTACAAAATACTGTTATTAAGTACAATTTCGCTTGATGAAGTACTATTAACGTCACTTGTACAGTCGAGGACAGAAATATGACGTATACGCTTTTGGACTTTATTACAATGGAATAAGGTGAAAAAGTGTATACATCTTTCTGTCATCAACTGTACTAAAAATAGTACAAAACAAAAACCGTGGCGATAAGCCACGTGCAAAACAAAGTGTTCAAAACAAATTTCATAATATTTAAGTGCGCATCTGACTAATTGCTTGCAATTGCAATTCCACGACGTAGATCAAGTCAACGGCTTTTAAGTGGTCGCTATCTCACAAACAACGAGATACACTCACTGTATAATACGGGTAGTTATTTATTCTCGATAAGGGCAAATATTTGTGTGATGACCGCGAGTATTTGTTCCTGAGTCATGGATGTTTTCTATGTATTATAGTATGCATTTCTCTATATAATTATGTTTAACTAGAGTCCTACTCATAGTACAAGCCTTGTGCTTAGTTTGGGACTAGGACAATTTATATGATTTTGTCCACTGATATTTATTTATTTATTTTATTTAGTAGCCAAAATATTTTCAACTTTTCTTTTATGCGGAAGGCGGTTTAATGCCATAAGATAATCTTAAATAGCTTACAGCCTCATTTTGTATAAGTGTAGCTCAATCGTACTGGGCAATCAACAGAGCGCGTACGTTAGCAGATCTATAGCAAATGTCCCCAAATTACGATCAGTGTTTAAATGCACATAAATATCCACAATGATCCCTAAACGAATATCTAATAAATAATATCAGATTAAATCAATCTTTAAATTAGTTATCCTATCGTCTTTGATGATCGGACAGGATTAACGCATTTTCATTAAATCTCACATTAAAAGACACGTGACTGACATTTGCAAGTAATAAATTTCACACGTGATAAGTCTGTGATAAAGGTAAGTATAATTCCACATGATTAAAAGATAATAAATATATAATTCAAAATAAATTATGCTAAAAAAATATTCTTATTCTTAATGCCGCTAATTTGCATGTGTCAATCACTCTTACATAAGATGTATTTCAAAAATCCAGATGCTCATTTTAAATGCTAATTATTAAAATAGAATCGGCAAAAGTGGGCGGTATAATATGGCAAGGACTTTTTCATCTTTACGAATAAGATAGAAATCATTTTGAAATTATCATTTTTCAAGTATAAATATATTTATTTCGCAAGAGAAATATAATTAGAATGAGTATCGTCCTACGAGAACCTTATGAAATTGTAAATAAACTAACTATTTTATAGTGTCTATTTTATATTTTACAGCCGTACATTTGATAACATGTATAAAAAATATTAAAAAGAATAACATAAGCCAAGTTTTAAAAAAATATCAAAATATTCGAGAATAGGACATCAATTTATTCAATACTAATTGCTTTTATCTAAAACTAGTTGTGCGATGCATATCGTGTCCCCCAACTACTAGAGATAGTTATAACACTTATAACTAACGTTATCGCCATTGTATTTGTTCTGTATCGCGATTGGTCTACCACTCGATAACCAGCTGCTATTAAAACAAAGAGGTTTGACTCATTCATTAGTTCTTTTGTTTAACGGTCAATAAATTATTTTAGTATAATAAAACTAAAAACACCAAGTATTAAGTTTTATTTATATCCTACTAATATTATAAATGTGAAAGTTTGGATGGATGGATGGATGTTTGTTACTTAATCACGCCAGAACGGCTGAACGGATCTGGATGAAATTTGGCACAAAGATAGATTATAGTCTGGAATAGCACATAGGCTACTTTTTATCACGAAAAATTGACAGTTCCCGAGGGAGCAGCGATAAACAGTTTCTACGCGGATGGAGTCGCGGGCAAATGCTAGAACAGTTATATATTCGATTTTAGATATTAAAGTATGTAATAATGCAAATAACCAATGATTTATCCGAAATAAGAGTGATTAGATTGTTGGTTTGTTTGTTTGATATATTAAATAAACTAGACCTTTTATAAATATTCCACAATGAATACTGCGTGCTATAAAAAGGACAAATGATAATTTATTTGTTAATAATATGAAATATATGAAAACCAGGAAATATAGGCACACCATATTATGGTATATTGTAGAGATACGAAACAAATTTACTTGTTATAGTAGAAATTTTATAAGCTGGCCGTTATCCACTTGAGAGTTTATCTTATACACAATGTCATTGTTCTCTTTTGTTGAAGGCTACCGCTAACAAAAAATGCAAACAAATAGCTATCGTCTTCTACAAGGCACAAGGTTGAAATTGCAAAAGCTTAACTCATTAAGAAAGGCATTTCATCTTAATATTAAAAACAAATGCATTCGCCTGTCAGTAAACTGTATCAACCAAAAAACTAAGCAACAAAGCGAGTGATAACCCCTGACCGGGCCGCGGCGTGTGAAGGCACCCTATCTCGCACGTCATCGCTGCGCAGTCACATGCGCCAAATCGATTTAGCAAGATATAACTGAGGCCTTTAGTGGTGTGACCAGCCCGTCAAACATTATACAAGTATACAACTTTTAAATAAGTTATGAAACCTATGCTCCCGTATCTGACAGTATTTTTACTAACCAGTAGAAAAAGATATAGACTGGAGAGTGAATATGAAGTTGAAAACGCCATGGACACTTGAGAAAACATAACTAAAATTTCGATACCCAAAAGCATTACTAATGCTATGAAAATAATAATTAAAATAGAAAAAAAATCAAATATGCTCATAAAAGTTTACGGAAGTGCAACTGAGAGATGACAAAGCGTAAAGGAATTTAAATGGGCGATTAAACGATTTTTTTTTTTACAGTAACATAATTTAAAAACTATTAGTAGTGGTGATGCTACTGAAAATTAGTGCCAAACGCTAACAGTTTCGTGACAAAAAGACAAGTTACATATCGTACCATTTTTGAGAAATATTTTAAAATAATTATCAATCTCACCTTATTGTCGCTGTCGAGGTAGTAATAGGCTAGCAGGGCGTCGTTATGTGACGTCACGCTCAAGATGTGTTCAAAAGTGTCATCCGCAAGCACATCGCCATACGACACTCGCATCTCGCTCGCTCTTCTGTGGAAAGAAAATGGGAACATGAATTGCCGTGACGAAGGAAGTTACAATATATCGTTATAAATGAAAATGTACTTTTCATAATTAAGGGCGTTCATAGGAAAAAATATGCCCAAGTCATGGATGTTTCGTATCTATTATACTGAAATTTTCCTTAGATAATTAGAATTACAGAAAGCATTTTGCAAAATGTGCTAATCGATACTCTATTTGTAATTTGTTAACGTAGATGTTGGAATTCACAAAAATAAACCTGTCCTACTCAATCTAGTAATTAGCTAGACGTTCTCTTTCACTCGTATGGATAATAATTTACAGTCTCAAGTGTTCCTTGTTTTTTATAAGGGTTTCATTTCATCTAAGCCAGTATGTTTGCTTATATTTAGTTCTCCGGGACACCCCGTATCGATCGCACAGTCTAGTTGATTTCACTTTAAATAATCTCTTATTAATCACCCTAACCAATAGTAGATATAAAATGAGTTAACTTGTTAACGACGTCCTTTTTAAGGTTCCGTACCAAAATGGTAAAAAAGGAACCCTTATGGTGAGACTTCGTTGTCTGTCTATCAACTTGAAATTTGGCATAGTTGTATAACTTGCTTGCCCGCATCTGTTTTAAGTAAAATAAATATGAAATGAATTTTATAAATAATTGAAAAGGGGTCTCGAATGGGGGGTTGAAAAATGAAAGTGATTTGATTGTAGCAAGTGGAGTGTCATATGAAACAATTTTTTTTATAATTTTCCGTGACGTACTTTTTGATTTATAACCAAAAATGTTCAAAAAAATTACCGTTACCGTTAAGGGGGGGTCCCCTTATCTCCGAAGTGAACCAAAAAATCTGAAAAATTCCTGACGCATAGTTAATTATTTATATTTTACGGGAAAAATAAAATGAAGTGTTCAAAATTTACCGTTTTTGAGAAATAACTAAAAAACTTTAAAAAATCGTGTTAAATTTAGGCAGCTCAAAATAGACCTTATTGCATACGAATTAAAGTACATAAAAAGGTATATTTTTCAAGTACGGACTTAAATACGGAACCCTCGGTGTGCGAGTCCGACTCGCACTTGACCGGTTTTTTTAGAACACCGGACTCCTCGTGCTTCCGATGTCGATGTTATTAATGTATGTTATTTAACGTTATTATGAACAAATAAATTACGTTATAAAAAAGCATTATAATATCAGCGAATTCTCTATACTCATAATTTTTTATCGATCTGTAAAATGTACTGTGCCTTAGTATTTACTGTATACTGTGTAAATAAGAATCCTTTAAAACATAATTTATGATCAGGAACATGAAAAGCATCACTGCCAATATCAGCATTAGTCTTATACTCTAACAACTTCTTAAGTCTCTCAACAAAATGTACACCGTCAAAGCACGCCAAGGCGTCATTTACACTGTTTAGCAAATTAATAATTCATGAAATTTACTGACGTAAACTCGCATGCAAACAAAAAATGCACGAGCATCGAACCAATGAGCTTTGTATTGTCATTGTCTTGGCAGTCACTAGGCGAACAGGTCAACGAACGTACGTATTTGACGTCAAACAAACCGGTGTAATTTGTTTAGTCTATAAACTGTAAACGAGAAGTTGTTACCTAGGTAGAAAAACTATTCAACAGAGTTTATAGGGCTATATATTAAAATAATTTAGACATTGTATTGATTAATACTAAAAAAAATAGTATTTAAGGTCAGGTAGGGTAAAGTAATAAATCGGGAAAGAAATACCATAACAATTTTTAACAAAATTTCTTGTGGTTCCTTTTACTTCAGGGTTTATATAATAATATGTACCTATAATAGAGCAGAGTATGTTCCGCAAATCCCACCTTACAGTACGTACAGTTCAAAGTCACCTCGTAAAACGTTTAGTTTGAAAGTAGGTAAATTAGTTTGGTTATGAGTCGTGTGATACTCGTGCGTAATTATAATGTAAAAATTAGGTAATGCGCATAAAGCAAATGTTTTTTCGCGATCATATAATTATCTAAGTCACTATATATCATTGTGTAATCCGTTCATTAAATTTCTAATACCCCCAAGGTTGATCATAAGCTCCTTATCAAATTCCCAACAAAAACCTACTGACACACCTACCCATAACATAGAAAATAACAAAGTGTCAATTACGCGTTAACTATTTTTAAATGTCTGATACAAAACTATATAGTGTTTTTGCCAGTCTCTTAAAATTTTAATCTGTCCTATTTTTAGGACGCTCAGGCCCTTTTAGTGAATGTTCCTTTAAATTCCATAAAACAAGCAAGGTTAAAATTAGGTCCAAGGGAATTAATAATAATAATAATAATGCAGCCTATATACGTCCCACTGCTGGGCACAGGCCTCCACTCACAATGAGAGGGTTTGGGCTATCCCACGCGGGCCCAGCGCGGATTGGGAACTTCGCATACACCGTCAAATTGTTTTGCAGGTGTGTGCAGGTTTCCTCACGATGTTTTCCTTCACCGAAAGCTCATGGTAAATTTACAAATTGTATTTCGCACATAAATTCCGAAGAACTTAGAGGTGCGAGCCCGGGATCGAACCCACGACCCTCTGCTTAAGAGTCGGCAGGTCAAACCATTAGGCTACCACGGCTTTCAAGGGAATTGCAAAGCGACAAATTCATGATGCGTAAAACATTGAATAAATTTACAATAATTGAGCCATTCCTGGAAAGTAAAATACGAGAAATAGGCCAGTGGATAAGGCCAATAGTTCATAATGCGATAAATTATTGTTTCATCACAATTCGCAAGCAATTTAAAGAGTTATATTACATGTATATTATGTATATTAACATTACTAAGATTGCAGAATTACCTCCTGGGCAAGTTTTATTCAATTAATCGCCTGTTTCACAATCGTCAAGTAAAGCATATCTGTCAAATATATTTAGCCCTTTCCCTTTCTTACACTTGAAAATAGACAAGGGGAGCGCTATCATTAACGGACAGATGAATTTACTTGTCAATTGTGAAACATACCCTAATTCAAATAAAGAACATTGTTTAAAGCATTTATATAACTTCATCAACATTACAAAACCATCTGGCAAATAAAATTGCGTCATAACTCAAGCCACTACAAGGCAATGGTAAATTAATTAAATAAATCGCATAATAAATAGCGAGTAAACACGTGCTTAATAACATAACAAGGAGGTCTTAGTCATTATTTTACGAGCACCAACAAGGCCTGAGTGGCCATCGGGTGACGCGATGTTTACTACTGTTATCAGTTCTCAGTCCTAGTTTAGTTTAACCTCCCAGATAGATTCACCACGCATCATTTTAAACAAAAACTAAATTCAAATATTACATATATCTGCAATTAGGGGCGCGGGGTCCTTTTGGAACGTTACCACCATCATACCTTCTAGATAGCCCAAAATAGCCGGTTAAATAACTAGTATGGAGGCATTCCATCTTTTTCCTAGAGGTTGAAATTGCAACTGTCCTGCAAAAACTACATACCATCAGGTATGCTAGTAATTCGTTTGCGTTATTCGTACCACTGAAAATCTAGTTATCTCGTTCTTTTAAATAATTGCAACTATGGCAAGTAATGTAAATATCAATTTGAATATTAAGCTTTTACTTTAAGATACCCTATATATAGATATGTCTGTATCCTATTAAACAGGATATTAAAATAATATATAACTTTTGTACTGAGATTAAATCTGACACGGAATCTTTGGACTTTGCGACTGTCGTCAGGTCACCTTTAGCATGCTACTGTGTTGTTATGACTATGAGAGAACAGCATTAGGCATTTGTCCCACCGGCGGTGACGAGCGAGAAGCGAGTAGAGCTAGAAACTATACGAGTTGGAGAGTTCTCGCCGGCAGTGTGAACAGCCAGCGAGTAGAAAGTGAACAGCCAGCGATCAACTATTAATATATGTCTCTTTTATTAACACGGGATCTATATATTTTGTTCGTTTCGTGAGCGGGAAAATAGTCGATAGCTAATCACTTACTCGTCGGCGGTGGGACAAGTGCCTCATTATGTTTGTTTAGATGTGATATTCTTAAATAGTCTGTAAACGTGTGTGTGCATGGGTGGTGCATGTTTACAGAACAAGTCATTATAATGATAGGATTACGTAATAACCTTTGAATGTAAACGATTATTTATTGAGCCTGATATACATAGATTCCTGTAATGACTTCCCGCATACTACACAGATAATGCATATGCACGTCAATTGGTGTTCGCTGAATATATAAAGTGCCCACAAACTTAGCAAGCTTTTTAAGCTTTATTAGATGTTAAGGTATGGACATTTAAAAGAAATTCGTAAGACTGTATTTCCATTCGAACTGTGCGAGGCAGTTAAGCGGTGCGCAAAGAAATATTCACCAATAAGAATATTTAATTCTTCTAGCATAGCGGCCGTAGCGGGATATTTCTTTGCGCAGACGCAACCTTTAGCCTACGAATGCGTCAAGCGGTTCATTACGCTTTTACCGGAGATTACGTACACGGATGCAGAGCCACAGATAAAAGCCGCTGAAGGTTACAGATTAGATACCGGCCATTATCCTGACAGTTAATCCCTACTTATTGCATTTATGTAAATTCGAATTTTCAATGGTAACAAAGAAATTTCAATATTTTGCTCTTGGATACGTTTAACTAATATAGTGTGTGTGTGTGTGGTGTGTGTATAGAAATAAGGACATTGTGATAAGATTATTAAACAATAATTTAATAACATATTTAATCAATGTGATGTTGACGACTTTAATTTTTTTTTTTATATTCATACAAATCAAAACATGCGAGTAACACGCAGATATACATTAAGGAATAATATTTTGTTTCTTAGACTATACATAAAAATAATTTCACTAAACTCTAAAACGAATACAATACAACGAATACAAACAACGAATACAAACCTCAATTAAAGGAACCTAAGCCAAAGCCGAAATTCAACGACCGATATTAAATTATAGATAAATATTACAAAAATGTAATCATTTACATAAAAGCAGGTCTTGGTCAAGCATTGCAAGCCAACGGATATTCTATGATAATTTATTGTGCAAACACTTATTTTTTTACGAACACAATTGTAATTGCGAAACAATACGCTTTAACTCCATTAACAAAACGACACGCGTATCAAATAAACCATTTACCTACGTTCGAGACCAGTATGCGTAAATAGAGTTATACCAATAATATTACTTCTGTCGGTTATTAAATAATTCATAGCTACGTAGAAAACTTCGCAGTAGATTATGTTCAAGGGCAGTAGGGAGTATGCATGAATTTTTTTATCGCATTTCTTAACAAAATATGCAAATATAAAAGAGATGGCAACATGTGAAATTAAAATTAAAATCGGCAAAAAAATACGGACAATATAAGCATTTAAATACTACACATTAGACAGAGAAATCCAACATGAAATGTGACGTCAACGTGCACTACGGCCATATAAACTCCATGTTAAATTCCGTTTTGCTAGAATGATATAGAAACAAGTCTTTAATGGCTAATATCTTCGTTATTTTTATAGTTATTCGAAAATATTCGAAAAATATTTTTTCTCTACTGTTTGTTACATGAATGACTTTTTATTAAAGCAAAAAAAAATATTAATGCATATTCCCTATATATACGGTTATTTCTTCAATCTTTGTTATATATTTACACTTCATGTCCAAACAATTTGCATATTTTTATGCAAAAGAAGGACAAAAAGCAATTCACAATTCTTATTTCCGATTGATTTCTATAATGATATGTTTTTCGTATTCGTGACATGTAAGAGTAGAGATGTGTCGTTCTCGGTTCGTCTTTTATGGGGAGAATCATAAGAGACAAAACAAGGCAATATAACACGATTGAGAACGATATGGTTTAAGACAAAGTGTTATAACAGAATCTCTGTGAAATCGCAGGTGTTAAAGTTTAAGAAATAAAAAAGAATAGAAAAGAGGAATGGTAAATTAGTCGGAAAAGCGAGAGGAAATTTGAGATATTGAACCAATAACACGCAATATCCAGTCCAACCAGAGGCAGAGCATACGAGTGCAAACACTTCATTGTTATATTGTTATATTCTTGAAATGAAACGCTCACCGAGATGTTATTCCTCATACTTGTAACAATATTTTATTGGAAACGCATTATCCAGGGTAATACAATGGATTATTTTAATAACAACACTCCAGTATTCGAGTCACCCTTTGCAGGTGGCTGTGATTGTTTTTTCCTGTTTTTTTTCCCTTAACATTCTCTACGACTAGTCATTTCTTAGAACTGATAAAATTAGGACAAACTGAAAAACCTTTTCTAAAATATCAAATACTGTCGAAGAAAAATAATTTCTATAACTTCAATTACTCCGTTTCTGGCACCTGCTTTTCGAGGACATGACACCATATCAAGACTAAAAATAAAAAAAAGTTCATAATCACCCTCAACTTTAGAAATACCTTTTTTATCTTATTTACATGAAACGCTGGCAGGTTAACTTCGATCCTTTTTTTACCATTCGATTCATGGCCTTTTCCTTTATACACCTAACCTTAATCAAGCATAGTATAACTCACCTCCTATCCTTCTGGTATCCCTCATCGATTTCCTTCTTGGTATCCATTGTGAGCTTATAATAGATCTGCGCAGCCACATCGGACCGGTCATGCGCAGAATACACGAAACCATGCAACTGTTGTAGCAGATTCAGGCTCAGTTTCCATAGAGAACGGCTCATTTTTGGCGTGCACGCTACGAATCTGAAAGAATAGAACTGTTCTAGAATGTGTTCGAATATTCTGGAAATGAAAAAAGTAAGGTGAATTACAGTGCAAAGGTCTTAAAAAGTCTATCGGTTGCGGGTAAAGTCGTTTAGAAAGATTAGCATAAGAGCAAATGAGAGCAAGTGAGAGAGAAGTTCATACCCGAAGGCCGTTTTAAAAGCTATTGCACTGTAACTAGGGTTGAGTTGATCTGGTACAGATACAAGCAAAGCTAGTTTAAAACACCTAAAGGTAGCATTCAGTTCTTGGCGACGAAATGCATTTTGCAAACACTAACAACTGCAGAGCTCACATAAACCCGGATTGTCCCGTACGTTTTCCTACGTCAATTCCATACAATTTGACGTATTCTAAAAGTGTCGTTAACTTTCGCAGATTGCAGTTTGTCTATTCCTACTGTGTCGCTTAAATCGATTTCGATACGAAGCGGTAAGTCGACGTCGCCGAAAATTAAATGCTAGGTAATAATATTTTTCAGTGTGGTTCAGATCGATCAGTTATTCGGTTTATATAAATTATCTAAATAGGAGATATCCGATAAAAGCATTTATTTATTTATCTATCACATAGGCAAATAAAGATAGGATATCAATATTATTTTGCACATTTATTCTATTACGATTGTTCTGGAAAATAATTTACCGTCGTTAAAAAAACATCGACCTTTGTAAGGACGTTGAGATAATAAGTAAATAGATAATAAAGATATGGTATAGATAGTATCAGTTATATTATTTCCTATTTTTTTAGTTAAAATTATTTTTACGGATTTATCTTTTTCTGTAATTTTAAAAAGGGGGGTTTTTAGATGCGATTAAGCTCCGAGCGTCCTAAAAATAGGACAAACGTCAAAGATATTTTCAACTGTCACTGAGCGATACAAAGTTTCGGGATCAAATATTATAAATATTATTTGGCTCTCGGCTGTGAAGATAGCAAAACAAGCAAACGTACTGTAAGGAAGCAAACAGTACCTAATTAATATTGATAATTTTGTAAGTATAATTGAAAATTATTTTTTTTTACAACCGAATCCATAAATATTAAAAAAATACAAACAAACGGACACAACGACATCAAAACCCCCTATTCACCAACAACAATAACATTTATAAAAAAGCGACAATTCACGAACACAAAAAGTTAAATTGTTAATATATGTACGTTTGGTTCATTATTTTCTTGGTACAGTCGACTATGGCACGTTGGGGCGTGGTGATGAGATCAAAGTTTTCGTAAACAAGCTTACGTCCGTTCAAACACGTTATTATGCCACTGAAAACAATGATGGCAATAAATAGAGATGAGGGAAAATTGTGGAAAATCTGCGAACGGAAATAACTTATACCAATTGTTATACCTATGACGTTACATAAAGGCACCTGGAAATTCGACCTATTCCTTGAAAGAGGATATACTAGAGATAATTTGCATTAATTTTGTCCCCGTTAACTGAAGGTCTAATATCACTGGTTTTCAAGTTATTTAATTTTTTAGTTTTTTTTTTTTAGATTCATTCTTTTGACCGGAAACCGGCAATTGTGAAAAAAGTACTTCACTCTGGGAATTAAAAATGCACTTTTCTAATAGCTGATGAAAGAAAGAATGCTTTAAACAAAAATGCTTGGCGCAAATTTCAAAAACCTCAGAAATGAAAGGTTCTTAAATCACAATTCAGTTCTTTTTTTTTCGTCTCAATATCACGCATAAAAATCACGGAAGTTACTTTCTTACATAACTTATATTATAGTATACAAATATATATACATATTGAAGAACAGGTGAAGGTCGTCTAGTGTACAATAGGTTTTGTTAATTATAATAACAATATTAGTTATGAAACACCGATCATACGACACGATAATGATTAAATTACGAAGACATAGGAAAAATTCTTTAAAGTTGATAAAGTATCGAATGACGTTAAACATACAGGGTCAATCTAGTGTAGATCATACTCACATATGGAAAAAGAGAAATATTTTCATTTCTAAATATTAAACAAGAGTATCTTAAAATAACAAACTTACCCCTGCGTCATAAAATAATGAATATTGATATAAACATACATTTTAATATAATAATATATCTGACAATCCTTGACCCAATAATAGCGTGATATGTGAACTTAGATACGGAAGACGATATTAAAAACGGGAATTGATATAAAATTATTAATATTAATTATTTAATAGTAGGTAGTCAGAGGAACGTAGCAGCTAATTAAAAACTACTTTTTGAAATCATATAAAATGTTATTCTAAGTATTTTAAAGATTATAGATTGTCCTATCTTAGTTCTAAAAACTAGGTCTGGAACCTACATTCGAGCTACCCTAGTGCCATTTTCGCAAATACAAACGCTCGTATATTTATACGGATAAGATATGTTATACAAGTAAATAATATATAATATTATCAAGTATGTTAAATGCATAAACTGTGCAAAACCGCCTAGTATCAGTGCATGGCGCCAGCAGCAAATATTTTATTGAAGCCTATATGTACTCATCGATATGCTAATTGTTTTATTAAGAGAAAAACTGGGACATTGCGATTAACCAAATACTACTGATAATGTCCTAGGTTTCAAGACGCCAACGTTATTTCCTTGTTTATTTCATAACTGAAATAAAGCCTTGTACATGTTAAATGCATATGAAATTTGATTTATTTCAATCACCAAACGCATACGATCTATAAGCACCTTAGCCCCAACAAATAAACTATATAAATACGGCCTAAATGGTCGTACTACACATGAACTAAGCCAATCAAAATATCACCTTGGACGAGTACGACACGGTACACTTTGGCACGCGTCACTAACCTAGTCATAATGTTGTTGTGCCGGACACATTTCTTCCTAAGCACGAACACGTTACCAGCGACACTGTATTGCACGGAGTGTTTCTCTACGGTATCACCGACATAGCTAAAATGCGTGAATGTGGACTGTTAGATACACAAGCGAAAGGACAAGTAGCTATACGGGTGTTTTTTTATTCGTCTTATAAACATTTTGGGGGTTAAATCAGTAAGTCATACTGACCAACTTTCACTATGGGACCAACCCCGAAATCGCGAAAAAAAATTCGACCCTCCCATACAAAACATCGTCAGCTGACTAGCCAAAATGTATGGGATGGTCAATTTTTTTTTTGCGATTTCGGGATTGGTCCCATAGTCAAAGTTGATCAGTATGACTTACTGATTTAACCCCCAAAATGTTTAAGACGAATAAAAAAAACACCCTGTATAATGTGACTAATAATAAACTTTTTTATGGCAGCATCGTGTTACACTTAGCAATTAAAATTGACCTAATTTTAATTATTTCGCACCCCAATGTGATTCCTTGATTTCAGATTTATTAATTTATTAATTTGACGTCAAGTGGATATCTCCACTTGACGTCAAATCGTGCAACAAAATAGTAAAGGTATTTATTATTTTTAAAATACTACTACAAACTGAAGTTGCAAAATTACTACTTAACCATGCGTGGATCGATTGGTATGTGAAATTACCGTGTTAACTGTGTGGAAATCAGTTTATTGCAGAATCAGTATATTTCTTTTGGCTTTCGAAGATCTCGAAGTTAATACTGTTGATATTTACTTAAAGTGTGTTACACTTAAAGTAGACAATAGTACATTTCGATGCAAGTGCGAAAAGTATGTCATTACTTCACGAGTACCGACATATCTTGCCGCGAGCCGTAGGCGAGTGGCAAGACTCGGGACGAGTGAAGAAAGACATTTCCGCACGTGTATCGAACGACGTTTTTTAACACAGTTGCGAAAAAATAAATCAATTTCAAACTCTGAATCACTCATTTTATAAACAACTTTTTCATTTGACATTTGAAGAAAATTTTTGACATTATGAAGAGGTGTTTTTTTAGCTTTTATTCGACTAGAATGGATTTTGTTAATATTATTGAACCCACTTCAAAGAAAGTTTTTTTTTTTTCAAATGCCTGTTCTATAAGACATAAACAATTGTAAATATAAAACACTGTACTATTATTACCTAAGTATTGTTATTTACGATTATTTGCGTATCGTATATTTATAAAAACAATATCAAATGTTGCCTTTGGAAACTTGAAAAATGCTTGCAGTAAGAAAAAACGCCTCTTCATAATGTCAAAAATTTTGACAGGCGTTTCGGCGGCTATTCCGTTCCATTCAGACAACTTATTAAGAACGGTTTTTCAATATTCAATATTAAAAAATAAACGTGTTATAATGATGGAGAGGTAACTAATAAAATATGAAATATGTATATTTTTCGTATTCTTACATTTACAGTAGGTTTTTATGTTGATTACGATGTTTAAAGGAAATAAATATTAACACTCATCAATAAGTAGTCATGAATTGGAACAAGTATAAATTTAAAAAAATTGGAAAAGTAAAAAGCACTAGTTCGCGAAAATCAACTTTCCGCACGATATACAGCTACGAAAAGTACCACTTTTTGAGCAACTGTGTTAAAAAATAATAATATTGTAATTAGTAACTCAAAGAGTAATTAAATAAGAACAAAAGATAAACTAATCATTTATACTTGGGGGTTTATACTTGGGGGTTTACCCTTGATTCACCGACACTCATTTCATAGAATGTTTTACTTCGCAGAATTTTCGTTTCAAAGACGTGCAGCAGTTATAAGTTTTTGATGGTCACAGGTCTAACCAAACCTAACCTGCGTTACCTATGCTTAAGGTAACCTGAAAACAATAAGGTTTCAGCAGAAATTAGCTTTCGATGAAATGAAATTCGGTGAAACGCCACTTTCGATGAAATAAGTGTCTGCAAAGCAAGGTGACACGATACTACATAGGTACATAGAAACTCTTAGATGTTATGTTAATTCTGCAATCAATCTTGACTTTCTCTACTTTCCCGCCAAGTCTAATCAAGAGACAATGAAACTTGATTCAAGCTGCATAATGTAATTTTATATCTAGTATAAAATACCTACGTATAAGTCTATAACGTAACATTACTCAAGTACAATTTTTATTACAATTTGTAAACGTCCATTAATAATAGCCCATTTAATATAGAATAAGTAACTAAAATTAGAACTATATCCTCGTTTATATTTACAATAATAGATCGTTCGACATCACACAATTATGTAACATTACTAAGTGTAATTATTGTCAACTAAGCAAGACGTATCGCGCCACAATGTTTACAAAATTAATACCGACAATTTGTATGCATTAATAAAACAAGATAATAATACTACGCAAATAAATACAAATTTCACTCTTACTCCTGAGATAAAAGGTTCAAAACGACTTGACCCACAAACTTAATTAACATCTGCATGTAAACAATAAAAGGTTATCGAACGAGATACTGTTGGTATTACTATTTTTAATTTCTCCTCAACCAACAATAGTTGAACAGTCTTTACTTTAGAAGAAGAAGAAGAAGAAAAACATTTATTCGTGACCAATATCCGCAAAGGACAGAAAAATACACACAGTAAGAATGTAGTCACGAAATGGTCCCAACTCAGCGTAATGCCGGCATTAAAGTCGGCGCTGGTCTTCCGTTGGAACCATTATAGAGATAGAGCGTCATAGTTCCGCGAACAAATAGATTGATTGAGATAGATAAATTAACTGTATTTTTAACTTTCGTGTTCTTAATCGTCAGTTTATAGGAGGTAAGACGTTAAAAGCATGAATTTAAGAAGTAAAAGTAAAATGAAAAACCCTTGTTTAAAAGATCTCCGATGGGAAAACGTAACTCGTCTTCTTGGGAAGTCGGGAATAAGTCCAATTTCACCAATAATATTTCGGGATCCCTTTGTCACCCATAAAGTTATTGTATCGAATTTTGAAAGTCGGAAATTGATTCATATACTATTTTATACTCATAACTATCGATATAACTAACTAATTGTAAAGCATAACGCTTAATGATAACGTGAATAGTCCATAATGTTATGGATTATAATTTTCATAAGTCATAAAAATTATATCTATAACATTCAAAGCCATATTGATAATTATTCAGAAATATTTTAATCTACTAATTATAACTATGGGATCCCTTTGTATTAAACGAACGGCGCTTCATGGCAGATCGGTAGATCGGTAATCTAATTTGATAAATTAGGTCAATTTCAACTTGATACTCGTAGGTCAGGTTAGAGTTGTGTCAAGGCGCGAAGCGCCTTAACTACGCGGATTAATCCGTCGACTTTATCGTACATCATCAGGTTGTAACACAAAACAGTATTGGTTGTAGAGCAGTCGATTTTGTTGAAAATATGTTGTTCGAAGTTCAGTTAAAGAAGAAAAAACATGGACCTTATAATCACTATGTCAAGCAATATTATTACATCTAACATTATAACAATACATTATGATGATGTAAAAAGTTATGAATAAAGTTTTTATGACTTTCAACAAATATGACCAGAAAAAATCGGAAATACGAATTATACCCTCAAATATTTATGACCATCAATATTATGACTAACAATAATTATGACTAAAAACGTTATAGACTCTTAAAAACGGAACTAAAACTTTATGGAAGACAAAGACAAGACAAATTTGATATCACTACTGTCCTACCACATGCCTCTGACTACCCCTACTAGAAATTAAATCAATCAAAACCAAATGCTATACTTAAGAGTGAACTCCTAAGACCCTAATTTTAAACTGGAAAAATAAATACTTTTGTATTCTGTACTATTTTTAGGACACTAATTTGTTGGTTTTAAATGTTTTAAATGATAACTTACTTGGTGAGTGTAGCATACATAATGTCAATAGGCACTCTGTAGGGCAGAGCTAATATGGATAAGCACCGCATGGCCCGTTGGCGCATCACCCAGTTGACAATGCCGTGGTTTGCGGAGTCTATCGCGTTTTGGAATATAGTCATCACTGTGTCGGGTAGGTCATCTACGAGTGCGTCCTGAAAATTTAATTGGTGTTTAGTTTTTCCATCTTAATCTAAAACACTCAGGACTAAAATAAATAAATAAAGTCTAGAAGTTACCTGTCTATGTGTCTTGCATTCTTCACAATCGGGGTCATAGTCATACACGGTATCGTCTAGAACTTCTTGAAGTTGGAATGTGGATTGAACTGCGAGGCACCTTGTGCAAGATATCATATTGTTTCTATGGAGGAACCTGAGGGCGTCATCAAAGCCCTGTTTGCACATATTGCTGAGAATTTCTGGCTTTGGTGGGAATAGTATTCTTCCGAAGCGGTTCATGTTCTGTTTTGATAGTTCTATGCTTGTATTCGCGACGTTTACCTGTTAAGTTAGTTGTGTTATAATTGATTGAACAGTCTGATTTTGAGCTGACAATTCTGCTTGAAAAATGGTTGCATAACTTTAAGCATTAAGTATACACAGTCATAAAATAGACTTTAATAAACTTTTCGTAACTAACTATATCATAACGTTAATATAAATAAGAATGTGAATATATATACTAAATGTAAAAAATTCGTGACAAGAGATTACACAAAAAGGCAGCCTTGACAGTAAATTGCTTTAACCACTTATCAACTACCTACTATCAACGTCATGCAAACCCCATTTGTAGTTGCCTTATTACTTTTATGATAGACAAAAGAGAACGTTCAGAATTTGCAATTTGCAATTCGCTGTTTTCAATGTGTAATATACCAGATACTGTTGTTGCATAATTACAAAAAAAAATTAAGGATTTTCTGTATTTAGGACGCTTAGGACTGCTTGAAACAGGGTTTATTTTTTGAACTAGGGGACGAAAATACCGCCGGAATGATTATATAAATCTGTTGTGCGGAGTAAAAAGTATCGCAAAAAAAATAAAAGCATACCCACATGAAATAATTGCGAGCTCAAATCCCTCGGGCAAATGTCGCTTTCGCCGCAAAACGGGCTGACTGTGATCGTGTTTTCGTTTAGCACTGGCAGGTTATCGCTGAAGCCGCCATCCATGTACCGGATGCCGTGGAAACGAGGCGGCAGCATGCCAGAAAATACTGGCACGAAACATGACGCTAACAAAGCCTGGAACAAACGAATATAATAAGCCCATGCCGCTGGTTGGCGGCAGGTTACGGGGAACGATAGTGGTAGCGATCCGGACGTAACCTGAACGAGGTCGTCCACTACATCTTTTTTGTGTGCCAACTGCATTAATCTACATGCTCTTCTGTGTCTACATGCCCATCGCCATCATAACGACTAAGAATAAAAATACTCTTTGTTTTTTCTAAGAAAAGCTGTTATCGTACGTTGAAATAACAAAAAAATGTGTAAATGTTATGTAAATTAATATCCTTGAAACCCTTCTTTTTCTAGCGAATTCACTATACATATAATCAGAAAGCTTGATTGCGCGTAATAATGGTGCGGCTACAGGTTTCCGAGAGAAAGTGAGCGAGTCTGGTGTTGAGACATAATAAGCCTCTGAGAAGCGCGTACAGTTGCGCTTCTGGCTACAAATTGACTTAACGGTTCGAAGGACCATCATTGACGAGATGTGTTCCAAAATATAAATATAAGGTTTTAAAAAATGACGAGTGTATTTTGAATTGTACAGGAACGTCTGTCTGTTTCGCATTCGCATCAGAGTTGTTATCTAACTTTATATTTGAATAAGATAAGAGTTTGAGAAAGTAAACAGCCTATATAATTTACAGCCACGATAAGATAAGCGTTAGTGTGTTCGATTTTAACATGTCACTACATTAATTTGGTAAATGGTGCCTAACGGGACCCTATTACTAAGCCTACGCTGTCCGTCCGTCTGTTTGTCCTAACTTTAAAGAGCTGTATCTTTTGAACCGTAAAAGATAGCCCGTTGATTTTTTAATGTGATAATAATAATCCAGCCTATAAACGTCCCACTGCTGGGCACAGGCCTCCACTCACAACGAGAGGGTTTGGGCTATAGTTCCCACGCGGGCCCAGTGCGGATTGGGAACTTCGCACACACCGTCAAATTGCGTTGCAGGTGTGTGCAGGTTTCCTCACGATGTATTCCTTCACCGAAAAGCTCATGGTAAATTTACAACTTATATTTCGCACATAAACTCCGAAAACCTTAGAGGTGCGAGCCCGGGTTCGAACCCACGACTATCAATAATAATAATTAAAAAAAAAATAAGGGACTCCTTTGATTGATACAAGAAACGTTTTTTTATTGTATTTGTTCTACATATAGTAAAGCATACAAGCGTCAAATATGGTATGATTATACTATAGTATAATATAACAAACCCTACAGAAAAACAACAAATACTAAAAGCCGGCCAAATGTGTACGGAACCCTCGGTGCGCGACTCGCACTTAACCGGTTTTTTAATTTTTACCAACAATAGCAAACAATTTAGAGTTTACCTGCATGAGATCCTGTCTCGTCGGAAACTCTGATACTATAACATTCTTGCCATCATAGACTCTAGTCAGGGAGATGTGAAGCTTGCCACTAACGATTTTGTGGACGTCGTGGGGCAAGTACTTGTCCATGCCTTCGAGAAGGACATTCTGGATGTTGAATGAGGGACTGAAAGGTCCAAGTGACCCTGCCCTCGCCTCTCCAACCACTTTGAGGACATCACTGGTTATTTCACCTGTAAAATTAATGAGATGAATGTGTGTCTTTGGTTTAATCAATAACAGAATCATAACTGTTACATATTGTTATATAAAATAAAAAAATTGCTACCTTTAAGTTTCAATACTATTAAGATTTTTGAAATTAAAGACCACGATGGCCTGGTAGCTAGGAAATTATGGCCCTAGTTGTTTTAACCGCGAAAAGAGTTTTCACGGAAATTGAGGTAGTTTTAATGAAATATTCCTTAGTTACTGATCAAAGTAGGCAACTAAACAATATAATTAACAAACTAGCACCTCTAACTCAAGTTTCAGTTGACACAAAATTAGTCTATAGTGCATATGAAATCAATTTTAGGATAATGACTCAGTGTCCTTTATAAAGGACAATAGTTTATTTTGAATAGCAAAACTCATCTTAGAAAATTGTACTAAAATGGTAATATATGAGATCAGAGGGTATGTTTTATTTGTAGTTAAGTTCTTTTATTAATTGCCTTAGTTGCTTAAATAATTTTGTATATTCATTAATTTTTTACATTGTATCCTTTTTTTAAATAAAGTAACTGTCAAAAATATTGTTAAATGAACATGAAAGTCAATATCTTTATATTGATATCCTAATAATAAAAATATGACCAAATATTTGAGATAATTTACTCATTTTGGGGAAGGCCTTTGTGCAACTGATAATGATGATGATGACTCATTTTAAGTAACTCTAAATGAGTAGTTTAAACATATCTAATACTGAGAAATTAATACTATCAGGTCTATTTATATAAATTAGAAGATTCTAGTATGTATAATTATTTATACAAATATAAATATAATAATAATAATCCAGCCTATATACACATATCTAATACTGAGAAATTAATACTATCAGGTCTATTTATATAAATCAGAAGATTCTAGTATGTATAATTATTTATACAAATATAAATATAATAATAATAATCCAGCCTATATACGTCCCACTGCTGGGCACAGGCCTCCACTCACAATGAGAGGGGTTTGGGCTATAGTTCCCACGTGGGCCCAGTGCGGATTGGGAACTTCGCACACGCCGTCAAATTGCTTTGCAGGTGCGTGCAGGTTTCCTCACGATGTTTTCCTTCACCGAAAAGCTCATGGTAAATTTACAAATTATATTTCGCACATAAATTCCGAAAAACTTAGAGGTGCGAGCCCGGATTCGGACCCACGACCCTCTGCTTAAGAGTCGGCAGGTCAAACCTTTAGGCTACCACGGCATTTATACAAATAAGCACCATTTATACATTTATATTCTAATGTTAAAACAGGTGTGCAAAAAAAAACACTGGTAATTAATGACTTTCAATACATCATGTTTAAATAATGTTTAGTAAACTTCCTGTCATTATCGTTACAAATGAATGCCATAGTCATTAGTGGCAAAATAATCACAGGGAAATCTAAAAGCAAACAAATTGTTAACAGATGAATGGTGTTGTAAATAAATCATGTTGTTATCCCTTTTAGTAATAATCAATCATTGGTTGATGTCAAAAACAAATATGACTTTATGCCAATTAAAACTAAATTTTAACTACCATTACAAAATGTTATTGCTTGTAGGGCTGTTGTAATATTTTAAGTGTAGATTTAAATATATTATAATGGAAAAACAATTAAAGCTCGTGATTATAAGCTATATTGGTCTGACATACAGCCAAACATAGAACCTCCTTCTTTTTAGAAGCTAGTTAAAAATATATGCTTGATTTGTATTTAAAAGTTTTCTAAAATATCTTCAATTTTAATTTTTGTTACAGAATAATATTGAAAAAAATATTTATTTGTTTCTTTTTTTTTAATTTGGTTGCCAATGACAAAATTAAAATAAACACTCATTATTAATTACTAATTAAGTTTTAAATTTAATTCAATTTGATAAATTAAAATTTAGGTATCAAATTTGAATAGTTAATGCCAAGAAGTGAAATGAAATTATCAATTTAATTTATTTATTACAGCATGTAAACACACATGCAAAAACTTTATTGATAATGCAAGTATTACTCTGATTGTAAACTCAGAACAACATAACATATCATCATAGGAATCTGTTTACCTTTAATTACTGCTCACATACATTTTTGTAATTCACTTATGGATTGGCTACCTACAAGACAGGCTGAGCCTAAATTTCTTTCAATTCTCTTTCAATAGAGCTACTTGGTGTCTTTATTTGTTTGAGATTTTTCTAATGTACCTAATTGAAACTGAGAAATAAATTATTCTTATTCTACACACCATTTGCTCTAAGACTGATAAATGTAAGATACACGTGTAGTGTGAATGTGATAACAACTTTAAAAAAAAATATATTAAAATTATTAGAGATAATTATTCAGGTTCATTGATGCATATATTTATTTCATTTGCAAGTACTAGTCCAAAAGAATGAAGGTGTACAGAGTACCTACCTAAACAAATAGACCAATAATATATCTCACCTATAGGCACATCGCACAGTAAACAACACGCTGAAATCGCACCAAAGGACGCTCCTGATATTTTCCCCAAAAGTAAATGTGGGGCATATTTTTTAAAACAAACAGCTACACCGACATGATAAATGCCAAGAAACCCGCACCCAGCGAACGATAAATTCATTATTCACTGTGAAACAGCCACAAACGCAATAAAATAATACGCAATCACAACGAGACTAACGTACACTTCACTACGATGCACAAACACTGAGTTGATTCCGATTAGAATAATTGAACAACACAAATGTTAATCACCAAGATATCGTTAATACTCGTAAGTAAGTTAAAAAAATAAAAAGTTTTCTAATACACGTCCGCGAGATATCAATACATGAAAACAACTAAATAAAAGAGAAATCGCATCACTCAGTTTATACGAAGACAGTAAGTGAGTACCCACACACGGCCGACACTGACCTGACACTGACACAACTGACACTGACGTTTCCAGTCACAAAATACGTACTTTCATAGAAACTGGACTATAAGAAATAGCAAAAGACGTATACTTGACATTTTTCTATTTATGGCATTCATAACTAGTTATACAGAAATGTCCTTTCTTTCTTTCGTTTTCCATCATATTGTCACAAGGATCTGTCAACGCCAGTGTTGCTACTGAATCAATAATATCGATATCGGTCAAACAAACCTAAATCTTTTGTCTTATATTCCGGTTTCTATGCAAGTACTTATTCTGTGTTACCAACCATGCGTGTTGTTTTATTAGTGGTGCTGCTTGTACAAGCAATTGAGAAGCTTATGTCTTACATACGTTTTAAAACATTAAATTAAGGCTCATTTTATTTTTAATTTTTTTAAACAAACAAATTTAATAAAAGATGGTGTTTTAATCACACAGCTTTTAAAATGGTTTTGTTTTACCTGTCTCTTTTTCGCAACGCGATGGTTCAAAAGACAAAGATACTACAACAATACTGTGAGCAGATACAAAAGTGATATGAGTGCCTGGAACAACCCTCGGTTAACAAGCATTATTATTATTTAATTGTTAATGGTCTAACGGCCGTACCCAGAGATGTCAATTAACTTTTATGTTAAAGATTAAAGTGGCTATTGTCTATTTCTTTACTATAGCAATAGAATAATACCCCTTCTATACGGTCGGGTGGTTGGGCCAACCGAGAAGGACGCAGCTATCTGTCAGAATGAGATAGTAATATTTACATCTCGTTCCTACAAATAGCTGCATCCCTCTCGGTTGGCCCAACCACCGACCGTATAGAAGGGGTATAAGGCGCAGCAACTTTGAAATATTCATTGACGTCTCTGAGTAAGTATTTAAGTAAGTATGTATTTAATAATTGTGTTCGTTTTTATTGAGCGATAATCTCTAAAGCTCATGATTGTTGTAATAATTATTAGCGGCGTTTATTAATATTTCTTTTTTTTAAGATACAAATCTTATAAAATTATTCGCAGTTTAAAATATAAATGTATAATATAACGCTTGAACAGATTGAAAGATGTCTGTTTGACATTGACACAATCTATCTATCCATTCAATTCCATTCCGTTCTCCTGTTTTGTTTGGTACCTATTTTCAGTTATTCCGCTTTGTTTTCGTAACTTTCGCCCTGGACAAAAATGACTCGCCACGCTAGGAACTGTACGGCTGGGGCTGTATACACATACCACGAAAAGAAAAAAGACGCAGCAGCATCTGGTTACGGCACGCAAAACGAACGAGTTGGCAAAGACTCCGTGAAGAACTTTGATGATTGCAGCCTCACACTACAGCCGTGTAGACATCCAGTCGTTACTAAAGAAGGGTACTTATTTGATAAAGAAGCTATCTTGGAGTACGTGATATCTAAAAAGACCGAATACACACGGCAACTCAAACGCTACGAAAAACAGCTCAAGAAGGATGAAAATGAAAAGAATGAGCTTGCGGCAGCCGAGAAAGAAGCGAATTTGATTAAATTTATGAACAGAGAGAAGAACATATCGAGTGCTACCGGTAACAAGTCAGAAAGTGGGTCATCCACCTCTAATTCAGTTTCAAATCTTGCTAATGGCAAAGATAAGCAGCTACCTAGTTTCTGGGTCCCTGCAATGTTACCAGATGCTAAAATCTCTAAGGTGGAGAAGCCAGACTCTACAGTGTACTGCCCCATCAGTGGGCGCCCGTTGAAGATGAAAGACTTGATTGAGGTAAAGTGGACATTAGTTCCAGACCGAGATGATAAAACGTCTCTGATTGCCAAAGAGAATAGGTACATGTGCCCAGTGACACATGATATCTTAAGTAATGCCATTCCATGTGCTGTAATCAGGTAATCCTTGACCATTATTTATTTAAATGAACAGAGGTAAGTTATCAATTCTTAATAAAAAAATATATTATACTCAACAAGATATTAAAGCATCAATAATTATTGGCTGCACAAGCAGTTAACTGCAGCAAACATAGAAATCCACCACTACTGGTTTGTATAGATTTCTATGAAACAACTCCTGCAAGACACACTCCATATTTTATTTAGGTAGGACCCTGGAGTATGGAATGATCCCTTAATAAACATAATTTAAAATTTATTGGAAACTTCAAATACTGTATAATGTATTTTTTATACCACAATAGTGGCAAACAAGCATATGGCCCGCCAGATGGTAAGCGGTTACTGTAGCCTATGGACGCCTGCAACACTAGAAGTATCATGCATGTTGCCGATCCTTTAAAAACCTATTTACTCCCCTCTTGAAGAACACCTGAAAACTTACCACATATTTTGTTTGATGCATGCAAAGAACACTAGTTAGAATGCAATAGTGCTACTTTTAATTTGTGATTGTTCAGTTCTATATTATTTTCAGAACTACCGGAGATGTTGTTACCATGGAGTGTGTGGAGAAAATCATTAAGAAGGACTGGGTTCACCCTCTAACTGGAGACAAACTGAAGGAGAAGGACATTATTCCTCTACAACGAGGAGGCACAGGTTACGCTTTCACCAATCAAAACTTGGAAGGAAAGAACGAAAGGCCTGTGTTGCAGGCTTGAAATAGTTTTATGCCTTGACTGGTTAATTCTGGATGTTGTGTATGATAATTTAAGCTATTATGAATATCTTACACATTAGAGTGTATATGACAAGGCAAGAGTTTTCAGGGATTGCTATCAAATTAACTTTGTTACAGTAACTGTGTAAAATATATTGTTCAGTTAAGGGCAACCAACATAAACTCACAGTCCGCAGTTAATCCAAGTCTATCAGGCAACCTGCTGACCAAAAACTGTGAAGAAAATCTATGAAATCATAGATAAACTGATATGAAAATGATAGATGAATTTATGTATACTTTTGTACTAAGCTTTCTCATAACATAACTCATAATTTTAATATTGGCCAGCAAGTTGGACATATTGTTAAGGACAGATTCTTTCTGTTGTATTACAAAGATAAATTCAATCTCTCTTTTGGTTTTCTAAATTTACTTGCATCATCTATCTTATCTATGAACTGAATGGTCCATACCATGAACTTAAGAAGAAGAATGGGACTTTATAGTCTGTCTGTATAGATTGGCAAAAGAAAAAGAAAAAAGAAGAGTTAAAATTTAGGCACTATTTGAATGAAATTGGCTACATGATCCAAGTTTTACTTTAAACCTGGGTCCTTAAATGTGGCGGTTGGCACTTAATAATATTGTTGTTTCACCTGTCACCATGTCAAAACTCTTTTTTGCCAAGTTTAACAATTTCTTGTGAACTCTTGTGCATTAACAAATGCATTGCAAACAGCCTAATTGTTGTGGGCAGCTTTTATTTTTCTTCATTTCACCATTAGTTTGGTAGTAGTAGTAAGTCAATCTGTCAGTGTCAGTTATTATCAGTCTTGCCATGCCTTTTCTGTGTAGCCAACAGGAAAAATTGATTGTAAAAAAAAAAAACAAATAAATTGTATTAAATTCAACTAAGATCATTTAATTGTAAATAAACATTACTTATTTATCAGTCAGTTCTTAATGTAAATAAACTTATAGTTATCTCCTAATGCTAAGTATTATTAAACGAAAATAAGTCCAACTGGAAATCTACTGAAGTGTTCCTAATCTCAGGTTCTGGGTAAGTGAGGCATTCATTGCCTAATGTTTCTAAGAAGTTCAATACTGATTGGTTTTGGGATAAACTTAACTTATCATGATTATCAGGGTTATCGTTACTGTCATCTAGGATGGGCATATCTGCATTCTGGGTCATGTCACTGTACGGCAAACCACTGTCCATCCCACCATCTATCGGGACATCCTTCACGTGTATCAAAGATGGTTCAATCAACGCGTTTGATTTCATAAAACTCTCCTGTGACTGATCATCATTAGAAGCTGAGGATATCGCCCAATTTTTACTATTATCAAAACTAAGTTCATTATTTATTATTACATCTTTACAAGTCATTTCAATTTCATCTCTAAATATACTGTCAAGTTTCGAACAATCTGAAGTTGTGGGTGTGATTTCATGAGGTATTTCATCAGGTTTTTGATCTATAGACAAAGGTCGTATTATCTGCACGTTCAATTTCTCTATTCTCTCTGGATTGATCTGGAACTTTCTAAACACAGTTGAAGAAGGTTTGATTGGCGATGAACGAATATCAAAGTGGGCACTGTGGAACTGTATATGCGGGCCTTTAGATTTTTTGAGCGCATCTTCAAAATTTATCGAGTCTTGGGGATCTTTAATTTCATTTTGCATTTCTGATTCAATTTTATTTTTTATAAGAGACACCATTTTCTGTGGTGGCATATTCATCGGACAATCATTAGTAGTCAGCGGTGTCAATGCAGTCAAGTCTTCTTTTCCCAAGTCAATTAACGTTTCACTGTTCTCCGATGCGAGTCGCATTTTCTTGATATAGCTTTTCCGTGTTTTTTGCTTAATGTTCCATAGTTTATTGCTGACAGTTGGCCACTTGTGTACAGTGTTTATTCTAGCGCAGTCGTCACTTTCTTCTATGTTGGCTATTTCTTCATTGTGCTTCGAGAGCCAGAGTTGTGAGGGTTTGTTGACGTCTGTGCTGAACTGATTGACGACGGGGGTGGGTTTGGGGGGAGGCGGGTTGTGCTTGCAGTGTCCTTCTTTGTCTTTGACGCAGTTCAGTGCGTCTATGTTTAAGTTGTACTTGCCTGGGCTTACGCCAAATAACCTGCAACAATTTAATAATTAATTATCTAGAGCGCCGTGATTTTGATTTACAAAAAAAAAAAATATTGTCAGGCCAAAAATTTAGTAGGTTGTACTTTGTGGAGTTTTAAATTAATTTCTAATAAATTTATAAAAAACAAATTTTTGGGGGGTTAGCATTTCATCATGCGGATGGTGACTGATGACGCTGATGGCGTAAAAAAATATTTGCTTATAAAATCATGTACAGTGTTATCCAAAGACAATGGCTTCAAAAATAATGTCTAGGTTTCATCTTGACTTCTCTCCCAAGTCTAGGGGTGTATTGTAAGTTGAACGTGGCACGGTTTCCATGCTCGACACCGATTTTTTCCCGAACAGCTGTTCCAACTGTCACAGCAACTGCCAACTATCAGCTGAACTGCATCATACCTGCCGACGTCCTCCCCGATGCTGCACTTGTCCTGACCAGCTTGCAGCAGACACGGTAGCAGAGCCCTGAGCTTATGCACGAGCTGTTCCAGCTGCTGGAGGAACAGCTTGGCGCGCGCTTCAGCCGGGCTGCTGGTCACGATGGCGAGGAGACAGTGGAACAGCGTCGAGTGGACCTTGGCCGGTGCGTGGGTTGGGTTGCTCTCGTAGTGCTTTTGTAGTTGGTATAGGCTGCCGAAGTCCTGGAACGTAAGAATATTGCCTGCATTTTCTTATTGCACTATTATTATCAGCTTGAGTATCTTTTTAACCCCAAACTCCCAAACGGATGGACCGATTTCGATTTAGTTTTTTTTTATAGAAAGGTGACTTAATAAATAAAATAATAAATAAATAATATCTGGTAAATTCAAATGTCACAATGAAATTTAAGGCATATTTGAAGAGTTCTTCACCTATTGTGTTTATAAATAATAGGGTTAACATTTCCTTTTACGTATCTTGAGACGGACATCTCAGCCAAGACCAGTTGAACATTCGTTGGTAAACCTTAAATAAATGAAAAATAAAACGGTATGTACTCACGGCGGCGCACTGCGCGCAGGAGAAGGCGGCGCCGGCGCGCCTGCGCGGCTTGAGCGGCGCCTCCTCCTCGGCCACCATCGGCCGCGGGAGCTTCACTTTACGCCCGCTGCGGGTGGTCACCGTCTGTGGAAATTGTGGTATTTTTAAATGGTTTAATGGGCCGTATGACTAAAATAACCGGTCAAGCGCGAGTCTGACTCTCACACGAAGGGTTCCGTACCATCGTACAAGACAAGATATTGTTAAGGTCGAGCAAAAAACGCCGAATAAAGTAAATGCTTCAGGTTTGACTTTGAATTTGAATATACATTTCACCTTCCGTGAAAATTTATCTAACTGATGTTGAAAACCTTAAAATCCGTTGCGTATTTTGAAAGATCTAAGCGATACCAGGCGAAGTACATTGCGACACCCCAACTGAATAAAGACGTATTTGCAAAATGTTAGTTAAAATGTTAATTAAATTATTCGGTTGGGGTTTTCGCAAATATGTCGATTATTGTACCATGGTTTCTAATACTTCATACAAATAAGACGTAGGTGGAACCCTCGGTGCTCGAGTGCGACTCGCACTTGACCGGTTAAGTCAGTCTGCCCCACCATTGATCTAGCTAGAAGCAATAAGTAGTTACCTCCAATGGCACCCGAGCGTCGTCCTCAAAGTGCGCTATCTCAACTTTCCGCAGCTCTCGCTTTGGCTCCTTCATCGCGACTTTGTTCTTGCCGACCACCTTCAGGTCTTTCGGGGAAACTATCCTGGTAATGAAACAAGATAAAATAAATAAACCCTAATTATACAGGGTGAAATTAAGTTCAGTGTCCAAATTTTGAGGGGTTAAATCAGTAAGTCATACTGACCAACTTTCACCACGAATTCGCAAAACAAAAATCGACTCTTAGCTAGTCAGCTGATGATGTTTTGTATGGGAGGGTCGATATTTTTTTCGCGATTTCGGAGTTGGTCCCATAGTGAAAGATGGTATGACTTACTGATTTAACCCCCAAAAGGATACTGAATTTAATTTCACCCTGTATTAAACAATTACTATGTAAAGAGGTCTATAAAGCAGATTGTTAATAAAAAAGATCGGCAGAGCGCAAAAGACTGCGCAGAAAGCCTAAAATTTCATCGACACACTTAGGGCCGTATTAATAAACTCATCTCAACTCTGATCCTCGTCTCGAGATACGTCAAAGTAAACGTCAAACCATAGAAAACTGTCATTTTTGACGCATATTGTGACGGGGATCAGAGTTGAGATGAGTTTATTAATACGGCCCTATGTCTGCTTAATGACGATTTTGACACTAAGTTTGATCATGTAAATCAACAATTAAAGCACTGTTTATGAGCCTAACACCCGACGCGAATGAGGGCTCCTAGGTTTGACGCCTATGATCGTAGATCGCAAACGGATGGACCGTTTCGGGAGAGGTTTTTTTTAATTCAAAGCTAGTTTAACTGGGGTGGTTCTTAGCTAGGTTTGATTACCGTCGGTAAGGCCGTTTCAGAGTTAATTCTGAACTTAGTTGCACTAACAGCAGTCTATATCTACGTTAATTTCATTACTAGAACATTCCTTATCATAATTGCACTAACTTGTATATGAACCGCGTGTTGGTGACAGGGTCATAGGCCGGCTCCGTCGGTATCTTTTCCGGATCCTTGATGATATTGAGAGCTTGATTCACCATCTTGACCTGGTCATCACTCAGCACATTGAGACTGAAAGAAAAAATAATGAATTGATGACTGACCGAAAGGTTTCACACAAACATGGGCTCAAATTTTTACGTTTTTAAAGAGCGACGAGTTACGTGTTGCGCGGGGAGCTAAGCAAGCAGGCGCTCTAGGATTGTTTATGATCAACAAAATAGTGTAGGCGTACGAGACGTGTGAAGTTAATAAAAAGTGCATAATTGGCTAGACCACTCTTCATCTGCAATGGGGAATTTGACTTAAGAATTTTTTAATTAGTGACGTACTGCCGCACTCAGAGACGTCAATTAAGTTTTAAGTTTCATTAAAGTTGCTGCGTCTTATTCTATTGCTATAGCAAAGACAGTGACAGCAGCTACTTTAATGAAACTTAAAACTTAATTGACGTCTCCGAGTGCGGCAGGTAGTCATCAATAAAATTTTAATTTTATTTTTTTCCTTTTTAACATGCATTGAATGAAACAACATGCATTTTTAAATTAAAATATTATATGTATGGATCACTTGTGAGCTAAGAATACAACATACAAACCTGTGGTATGTCTCTCCTAATTTTAGAAGCTGAACTGATGTGTATTTGGGTTGTTCTGGTGGAGGTGGTACTCTGAAAAATCATTATCAAATAGTAAACATACAGGTGTGTTCAAGCAAAAGTTTCTTTAACAATTAACAAATGTATGTATGTTACTCAATTATGCTCATGCAGGACTGCTGCGGTTAAATGAACTTTGCATATACAGTTAGGTGCAAAAGTGAGTCAGTAATATCATCTTAGTAGAATGTGAATAAGTTGATGACAATCAAAGGTAATTTTAAATGCTTATTACAGAATGGTACTCCTTGAAATTTGCTACAAATCTGCCTATCAAATAGTTTACCTGTCATTTACAGTTTTTCAGTCATTTTAACGCAAAAACTGTTGAATTTAACTTTTTTTATTTTTCTACTAATTTTAATTCTCTCTAAGGCATCCCCAAATAAGGACCTGACAAAATTAAGGAAATCCAGCCTCTTTATAATGACAAGGAATTTATTTCAATCAGCCTTATTTTTGGAGGTAGTTATTGGCAACGTTGTTCGGTGCATAGGTTCACTTTTGCACCGAGGCAAATAGCTGAACAAACTGGTTATTAGTTCACTATTGCAGCGGACTAAAATTCTGCATTAACTACAAAACTACGTCCCTGATTCAAGCAGTTGATACCTCATTTTAAAGAGGATGGAATTCCCTATATTAAATAGTTTTGTTGGGGTTGCCATAGAGAAAACTAAAATTATTATAAATATAAATAAAAGTAAAATGTTGCAGTTTTTTGTTCAAAATTACTAATAAACTATAAATAACAAGTAGATCATTTGTTAGGCTGTTTTGTAGCAAATTTCAAGGAGTACTATTCTCTATTAAGCATGTAAAAATACCTTTGATTGTCATCAATTTATTAACATTCTACTAAGGTGCTAATATTGACTCAGTTTTGCACCTAACTGTATAATACACTAGCAACCTGCCCCGGCTTCGCACGGGTAGCAGATCATATGTGCATTTAAACCTTAATGAATTATACACCTAAACCTCCTCCATCATCATAATCACTCCATCAGCCATCCGCAGACAGACAGACATACAGAGGTGGCAGGGGGACTTTGTTTTATAATATGTAGTGATAATGATCTCATAGATTATGCCAAAGCTTATTTTTCATACTGGAAAATTTGATAGTTCCCGAGGGAACAAGCTGGTATCAGGCTAGTAATTTAATTACTCCAAAAACTAGACTTACACTTCCTTTGGCTTATTTTTTGGTACCGATCTTGGATGGAAATGCCGAGACATTGTGTCACAAGGCTTTAGCTTCACGATCTTCCGGTCCATGTCTATCTTAGAAATGGTGCCCACAGCAAGTCCTACATTAGAGCTAGGTGCAGGCACAGTAGCCACCGCTGGCTTGTAAATAACAGGCTGCACGGGCTTGTTCTGAACAATCAACGCACTATTTTGCACTATTGATGGACTGTTCTGTACTATAGTTGCACTGTTCTGTACTACTGAGACATTGTTCTGCACTACTGATGCACTGTTCTGACCTAATGAAGAATTAGTCTGCATTATTGAAGCACCATTTTGCACTAAAGATGCCATGTTCTGCACTATTGGAGTACTGTTCTGAACTATTGAAGCACTTGTCTTTGGCACTAAAAAGCTGGCTAACTTCAAATTGTTTCCCTTCTGCACTCCTTCGGGCTTCTTCAATATCCTGGGCTTTGAAATCTCAGAATTGTTCAGAAGGACACTCTTCTCCAAATTACCGCTACTTTCGTAAAATCTTTTGAGGTTACTCACAGGTTTTTGTTCAACTTGGTTCGCCGGCGTCAAAACATAAGACGTCGCCTGCAAAAACATAATTTACTTCATCATGAATTCTAACAAAAAATACGCAACACAATAGAGATAACAAATACCTGAGCGACGCCCGATTCTTGAATCAAATATATTGGTGTAAGTTCACAGGAATTAACAATAATGTTGTCTGGTGTTCCGTTCATCTTCCCTTAATACTAAATTGTGCTACTTTAATCATAAATTTAATACGTAAAATTAGCATATAGTAAATAATGCTCAACCCACAATCCGCCTCCCTTGCGCGTAAAGTGACACATACATACACCACACCATTGACAATGGTTTGACACAACGTTTTCGTTTAGTAGTATACGTTTCCGAACGGAATTTTGTCTATGTATAACTTTATTTATATGGACAAGTTTGTGCTTAAATATTAAGCTACCGAAACCCTAATGAACTTGGTAATCTTTATAGAAACGGTAAACTAGTTAAAAGGGGTTTCCCTAACGTTAAGATAACGCAATCATAACGTAACACAACCAAATGATAGGTTACCATTAGGGTTTGCAATATTCGTCCAATTTTAGTATTCGAATAATACGAATACTTAGATTTTCAATATTCGAATATTCGAATAATTCGAATACTTTTGAAAATTAAACAATATAATGATTCTTAGTTGTGTAATTGTAAAATATGTAATTTAAAATTAAAATGTAATGACTATACAACTAAAAAAGTAACATTTATGGTATCTTCTACAAATTAAATAATATTCGTTTGGATGATAACAACTTTTGAAATAAAGCAAAAAATTTAATAAACCAATCACAGTACACAGTTACAATACAATATAAATTTACTTTGTTAATTATAAGTTACAATAAAAACAAATCAATAACGAGCACTCGTTCCGTATGTAGGTATATAAAGAAATGACTAACTATCAACTTTTTGGCAATCAACAAATTCAAACTATACTCAGCGGCAAATCTAACCGCCCACTCTACATACATGTTTGTAAGGTGAGGTGAAAGAGAGAGAAAGAGAGGGCAACTTAGATTTTCCGCTGATTAGTAGTTTATATTAAAATTATAATTTGGTTTACTTACATCTTTTCATGTCAGTCAGCAATTCAACATCATCACAGCACAGCACAGACAATTTATTAACACGTGACGTAAACTTGCACTTAACCGTGTACGAGGATTCACCATCACCACACCACACCACAAAACATGAACTAATCCTTAAGCTCGCTCTCGCTATCGCTACGCTACTCCTTTTACCAATTACGGTACGGCATTTAGTTCGTTTTAGAAAGATTTTGGCAAGGATAAAGAAAAATAGGTAATTTATTGTTTGTCTTAGATTTTTAGTTATTTTTAATATTTAAATTTATTTCCACGGAGTTGTTAATGTGGAGGATAATTAATCCTGGCATTTTGTTATAGTGTTTTGCTCAGGTAAATAATTACAGACATATTTCTGCACTATTCGAAATATTCGTTTTATTCGAATAATGAATATTGTCGAATTCGAATAATATTTATGGCGAATAATTCGAATATTCGAATTGCAAACCCTAGTTACCATATCGATAGGGTTAATCAAATGAAGGAATTTTCCGGTCCCTATTGCGGATCCTTGGGCGTTCGGACGTCCGAGCGTCCGCGGACGCGTCCGAGCGGCTGTTAAAAGACTTAAGGAATAAACTAATAGTGTTGCCAGATCTCCTGGATTTTTCAGAAGATCCGCAGAATTTTCCTAAGGATCTACTGATTTATGAGTCTTGGATTTGTATTGAAAATTTTCAGGAAATTCTCAGAAAAATCCAGTAGATCCCCAGAAAAATCAGGAGTCCTGGCAAAAAAAAAAATAATAATAAATACTGCGCTATACTTACAACAATTGGGAATCAGTAACAGAAGCCATATTTAAATAGAATAAGAAGAAAAAATAAAGATAATACCATCCTACCATCAATAACCGCTCGCTCATGAATGGTCCGCTTTAGGGAATAAAAAAAACTATTTCCTTTTCCTTTCTACACCATAGACTAAACTAACCTCTTTCTTTATCCGTCAAGCTTTGTAAGCAAAGGTGATTACCGTATTTTTCTTATAAAAATGTAGATTTTAATTCTTAACTGTTCACAAACGCTAATTAAAATATAGATTGGAGCTCTAAGTATCTAATCGAATAATATTTTCTTTTTATTTACCGTTGCGCTAAGTGATAAGTGAAGTTGTTGTCTCCACGTGTATTTGGCGGTACAACGTTGATTTGGTTTCAGGCGACAAGATGACGAACTCAAAGGGTTATCGCCGTGGAACGAGGGATCTGTTCGCCCGCAGGTTCCGCACACATGGCACCATCCCGCTCTCCACGTACATGAAAGTGTACAAAGTCGGAGACATCGTTGACATTAGGGTTAGTTGAAACAATCTTATTTCTTGACTAACCAAAACTTTTGGTTAATTGCAAAAACATTTCTAACTTTACATTCAAACAAAGGCACTAAAAAGTATGTTAATTGAATTTATCGATACCGCCTATTAAGTGTCAATTGGAATGTTACTCTTAGAGTTTTTATTTCTGATAACCTCAGAACATCCCTGTAATTTATTATTTTTCCTAAAATATTTTAAAGCTCTTGTTATTTTTGTTATTTAAATAAGGAATTTGGTCACAGTGATTGATGTGTGGGTGAATAATGCTATTGTGCCTATGTTCATTAGTGGATGCGTTTCATCCGACATGATGATGATGCTAACCTGTAAAATTGTATGGTTTTGGCATGGAGACTAAAGCCCAGGCTGTGCATCTCAAATATAACATCTTACCAATGTCACCATATTCATCACCATAATATCTTTTTTCAGGGTAATGGTGCTGTCCAAAAGGGTATGCCACACAAAGTCTACCACGGAAAGACTGGCCGCGTATACAACGTCACTGCCCACGCCCTAGGAGTTATTGTGAACAAACGAGTTGGTGGCCGCATCATCCCCAAGCGCATCAACATCCGTGTTGAGCACGTCAAGCACTCCAAGTGCAGGGAAGACTTCCTCCGACGTGTGAAGGAGAACGAGAGGCTGCTTAAGGAAGCTAAGGCTGCCAACAAGGTTGCCAAGCTCAAGAGACAGCCTGCGGCACCTAAACCAGCACACATTGTCAGCGGTTTAGATAAACCAATGCTGTTGGCCCCAATCCCATATGAATTCATAGCCTAATAAGGGAATAAAGTAATTTAAGAAATGTTTTGTTTTATTATTTTGTATCATATTGATGACATAGTGCACAATCATACTAAATATACATTTTTTGTCAGTGAAATAATGACTTGATTATTTGTGCATGAACATACTAATTATGATAACTTTTTAAATGTAATTAGTACGATTGTGAACTAGGCTCGATGGCCCAGTGCGAAAAATATATGTGGGATTGCACAATATATATATTGTGCAATCACACATATATTTTTCGCTTTTACTGTTCCGATTTTTTTGATAAACCTCTACATATAATGGGGCTAAGTTAGTTTCATTTGACTGGAGCAATGAAGATAAGATATAACCAACTGATTGTTTGAACAACAAGGGTGATTGTTGGCACTGCACATTTTATTCGAGGTAATATGTGATGGATGTGCCTCTTATATAATGCTATGCGGGGAGGCACTTCTTTGAAACTAAAATGGTCTGTAAAATTTGGTTTTTGTAGATACACACTTCATCAGTTTATCGAATTATGTAAGACAAGAAATATCCCATTGTAGCAGGATTAAAACTTATCTCCATACTTTATCAAAATTGGTTAAGTCGTGATAGCGTAATAGACAAAAATGGTCTCGCATTTACATTTATACCTTATGCCCGCGCAGCGTTTATCGCTATTCCCCGGGAACTCCGGGCTATAAATTACCAAATTTCATATTGATCGGTTGAAACTTTCGCGTAATGGATGCGGCAGACATGTGAGCGGGTCACCACCTCTGCCCTCGTAAGAAAAAAGGGCACATCTGCGAATTATTCGCAGAAGCATATTAAACCCTGTGTAGGTTAATAAAGGTCGCATGTGCAATACTAATTCGTTTGCACATGTGCCTTTTCTTCTTATGAGGGCAGACCTGTGGGAGTAAGTGAAGACACTGATCACGGTGACCCATGTTCACATGCAGGGCCGATTTCAGGGGTCACCCGGGCGCCGGGGCCTAGAGGGCGCCACGCGCGTCACTGAGCGACAAGCGAGAAATTAATGACGTCGTATTAGACCAAAGGTTGCCACATGAATGACTCTCCCAGGACGTCTAGATGGTTATAGCTGACCCCGTTAACATGCAAACTTTTCAAGTTAAATAAAATACAGCATTCTAATAATATTTTGAAATGAAATATATTTATTTACAAATGAAATCTAAAAGACGAATCTCAATGATTGGAATTGAACAATGTTTCAATAATTCAATAATTATTTTTACTATGCCCTTTCAACTTTAACAAACGAGGCATATTTAAAGAACTTTACGCACTAACCTATTTATATAAATAAATTAAATTGGATAAACTTAACAACTAGCATCTCTAGATTGATAAAATAGTATATATCCCGTTTCTGACGATTTCTGTATATCTGAAGTTAGGCCGTAGAAGTCTTCTATAGCAGACGCGTCTATTTTCTGGAAAAAGAAACAACATTTAAATAAGAAAAAAATATTGCATCACAAAACTATACAATTCTTAGAGTTCACTAGCGACCCGCCCCGGGTCCGTACGAGTAGCAGAGCATATACGCACCTAAACTTTAACGAGTTAGTATATAAAACCTTCTTTATGCATCACTCCGTCCTTTAATGAAAACCGTATGAAAACCCGTTCAGTAGTTTTTGAGATTTTCGCGTTCAGACAGACAGACATGGTGGGGGACTTTGTTTTATAATATGTAGAGATAACTCGAGAACAAGCCATCCTCGGGTTAGGTCTCATTTATTAAGGGTCTGAAGACGAAAGACCGCCTAGAGCCGCCCAAAAAAGTAATTTCTAACAATCATAAATTGGATAACGTTATGCAGAAAACAGCCACCAACCTTTGAACTTCATATCAGTTTGGCTGTTTTCTGCATAACGCTATCCAATTATGATTCATAATTGTGGCACTTGGTTATTATTTGTTAAACATTTTCGCTCCGTCTGTTTCTTTGGGTATGTCAAAAGAGGGAGATGCATGATCAACATTTGGCAAATACTGCCACATATAATGCCGGCACCACACTTCGCTATGCGCTATTCGTTGCTGCGCCGTATTTGCGAACATTTGTTACGTGCGCGAACAACAAACATGCCATCATGGAACATGCCCAACATGTGTGTTGTTTGCGCAGCGATGGACGTGTTGACAGTTTCAGCAGCTTATTTTTACCTAAATGCAATTTTATCAATACCTGTTTTATAAATACAAAGTTACTTAAAGACCGAAAAGTAGGCGCTGGTGGAAGATCACAAATAAGAAAACGAACAAGATACTATTTTGATAATAATATTGAGGTTACATTTTGTACCCAAGCATGTTGATGCGCTATTCGACTTATTCGTGTCCTTTGATGTGTGCCAGAAAACCGACAAGTCGACGGATACGCGTATTCGCTATTCGCGCTTATGCGTGCGAATAAAGCAAACATAGACGAATAAACACTCCACACTTCGCCGGATGCAGGCGCATAAGCCGAACAACGAATAGCGCATAGCGAAGTGTGGTGCCGGCATAAGACAAGGCAACTCACATCGACCATGTCGTCGTCGAAGAGCAGCCAGAAGCCGTGGCTCTTGACGATGCTGATGTAGTGGCCGCGGTTGGGCCCGGAGCCGCAGTGCACGACCACGGCCACCAGGTCGTACAGCCGGTCGGGGTTCACGGCGTCGTCCGACTGAAATTTACTCTACATTAAGGATGGAAGGAAGTCGACTACGCCGGATTGGCTATGTGGTAATATTAGCTAAGCTCTTAGCTTGGTAAAAAAGAATGGAAAATTTGGGAGTTGTTCAGATTTAAATTGGCAACATGATCCAATTTTTACCCAGAAACTGCGACTTTATGTGGTGGTTACTGCATGACATGAAAATATTATAGTTCCTCTCACTATGCCAAAAAGGTGGAAAAATAGGGAAAAAATAACACGTTATACAAGTTTTATCCAATCGCTGCTGCTTAAAGTGGTGGTGAAACGTTTTTTACCAAACTTGAATATGAAATTTACTTATATAATTAACAAAAACAAAATCTGTTCAAACTCCATCATGTGAATTATCAAAATAAAGCGTTTTAAACTTATAAGAATACTTTAAAACAACTCACCGTATTAAATAACCTTAGCTCCAAAGGAAACACAACCCTATGCGACACCTTTATATGCCTATTATACTGCTCCATATACTTGAATCTCTTGAGATGCAGCGCTAGTATGAGGGGCAGTTTCTTGACTCGCATCCTTTTCTGTGCTTCTTGGTAACTACTGCAGTTGTCGCACTTGAATTTGTTGTCATTGCAGAGTGTTTCTGTGTCGCTGAAGCATTTTAGGCAGTGGGTTATACTTGTGTTCTGGCCAACGTCAACCTGAAAGGTACAATTTTAATGATATGATTTGGCTCTGGATCGGATATCCCTATCTAACTAGTTTATTACAATAGAGATGCACTGAGCAACTCAGTGCGCCTTTATCGTTACAGACAATTTACATATCGACAGGTCTCTGACTCAACCTCGTATATGAAATTTTACGAAATCCGAATATTCACTTTAGGTACACGTCCTAAAGTAGATATTCCAATTTCATAAATTATCATATACGATGTTGAGTCAGAGACCCGTCGATATGGAGGCTACATATGGAGGACGCTCTGTCTCCCAGGTACTGAGAGGTTAATATATTCACTGCCATCCCTTTTCCCAGGTCTTTCATCAGGTTTATTTATGACGCAAACGAGCAGTGAATACAGCAAATTATTTTCAGAGAGGTTGGAGCGAAATAGGATGTTTCAAGTTAATTAGATTTATTCTGATCGGCACTTTGTTATTTGCGGCCTGGTTTTGTACAGACTTGATATTTGTCGTCGTGAAGAGTGTTGGTTACTGAACACTCTTATTTTTAACCCCGACGCAAAAAGAGAGGGGTGTTATAAGTTTAACGTGTCTGTCTGTGTATCTGTGTATCTGTCTGTGGTATCGTAGCTCCCAAACGGATGGACCGATTTTCGTTTAGTTTTTTTTGTGACACAGATAATTTTATCCCGAGTGTTCTTAGCCATGTTTCATGAAAATCTGTTCAGCCGTTTGAAGATCAGCTCTTTTCTAGTTGATGAGGGGATCTGATTTTTTAATTCTTGAAATCTTCTAGTGACGAAGTCCCTCCAGTGAAAATGTACGTGCTTGGAGCCCGTTAAAGGTTTTGCTCATTGCTCAGGTTTTTAGGCGTTGATATCGGGGATTTTCCGCCAGTCACAATCAGTGTAAAAAGTGTAAAAGTGAACATGAACAGTACCTGCAGGTCGAAGAAGTGTTCGTCCTTGCTGCTGACCGTCTCGCAGTTGAGGCAGCGCGTCTCGCTGGTGAGCGTGCCCTGGAAGATCTCGTGCACCCAGGTGGGCTCGGCGCTGGGCGGCGCCGTCCCGTTGCAGGTCACGCTCTCGCCGGACGAGTTCTTTTGGACCTTCAGCGAGCTTTGGTTGCGTTCCGCTGGGAAAATTAATTTTTGTTGTGTTATACTTGGTGTTTTTTTATTCGTCTACAAAATTTTGGGGGTTAAATCAGTTAAATCAGTTTGGGGGTTAAATCCCATACATTTTGGCTAGTCAGCTGACGATGTTTTGTATGGGAGGGTCAATTTTTTTTTTGCGATTTCGGGGTTGGTTCCATAGTGAAAGTTGGTCAGTATGACTTACTGATTTAAGCCCCAAAATTTTGTAGACGAATAAAAAACACCCAGTATAGGATAAAACACCCAGGTATTGGCATCCTGAACACTAGTTATGACCACCTCTAATATAAGTAAAGTTCATGGTGCCATTAATCAGTGGACTGCCAACAATCAAATGGCTTAGTCTACATGGTTTTCATAGTTGACACTGACCTGGTGTCAATTATCATATCACTGCTAGGTGCCCTAGCTAAATAAAAGGGATCAGTTGGAAATAATATGAGCAGAAGAGTGAATACATTTTGCAGCTTTGAGATCACTCAAAGCCTATCAAGGCATGTATAAATATGTAAAATATTAATTTTGGCTTGGAGCCTGTTTACTTGAACATAAAAACAATAGTTATAAAGACCCAACAAAACTTACCTAAAATAATTTCATTTATGTGATTAATAAGGAAATTCAAAAACTCGTGTGCATCTTGTTGCATATAATTATCAAATTCCTCTGAAAAAGCAAAACCATTATTTAATTAAGGTATGACAATAAATCAACAATAAATTATTTTATTTCCGTCTTTCATTGTACTGGTATTAAGACAGTCAAGTGCGAGTCGGGTTCGGGCACTGAGGGTTTCATACACATTTGGCCAGTTAGTATTTGTCGTTTTTCTATAGGGTTCGTTCTATAATCATACCGACGCTAGTATGTATTACCGTTTTTACGATAGAACAAATACAAAAAAACCCCTCCCATTATTATTATACTTTTTGAATTTTTCATTACTTGTTAAGAAATCCGCCGTTATGATCACATATTCTGCAAAAAAAATTAACGGGCTATCTTTTACGGTTGAAAAGATACAGCTCTTTAAAGTTAGGACAGACGAACGGACGGACAGCATAGGCATAGAATCCTAATAAATTGTGCAGTAACACAAACACTTACCCTTTTCTTTTCTTAATCTAGCAATAAATTTCTTAGGAGCTATAGAGCCAACTTTTTTCTTCTGTGTGGCAATGCTATAAAACAGGTCTGCAAGGCATGTCAGCAGGGTCTCCTTCGTCCTCTTGTTTTTAGCTTTATACTCTAGGACCTTCTCTCTAAACGGCCGGCAGAAGTAAAGAGCTTGCAACACCGAGTTGCTGTAACATGTGTTGCCAAACTGGAAAAAAAATATCCTAAAGAAAAAGGCAGTTTGTATGAAGTTCACGTGCATAAAATTATAAATATTATATAAGATATGCACATTTCCAATTTCTTTGTGCATACATAATTATTATTATTTATTTATTTTGTTTAAGCATTACATTGTTACATTTTATTACTTGTGACAAAATTTGATCAATTGCCAAGGCATTTAGCAAATATAATATGGTATATTAATTATGTTATAGACAGAAAAACCATCCTGGATCCTAATGCTTGATACAGCTTAGATCTAAATTGATTTTTAAATATGATGAGATCAATGAGTCATCTGATGATAAGGATTAGTGTGATTAGACTAGATCTTAAAATATTTAAATAAAAACAAAATAACCACATACATAAAATCTTATTGGAATTTTTCATGAAACATTATCAGTAATATCAGCATTCCAATGTCTTGATAACAAGCAATGACAAGCGGAAATTGCCAATAGACAAATCACATTTTTTACATGATAAGGCAATAACCGCACTTGGTAATTTACTTGAGGTCTGCATTGTTTGCAGAAACAATATTCCGAACGAAATTAATAACTTATGTATACATAAACACTTGACATGGAATGTCGGTTGCAATTGTCATCAGTTTGAACATAATTACACAAATTACACATACATACTGCAATACTTTTTTTTCTTATTCACTTCATATAGTTTTACTTATTTACTCTCACATGTGGCACATGGCATGTTTAAATTACAAGCAATGTTTCAAGTGGGTGGCAGTTAATTAGCCAGAAGAGCTAATAACAAGTAGGTGATAATCCAATTATTGGTGTTTGCCTAGTCCTCATGGACAGAAGCCATTTTAACAAAAAATTTAACTTGGTGTTTGCCTATTTATCTATAGCCACCTTAAATTTAGAGGACAGTAGCCCTTATTTAATTGTAAACAACCTTCTTATTGGTGTGTGACAATAACCATATTGTATTATTTTAAGAATGTTACATGTCGCTTAGGTCTTTGCTACAGATGACTACTGAGATGTAATAAAAACCTTTAGGAAGCCTCAGTCAGCAAGATAATTATGTTAACAGATTAATGCACTGCAGTTGCTAACCCGTTAATTAGCTGAAGTTTTACAATTCATGCATTTTGTATAAGCAGATGACATTATCGTATCAAGGATATGAATAAATTCAGTTGGTTGTTGCATTTAAAATGTTAACACCTTTTGAATGGACAATCTAATCAAGGGCATTATACAGCATTTACAATGATAACAACGGTCTAAAGAGTTACATGGTGGACTTACAGAGTCTTACATTGTTTTATGTGATATGCCAGGAATACACCATTGATATTTATTTTAATGTGCATGTTTCTTAATGTTTTTATGCCATATTTCTGACTACTTGTGGTACAGTATATTTAAGGAATTAACTTTATTTACATTGCTATAAACATCCTCTTTAGAATACTTACATTGACTAAACCAAAGTAATGTTCATTCGGAGGGAATTGTTCTGAGCCGATATCTCTTTCCAACTGCGATATATTTGCGCCCTGAAACAATAGCAAACATCCTAATCTGTGATCTAATTCAGTCTTGAAAATATAACGGAGAAACGCCGATTTCTGTTAGGTAACTATGTCTTATGAGAATATACAGAAACTCATACGGTATGCACATGTAAACGAATGTTAAAACAAATTAGATGATAGTAAATGCATTCTTATTTATTTTAATGAGCAATAAACAGTAATTGTGCACATTTCTCACCATTCTCTGCTGGAAATTAAGGCCGAGATCCTGACATATTGACATTTGCAATCCGTTTTTAGCAACTTATTCACAGAATATGCGTTTAATGTAGCCTTAAACCGATTAACTAACCACTAAGTGTTTATATTATTCAGAAACATAATTAAAATTTCTCTTTGGAACTGAAAATTAGGCAAAATGTACAACACGCATGACAGCTCGACTCGGCGGTAGGATACCAAAGATAAGATAGATAATGTATGCAAAAGGTTCCTGGGGGGCTACTTTGAAAATCAAAGTTCGAATTACGCTCCTCTCCTTTCTCATGATCTAACCCCAATGCCGAGTGAAAGGGATGGTGCAGGCGAACATTCGAAATGAGCGTTTCGTGGTTACCGTCCTGGGCTTTAAAACACGAATATTTGTACCGAATTTATTAAAATGTATCTAATTAAAATTAAAACAATTTGCGTATATAATTTTAACACTGTTATACATACACATTTTCTCTGAAAATATTATTTTTTAGAGTCTATAGTTTATGGTCGGTAAATGTAGCTCACGATAGGAACTTCTGCATGTTTCCCGTTTAGTTGTTTCAAATGAAGTACAAGAATAGTACATTTTGATGCAAGTACGGAAAATATGTCATTTTACACGAGTCCCGAGGTGTAGGCGAGGGACAAGACTTGGGACGAGTGTAAATGACAGTTCCGGATGTGTATCAAACAACGTTTACAATACAGATTTCATAGACACAATAATTAGGAGCATAGTAAGAGTAATCCCTACTATTTCCTTTGTATACATTTAGGAGTTTAGATTGCTGTTTGCAACACTGTCTAAACCTCGGGCCACACTAACGGGAAACGCCGTTAAAAATCAACATCCATCGCGTTATGCCGTCCTTCGCAAACAGAAAAGCCGCCTTGCCTCGACGAGTGTGATGCTAGCGTTAAATGTCATTTTTACGGAAGTTTTTCTGTAGACGTTAAAACTATACTTTAAACTGTTTAAATAAATATGGGACGTAAAAAGTATCGCCAATTTGAGGGTCAAATAAAGCAACAAAATAAACTTACTTATTGAGGTTTTTAGTGCGATTAGTTTGACAAGATTTTATTGAGCTAAAACATTTATTTCTGAATCCTTGCATGTTTTTGACACAACTATTTGCAGTTTCTGAACGTACAATTCGTATGTGCATCTTTCCTATTCTGTTCTCCCGAATTTCTATACCGCCTACCGCCGGTCGCCGTTTAACATATAGTAGTACTATTAGGTACTATATTTGCTATACTCAGCGTAGCGGAAACGGAACGGGATAGCGGGATAGTTTATCGTAACTACGTGGCTTGCGCTGACGTGGCGGTTTCAGTTTACAGGCAAGTATTCTGGAATTTACTGTATGAAACAGTTAATTGTACTTAACTTTACCAATTAGTGTAGTGATTGTGCGTATAATTGATCTAATAAGATTAATAAGAAGTAAGTGTTACAATTTAATTGATTAGTTTAGTAACAAGTTACTGTTAGATTGTAATGTTTTTATTTAGACCGGCTATTAAATTACGTACGTGATTTAAAAATTCAAATTGTGTTCATAATACGTTGTTTGTATCGATTGTATATTACTAAGGTAGTTGTAAAAAAATGGGTTTTTAATAAAGTTTCATCTCAAATCCAATTAAAAAGCCTGATTGAGTTGAATTGATCTGTTCCACTGCCACTGCTGTAAAATTTCTTTGCCGTGTATTATTTTTCATTGCACCTTACAGTAAGTCAGCCTAGTCATTCAATAACTTTATTGTGATGTACATTTATGATACAAATACAAGATTTTTATATTATTATAGTTTGTAAATCTTTTATTAAGAGTAAGCATACTCAATCTCATATTACATAAATTACGGTTAAAGATATGTATTGTTCTTAAAAGAATTATTACTTATTATTAACTGAGATAAGAGGTAATAGAATTACATTATTCAGTTTTGGCTACAGGGCCTTGAAATATTCACAATAGTAAAACAATCAAACTTAGTTTGATGCTTACAAATAGTTTTTAAAAGATGAACATTTAAGTACCTAATACCTATTAATAGGTTTTATACTTTTTTGTAAATTAACAACAAAAAAATCCTGAAAAGCTAACTTTAAATCAAAACAACTGTTTAGCAGATCGGATTATATTAATAGGGACAGTCGAAATCACATGAATACAATTAGGATTAACACAAATGTAACAATGTAAAAAAATATAATTTTTCATTATTAAAATTAAGTTACTATTTCCAGTAACAATGTTGACCACCCTCTACCTTGCCCTGGCAATCTCTGCCGTGTTTGCTGGGGTGCCCACCCCGGACGAGACCAAGCGCATGATGGATCACCTCTCTAACGCTGAGCACTTCAAGAATGAGCACCACAATAAGCAGTTTGACCATGACGCGTTCCTCGGAGAAGACCAGGCTAAGACCTTTGATCAACTGCCTCCTGAAGAAAGCAAGAGGAGATTGGGGTATTTTTTTATTTTTATTTGGTTTTTTAGGGTTACGCACCCGAAGGGTGCTTAACGGGACCCTATTACTAAGCCTACAATATCCGTACGTCCATCTGTTTGTCTGTCCTAACTTAAAAGAGAGCCTGTTGATTTTTTTTGCGGATACGTGATATAATGGCGGATTTCCTAACAAAAATAAAAAAGTCAAAAAGTAAAATAATAAGGGGAGTCCCCATACAAAGAAACGTGTATTTCAATGCTATTTTGTATGACAGTTAGAACCTGACATTAATGGGACAAAGTAATAAAGTAAATTACTTATAATGTTGAGACCATTCACTTATGCAGTATGACTGGGCATTGCAGTATTACTTCTATTCAAAGTGATGCTGGGGAAACATAAAATAATGACATAAAGTATGTCTTTAAAAAAATAAGTTGGCCACAATATGGTATATAAATAGTCCATAAATCCTCAAACTTCACGTTTATTAGTATGGGTCTTAGCATTAGCTAGCACTATTGGGCGTAAAATTAATCGCAACTTCCAATTACAACAACAACAATGCAAGATTTTTTCCAATGACAATGGGCACAATGATAAAAACTATTTTTTATCGAGTTATTCAAAGTTCAACAACATTAATGTTAAAAACAAAACTGTATAATAAACAACAATCCAATACCAACTGTAACTAATTTACTTATTTAATCTTAAAATGTCTGGTCATTAACCTATTGTTCCAATTTACCGAAGATAAAGGAGATACGCCAATTTCCTCGCGAGATTAATCTTCGTTGGGCCAGTTTATCTCGCCCACGGTGTGTGGGTTAGATAAGTGGTTATGATGGATTACCTCTATAAGTCTCGCTTCTGTTACTATGTTTGGAAACCGTATTAAGTTATCTTTGTTGGGATATAAATTAGCTATCAAGATGTTAAGTGTTGAGGAAGTAATTTTTGATAAAATTATGTCTTTTACATGAGCAATTCATTACGTCGTTCGATGTCTAGTATGCCGGTAGCTACAGCTTTGTTACTGTCATTATATTGTGATTTTAGTCATAGCTTATAAACTTCTTTATGAATCTGCGTTTTCAGTATCTGTCTTGACTTGGCAAAAGCGTTTGACTCAGTTTCGACTCCTATCCTTCTTAGAAAGCTAGAGTCCTCGGCGTTCGAGGGATTGCGCAGGACTATTTTGCTGGCTATCTATCAAATAGTAGTCAGCAGGTTAAAATTGGTGACAAAATTAGTGATCAGACCCCTGTGACATTTGGGGTACCACAGGGAACTATCTTGGGTCCTACGCTTTTTATTACTGATCTAAATGACATTATATTGCTAAAAAAATAGAAGTCCTTTGTTACGCTGTAACTGTCTGAGATAGAGCAGAACCGGGGTTGCAAATACTAGCTTTTTGGTTAAATAATAATCTTGTGCTACTCAATGCAACCAACATGCAATCTACTGGCCATGTGACTTGCTTTATATTCGGGAATTGTCGGGTGTCACAGTAATAATATATAACTAGTTTTAACTGTGTTTCTTGATAAAACCAGTCTCTAAATGAAATTCTAAGAGTCCAATACCTCCCTTCCAGGATCATCGTAGACAAAATTGACTCGGACAAGGACGGCTTCGTGTCGCTGGTGGAGCTGAAGGACTGGATCCGCTACACGCAGCAGCGCTACATCGCCGAGGACGTGGCGCGGCACTGGGCGCAGCACAACCCCGACCGCCTGGACGCCATCCCGTGGGAGGTACGGTTTGTTAATGTTTCACAAAAGTTTCATTTGGCAAAATGTATCATTTTACAAATTTTCATTTAGCTTAACATTAAGCTTTTTTAGTATTCACAAATCTAAAATAGCGATACCTTGCGAAATTAAGTTTTGTAAAATACAAAATAAAAAGTAAATAAAAATAAATCGTGTAACGAAATTATATATTTATCAATGATTAACTAATGTAAATGAAATGTAATTTAATAATTATCGGTAATAAAGGCTATAAATAAATAAAAAATGACGTTGCTGCTCCTGCTAAGTAAGTAAGTAAGGACATAAGCACGATTTTAAACCTTAGACAGTTAATCATTGATCGAAATCCTTTATGTGAAAAGAAACACAGCGAATTTGGTAGGCGCAGCAACAATGACCGACGTATTTGTTATTTTTTTCGCTAGATAAGTATGTTTATCGTGGCCTTAGTTCCCACAGTACAAGCCTAAAGCTTAGTTTCGGACTAGGCCAGTTTGTGCGCCCGATATGTCGCCAAAACACGTCGACTGCTAAACATCTTGCACAAAGATAGGTCCTCTGATTTTGAAAGCTTTAACGAAACTTAATATTTATGAATATATATTAAGCCTAACTAACATTTCAGACATACAGGAAGAATGTGTACGGTTTCATGGACGAGTACACCGCGGCGGAGCTACAGGCGCCCAACAGCGAGGGGCTGACTTACTCCAACCTGAAGTTGCGGGACCGCCGGCGCTGGGTCTACGCCGGTAACTACCAAACACTGACAATGTCGTATTTTTAATTTTTATTGATTATTGAAGTGTTATTAAGTTGAATTCTCAAATGTAGTCTGTAGCGACACTAGCGACATCTAGTTAAATCACGTAACAAGTAGAAGACAACATCTACGGGCAGCGCCTCTAGTGTCAGACAGCGCAACTAAATCTAAGAGTGCGCTGCATTGCGATATCGGAGTTTTTCCAGTCAGTTGCATACAAACAACTTTCAACTTCAACCTATTCATGTCATTAATTTTTTTCTTCTTTTCGGACCCAGGCATAACACCCGCCTGAAGAGAGATCTCTATAATTGTCTTCTCGTTTATTAAACCTGTTTTTTTTTACATTTATGACTCAAAAACTAAAACGGAATTTCATTTTTTCCAAAAACTTGTGTGTGAATTCGCCGCTTGAGGCACTAGTGCAGCGTGAGTTCTCCGAAATATCAAATTTCACTGTTTATGGGTGGGCTACTTTTATTTATTATGGCAAATTGAGTTACGGGTCAATGTTAGTGCTTTAAAAGCGGAGCTAAGAAAAAGAGCTGCAAAATTTAAGCGTGCTGAAAGAAAACCTAATTCAGAAGTTAGTTTATATTTACTGTTTTAGGTATACATATAAAATATATAAGGTAGTTAGGTATATTTAAGGTAAATAAATATGATTTAAATATAAACTGGTTCACGCCCATAATAGCAACTTTGAAAGCTATATTTCAGGACCTTACTCTACATTGGCACCAACTTTTTACCTGTTAATATTTAAGTAGCTTTGTGTATGGAAATGTATAATTTAATGATGCAGCCGGCGTTCCAGCTGTTTAGAAAAAACCTTGCATGGTTTATGTTACAGCTGCTGTTATTATTTCTAAATGAGTATGTCAAAAAAAAAAAAAATTTGGTGAGCACTAAAACGAAAGCCCTCATTGTGACCTCTCGGCCGACAGACACGGACCAGGACGACGCCCTGAACCGCTCGGAGTTCGCCGGGTTCCTGCACCCCGAGGAGCACGCCGCCATGCGCGACGTCGTCGTGCTCGAGACGCTCGAGGACATCGACAAGGACAAGGTGACTCCACCTACTCGTGTTTTGGCGACGCGGTTAGCCTATAGTACGTTCGCGTTAAGAATGCAGTGAATCATCAGCGCAACTGCAGGGTAAAGGTGTATTCACAGTGGAGTTATATTTAAAACATTAAGTTTAATGGATAAATATAAACTTAATTGTCTTAAAACAAAGTCATTAATAATATCGACGGTGGAAATTTCAAATGTCGTAAGGGACAGGTAAGCCTTTGTGCCTTACGACATTTGAAATTTCCACCGTCGATATATTTCAATCATTATCAGTAGAATCTTCCTTCGTATTTATTATAAAAGAATTTTCTTCTGCGAGTTCCATGACGTCATCCAAATTCACACTGTTTAATGTACTTGAAAATATTATAAATCACTTTTCTTTCCCCGCTATGAATTATTGAGCCTCTTTTATTCTAACGAATAGGTGAGGTAATCATTTTAATAAAATTTTATGTAAGTAGCGCGTAAAGGATACAACCGTTTCGTTCAAAAGTCTGCCTTCAACTAGTCACTGTGCACTTGACTTTTTAATTTTGAGCGACCTGATTGGTTTGGGGGCGTGACTAAGCCGGCGGACAACGATGATTTACTGCATTCTTAACGCAAACGTACTATAGTTGGTAGTGACCCTGCCTACAAAGCTAGCGGTCCCGGGTTCGAATTCCGGTATGGGCAAATATTTGTGTGATGAGCGCGACTGTTCCCGAGTCGTGGATGTTTTCTATGTATTTCTCTATATAAGTATGTTTATCGTTGTAGTACATAGTACACTAGTAGACCCATAGTAGACTCACTGAGAGCAACAATACTGACTGACGTAATTACAGTTATAACCTACAGTTTCTGAACGCGTGATACAGGTTTTACGCTATGGGTGGAAATAAATAATTTTAACTGTCGTATTCTTGCAGGACGGTAAAGTGTCGTTAGAGGAGTACATCGGCGATATGTACAAGCCGGAAGAAGGCGAGGAAGATGAAGAGGAACCCGATTGGGTCAAGCAGGAAAAGGAACAGTTCGCCGGTTACAGGTGCGCACCTTGTCACTCTTTATTTGTTACGTGATCGGGAGAAAGCGATAGGACAGGACTAACGCGATTTTGGATTTCGATTTTGGAAGTTGACGTTAATACCCTGCTATGGGATAAAGGTGTAGCTACTAGCGACATCTAGCGACAACACGTGGCAAGTAGAAGACATCTACGGGCAGCGCCACCAGCGAGAAACAGCGTAACTAATGTTCTATATCGCGCTATCGAAGTTTCCTCAGTTAAGTTGCATACGAGTATATACAACTTCCAACTTCATCCGACCGGACTTCGGTCCCCAGGCACAGCACCCGCCTGGAGAGAGATCTCTATTAGCCTCTCTTTTACATTGGTGACTCCGACGTGATGCGTCATCTACAAAGTCATTAATTATAAACGCCCCTAGAGTTGTGGAAATCATAGAAGATTCTTTTGATCACAATAAAAGTCTGATTCAAGATTGGGAATAAATATTTCATTATAAATTATTTGTGTCCCGTCAACAAGGGTCTGCAGTGTAACTAAGAAAGAGGTGTGCCTTACCTTACGTGAGTGAAGCGGAAAACAGTTGCAGTGTAATTTGCACGTTATAACTATTAGATACAAGTCTGATTGTAAGTTGAAATAATGCTCTCGGATATGATTATATCCCGATGGGGTTTGTCTGTCCGTGTCTGCGCAAACGATGATTCACGACGCGCCTTATCAAGTGTGTCGCACTGTAAATTAAGTAATTACTTAATTTTTTAAAGACCCATCCTGTACGATGATACTGCAGCGGATTCTATCACATTACTTATATATATAATAATATATACTTTAATAACACGTCTCTAACTAAATTTGACAGACAGCGAATAGACGATTTATAATTTCCATGGATCCATTACTTAACCCTAATATTGATCTTAACGTTGACCTTCCAGAGACACAAACAAGGACGGGTACATGGACGCAGCAGAGGTGAAAGACTGGATCGCGCCGGCGGAGTTCGACCACGCGGAGGCCGAGGCGCGCCACCTCGTGTTCGAGGCGGACGGGGACGCGGACGAGCGGCTCACGAAGCCCGAGATATTGGACAAGTACGACCTGTTCGTCGGCTCGCAGGCAACGGACTTCGGCGAAGCGCTGGCGAGGCACGACGAGTTTTAGGGTTAGATGTGGTTTAATGCTGTACGTTTAGTTAGTCATTTTTAGGGTTCCATACTCGAAAGGCAGCCAACGGAGCCCTATTAATATGCCTACGCTAATAAAGAGCTGTATCTTTTGAACTTTTGTATGGGGACCCCCATACAAGAAACGTTTTTTTTCAACGTTTTTTTTTATTTTTATTGTATCGTAAAAACGGTAAAACATACAAGCGTCAAATTTGGTATGATTATAGAACAAACCCTATATAATAATAACAAGCTACTTTCCGAGCTCTCAACGGATTTTCACCTTTAGCTAATAACACTCAAGTCGCATTTCAATAAAAAAAAAACTAAATCAAAATCTGTTTGGGAGCTACGATGACGGATACACACGTTAAACTTATAATATCTCCCTGTTTTGCGCCAGGGGTTAAACATCAAATGATGTGATATTCTAACACTACCCAAAAAAAAGATAATGGTAATTTTGTTCAACATAATATAGGCGAGATTCGTCGAGCGAACAAGTACAGTATCCCAGGGCTAAATTAATTATCAAATTAATTTAGTACAGGTTTTATATAAAAGCTATATTATATTAAGTTTCAAATAAAGGCTATATCTAAACGTACAGCATTTATAGATCTATTTTAAACGCTGTTACGGCCACTGAAACTAACTAACTATATCTGTCTTTCAATTACCCTTCGTATGAAAGAGACAATAGAAGCTATTTCAGCAACCTTAACAGCGTTTTATGTTAAGAGGCAGCGTGCGGACAAATATTTCATTTTATAATATTATATATAGAGGCAATTTGACGGCAACTCGTTAATTGTGGTTGTACAAATCGAAAAGGCACTTTAGCGCAGGGCGCTTACGCTGTTATAGTTTTCATTGCCTTATTATTAGTATAACAGCCGTGTGAAATAAGGCGTAACCGCCTGCCGCGATAAGGTCCCTTTCGATTTGGACGACTACAATTTATAGAATAAGTTTCTCTTAACAATAATTCATTCCGTTCTAGTAATCTCATGTGGCAGATAGAAGCAGGAGAGTTAGGAAAATGTACAATAAATTAACTTTCCATTGCCTTGGAATTAAACAGAAAAAAATATAATAAAAAATATTTATATAACGTCCTAACTCCAGTTTTTTCCTACCCTATAATTTTTAAGTACTTAAATATGTATTTTATAGCTTTGCCATATTTTTATACTTGTAATAAAATAATAATTAGATGTTAACTTAGTTTTAGTTGAAGACCAAAGTTATGTTGCTGTTGTTTTCTGAATCTTGATGTAATATTCTATTTTGCGATAAAGTACATTTTACTTCAGTGTGTTATTTTTTAATTAACAATGTATTTAAGCGTATTGTTTGTACAATTACTGATATATAAGTAACTGCGTTCACTAACTAATATTTTAGTGATTGTCGAAAAATAAATTCATATTTTTACTAGAGCGTCTTATTTATTTGTGCAAAATCAGCAGGAATGTACCGCATTCAAATCCCAGCGGTCGTCATCATCACGAGCAGGGTCGATCTTTAGGTGCCGATAATAAATAAATAATAAATATCAGTGACAATCTCACACAAATTATACCTAGTCCCAAACTGAGCTGTAGGCTTGTACTATGGGTACCAGGCAACGACATACATACTTACATAAAGAAATACATACTTAAATATATAGAGAATATCCATGACTCAGGAACAAATACTCGCGCTCATCACACAAATATTTGCCCATACCGGGATTCGAACCCGGGACCGCTAGCTTCCTAGGCAGGGTCACTACCAACTACGCTAACCGCGAAATGACGAACTTTTCACACAGGGCGCTCTCAGCAGGTGTTCAGGTGATAAAATATGCAATTTGATGTCAGCGACATCAGAACTTCGACCCCTGATAAGTGATCGATCACTACGATTATACTTATCGGCTTTACATCAGGTTTGAACTGTCATACAAACCATACAAACAATAGCGACAAATGATAAAAGTCCGTCAAAAAGCAAGCAAGTGACTGAACGACACCTCGTTTGTCGAAGTCAGGTCTTCTATTCAGCTTCTATTAGGGCCCCCACATACTAGGCAGCCAGGATTTCTTGAATGAATCATACATACTATGTATTTGGGTATATATTTCTCTACATAAGTATATTAATTTATCGTTGCCTAGAACCCATAGAGCCAACTGAGTTTTTGACTAGATCAATTATTGTTGGCACCCCATCGATTACTTTGGTATCATGACCTTTATTTCAAAGTATTAGAGGCGATAATTCTACAATAGCTAGGTGCAATAACTAGTGTTTTGGATGCATATATAATTGGGTGTTTAGCCCGGCATACCTACAACCATACATATACCTACATTTAGGTCAAAACATTACCCTCCTTGTGTAGTCGGGTACGAAGTGATCAACACAATTTGTCACATACACTAACGAGTGCGAAGTTTCGGACGTTTGTTCGTAGTTTCTTTACTGCTTTAGCTACATTTATACTGTGGTCTGGCCACGACTGCGCGACGGGCGGCTGCCGTGACGACGAGCAGTGCTGGAAACTTCCACCTACAAAAAATTATGAGATTTTTGCCATAATAACCAGGGTACAGTAAAAAAAGAAGGTAAAATGTTACTTATTTCCATACTAGCTTTTGCCCTCGACTCCGTCCGCGTAGAAGTCGTATATCGCTGCTCTCTCGGGGACTCCAATTTTCCGGAATAAAAATAATTCTATGTATAAGTATTCTATGAGATAGTTTGAGTCCCGGTCCTTCCCCGGGACTCAAACTATCTCCATACTAAATTGTATATTCCTTACTTAAGAAATGATTGATTCCTCATACAAACTTCCACCCCCCTTTTCACTCCCTTAAGGGGATAAAAAGTATCCTATGTCCTTCCCCCGGGACTCGAACTATCACCATACCTTTCATCTAAATCGGTTCAGCGGTTTAAGCGTGAAAAGGTAACAGACAGACAGAGTTACTTTCGCATTTATAAATTAAATAGTATAAGTAAACAATCCTTTGTTTTGCTGACGACATCGTTCTATTCTCCCACACGGCACCCCAACTGGAGCAAATGCTCCAAGAACTTAGTACGGCAAGTCTTGAAGTCGGACTCACAATGAATAGGCCAAAGACCCAGCTGATGACAAATAGCACGAAACGTAGGGTCACGGTAGATGGGCAGGATATACAATATGTCGACGAGTACATTTACTTGGGCCAGATAGTATCCTTCGACAACAGCCAGTTCAAGGAAATCGATCGAAGGATTGCTAACGCCTGGAAGAGCTTCTGGTCCATGAAGGCGCTAATGAAGGGCAACCTTCCATTATCACTGAAGCGCAAACTCGTCGACATTTGTATTCTTCCCATCCTAACCTACGGTGCCCAGACTTGGTCATTGACTGAAGCCCAAAAGTCCAGACTCAAGATTTGCCAACGAGCAATGAAGCGCAGCATACTAGGTGTTCGTAAAACTGACAAGATCAGAAACACCGAACTGCGCTCCAAAACTGGTATAGCAGATGTGGGTGCCAAGACCGCTAAGCTCAAGTGGGGCTGGGCTGGACATGTCTGCCGGATGCATCCGGAACGGTGGGCCAAAGCTGCTACCGAATGGACCCCGTTAGATGGCCACCGGAGCAGAGGCAGACCAAAATGGAGATGGCGGGATGACTTGGACGCGTTTCGGAGCGAGTGGCGGGAGCATGCGCTCAATAGGGACGAATGGCGGAAAAGAGGGGAGGCCTTTGCCCAGCAGTGGGACATTAAAACAGGCTAAAAAAAAAAAAGTTAACAATCAATGCATTTTTCATTTATATTAAATTACAGATAGCAGTAAAGGTACTTGCAAACAAACAAAAAGTCAAACTCACTTCACTTCACTACAAAAAGAAACGTTCCGTTCGACTTTTATCCATTAGATACAAGTGACGTAGAAATAATCATTACTTTTTAAACTACAGGATTTTTCATATTAAACTTGGCATTAGCACTCAATTTGCTTTGAGATCCGAGTCAGTACGCAACGCAATTAACATCAAAGTTGGTACATCTATTAGTAAACCTAATTCCAATCCCCGGAGTAAACTCAAAGGTAAACTCCGGCTACCTAACTAACTTGTGGCTGAAAACTAATGGACATCTACCTTATTCTCTAAAGCTAGCCAGCTCACAATTTTATGAGGACCTTTAGAATTATACCACAGCGGAGATCAACTATATTTGGTTCGTCTAATAGACCACAACCAGTATATTTAAGCTTCGATATTGCAGTTAGTTAGCACTTATTATTTAATCCAAAAGTCAAGATAAAATTGTGATTTGGGTATCGAATTTGACTTGGTTGCGATTCAGAATAACACCGCAGCTAAGAGCAATTTGCGCTTACATGGTACTAATATGAAAGCGAGAGTATTAACTTGCCAATAAGTAATATTTTTTGTGCAAAATATGGTGGAGGTCACATTCACGGTTAAACAATATTAATGGGATGGGGTATTGCTTGTATGTACTACTCTGTCAAGAAAGTACCGGGAAAAGATCAATAATACACAAACTGTTTGTTAATCATCCAAATTTATTTTATCACCTTCAAAGTATGCTCCTTCAGAAACGATACACTTACGCCAACGAATAATCCAATCATCAAAACATTTTTTAAACGCTGTTTCCGGAATTGAATTCAGTTCTCGGCGCGAATTCTCCTTTATGTCTTCTACCGATTGAAAACGGGTGCCACGAAGTGGTAATTTGAGTTTAGGAAAAAGAAAGAAGTCGGCAGGAGCCATATCTGGTGAATATGGTGGTTGCTCGATGGTATTTGTTGAGTGTTTGGTCAAAAATTCTTTCACAATGATGGCCTTGTGCGAAGGCGCATTATCGTGGTGCAAAATCCAAGAATTTTCATTCCACAAATCTGGCCTTTTTCGTCGAATTTGCTCTCTTAAATGCCGCATAACGCTCAAATAATATTCTTTATTTACCGTTTGACCTTCCGGCAAGAATTCCGAGTGCACAACACCGCGATAGTCAAAGAAAACAGTCAACATGACTTTGACTTTTGATCGACTTTGGCGTGGTTTCTTCGGTTTCGGTTCAGTTGGAAGGCGCCACTCCGAAGCTTGTTGACTAGTTTGCATGTCAAACTCGTAAACCCACGTCTCGTCACCAGTAACAATGCGTTTCATGAATGTTGGGTCGGAATTGACTCGTTCTAGCATGTCCTCAGCGACTCTCATGCGATTGAGTTTTTGGAGAAAATTCAGGTCTTTTGGGACTAGCCGAGCGGTAACATGTTTCATACCCAAATGATTAGTTAAAATAGTACGGATCGACTCGTGAGATACAGAAAGTTCGGCGGCTATCTCTCTCAAAGTTGAATGAGGATTTTCAGTCACTATTTCCTTCACTTTTGCGATGTTAACTTCAGTTGCAGACGTTGATGGCCTACCAGAGCGAGGCAAATCTTCCATCACATCTCGACCGCTTTTGAACGCTTTGTACCACTCATAAACACGTGTTTTTGATAAAGTCGAATCACCGTAAGCCTTCTGTAACATTTTCAGTGACTCCGAACACGAAATTCCATTGGCGATGCAAAATTTAAGACAAACTCTTTGTTCAATGTTTTTGTCCATTATGAAATTCGCAATACACACTAGATATGATATAACTAAAAACAGCACTGTATTTAATATAAATAACAGATGCAACTCAAACTCCGCGCCAAAATAGAAAACAGTTGTGCCAATCTAACAACAACAAAAAAAACAAAAATTTGAATTTGGAACCATAAACAAATCATCCATTCCCGATACTTTGTTGACTGAATGTATATCTACTGTACACCGTGTCATGAGGGCACTGTTTTCGAGATATAGAAAAGTTCCGCAATTTGGCCGCAACTCATTAGTCATTATATTGGGATCCCTTTGTCACCCATAAAGTTGTTGTATCGAATTTTGAAAGTCAGAAATTGATTGTCATACTATTTTTGCTCATAACTATCGATAGTCATAAAAATTGTAAAGCATAATAATGCTAAAGTGAATAGTCCATAATGTTAAGGATTATAATTTTCATAAGTCATAAAAATTATATCTGTAACATTCAAAGGCATAATGATGATTAAACAGAAATATTTTAAAGCATATATTTTAACCTACTAATTATTATTATTCATACCGTTTCATTGTCTTAGTACCTACATATGTAATTTTTATGACTCCAAATGTTCTTTCTTTTTTAATTTCAAATTGATATTATGAATATGATGTAGACCACGATATACGATATGTGATGTATGATATATAAGGAAGGTCTCCATTAGGTACGACGACGAGCGAAGCGAAGAGGAGTGTTAGGTAGAACTGCGACCCTACAACGCGCGAGCCGAGCGAGCGAAGCGAGCGTGCCGCGGCAGCGGCCGGCGAAGCGCCAGAACCGAACATATTTTTTAACTAATACTTACATATAGTAGACAAAACTTACATTTTGTGTATTTAACTTTTATGGTAAACAAGTTTGGACCTTATAATCACTATGTCAAGCAATATTATTACCTTTAACATTATGAGGTGTAATACATTATGATGTAAAAAGTTATGAATAAAATTTTTATGACTTTCGACAAATATGACCAGGAAAAATCGGAAATACAAATTATACCCTCAAATATTATGACAATCAATATTATGACTAACAATATTTATGACTAAAAACGTTATGGAATCTTAAAAACGGAACTAAAACTTTATGGAAGACAATATAGACCCCATTATATTCCCGGTCAGGCTTTAATAATTATACTCCTGCATTTAAAATTATGTAGGTTATTAAACATATGACTGATCACGACGACTTTACGTCGACAGGCGACATTTTATTTACATTAATAAAACTCACAATTTACCGGCTTATAAAAATGGCAGTGTTTTCGCTTCGCAAACCCGTGACGGCATAAGATTTACGTTTTACGTGAACTGAACCGTAGACCATAGAGTAAAGAGTTTCCCGCCCATTTCCCGCGCGAAATCAAGCACGTTTGGCGCTAAGGTGAAGTGTTTTGCAGCCAGGACTTTTATAGAAAAAAATATAAGGTGGAGGTTGTATGTACCTCGCCTGCTTACTTGTATTTTTTTATATAACACACTTATATTAACTCCACGTGTAACTAACAAGCAAACAATGTAATAAAATATTCGATTTTAACCAACTTCTCTACTTGTCAGATTGACTTATTTTGCATACTTATTTAATTCCAATGACAATACAATAATTATGTTACCAAAACGGGTATAATGAATGATGGAGACGGAAGGTGGTGATAGAAGAATAGTCAGAAATGCAGGTTCGAGTCCTACTTAGGGTAAACTCATCGAATTCCAGGAACCCTGAAAAGCGAAACATTTACTGAAGCGAAACCAAAAAAAAATTGGGAGATGAGCCGCAGGTATAGTAAACTCATTGAATTCCGTGGTAGCAGTTCTATAATCCGCCATTTTTTTAGGTTTCGCTTCAGTAAATGTTTCGGTTTTCAAGGTCCCTCCGGCAAAACGGAGCCGTGTATTGATGTTATTTCGCTGTCCGTCCGTTAGTTTAGCACGTCTCTAGCCTATAAGTATACCTACTTATTCTGTTTGTGTTTCTCGCAGTGGGCTCCGAGTGTATCATATAACACTGTGTACCTAACACATGTGAACATCTATCCACGCTGCGGTGAACGTGTTTGATTAGGATTCGCGAAGCAATTGAGCGAGCTTTAAGTTTAGTTTTAGTTGACCAGCAACCAACTGTTTGATGAAACTAATTATAAGTTCGTTCGTTCAAATAGTGTGCATGGCGCCCGCGCATTTATTGTTTCGCAGCGACGCACAACCACTTGCACACGGGCTTGTACCTACACGTTGATGTCTAAAGCGTACTATAGGGTCGAGGACTATCTAACGGACAAAAATGCTTGGCCTAAACCAGAAAATTAATTAATAGCTGCTTACTACCTCACAAAAATCATATAAACACTGTATATTGTCTAGGGGACACGGTTTATGTAGGAAGACATGTCGAAACTCTTTTATGTGGTTACATATGTGTATACTAATATACCTATGTATGTATATACATATACATATATACATGCGTAGTTCAGCAGGTTCAGCAGTATATATTTATATTATTTTTATAGTTTTATATAATGCTAGAATAAGTAGTGTTATTGTCTTAAGTTTTATTAAAAAAATGACTAACTGTTGAGTTTCTTGCGGCGCTTCTTCTCAGCAGTGGTCTCCTCTTGGAAAGAAAGAAAGAAAGAAAGAAAAATGATTTATTACCACATATACAGACAAAAAACGTAAAAAAAAGTAAATATTATAAATAGCGAAAAAGAATAAAAAAAAAATATAACATAGATACTGACATGTGGAAAAAGGAGCGGACTCAGCTAATGCTGCGATCCTGCGCGTGAGTGCTGGAGCCGACAGCGCTGGTTTTCAGGCCGCTCCTGTTGTCTCAAGCTAGCGATACAATGCAGCCGTAGTTGGCGAATTTATGTGATAGCTTATACTTATAAGTTCATTTCATTTCTACACAAACAAAAAGGCTTTTCGACAATAACAAGAAAAGAGAAAAAAAAAAATGCAGGTCGTTCCGAGAGAAAAAAAAAATTAATAATAACATAAGCTAGTAAGTCCTGTGCAAATACAAATGCAAATCAAACCAAAATGCAACGAAAATAACATTGAATAAGGATAACTCTTAATTTACTGCTTTATCTATGTATTTGTATATTAATAAGCTGAGTTTTTAGATGGCGTTTAAATGTTAGCCGGGACATATTCTTCCAAAGAGGTGGGGGCAGATCGTTCCATATCTTAGATGCAGCATATTTGAATCCTCCTCTAAAACCCTCTTGGGAAGCGCTGGTAGATTTTGACGTGTAAAAGTGCCCGTGCGGCCTACTTACTGACCCCCTTACTAATAAACGTTGAGTAACGGCTGAGTAGTTATACAATGCTTTGTCCTTATCTGTTGAATTCAAATGTCACAATGACAGATAAGGACAAAGCATTGTATAACTACTCAGCCGTTACTCAACGTTTATTAGTAAGGGGGTGAATAAATATCCTTATTATATTATCTTTTACTTATCCGTTGGTAAGTCGCAGCAAGTGGTTGTGTTTCGCTGCGAAACAAAAGCGCGCGAACAATAAATGTTCGGGCGCCATGTACACTAAGTATTTGAACTAACGAACTACATAAACGAGGTATGGGTTAGTTTCGTCTCTATCTCTACACCATGTACTACTTATGAGGAATAGGGATAAAAACAAAGTAGATTTAGCCTCCGTATGCTTGCCTTTATGGTTGCCTAAATATGGATACTCTCGCACTTACAATACTGGTCAGAAAGAAACGGATGTTTTATACTCGTTTTAACCACATCGATAAACACGATCATACGACCATTTTCGTATCATTGAATTTAATTTCACTCAGTCATTGAATAACCTCAATAAACCTCAGCGAGCCTAAATGCATCACAAGATAAAGTGACAGCACGAATAAAAAGTTGCTAGAGTAATTAAATATCATGCTTAGCTTAGAGCTTGTGCACACTAGACTAGCGTTTTTAACTCTTAGACACCCGATCAAAAACGCTAGATGTGCACAGGCTCTTAATAGATTTGACCGATTTATTTCATTACTCTAGCAACACCGGATAAAATCGCTTAGTAATAAAAGGTATAAAAGTCTGGATACTTTTATTTAAAACCTTATGCGTTAAGTCTTACGTTAGAATATGGAATAGATGTATTTATTTCCCTAGCACCTGTCAAATTTTATCTCGTGCATGCATGCTTAGCCCGCTGTATGTACTAATAAATCATTTTTTGATACCATATTGTTCTTATTTTACTTTAAACACGGTTTTACTGACAAGTGAATGAGAGCTGGCATTATGTAACGTTAACAGTATGATAACGTTATGTTTTAAAATAAAGTAACAGAGAGTCTTTCCCATCTCTTTGCGGAAATCATATTTTTCCGTTACTTCGTTACTTCGTTATAACTTGGAAGAAGGAAAGGAACGTATCGGTCTATATGTATATAAAGAAAAAAACAAATTGCCGTGCGTTAGTCTCGCAAAAATGGCTCTAAATTGGCTGGACCGATACCTAATATATTTTTTTTGTTCTGTTTGCCTTAATACTGGGGTGGTTTAAAAGAAAAGCAAATTGGGAAAAACCCAAAGGAACGGCCAAAAAATCGAAAAAAGCGGTACAAAGTTCCCCGGGTCATCTAGTTTATTATAATTTATTAGCACAGTCTATGTACACCGTTCGTTACAGTCGTCTAACGAACGCGTTGCTGTTTTATACAACAGCCTGAAATGTTATTTATTAGGCAAAGCGCAAGAGTTTATATCAAGTTTAAAAAAATTGCTTGAAATTCAAATTTTAACATTAAATTACTCTGAAATTTACATAAGGTCCTTGGAACTATTTTCGCCTTTATTTTCTTACTCTTATTTGTCGAATAAAACTCTATTCCTATTTCAAAACGCCGTGAAAAAACTTTTGCGTAAATACTTACGCTGTTTATGGGGCCATAAACCAACAAAGTAATCTCCATCTCCATACAAATACTAGCAAATCTAACAATTTGAATAATCCCAGGCTCAATCAGCACGATTATTCTCAAAACAAATGCAAATCACCGCATCAAATTCCACGCACCCAATACTCGTATACGCGCTTTCAGCGCTTCCATATTTTTGCATACTTATCGCGACAGTATTACTGGTTCATATAAGAAAGAGAATTTGTATGATAATTTTCATTTTGCATTCGCGGTTATTCTTCTTGCTTGTTGTGGATGGCGCTCGGGGGAAATTCCGCGGGGCTGTCGCGGCTGATATTGGTTGCGCGATGCTGGCAGCGCTGGAAGCGGCTAGCGTCGCTGGAAAGAGGTTGATTAAAAGAGGTTTGTTTAAATAATTGTATTGTTTATGGCGTTTAGGCATGGAAAAGGTTTGACGTTAGATTTTGACGCCTTGTTTATCAACAACGTGATTAGGTCGGAGTTCACCAACCAATTTAACGGACTGTTAAATCCTAATCGACTGTTAGTCAATACATTTTGACAGTCGTCAGACATCTAATCGCCTGTTTAACTGTTGGTGAACTCCGACCTAAGATTACGAGGCCGAAGTAAATTTAATAAATTACAAGTGGGCTATAATATCACGATTGAAAATGCGCTGCCAACCAATGCTGAGGATTAGGATGATAACAAATAAATAAATATGAGGGGATAATCTTACCAAAATGACCTCTCGTTGTCCCAAACTAAGCTCTAGGCACAAAAAACATACGTAGTATATAAAGAAACTAGCGACCCGCCCCGGCTTCGCACGTGTAGCAGAGCGTAATAGTACACACATAAACCTTAAGTAATTATGCACCTAAATCTTTCTTATGAAGGCCTATACTTACTGCGGGCTTAACATGCATGCAAGAGATAAAATTTGACAGGTGCTAAGGAAATGAATACAAATCTATTCCATATTTTAACGAAAGACTTAACGCTCGAGGTTTAAAATAAAAGTGTCTCGCCCTGACTTTTATTACCTTTTATTACTAAGCGAGTATTGCGATTTTCACATTATTATAGTGATTTTATCAAGACGGGACACTTTTATTTTAAACCTTAAGCGTTAAGTCTTACGTTAGAATAAGGAATAGATGTATTCATTTCCCTAGCACCCGTCAAATATCTCGTGCGTGCGGGCCTGAATAAATGTCTTAATTTATCTTTTACAAAATTGATGATTTCGTGAAAACTAAGGCCGTGAAACGTTCTACAGTTACATGGAGCCGTATATGTGTGTGTTAAAATGTGCCGCAGAATATTCCTGCCACCTCCACGACTCCTGAAGCTGTGTAGAAGCGTCGGTAGCGTAATTGTCGTCATGGGTGCCAGTTACCGATATCAATATCAGTAAATATGAAGCTTAACTAGACGCCTGTCGAACCCGCCCGATGGAAATTTATCCCAATCATCCCTTCAATAAATAAAGGGAATACGGTGTTGAAAGCTATGTAAATATAACAGGTATTGCTAAAGGATATAGAATCATTTTCTAATATATGATACGATGTTACAGCCTCACAGTATTAAAGTAAAGGCTCAAGATTGTTTAAAAGAAAGAAAGAAAGAAGAAGAATGAACTTTTTTTTTAACAAATTGTTTAGATAAACGATGTGGTCAAACATTTGATATCATTTATTTTTTATCTACTAAACTACATTAAAATTGTTTTTATAATTGACACTACGTTAAAAGAATTAAATGAAAGACCATCGAAACTAAAATTAATGTATTTTTTATGTAACTGACTTATGTATTGCTAACACTTGCACAAGAATGTACTTCTTTAAAGTGCGATAAAAGTGACAACTTTTCTCTCTAGGGTTGTAAAACTCTAGGTAGAGTGCAGTCTTCGACGTAAAATATTTGCACACGGTCATAAAAAACTACATAAAAGTCAATTTATTTACGACTTTATTCCCATTCGGTAGTTTATATTTAAATAGACGAACTCAAACGCTGGTAGGCGAGATTAACATCGAGAAACTAGCAACTGTTAACTGAAATTGTAGGAAGCAATAAACATGTTAATGGAAGTACTTATAACTAATTTTACTAGCAATACTTTTTTTACACACAAATGGCTTTCCAAGGGAATTAAAAGTACTTCAGTTCCTAGGAACAAAAAGTACCACTTTAGTCTGCCTATAAATGGCTTTTAGGATTCCCTTTTAGAGCATGAGTAGTGAAAAAGTACATCAGTGCGATGAGATACGACGCGACCGTATTTACTTTCTTTTTCTATTCATTACTTGCCGAGAAAACTAAGAAGATTGATTAAGCTTAATATCAATTTTATATTGTTACATAATACAAATTACAATGAGAATAACAGTAAAATAAACTTAAAAACTAACTTACATTAAAAGAAAATATTATAATACTAAATAAAAACGATACCTACATTAACCTAAAAATATACTAATCTAATACCAGCTACCAGTGGGCATTGTTCCCAAAATGCTGGCAGCATTGCCTCATTGAACGCACTTTCTTCAGTATACGGACATACCACCCTGTAGCCATCGGCTGGTTATTGCTATCACACTCACACTAGCATCTAACAGTATATTTGTCACTCGTGTTTTATAAAAACACGAAGATAGCCGATTACTACATATTTAGGGAATGATATTGTGATTCGTACTAAGTAGTCATAGTACCAACTAATCGATTAAGCACCTTAATACGAACTCAATAGTGTTATAATTCAAACCGATCTGCAGCAAAGCAGCTAGGCGTGTCAAACCCGTGACGGCAGACAAAAGCGTCATCTCCAATTTTAATTTACCCAGCCACGGGATAAATTCGGCCTCGAGTTTAAAAGTAATAAAACTCACCAAGTAATTTCTCAGGTGGTAACCGTTACACGAAAAGTGTAAAGTTTGTCGGACCTCCGGAAGCAGTGTAGAATCGAGTTTGGAAGGAATTATTAGCTACGTGAGCCGGGGGTTGCTTAATTTTGGGACGAAAAAAGGCAAAAGAACTGGAGCGATGCTTTCGTATGAGTTTTTATTTGAATTGGCGTGTCAGCCGCCATTTTACATTTGCTTTTTGCGATTTTTCTAGTATATTTTTCGTGACATTTTTAACAATTCTATTTAAGGTTAGGGCAACTTAACTTTTGACACTTAAAGCTTGAAAATATTTATTAATTGACAAAACCCATTTATATTTATACTGCACTTTTTATATAAATATTATAAAGCAAATTAATTAATACGTTTATACTAATAACAACGGTGGATAAACGAATATGTGACGTTCTCAATATACCTAAAGGGACCTTATGGAGGCAGGCGGTTACGCCGTTATTAGAACTGTTACCATAGTATTCGTATAGTTACAAGAATATAGGTGGACATTCACGGTCGGTTAAACTGATCAATTGAACTGACGTACATCCAAAAACTGACCGTGAATGTGAAATCTTAAGTTGAAATTATACGAACTCAAGGTCAGCTTCTGGATGTACGTCAGTTAACTGATCAGTTTAACTGACCGTGAATGTCCACCTTAAGATGAGCGTAACTGCCTTCCTACATAAGGTCCCTTTATATTGAGAACGTCACATATAAGTATGTAAATATAAAGTGCCGTGAAGTGAAGTGAGTGAGTGTATTTATGTCATATGATCTAAGTTTACAAGATTTTGATGTTAATTCACCTTCAAATATCTAACGAATAGCTTTTGCCCGCGGTTTCACCCACTTGGAAAACGAGATCCCGTAGGAATTTCGAAAAATCCCATCTTATTCCTTGTCTACATCATAAAGGGAACCTCTGTGCAAAATTTCAGCTTTCTAGGTACAAGGGTTTATGCTGGGCGTTGATGAGTCAGGCCTTATACAGGATGTCCCAATATCAGTAACCCACATTGACACCGGAGGTAGACCAGCCTAAGACGGACCGAACCAGCCTAACATGACCTCAGTAAAAGTCGCATGGTTTTCGAGATATGCCAGTTTAAAGTTTGTACTGGAAAAGAATTTTAAACTGGCAAATCTTGAAAACCATGCGATTTTTACTAAGATCATGTTAGGCTGGTTCGGTGTGAGGACAATGCGTAACGCATTTCCACTCCGTTAAAAAAAAAAAACAAAAGTAAAAAAAAAAGCAAAGAAAAAAAAAGTGTCTGGTTCGGTCCGTCTTAGGCTGGTCTACCTCCGGTGTCAATGTGGGTTACTGATATTAAGACACCCTGTATATGATGCTACTAATAATGATAGACAATTTTACTGACAACAATACTAAGTCATTACTTTAATACTTTATTACATCATGGAGATAACTGCACTATTGCCGCGAGAGTCCATTTAAATGCAATTAAGCGCATGCGTCGCACAAACTCTAATACACTTATCGTTTTAGACAACCAAATCAACGTTGAAATTTAGAAAAATTTGCGTTGAAATTCCGTAAAGCACCGGTATGTGAATATTAACTGTGTAATTTGTTTAAGCCACATTTACAGCTGGCTCCGGAATTCAGCCACAATACACCATTTTAATTAGTACTGGCTTAATGAAATTTTCCAGTAATGTTAAAATATTTGCCTCGCCCGTAGGATTTTAAAACGTTTCGCTGTAATTCCCTTATCTCATTTCTGATATATTTGAGTAAACGCTGAACAGATGTAAATATAAAGTCAGCATTTACCCTGTTTGAGAATGTATTATTGAACTGAAATATTACTTTTGGTTTTCTTTAAAGGAAACTTATTTTGGCAAACCATGGTTATAATCGCGAAGACGTTTAAAAATATATTTTGGTCAATCAAATTGATTACTTTCTCAAATGTTTTGTACTGTCTTTACCTTTTGCTAAGACACTAATTAATAACTTCTATACAATTTTAGCTTTTATTTTAATAATAATTTTCCAAAATTAGCCCAATTTCCTTTCGCAGATCATTACGTTAAAATCTGTTGGGACAAAATTTTAATGAGGGTTTAATTTTTTTTGGTCACATACATGTTCATACATACGTTTAGAGGTTAAGCGGCGGAGAATGTGTACGTACGTACGTCAGTCAGAAAGTGAGTACCTACCTAGTACCTAACCTAGTCGAGCGAGAACCGCCAAAAAATATAGAGCTGCCGAAACGTCGTAGCAGCGTAGCAGCAAGTTAGTCGGATAATCGTAGACCTCGCCTACGAAATTGCCTTTGCTACGTAAACGAATAAAACCACAGGCTTAAAATATAAAACTAAACAACATCGTTTCGGATAGTTTTATCTCTTTTTAGGGTTCCGTACTGAACACGGAACCCTTATAGTCGGTCTGTCCGCGGTTTAACTCAGAGGCTCTTGGTACTACAAAGCTGTAATTCGGCATGGTTATACATAATAATACTAGTGACTCTGTGAGCTGTAGTCCTCGCGACAAACTTAACTTTTCCGTTGGAAAACTGTTATCCCCATACATCGACATAGGTCGCGGTCGGTTTACCAACACCGCAAATAAGTTTGTAAAATTTTGAAAAATATCGAAAAACTGAATTGACCGAAAAATTCCATATAATTATCGAACCTGCTCACAAAATTTCACGAGAATCGGTTAAGAAATGCCTGTAGAAGAGAACAAACGTACATCCGGACATATGAAAGCATTTTTTCCCAAGCTGAAACGGACACGCTTCGCTCGCGCTCCGCGCTCGGTCGGTTAATTAATCACGCCAACAAAGTTTAAAAACAAAATCTTGAAAAAAACGGGGATGATTTCAGCGAAATTATTACAATCATTCTATTCTATTCTATTCTGTAAATTGGCCACATCGGCCCTTATACAAGTCTTTTATGGGTGAATTCCCGGCGTTTCAACCGCCGTCATTAGTGTCACCAATATATTGACGAAATCTACACACCAATCAATGACACTACAGTAACTTCTGATGCTGATAGAAACTACATCCCTGGTTCTGCTTCTGTTTTCATCAGGAGTTGATGTAGTGTCATTGATTTCGTCAATATATTGGTGACACTAATGACGGCGGTTGAAACGCCGGAAATTCACCCATAAAAGACTTGTAAAACATCTGTGATCTTGATCTGACAAAGATAAACTATCTATAGTTTACCTTATAAGGCAAGTTTTGAATTACGATACACAAATATATGTACTTATGTAAAAGTAACACCACGTCATTAATAATCATTGTAAACACTAAATATATAATAATAAAAAAAAAAAAACTGAAAACGAAACTGAAATGAGCTCTGGAAATTTCCAGACTCCATCGAACTTATTCGGTGAGTCCATGCGAGTAATTCCCACTCGGCACCGGAATTAATCTGCCACAACTCCTCGAATGCCAATTTAAATAAAAATCATCCCGTCGGGCCCCACAATCCCGGGACGCAATAAAAAACAACTTTGGCCAGAGTTTTAATTCCTCTAAGCATACTTAAGTAAACAAAAAGTAGGTATGGAAACTCTCGGGCAGCCAAGGACGCTACTCCGGATATGTCAAACAACGGCCACGTTCACCATTGGGCGCCTGAGTTTACAAACTTATATCTACCATGCCTGAACTCATTCCCATTCGAAAGCGATACCTACAGCTTAGCAGATACGTTCCTTTTTGGAGTTCGCCGAGTGCAAACAAAGCGGGGAGTAGGTACGCCAAAGTTTTTCACAATTTTTGGCCTAATCTTACAAAGTGGCGAAGTTGGCAACTCATTAAGGCGGGATGTTTTCCGAAACACCTCGTGCGCTAAATTAAATTTAATCCGGGCTTTATTAAGACGTTGATTCTGGCTCGTTGGTGATTCTGGCCGCGAGTGTTTGTCGATGACCCTGCGTTCCGTCTACTACACCCCTTATTTCCTTACAGAATTAACTGTTTATCGGGTTCTATTTTTAAATGTGTTATAGTTATTTGTTATTTGGCGCGAGAGCCAGTATTGGATCCCGAGTTAGCGAAGGATTCTAAAATTGAACCACGAGCGTAGCGAAATTTCTAACTAATAATATATTTATTTTGAAATTGTCATCATACCTACTCCTCAATATAAATTTCTAGGTACTCCAAGTTGTACTCAGAAATGTTTCGTGCTGCAATCCCTGCGGTCCTTGTTTGTGCAATCTGCATCAAATTAGTTGGGATTATGCACCGCTGAACTTTTGATGGACTTCCTTTCCTCGCGGGAGGGTTAAGTGCCTGTAACTCATTAGCAGCAGCACGGTTAAATAATATATGCATTAATAGAGATGTCTTGGATTTAAATAAACATAAAATTGGTCGCGCAGGCTAAGTACCGACAGACTAGTTGAAATAGTACTTTTTGCACCCATGGAGTCACGCCGAATACGTTCTAGAAAAAAAATTAAAACTAAAATCTGACTGACGAGTAGTATGACGTATCCTAACAATTTTATATAGAAAAAATTGATTTGTGATCCATAGACATTTGCGATCTCAAGACTGCCATCCTAAGGGCCGTATTAATAAACTCATCTCAACTCTGATCCCCGTCTCAAGATACGTCAAAGTAAATAGTTAAGTTAATAAAAAAAGTACATAGTTAAGGACTAAAATTAGGAAACTATAACTTTTCCATTCCGTTAAAAAAAAGTCATACATTTATAAATTGCCCTCATACGCCAATAGGCGGTATCTCAAATTCTATAACCAAAGCAGATTAAATCCTCACCCGTTAGTAATATGGTTGCACTTGCTACAGGAGTTTTGTCTGAGATACCACCATTTGTCTTATAGCACTATAGTTAATTTTCGCAACGGAGTGGAAAAGTTACCATTCCTTAATTTTAGTCCCGCTGTGTAATGTACACTTATTATAAAAATGCTGCTCTCTGACTGACACATAGATTGTTGAACATACATACTCACATCTTTCAAATAATGTTTGTTAACTTTTTTGTTTTGAATATTTGATTTTCTCTCTATAGCCTTTTGAATCATCAGCTGACTGTATATTGGCAATACCGCCAACATCAGTCAGCTTATGGTGTCCCTACGGGTTTCGGCTGAAAAACAGCGCTGCATGGTGGCGCTCTTGCGTGGGCGAAACCATCAGCATTATGCTGACGCTCAGACCCCTTGCCGCGCCTAGATTACTTAACGAAAGTGAAAAAAGTTAATTGTTTAATGTAGTTTTTTTTTTTTTTTTGCAATCTTATTCTGTATAATCTTTATGCTAAGAACCGGTGTGGCAATAAATGTAATTTCTTCCTTTCATTCAAATACCCTTTGCCTTCGCGCATTAGGTTAAAATATACCAGCATCACCCTTTATACGTGTACGTAGTTACAAAATCCAAAAGGCAACATGTTCGCCGTTGACGCAGCACTTGATAAACTTAGCTGAAGTTTATGTTTAAAACATCGCGATCCGTGTCGAGTTCCGAACATGTGGAGCCACCTGCTTTGAGCCACTTCGGAGATTCCGGGCGAGGCTAGACGTGTGAGAACCTTCTGAGGCCACAGTGAGTTTAGCTACAGTAGAAAGGTTTTCTAAAATAATAAGGAAAACAAAACATTTATATCCGCTTTATTTGAAAATAAAATCCGACTTATCAGGTCTATTGTCGCGGGATTATTGCGTTCACGACGGTGGTGAACTCTATTACTCTCCTGCGGGCTTAACATGCACGCACGAGATAAAATTTGACAGGTGCTAAGGAAATGAATACATCTATTCCATATTCTAACGTAAGACTTAACGCGTACGGTCGAAAATAAGCGTGTCTCGTCCTGACTTTTATTACCTTATATTACTAAGCGACTATTGTGATTTTCACATTTTTAAAGCGAATTTATCAAGACGGGACACTTTTATTTTGAACCTTAAGCGTTAAGTCTTACGTTAGAATATGGAACAGATGTATTCATTTACCTTGCATCTGTCAAATTTTATCTCGTTCGTGCATGCTAGGGGGCCTGGGGAGCTAGCCAAGATGCATTACGCTAACATGCCGAATTTTTTAAATTAACAAAATGTATGAAATTAACATAAGCGGATGACGGGACTGATTGTTAGCTTATGTCAATCTCATCAGCTAGACCCTCATTACAGTTGTTTATAGGCGGCAGTGATCACATTCCATCCGGTGACCCACTCGGCTCGCTTGCATCAGCTCTAGCATAAAAATAAGAGACCCCACGACGTTATTTGTCCTTTTCATGTTTATGCACTTATTCCTAGTATATATTTTTACTTATACATTATATCAAAAGATTATGATTGTTCCTACTGTGTCTATGTCCGCTGTGTTTGCCGCTAGTTGTAAATGTCTCCGACGACACAAGAACATAACAACCTCGTCATTAAGCTAGCACGCGCTACGGTAACGACGCTGCCGTGTTTTATCATTTAGTTTATAATTATGTACATTATTAGTAGATTATATCGAGTTGGCTCTACTGTCTAGAGGTATGTCTGTTGTCTCTGCCGCTAGTTGTAAATGGAACTGAACACGTCTTCGACGACACAAGAACATAACAACCTCGTCATTAAGCTAGCACGCGCCTCGGTAACGACGCCGCCGTGTTTTATCATTTAGTAAATAATTATGTGCATTATTAGTAGATTATATCGAGTTGGCTCTACTGTCTAGAGGTATGTCTGTTGTCTCTGCCGCTAGTTGTAAATGGAACTGAACACGTCTCCGACGACACAAGAACATAACAACCCCGTCATTAAGCTAGCACGCGCCTCGGTAACGACGTCGCCGTGTTTTATCATTTAGTTTATAATTATGCACATTATTAGTAGATTATATCGAGTTGTAATCTAAGTTAGTATGTTGTTCTTTGGAATATGGGCCCCTCCACGGGTGAAGGCCTCCTCCAGTTTCTTCCATTATAAGATATTAGATTATAAGATTTAAAAACTACTGACAAATTAGACATAAAATATACATGTGTGTAATGTTGCGGGAAATAGGAAATAAAAGGCTTTTTAATTTTTTAATTTGTAATTTTTTTTATTTATTTATTTATTATATCGAGTTGACTCTACTGTCTATATCTCCGTTGTCTTTGCTGCTAGTTGTAAATGGAACTGAACACGTCTCCGACGACACAAGAACATAACAATAACAACCCCGTCATTAAGCTAGCACGCGCCTCGGTAACGATGCCGCCGTGTTTTATCATTTAGTTAATAATTATGTACATTTTTAGTAGACTATATCGAGTTGGCTCTACTGTCTACATATATCTCCGTTGTCTCTGCCGCTAGTTGTAAATGGAACTGAACACGTCTCCGACGACACAAGAACATAACAACCTCGTCATTAAGCTAGCACGCGCCTCGGTAACGACGCCGCCGTGTTTTATAATTTAGTAAATAATTATGTGCATTATTAGTAGATTATATCAAGTTGGCTCTACTGTCTACATATATCTTCGTTGTCTCTACCGCTAGTTGTAAATGGAACTGAACACGTCTCCGTCGACACAAGAACATAACAACCTCGTCATTAAGCTAGCACGCGCCTCGGTAACGACGCCGCCGTGTTTTATCATTTAGTAAATAATTATGTGCATTATTAGTAGATTATATCGAGTTGGCTCTACTGTCTAGAGGTATGTCTGTTGTCTCTGCCGCTAGTTGTAAATGGAACTGAACACGTCTCCGACGACACAAGAACATAACAACCTCGTCATTAAGCTAGCACGCGCCTCGGTAACGACGCCGCCGTGTTTTATCATTTAGTAAATAATTATGTGCATTATTAGTAGATTATATCAAGCTGGCTCTACTGTCTACATATATCTTCGTTGTCTCTGCCGCTAGTTGTAAATGGAACTGAACACGTCTCCGACGACACAAGAACATAACAACCTCGTCATTAAGCTGACATGCGCCACGGTAATGACGCCGCCGCCATGTTGTATTATTGTTTCGTATTTTAATTTTATGTTACAAGTAAATAAGCTTCAATCGGTGTAAAAAATAGAGTCAAAGCCCAGTAGTAGGTAACGTAAGAAATTATAACTGTAGTTAGATAAGTTGGATTATTATGTAATCCATAATATTGAAATAATCCTGAAGACTCAGGTGGAATGCTTCTATGCTAGCCTTACGTCCGCCGTGCGAAGACGGGGCAGCCGTTAAAGGAGAAACAATAACTACCGTAACTAATAAGGGGAGTGATAACACTGATAAGCTTTAACACATTTCACAATTATTAACATTTTAATAAAAGCCTGTTGCGTTGCCAGTTTTTTACAGCATTTAGTTTGCTCATCGCACTGGAAAATCGCCGGAGCTCATATCGGTCATCTCACAGCGAACATTATTTCCAGCCGAGTGTGAACAGCCCAGGAAAGGCTTCGAAGACTGCCAAATTTCTTTAAAGCCTCGCCGGTTATCCGTTCGGAATGAATTTATCCGATCCAATATAATGTACGTTGAGCAATTTCTTCAGCACAAAGGCGGGGCACGAAAGGAATTTAGATTAAAAATGATCCTCACAGAAGTGCAACGTTTCGTGAAATGTTTTGGGCCGCCATTAATTTATTCGCTATAAGAGCGCGAACTCCCTATGTTTAGGTAAACGCTAAGGGTTAGCACATTCTGCTCCGAGGAATCTCGTAAATTATCGACAAAAAAGGTGAAACTAAAATGTCCCGATGTCGCGCTTACTGTGAGATGCGTGTAGGTGAATGTTAGTGAATAAATATCGATTTTTCGGAAGCGCAAAGAGCCGCAGTTTTCTGTTTCTGGTTTTCACTGTATACCAAATTTTAATAGGACATGAAAACTTTTTGAGGGGAACTTGAAGAGCCACAACTGGCCCTTTAAAAAGCCGCATGCGGCTCGCGAGCCGCGGTTTGCTGACCCCTGTGCTAACTTAACGGTTTTGTAAGGAATTGACTTCGATAAAATTTGATATGGGGAAAGTTCGAGTTACGGAGAAGGACATAAGATACTTTTTATCCTGGAAAATCAGACTTTTATCGAGGGAGCGACAAACGACTTCTACGCGGACGAAGTCGCGGGCAAAAGCTAGATAAGAAATATTACAAATTGTGTTACTTTTGCAAGTTCCCGTAATGTTTCAGGTAAGATCGTCAAAGAAACTCCTCAGACGGTATTACACCAAATCCTGTTTAAGCGAGGCTTACCTACAATCACGGCAAAGCTCCGCGAAGCGTTCCAAAGCATATCAGCTGTTTCTCGTAAATTTAAGAAAGGTTTACCCACTGCGCGCACTGTCTACGTTCTATCGGGCGATTTCACGATAGTCCTCATCCATTATTATAAACCTCTCATAGTGTTTGAAGCGCGTCTTATTTATTGTATCCACAAATAGTTAATTGTAAACACAAAACACAATCGGCCGACTGAATAGTCTGCAGTCTGCGGGGTGGTCTGGGTCGTACACAGAGTTAGGTTCAACATTGTCCCTTCTGTTCCTAAAAGTTAACGACGTGGGAGTTTTTAACTCATATAATTTTGATATAGGTCAAAACTACACCAGACTCCCATTACTCGGATACATCCTACCCCGTAAAGTTTGGTTTCAAAGTCCTTAACTTTCTGGAACAGAAGAGACAACTTTGGTTTCTGTGACTGTGTATGACCCGTCTACGGTTTATACGACCAGTGACCACCAAGGGTACGTGTTTTTTTTGTGCACGTGTTAGTTAACTTTCCACTATTTACCCCATTTCTTTCCAACTTGTAAAGTTTGATAATCAGTTTGCAGAATCCATGTCTATCTTCAATAGTCAAACTTCTGTGTATATTTGTAAGTCACTAAACGATGGAACGGTTTTATATAAGAGTTAACGCTTAAGGTTTAAAATAAGTGTCCCGTCTTGATAAAATCGCTATAAAAATGTGAAAATCGCAATAGTCGCTTAGTAATAAATGGTAATAAAAGTCAGGACGAGACACTTTTATTTTAAACCTTAAGCGTTAAGTGTTACGTTAAAATATGGAATAGATGTATTCATTTCCCTAGAACATGTCAAATTTTATCTCGTGCTTGCACGCTAAGCCTGCTGCGGGGATGTCTACGGTTTATACGACCAGTGACCACCAAGGGCACACGAAACTTTGCACGTGTTAATTAATTTTCCACTATTTACCCCGTTTCTTTCCAACTTCTAACGTTTGATAATCGAAATATTTTTTCATTATGACGTTCGCAGAATCCATGTCTATCTTCAATAGTCAAACTTCTGTGTATGTTTTTAAGTCACTTAAACGATGGAACGGTTTTATATGTATATGTGAAGCACTCTCCCTTACTAAGAATTAAACTACAGCTGCGGCCGCTGCGGGCTTAGCATGCACGAGATAAAATTTGACAGGGCTATGGTAATAAATACACCTATTCCATATTCTAACGTAAGACTTAACGCTTAAGGTTTTAAATAAAATGTATAAAAAATAAATATGGAAGACAGACGCTAGCGAGTAGAACAACGGAACCGTTTTGCGGATAACGACCTCTATTGGGAAAACAATAAACTACTAATAAACTACTACTGTAACTGAGGCGCTTACCTACTTTTCACTCTCCCCTCATTTTCCTACTTATTTTATGAATACTGGTAACAGGCTCCATTTTTTTTTGGAATTATGGGTACCAGTTTAACAGGGCTACAGTAAAATTATCTTGCTTAATTTTTCAGCATGTTGTTAGTAAAAGCAAAACAGTGATTATAGTTACCAACACCGTTCATTTTTTGAAAGTGAATTATTTGTGTATTTTTTGCAAATAACGCCTGTAAATATAACGAGTTTACTTCGCTTCAGTTTAATTAAATTACGCTTACGTTGTTGGTCGTAACAACTAATGTCTTGTGTAAACGAACGTGTGACAAATGTGATGAATTTTTGACGTCAAAGTAGCGAACAATAAAAACATGCCGCGCACAGGTGGATAGCAATTAGTGAGAAAGTTGAAAATGTGTGGCTCCGTTTACACTGGGCGGCAAAACGCTGTCCATACTGATTTTTTTACAGTCAGCATCAAATATATCGTAACAGCCAAAGTGACCAAATAATTCGTCACACCATATATTGTGTATGGTGTGACGAACTATTTGGCCACTTTGGCTGTTACGATGTATATGATGCTGACTGTATTCACAGTCGGAGAGATGTTAAAGTTACGTCATGCGTTTTATTATTCATAGCTTTTGCCCGCGACTTCCGATGTGACCATAACAAGGGAACATTGATTTTTCTGGATAAAAGGTCTCAATTCCCAATATAATCCAAAACCGTCAAACAAATTGACAAACTATCGCATTTAGAATATCGTAATGTCCCTAGAATTGGCGTAAACATTTTTTTTTCAGTGCTCCTTTACATCACCATACGTAGTGATTATACGTATATTTTTCACGTTTACGTTTAGCTGTTTTGGCTATGCTTTGTCTGTCAGTCTGTCAGAAACCGAACAGTCTACAGTATTAAATTGTCGATACTTCGATAAAATTAACTGTTTTTTTTGTGTCCTTGTTTCTCGTTAAATGGAAAAAAGGGATAGTTGAAGTGTCGTAACTAGTGGTGTTTCTACTTTACCTAGAAAATTAAATAGCAGACTTCCTTAGGATACGACGGCAAACTGTTTGGGTTTTGGATTTCATACACAATAACACGCTTCTAGTGAAGAGAGAAAGTGGAGCCCTATACGTATTCCTGCGTTTGACCCGCCGCGTTTGTCCCGCCACACGTATTCCGCCACCCACGCGTTAATAACGTAATGGAGTTCTGCTGTACCGTTTTCAATTCAGCGAATTAGATTAATTAAATGGTAGACGCAGTCCCGTGGGTGCAGCGTGTAGCGGGCCTGTTTATCGACGCGTCGGATGCACCTGCATTAATGGTATAATTATTTCGGCTAGGAATCGAACGTGCGACAGACCAATTTAATTAAATTATAGGTAAATAGCGGGCTTGCGTTCGCACACGGTGTTTCTGCAAGTAGAAATGACAATGAAAAGGGTTATAAGCCGATTTAAATCGTATTAAAAAGAGTATAAATCATATACAGAGTACAATGTACAATGAATGAGTAGCACTGTATAATAAATGAACTACTTAAGAACTATAAATATATGTACATTTTTGTACCTCGTCTATTTAATGTCATATTAAAACTTCCATATATATGAGTGTCACAGCGATTAAAGTGACAAGGTACTTAACGTGTACACATATTTATGTCCTTGACTGTTCAGCTACTAAGGCTACTAAGCAGCTATCGGTTCTTATCTTGGGGATTTTTTTAGCGAATGAGTGGATTTTTTTCTTGTTATACTATTTCCCCAATTTAATTTTAAGCCTAATATGAAAATCGGTTTGGCCGTTTAAGAATGATTAGCTAAAAGCATTTGCAATAGGGGTGAAGAAGATTTTCTGTAATATTTTTATTTTATAGATATACATGATAAATAAAAATGTTTTTTTTTTAAACGCATTAAAATAAATTTCGTTTTAAAATTTCCCGCTAAAACGCTAACTTCTCTCATGGCGTCGCTATGACGTCACGATCCTCTAAACACTCTATTCACATATTCTAAAGGACTCTGTGAGCTCACGCAAATCTTGTTACTTGGCAAATGTCAAAATGTTGTTGGTTTAGAGGACCGTGACGTCACGCGCTGTTTGCGGTCACGTGATAACGAGAATGAAATATTTATTTTTATGTAATTAATTTAAAAGATATTATTAATATAATAGTCACGAAAATGTGATTTTCGGTAATTGTATATTAAATAATACCGGAAAAAAAATAATATGTATTTATTTTCGTTTAGTGTCTACACCCCTATTTCATCGGGATATTTTAAATTAAAACATGTTCGACACACATGCCACTCTTGAGAAATGTTACGTTATTTACTTCATCCTTTCATTCTATTGTTAAAAGCTGTGAGGAGAGTGACCGAGCAAACACATTTTCCCGAGCACTTCAGCACAAATCGCACTCCGAATCCCACACAAACAAGTATCGTAATGCATCTAAGCTGCACTACTGCACAATTGTGCAACAGTACGATTTCTCCGTATTTCCCGCGGTCCATGACCTCTTTGCTTGGCTATATTGAATCTCTGGTCCTGAATTATTTATCTAAAAGGTGAATGACTTGTGAAACAGTGGTTTACTTCATTCAGTTTAATGAAAGTGAAGTTGGAGAAAGTTCGAACAAATATTGGCTATTTTAACAAGTGAACGCTCTGTTCATCGTGGAAGTTAAATGGGAAGTTTACTTCTATCTGAATTTGACAATAATGTATTTATTTTTTTGGAATTTCAAGTAATACGATTGCGTAAATGTATATATGTTAGATCAGGTTGTGGGGCGCGTCTTTGTAGATTGAAATTTGTGTATTCGTTTTGGAAAAACACCATTACATTGCCACATTGGTAAATATCTTTGTATCTTCACGTTAAGTTATAAAACAACCCTGGAAAAGTGTCACTAAAAGCAGACAACCATTTCACCGAGACCAATAAATAATTTAAAAAAATGTTTATTGTTATAAATCACAACATCATAATCTACTAATAAACTATAGCTGAGCAAAAGAGATTGCTGAGATAGCTGAGAGAGCTGAGATTGGTAAATTTCAAAGGGCTGTTCGGAATGATATTGGCAACATGATCCAATTTCCACCCAAAAACTGCTGACGTGATGAATGTGTTCATGGCCATTTGAGAATGATGTAGTTCTGTCACTAATACTTCAAACTTTTGTCAAGCTATAAATAACGTACTGGCATCATTAAAGTCAACTTAATGCGAATCTAAGTATTAATTCCAATAGGTTCTTAACAATGGCTAGCGTTCCCCACTCTCCCCAGCCGTCGACTACGCGTCGCAAACTTCCTGTCGTATGTCCGAATTCGGATGAAAGTTTATTTGCAATTTGGACACTAATCCGCTCACAGATGACGCGGGAAAGTTATCGATGGGATTGGTTAAATGTCTGTTTAACTATAGTTGGTATGTGATAAGTAATGTTGAATACATTTCAGCGTCCATTTTGTTAGTGGGTTCGGATTTCGGGAATTGGTTCTGTGTTAAACTGTTGTATCTTACTCCTACAAATATAATTAAAAAAAGTAAGACATTTTTGAATGTTTGTCTTTCTATCTGTCTAAGCGGATTTGGATAAAATTTTATATACCTACTTGTATATATTCTGCGAAATATATTTTGTAAATTTACCATGAGCTTTTCGGTGAAGGAAAACATCGTGAGGAAACCTGCACACACCTGCAAAGCAATTTGACGGTGTGTGCGAAGTTCCCAATCCGCACTGGGCCCGCGTGGGAACTAGGTATAGTCCAAACCCTCTCATTGTGAGTGGAAGCCTGGGCCCAGCAGTGGGACGTATATAGGCTGTATTATTATTATTATATATTCTGAACTAAAACATAGCATACTTTTTAACTCTGAACAGTTGATATTTCCCGTTAGATTAAGGTTAATCCAAAGTTCTTCTTGAACGAAACGTGGGCTAACGCTATAGAGTTAATGATGGGCTTAAGCGTAAAACACACAGAGCGCGGACGCGAGCCGGGCGCGTATTGCCGTTACATTGCTCGTAACACACGCATTCTGCCTATGCCATCTCACGGAGCACACAATGTAACGGCAGCGATACGTCCGTGCCAGGCCCGCGCCTGCGCTCTGTGTGTTTTACGCTTAATAGTCCGAGACCTTATTAGAAAGTTTTTAAAACAACACCTACAAAAACATAATGCTGTTATACATTCATTTTTGGAATGGTCAATGGAATCTATTACCAGTCAAAAATAGTAGATTGTACATTGTACAACTAGTGCATAAAACGCACCATTTTACGCGAGACGTTTATCCGTCCAAGCGAGCTTGCGAGGGAGGATGGATTAGATGGATAAAAAATAAAAAATTAAAATTTAAACTGGTTATTTCAGTAATGTCCGGTTGTTACATGCTTACTTAGACTCTAAATCTTAATTAGGAAGATTTTTAGGTGAGTCAAGTCATAATTTACTTATTATTTAATTGTAGGTACATTATTTCATGCTTATAAGAAATTACAATTGGGTCCTTATACAATTGACTTATTGATTGAGGTATTGGGGAGGCCATTAATTAGCATTCTCTTATATGAGCTAGCAACCTGCTTGTCCGTCTTTTTATCTATTGAGTCATATGGAAGTCTGTTCAAAATCCGAGGTAGTGGTCGCGTCCATACTCTCCTGCCATACTCGTTAGTGCTAGATGGCACCACAAATGTTGGGAGGTATGTAAGACTGCGTAAGTTTTTAGGTCTATGTTTCTTAGTTAATTGGGAGATTTTATCACTGTATTGGGTTACTATGGCTAATTCGCATTTATTTTGAACTGGCAACACCCTACAGTACCTGAACAGACCTTCATAGTTGTTTTTATGTTGGAATAACACTTTTAATGGTACAATAGTTTTTAATAATCTCAGTTGCAAGTTGTAGATATAAAGTCGAGTGTTCAATGGGTTTTATGGACGAGTTGTACACTCTACTTTTCACTTCGATTGCGAGGAAATGAAACAGCAACATGATAATAATAATAATAATAAATGCGACGAAATAAAAATTATAAGTTTATTTCATGAAGCTTTATTGTGTACTTTGGCTGTTGGTATCGTTGCCTTGGTCTTTGAATACAAACGAAACTAAATAAAATAAAGAGGTTATTCTATGAAGTTAAAGTTGTTCGTGTGGCTGTTGGACTGATTGCCTACGTCTTCGACGAAGATTTTACTTTATGCACAAGAAGCGACTTTATATGTCGCCTACGCACGACATAAAGACGAACTTTTGGAGCATGAGAAGTGAAAACGTGATTTAATTGTTGATTTTATCTCATGAAAAGGCCCTATAAAGAATTCGCTGTTCGTTATCTCCTTCTTTTCAAAGTGTTTTGGTGAACTTTGAGGAACGTCTCCAGAAGAAGCCCCACAACACTTGCAAAATTCATCGTTTGTCCCAAAATAATAACGGCGCGACCGCGCTGCTTAAATTACGCGTGAAACGTGACCAAATAAACGGACGGAAGCAAATATCTGCCTACGTCCCATTTTATGAAACAACGTATATATTTTGGGTAAAAAATGACGGTACGCGAAGGTAAGGAACGGTACGGAGCCCCGCACAAATTCGGGGCGACGTTCGACGCGAGCTCATTTGTGTGGGGTGCTAGCCAAATTATTATACTGTCCTGAGGTAAGAACCCTGAACGGGATAGGCCTTAGTGTTTCAAATATAGAAAAAAATAATAGAACAATAGCAAAGATGAATGATCTTGTTTAGGAGTATTTCTAAAAAAGTTTGTACAATTTTAAGGATTTAAAAAATACAAGCTCCGATTTAAAAAAAAAATCGTAGATAGATTGCGTGCATGAAACTATGCAATTTTAACATAAATTCCCAAAATGTTCAAAAAAAATGTACCTATAGAAACTTCCTATTTCGCTACCAACAATGTATGAGCTTTGGTAACAAAATAGAAAAAAATTGTGCATTTTTTATGGGACATTTTGGGAAATTATTTTAAAATTGCTTAGTTTCATTTATCCAACCTACCTACCAATTTTTTTTTAAATCGGAGAGTTGAATGAAATGTACAAACTTTTTTAAAAATGCTCTTAGTCGAAAAATCTTCGCTTGATACGACTATCTTTATACTCATATTAATTTTATTTTTAGGGTTCCGTACCAAAATGGTAAAAAAGGAACCATTATGGCGAGACTTCGTTGTCTGTCTGTATGTCACAGCAGTTCTTCTCAGCAACTATACAAGCTATCAATTTGTGGCATAGTTTTAATTTTATAAATAATTGAAAAGGGGTCTAGAATGGGGGGTCGAAAAATGAAAGTGATTTGATTATAGCAAATGGGATGTTATATGAAAGGGCTCAATTTTGACACTACTGTAGAATCACACACCAAAATGAATGAACTGAAACACGGAAAAATAACCGCTTTGATATCAGATATCAAAGCAGAGATCGCGTAAATAGAGATGATCTCGACGGAGAGATTCTCTCCATCGAGATCATCTCTATTTATGCGAGTTAAAGCTTTGCAGCGTGTCCCTCTGGTACTTAATGTGCCCATATTTGCGATTGACCTATTCAAGTTCCGGGATGTACTTAGAGGAATTGGCTTCTCTGTCAACTGTAGCCAATTCCTTAGAGATTTGATAAATGGAATGTTCTAGAGCCTTGAAGGTGGTTGGACAATACAGTGAAATGGATTCTGCTTGAAACGTAACTCTAGCTAGCATGTCGTCAATAATAAATAAATAAATATCAGGGGACAATCTCACACAAGTTTACTTAGTCCCAAACGAAGCTCTAGGCTTGTACTATGGGTAATAGGCAACGATATACATACTTAACTATACAGAGAAATACATACTTAAATATATAGAAAGAAAGAAAGAAAGAAAGAAAGAAAGACATTTATTCACTACACAGAAGACACAAATATACAAAGATAAAATAAAGCAACAAAACAGGAAAAAAATAAACGCGGTGTGTCCTCGCGGCAGTGAAACGGACACTGGCTCAGCATTATGCTGAGGTGTCAGACACCTACAGCGCTGATTTTCAGCCAGCACCGTCAGTGACTCACGGAACGCCGTACAAACATAATATATACGTGTAATATAGATAACATCCATGACTCAGGAACAAATATTCGCGCTCATCACACAAATATTTGCCCATACCGGGATTCGAACCCGGGACCGCTAGCTTCGTAGGCAGGGTCACTACCAACTAGGCTAACCGCGTCGTCAATGTAGTAAGAAGCGGTGAAAGTGCGGTCTAAACTTAATATTTAGATAGGATTGGTAGATGAGTTGAGCGTACTTAACTGTTCTCCGCAACAAATAACACTTCGTTATTTGTTGCGGAGAACAGTTAAGTACGTACAGTTAATTCAAAATGATGAAAAGCCTTTTGTACAGGCAGCTGTAAAGAAAAGTATCCCCCTGCATAGAAGTTACATAAGTTACTTTTCTTTGCAGCTGACCGTACATTGTCATTTGACGTTTTTTTCTTGGTATGGAGAAGACAAATGAACACACAAGCTTCCTGATTGTAAGTAGGTTCTCATATTGAAAATGCGTTGCCAACACTGAGTAGTGAAATGAAATGGTTCTATAGTCATAAATTCGTTGCAGTTATATCAAAACTTTGGACACCTGAAGATATAAGGAGATATTTGTTAAGAACATTAGGAAACGACATGTTTCGGACTATCGTGTTACTATGTTAGCGATTATATATGAATTGTCACAGTGATTAAGGTGCCAAGGTAGTAACCGTGTACACATATGTGACGTTCTCAATATAAAGGGACCTTATGGAGGAAGGCAGTTACGCTCTTCTTATTCTTGTAACTAAACGCATACTATGGTAACAGTTCTAATAACAGCGTAACCGCCTGCCTTCATAAGTTCCCTTTATATTGAGAACGTCACATATTTATGAACTCGACTGTACCTTGCCCGATAATTTATAGGCAGAGTGATAAAGGGTGATCCCACGAATGTTTCTACCACCAACAGTCCCATGATCGCATTAAAGTCGAAATTTCTGTAGCTTTGGATGCTTCGGTTATTTTGTAGAAGTCAGGGCACTCTATAAAATAACCAAAAATGCCATCCAAAGCTACAGAAATTTCGACTTTAATGCGATCATTGGACTGACGGCGGTTGAAACGCTCGTGGAATTATCCTACAGTTTCTCTTTTCTTCATCGCGTCTACATTTTAAGAATATGAAGAAAAAAAACAAGCAAAAAACTAATGAAAACGCTATTTTCAACTCTTTATCGCAACCTTAGGTCCCGACCGTTCGCTCGGCTATGCGTAGTTGACGCTGCCTTCCCTTTGTGCTTCTTTAAACGCATAGTATCTTGACATACGATAACATTTTCAGGTGTATTTTTTGGAGAATGGCGACTTACACAAAGGGATTCTATAGGTAGAGTATTTCACTCTGTCCGTACGATAGCCTAATTGTGTGCTATGGTGACGAAAAGAAAATTTGAAAACTGGCATACTAGTGCTATGAATTACTATCTAAAGAAGTGTTACACTCATACAATTCTACCTTGAAATATGGCCACGGTATTTACGAATGAAATGACACTTGATTGTTGTTTCCTGTCGTGGCAGTGTAATTTCCACATCGTTTATACATAGGGCGCCATGTTTTACGACTCATTTGTTTTTTTTCGAGACGGGACGCGTGCTATCGTCACATGATCAGTTGGCACTAAAGCCAAAGACGGCAAATACCTTCTTAGTGCATTACCTACTACGCAGAAGGGGTGTAACGCAGGAGTAGGAGTGGCACAAATGTTCCCTTTTGGGCAACCCAGACTGACAGTCTGTAAGCTGTCGTGCGTTTGTCTGTCATTTCATACATTTTGGAAGATTTCTGTTAAAAAGAGATTAAAGCTACAATTAACAGTTAAAGTTACAATTACAGGACTACCAGCGCTCTCTTTACTTTCGCCCTGAAAACTAGGGCCAAGGCTAGTGAGCCTGATACCATCCTGAGTGGCAACCCTTCGGTGATAATTATAGGTAAACTATAAATTTATATTACTCCTGTTTTTTTCAAATGTTTGTGTTTTATAACTTGCTATTGTTTATTTTTATTTTATTAGCACCAAATAAACCATTTCTTTGCCTCTTTCTTTTTAATTTATAATTAGAATATATAAATAAGTATTTAAGCAGTGTTTTTTTTTTTTATTTTGTTAATTGTAACGTTTATTAAAGGCCCTGGTGAAGCTTGCAGGAATATTCTGGACGCAGGCGACACTGGATCATTGGGGCAATCCGGAAGATCTATTTTCAGCATAAGATATTATATATTGTGCGGGAATTTTTTTTTCGTGAAAATACGGGAAAACTAAATTTCCCAGATATCAGACCTAGCTAGATCGATATTTCGCCCCCGTAAACCCCTATACTATAAATTTCATCGAAATCGTTAAAGTCGTCGAGAACGTGAGTACATATATCTCGTTTTATAATAGGATACACAGTAGCAAGGGATAATCTCTTTGGGATGAATGAGTTGCAACCAAACAAACGGCATACAAATCAACGAATACTTTGTACACACGATCAATTCACGAATGGGAGCGCGCTCATTGTCTCGCCACAAGTTTAAAGCGATCCGTAATGCATCCAGGGTTGCTACAGCCACCAGCCATGCACCAGGCAGTATAAGGACAGAAAATATGGCGAAATATATGACGCCTATTAGTCTATCCCTTTCATTAACAGTTTTTAATCGTGATTATACGTAAATCTGATTACATTTGACGTAATGTCCACGGGATTAGACCACGATCACCTTTAATGAGCTCCCGATATTTCAACGCAGTTATATGCGCCATGGATGGTATACCTACTGGAGAACTGGGTGACTACTTTTTTCTTCCTTTCTGAAGAAGAATTTCTGATCCGTGACGTAACTCAAGGTAATTTTTCTAGCTTAAATGCAATGTTTGCTCTGCAATCGTCAGTCACTACGAGTATTTAAGCTTCTGGATTTCGTCTTCTTCGGGTATTCAATTTTCTGGCATTCATCATCATCATCATCTATCATATCAGCCGAAAGACGTCCACTGCTGGACGTAAGCCTTTCCCAAGGATCTCCACGACGGCCGGTTTTGTGCCACTCGCACCCATAGGCTTCCCGCGATCTTCACCAGAGCGTCGGTCCACCCTGTGGAAGGCCTGCCAACACTTCGCTTCCTGGTCCACATTGCGGTCCGGTTTCTGGCGTGGTTTCACTATTTTTTGTCATATTTTTCATTCCATCACATACACTAGCCTCTGCCAGCCCTGGCCCGAGGCAAGTTCAAACAAGTTTGATTGGATTCCCTTAGCTAAGCCAGCGCGGATCACCGCGCAACTAGCGGCTTTGCCAATTACTGGGAAAGACATGACAACAAACGACGTATTGTATCATTGCTAGGATTACTCTGGTAATGAACGTGATGGTAAAACGCTAAGAACGATGTTAATTCGAGGTCTTATTTTAAGGCTGACCAATATTCGGATCTTATCATTAAGCTGATGTAGCCCAAGCAGCTGCTAAGCTCAAATGGGAATGGGTGAACACGTCTGTCGCATGCTGGAGGAATTGTGGGCTGAAGCATCAAATGGATCCCACATCGGAGTCGTTCAAAGGTTAACTGAAAGAGATCCCTTAAACTAGAGACTACGAGTAAAAATGCGCTACGGTATTATGTTGAGTGGCGTATTTCACAGTATTTGACACATTTTATTTCTTTCAAAACTCGAAATTAATTATCTAAACCCTCTTAACACATTCGCTGCCAGCTAAAATCCGAGTGTATGTAATTTTGCATCACCATGTGTGACACCGGTGTCGAATGTGTTAAGAGATACGTAATCTTATGCTACTTGTACCTAGTTGCAATTTAAGTACACTCTTTTTATTTATGCTTTTATTCATATTCCATTGTCTCCACAATAATTACAAAACCATTACTTCTTCAATTCATGGAAAGCCATGAATGGAATCCCTTTATCTGTATAAAGCAGATCAAATACGAATTTCGCAGAGACAAAGACGGGAAAATTAGAAATGTAGTCATGCGTAAAATGTCAGTCGTTTCCAACTGCTGGAACATTCCAGAGAATTAAGTGGAAACTCTCTTTTCGATACCGAAAACCCTTGTAAGTAAGTAATCCTATTTGGTATTTGTCACAGTTTAAAACCACTTTGCGAATTGGTTAGGCTTAAAATGGAATCCATATCCTTAAAAATGTATGTAATGGATGTTACTCCAATTGATCAAACCGAGGATTTCAGACCGTCAATAATTAAGACGAGATCTGACGACTTATTTTTGGCCTCCGCTACCTTCATACACCTATTATTTCTTAGATTATTATTCGAACCATTATCTGATACGATCATTCCATTGTCAATTAGGCTGTGTCAAGTGCGACTCGGAGAGGGCACGTGATCCTCGTGTGCATAGTTGATCCGGTCGGTGTTTGAGGCTTGGATTGCTTCACGGGACAAAGCAGATTTGATGGAAAAATTGGATATTTCGGGAATGGAATATCGAATATTCCCTTTCGGATGGAGAAAGCATAATGCATGAATAATTTTGCAGGTATGTACAATTAATTATTAGATTAGAATGCATAATAACTTAGATCAACACATAATATTATATTGTACTTATGTCTTAGTAACATAATATGAGGTGAGGTCACTTCTTTTCTCAGAAAATTATTTGTTCTTGACAGTAAATAGAGGTCAAGTTTATTCTGCGCAGGGAAAAGTTAGTACGTACACCTGTATAATAAAAAAGTTTGCAATTAGGGTTGTCACTAATCACAATTTAATTTTATTTTACAATAGTTATTTTAGTTTGTATTCGTTTTACGGTTTAGTTTAACTTTTATAGTCAAGAGAAATTTTACATGTTTCGACCGTGATATCTACTGTGACCAACTGACAGCACCTATTATTTATTGGGTTCTTCCTATCACTGGATTTCAGTGGACATCACAATTTTAACAGTATGAGACAAAACACTCTCCCTGATGAGTCACTACCAATGAGTCGTGGGTACGTAGTAATTATTACGTAAGTACGACTCACGAAACGAAAAGGGGTTTGGGTACAAATGTTGTCATTATTTAAGTGAGCTGCCAGTCTCACACACACACACACACACATACGATAGTTTAGATGTAATATGATAGAATTCGGTTTTAATTAAGTAAAGATGTATGTACTGTGCTCGCGCAGAGGATGATTAACTGTTTACTGTAAATACTTAAGAAATTGATCACCACAGGACAGGCAAAGCCTAGTGTGGGACCAATTGTTTCTTTAATTGTTCAACACTTTTTTGGTAAATAAACGATTTTATTATTATTATTATTATTTTTATAGTCTTACAAGTTTTTAAGTGAGCGGCCAGTCACACAAGTGATAGCTTAGGATAGATCCGTTCAAAATAAACATATTTTGTCATATAATTTATTACTCTAAAATGTGTCGGAGGCGAGATATTTGCAATTATATTTTCTTAGCTTCACATGGGCAAGTACCTTTACTGCCGCACTCAGAGACGTCAATTAATTTTCAAGTCTCATTAAAGTTGCTGTGTCTTATTCTATCGGTATAGCAAAGAAAGTGACAGCAGCGACTTTAATCAAACTTAATTGACGTCTCTGAGTGCGGCCGTTAGAGTATTATATTATATGATAAAATATGTTTATTTTGAACGGATCTATCATAATCTACTTTTTATGACTGGCCACTCAAACCTGAACAATAAATATTCATGTGTATTTAGAGGTCCTCTAAACGATTACATAAAAATCATCCTTGGCCGCTGAAAAAAAATTACAACAATCATCAAATTTTACCCAATGCCCTTTACGTTATAGCTGTAAATTCTTATAACATTTAAAACAAGCTCTTATGTATACGGCTTCTTATAAAAACATACAAATTGACATACGCACTAAAACCCCAGCTTGCAAACAGCGAGTTTATTAGCCACGTGGCATAGTATATGCACTGTCTTCTCTGATTAAACTTTATTGAGCATGCGCTAACGGTGACAACCCTTTGTTCTAATTCCGTGTTCCGCCACCAACATTACCATGCGGTACCTTACTCCTTATACCAAAGAATCAGGGTTGAAAATGGCAAGATTTACTTTAAATAAAGGTGGTAGCGGGCGCCCCGTTTCAAACAATTACTGGAATTGTTCTAATTTTACTATCTAAGGGCTGATCTAAAAGTATACGTTGAATTAATCCGATTTTGTGGAGTTACTTTTACATGTTTTTTGTTAGGCTAATGTTAGGCTAACGGCATAAAGCTGTTGAAGTTTGGGAAACGTGTTGTGATTTTACGTCAGTCACGTGTTAATGGAGAAAAAACATTTTTAACTAGTTGGTACGCTGCCCACGAAGTTAGCGGTCGCGAGTTCAATGCGCGATAATGGCAAATAGTTTGTGTGATGAGCGCGAGTATTTGGTCCTTAGTCTCACAATTTTTTCTACGTAAAGTGCAAACCAAGGACTTCGTCAAACTAGGTCAATTTGTGTTAGATTGTCCCTTGATAACTATTTTTTATTACTAACACCAACGTCATAAGGGGTTTTGCTCCCAAACCTGAAGTTCGAAGTTACGTAAGCCCCGTCTCTATGTACATTCGAGTAATAACAATTGAGGAAAAGGGATAGAGTTTTCAAAGTTTCATATGTCGATTTTCAGTTTAACTTACCATTAGAAATCGCACGCCAAGTCATGTATGAGTAAATGCGGTCTTTATGTGTAGTGGTAGCCAACGCCAACACAACAATTATGCAGAACCAAAATAAAACACACGTCACAAGTTTCCATGTTTGTACATGTTTACGCGTGTGTTTAAACGCACCCTTGAAGTGCTTTAGCTATGTACGTTCATAACAATATAATAGTCAACCCGTTTTTTATAACGTATATTTTCATGCAATGAAACAAACATGTTTCCATACTCCCTGAATTCTCAAACATGAAGGTACGTCAAGGGCATCAATATTGTGTACACCAGAAAGTTTATATAAACATTTTTATTTCGGCAATAAAGTTTATGAATACATATTTTTGCAAATTTGTTTGTCGATTCTACTTTGCCCTTGACTGTAGGTACTAATGAATTTGTAATAAAATATAAAAACAAGGAAAGCCTCCTGTACAAAGTATCGCTAAGGACTCAAATGGATAAAGTTTCGATTTCCCATTATAAAGTCTTTAATAAATGGAGGCTGAGGATAAAATTTAATTTCAATACGGTTATCTGCCATCTGGGCTATTGAAGATTTACTTAAGGCTAATATTTCAGTCAGAAAATTGATTGTGACCTTCTCGAACAATAGGTTGCTAATTGAAATTGAAATTGAAATTATTTATTTGCAAGAACATAAACATTAACATTTGTTGAGAGCCTTTATACACTCAAGGGCAATGAAGACGGGTCGAGTTTAGGTTAGTTTTCATATAATAGTGACCCATTTTTATTGTTTTTAGGGTTCCGTACCCAAAGGGTGCCAACGGAGATGAATCGCAAATGCGTTGCGGGCCTTTAGAAAAGAGGAAAATCTTGAAAGTATTAGTGGTTCGGAAAAGGTACATTGCAGTATATAAGCAATACCAAAATTATAATACTAAGGTATAGGTTATATTAAACACAAAATACATGAGCGCTCAATTTGCAGATCAAAACTGACACCTAGCTCGCAAGCAGACGCATCGCTAAATATCGAAATAACCAGGAAATCCCGACTGAAAGGAAGCCTCCTCAGCCAAAACCATTAGCCTTCTGTCTCCTAGAGGACCCTAACCCGTTAAATCCACGTGACGTCACACACCCCTATTGTCAAACACACCAGGAAAGCCTCCCATACAAATGCAAACCCAAAAGCATTATAACCTCAAGGTATTAACGCGTAATTTAATAAAGCTCGCGTTTCTGTAATAAACACCTTATTGTTTCACTCTCAAAGTAAAAGCGTACAATGAGGACTTTTTCGAAACTCTGCGAAAGAATAAACAAGATGTCTGATATTAGGGATTGAAATTATCAAGTAATTTAATAAAAGTGGCGATAAGTCGATGCGGTCGGCTCCCCCGCGGCTAGATAAAAGGAAATAAGTTTAAACGAGAAAAGTTGGTTGATAGCGGGCGAGCGGCGAGCGACTGCCGACTACCGACTTGCGTTAGCGACTTATGTTTGTCAACATTAGTGGCTACAAAATTGACGATGCGCATAGCCTAGTTAATAACACTACCTACCAAACTAGCGGTCTCGGGTTCGATTCCTAGTCAATGTAATTAAGTGAATCTTGGATGTTTTAGATGTGTTTTACTATTTTTATCTATACATAATTATGTTTATCTAGTACCCATCGTGAATAAACAAACTATAGTGATCGGAATAGACAGTTTTTGTACATAAACTTTCGTGAAATACTACGGCTAATATTATTTGAAGTGAGTATGATTGAAATTATTACAGCAATTTTTGCAGATTCAGCGCTTTTACAAGTGCAGCCAAAAAGAAGAAAACCCGAATATTTTGTCAGAAAATTTATATTTGTTGAGAAATTTCATGGCCTTTTGGAGTACTTTTGGAGTACGTTTGGAGTACTTTTTCCTCTCCGTCATAATAATATATGAATCTTGAACAATCAAAGATAATCCATGTCTTCCATGTCAAACTTTTAGTAGTCCGCTCTCAATGCATAACTTTATTGATATTGCACTTGGGGGAAGAATTGCAGATCGTGCGCGTTTTTGCCATAAGGCATAAGCCATAAATATGGCGAAGTTATGTCATCTGATAGATCTGAAATTTATTTATGGTGCCTTGCAGACGGGGACATTTAAGATGAGTGCGATAGATAAGACATCTTATTTCTAGTTGGGACTTAAAGAAGGCCCTCTATCTTGATGCGATGAGGATAAACTACTCTTCATTGCGTATCTAAGGTTGTTGAGGTATTTCATTTCATCCTTGCCTTTTTCATCGGTGGCCTTGTGGCTTAAGGTGTTGACTCGTGATCACAAGGATACGAGTTCAATTCCCAGTGGCGAATGTGTACCAATGAGTTTCTAACTTAGGTGTAAGCTAACTAAAAGCTATTCAGTGGTAATAGGTGCTCTTACGGAACAAGACAAATATCGTGACGTTAACATTCCACTAAATATACGACTAATAAGAATTGCATAAGGAGATCGAAGTGTATTTAAAAGTGTTCATATGTATAAGATACATAAAGAGAATCTACGCATTCGTAACGATATGAGTGTACGAATTGATACCCATCGCAATTGTATTTAATTTCACAAATTACAACGGTAAATTACATACAAATTGGAATATGTTTGAAAGGTCGGCTTTAACGATATTTTTATTTCAGAAGTTGTGCCGAAATTAAAAGACTTATTTGACCGTGTGTACAATTTCAGATCTAATTTGGTCTGTACGAGTAGCTTGTGAATGATTTGGCGGCACATGCCAATGATTCAGGGCACTGGGTCACGTGAGCCGACGCGGAAACTTCTGGAAATGTTACGTCACGTCACAGCTCAGTTAGTGCTCGGTGATAAATCCGGAGGGATTCAAGTTAATTAAGCGCCATAAACTCTATGAGGAGTCTGTTTTAAGTAAGACTCCCTCTGAGTTTGGTATTGAATGTGATGAGAATTATAGTTTAATTGAGCTAAGGCAGCTCTTTATTCATGCTTACTAAAGTAACTCTGTTTCTTTGTTACTCTTTGACAGCTAAACAGTTGAACCGATGTTAATGAAATTTAGTACAACGATAACTAACTAACATTGAACTAGAATATTTTTCATCCCCAAAATATTATAGTTTCTGGGAGGACTAAAGTTCTACGTGGCCATCCACGTATTGCATAGTTTTAGCGAAATTTTACAAGCTATCTAGTAAAATTTCGCTAAAACTATGACATTATAAAAAGTGTAAGTGCATTTCTATCATCTTCATAAAGCTTTAGTTCATAGACAATCTATTTGCTAATTTTTATCATTATCTTACTCAATGAACTGACTGATTTGAAATATTCGAGAATAGTTAAGGTAAACTCAACATATCGAATATACAATACAATTCTTCCAAGATAATATTTGATGCTATTTGACCTTTCCTTTTTGTTTTGTATAAAAACACTGTACCGTTTTCAAGAACGTCTCTTTCTTTGCGTACTTATATATCTGAGTTAAACTTGCTGTTCTTTGACACCGCATTAGAGTCGAGCGCCATAGAAAATAATTTCAACAAATACATTTCAAACTGCAGAAAACGCTAACTTTCACGGCATCTATTCAAGTTCCACCGTCATAGAATAAGTTGGAACGTATGCACCGTACCCGGCCAAGTCTACGACTAAATTAATACGAACTTGGACTAAATTAAATACTAACTCTTACGTATCTGGAATAACTCTTCAGTTCAGGATAACTTGGAGAACATGTTTGTTGTATGAACTTGTTTGGAGGCTACTTGTATGTAGATTTAATATTTTAAGGATTTCTTTATTGAGGTATTGTTTGCTCTGTAAAGTTTGAAATTTAGATTTAGTTTTAGGTAACATGGTAATTGTTATTCCTGTTGTATTAATTTCTTCATTTATGTCGGGGTAATATACAACCTTTTTGTATATTATATGCGATTGAGATTGTTCATAGTATGTAAGTTCGATATTATGTTTTTTATGGCATATTCCTGGATTAAGACAATTGTACTCGTATGTGATAGAACCGTCAAAGTTCTTTGCCCAGGTGGGGGCAAACGTTTTTTTAGAATTACAACAAATTAGTTTTAATTATGTATGTTAATATTAGAAACAGAACTACTTTTACTTTTGTTTGAAGGTCTAATTGCGGTATTCTTCCTGATGTCGTCGTATCCAGGTCCAAAGTCCAAATAGGAGTGCCTACTTAAGAAGAGACGTTGGTGGGTCAGATCAAAACCTTCGTGAGCCGGAATTATCTTGCGGGTCGTACTTTGCCCATTAGTGGGGCAAAAAATCAAGTTAAGTAGGTATTTAATAAAAAGACATGTGCCTTTCCCGAAATCAAGAAAATGAGTAAAATACGCTCTTATTAATTCTATATCCATTCTCAAAAACTCACTGTGAACCAACACATAACTTGGAAGGTATAAAATGATTTTCAGCTCCATCCCAATTCCTGGCTCAACCAGTGCCACCTCTAATCTCCATATAAAATACGCCTGATGTAAATTTTTGGGCACGGAACGCAATAAACAAAGGAACGCACCCGAATTACAACTTACTGTTATTTGCCGCTGACACAAAATAAAGGAATTGAATCGCAAATCGCAAACAACAATCTACATGCTGTCGCGAAAACAATTCTTCCACTTACAACGTGTTGATTCGTCCCGCACCTCCCATATTTGTACACTCGAGTTTCTTTGACAAATCGCTCGCGAAGGCTGCGTAAACACATGCAAAGGGTCTTAAGTTCACTCAGGAAGTTTATTCAATGAACGGACCTTTATAGTAACGAGTAGGAAGCATTCACTGGGCCCTTTGTGGATAAAAGCAATTCTGTTTGTACTAAGGTATGATAAAGTTGGTGTAGAAGGTTGTTGAGACAATTCGCTTTTATGAGAACCGTTTCTTTTTAGTGTATAGTGTTAGAGATTATGCGATTTTTTTTTCGGGAGGAAATAGGTACTAACAGTCATGTCAAAAAATCAAAATATTTTCATGCCGGGAAAGATCTCACAGAATTATTGCTAAGTTCGCTCGAGTTTTACGCAGTAGAAGTCACGGGTAAAAGATTAGTATCGCCAATAATAAGATGTAAGTACGCTTTCGGACCTTATTACAATGGAACAAGGTGAAAAAGTGTATACATCTTTCTAACCTCGAATGTACGTGTAGCTCAGGATTAAGTGGGTCAATTACCTTTTTGCTGTCATGATTTTTTTTCAAGTATGTAGGGCATTTACGTTCTTTATTTTGTGTTTTATTGAGTTTTATGACCCGATAGACATGTTTATATAACATTTCTTCTATCAACGGAAACACGTAGACAGGTCATCCCCCGATTTGATGAAAATATCTAAACAATGATCTGTCTCCTGGATTATTAAAACTTTCGCAGGATTTGGATAATTTACCTCTACTTGCAATGTCGTATAGCCATTATTGCAGAGGCAGCAAAAGGTTGATTTATTTACGCAAGAACTTTCTAGTTTCTGAATTGAAAACTAAAATGAAAATTACTAAGCGAATTTCTTCCCCATTTACAGTAAAGCTTATCTCACAGATAACGAGGCGTCGCAAGGACACCTGAACACAACGCGCGGTAAGCCGGATGCAGCGAAAACGCATTTCTTTCCATTGTACATGGTTCCTCCATTAGCGCATCAGATAAATCTGAAGATGCAATGTGGCAACCCGGAATACACAGAGTTATGGCTGCCAACTCGATGTATAAGTTTATCACGTGGCTTTACTTGTAGCAGCTACAATGTATGTAGGTCTAAAGGTAGGTTGATCTATTCAGTTTTCAAATAGATTTTTGTAAAAAACTGTTTTAACGTTTTTATTCATACTTAAGGCGTTATCACCCTCCACCCACCATGTCTTATTTTAATACGAGAACATATATATTTACTTATTTGAGAATTGAAAATTCTAGGGTTAACTATGATTTGTGATGATAAATGATAAGTTTTTATAGTCCAATCAATTCCCATTAAACCTGCTAAGAATTACCTTGATAAAGTTAGTGATCATTATCGGGACGTCACATTTTAACGACTTAATATCCCATGAAGGCATCTTGAAGGCTTCATGAAGGCATCATGAAGGCATCATGAAGACATGTCCCGTAAAAAGTGATAAGTACTGAAAAGAAACATGTCTTGATTTTAATTCGTTTCATAATTAAAATCATCCATACTCATTATGTATTTCACTCTGCTACCGAATAACAAAAATGAAAACATTTCGCGAAACAGTTTTAAATTAAAAGCTGCACTTGAAAACTTATGATGCAGTTACAAACACACATAAGTACCAGTTAAACTATAAACTTTAATATAAGTGGTTGCCAGCGTATTATGAACTGCAACGCGAAGATACTATCTTCAGTTAAAGCTTTCAGCTATTTACGGGACTAAACTAACCGTAGTTTTGTGAAATAATATTTCATACTGATGTTATCAAGCATGGAGTAGATTAGCAAAGCGTTTAATAGTGGAAAATGGTGAGTTTGTTAATCAAATAAACTGTGATTTACTGAAGTATAATTTTACTGGAAGTAATTGCCGGTTCTTCTCTGAATATAGAGTTTATAGATTAGAAAAAAACTATTTTCTCTTTATTACAAGCTTTTATTTAACTTGCAATGTTCGTATGTAAGTTGTCACTTTTGTCAATTTCAAAATTTGCAATCCATTTTTCAACCACTTTCCGGTGTTTGATTACGCTGAAATTTGGTATACTGACGTAACTTAGGTGACAATGTAATAATATGGTACCATGTAGTTGATCTGATGATGGAGTCGGAAGGTAGCAACTCGGAAGGTAGGAACTCCACAACGAAACAAGATAGCCACGCCGTGTTTGGGTTAGTTGGATTTGTCTTGATAAGATGATGTTTCTGCAAAAATAAGTATAGTCGGCTAGAAAAGGTTATCCCAAAAAATATTTTTTTGCCAGAAATGTACAATATCAGTGTAATATATGTCTCTCCTCGTATTTCCTGTTGAAATCTAATTAAGAATTAGCTCCCTAACTTTGCTGACTATTAATAAGTGTATCCTTGTAAATAGCGGGCATAACTCGCGCAGTCGGCCCTGATTAAGGTTTATCGGGCGAAATTCTCATTTGCCTGCCCTTTGCGGGTCCGCTAACACAGACAAATTGACTCTAATCCGCCGCTGCGGGTTCAGCTAGTTCTGAATAGGGAAAGTATCTCGATTTATAATACAATTAATGTTAAGAGGCATAGTTACCTCAAACTGCAATGAAGAAAAGTCCACTTGAAGGCGTATTAAACGGAATTACACATACTACAAAAATATAATGTTACGTGTAATCTACCTAGTAATATTATATTTGAATATTTTTTCCATGAATATAAAATGTTGACAGAAAAAGTGCTTACAGCGATTTTTTGGTGAGTTTGTTCACATAAAAAAAAAACAAAATATGACAGAAAACCAAAACGGATAAAAAAGTTAGGTTACACACTTAAAAGATAATAATATTAACTAGCATAAGATGTTTTAATTATTAACGGTTGATTACATTCGACATTATATCTCGTCTACCTGGTGATCATGGCGCATGCAACTGCGTTGAAATATCGGGAGCTCATTAAATCATCATAACCCTCCTTTTTTCTTCGCCGTAGACGGGTAAAAAGGTAATCGCGGTCAACATATATCCCATTGTTGATATTATGTCGATGAATTAACTAGCGTGTTACATAATTTGTTATCTTTCAAGTCAAAGTGGTGCAGTGTACAGTCGAGGACAGAAAGATGTTTACACTTTTTCACCTTATTCCATTGTAATAAGGTATAAGGGTGTAAACATCTTTCTGTCGTCGACTGGACCAATAGCAACTGTTGCAGTGTAAAACAAGCGTAATTTATTATTAATCTTAAATATGGAACCAAACCTTAAAACAAACCCTTTTGATTGAATAATAATCCTTAAAATCTGTAGACAATCAGCAAAGATGTTACGCGATGTCTTTCTCCATACACTAAAGAACATTTAAATTCAGAACGTTATTTTTGAAAACGGTTAAAAGTCAACCGTCTGCCAGCAACCAATTGCTCCTACTAAGCTATATCTCTTTATTCAATGATTTTCCTAAAATTTCGTTTAGCTGATCCTTTCCGACAATATGCTAACGTACGGTGGGATAATAGCTACCTAAAGAATACCCGCTCATTGTATCCCCGGGGGAAGTCCAAGTTACCTTTTTAGTGAATTCTTGCGAGCTGAAAGATAAATTTGTAGAATAATATTTTCTCACTTTAGTAAAGGGGTAAGCCTCTTCAACGATTATCCTATTGTTAAAGAGCTCAATTATTCTGTCCCAGAGCTCTATCTAAGGTAAACACACATAGAATTCCGTGACTCGCTCAATTCCGTTGTAGCAGTTCTATAATCCACCATAAAACCCTGCTAATAGAATCTAGGAACTGAAATACCTTAGACTTTTAAATAGGCTCATCATTTTACTTAAGAGCTAGGATTTGTCGGTGGAGTAATGCCACTTTTCTCTGGTCTCCGCCAATTTTTCCACCTTTTGGTAAGGACATTGGTCTTCTGACTTATTTGGCCTAAGTAACTAAGCCTAGGTCCTCCTCGTGCTCTTTTCCTTCGACTTTAAATAGGCTTAGGCAAATAAATAAAGGGTGTATTTTAGGTCCCAGATTCGACTTGTAGGGTTCTAGAACTGCTACCACGGAATTGAGCGAGTCACGGAATTCGATGAGTTTAAGTACTATACTTTGGTTTTACCTATTTGGCTCCGATATCGTACGCTGTTGACGGTACAACAGCTCGTAATGTCCAGTGAATAAGTGCCACTATTGCGCGATGTTTTTTATCGCTATTTCCTCGGGATCTGTCCTATTTTTACAGTATCTCTGTAATTAAATTACTAATTTCATTATATTTTAACCTATGCTATTTCTGAATAATGTAGCTTTCTAATGGTAAAATAATTTTACAAACGGGTCAGTAGTTTCTGAGTTTATCAATTACAAGAAAACAAACAATTTGTTCCTCTTTATAGTATTAGTACCTATAGAAGTCGCGTCTAGTTTTATTAAAGAAAACATGTATTTTCTACTTTCAGCCCGGAAAACTAACACACAATTTTACTTCTTTATAATATAAGTGTATTTACACTCAAGAATGAAGGGAAGGACGAGATTAAAATTATTTTAGCTTGGCACAATTAATATCCACTAAAACGTTAACTAAAATTTGAAAAGCAAAGTCGTCAGCGCGTCACATTTGCACGACAAACATCAAGGTTCATTTCAAATCACTATATTTCGCAAACAGCTGCAGTTCCATTTCATTATCAGCTCGATATGGGATTGCGTACTCGAAACTATGCTGTTATTATTCATCGCAAAAGGATTGAATATAGAGGTTACTATCCAAGGCCGGATTAACCATGTCAGGGCCCTTCTTGGGGTCTCTTTACCCTTTCCTAATTAGCTAAATTTTTTTTTTTTTCAGAAACGCCCTGAATTTATATATATAGCGCTAAGCGCTATGCTCCAGGTCTAACACCTTAATTAGCTTTTTATCGTATTTTGTTTGATATTCTAGCTTAAAATAGACATTTTTCATGGCATCGAAAGCTTCGCCGTGGCTACAACAACAATAAGACAACTTTATTGATCCGGCTAAATATCTAACTATAGAAATATCTATAGATAGATACCCCTCTTTATATATAGGTATTCCTTTATAACACCCGACGCATACAGGGGTGTTATAAGTTTGAAGTTATAATATTTGTTTATTTGTATGTTTGTGTATCTGTGTACATGTCTTTTGCATCGTAGCTCCTAAACAGATGGACAGATTTTTTTTTCAAGAAAGGTGACTTAATTGAGAGTTTTCTTTGATTGGTTTGATGAAAATCCGTTTAGCTATTTAATAGTTGTGTGCTCTTAAAGTGGAGGTCCCGGTTTTGTCGGGATTTTTTAACTCGGTTATGTTATCTATCTTTAGTAGGTAGGTAGGTACCGAAAAACAAAAGATAGATTGAATATTGAGATCGTTAGAGAATAGCAACGCTGATGTGATTGTATCACGGTTTAGTGTTTACCGGCCGTGATTGGAAGATTAATACGAAAACTCGGCGCGGACGCATAGCACGTTTCGATATAATCTAGCGCACGATCGAATGATAGATTTTAATCGAATCGGCATGTATTAGAAATTGATTAAATGATATCGTAAATTATTTACTTCATAATCTGAATAGTCAAACTGTTTGAAATTAATAAGTAGATCCCTACTTATATTATAAATGCTAAAGTAAATCTGTATGTCTGTTACCTTTTCACGCTTAAACCGCTGAACCGATTTAGATGAAATTTGGTATAGAGATAGTTTGAGTCCCGAGGAAGGACATAGGCTACTTTTTATCCCGGAAGATTGAACAGTTCTCGAGGGAGCAGCGATAAACGACTACTATGTGGATGGGTTCGCGGGCAAAAGCTAGTTAAGGATATTTCTGTGTAACTCGGAAACTAGGCCACTTGAAAATGCCAAAGATGGGATACAAAAAGCATCGTTTCGTACCGTATTCACAGTATAAATATAGCTAAAGCAGTAAAGAAACTACGAACATTCGTTCGAAACGTCGCACTCACACAGACGCAAGTCTCAGCCATTCGTCTCGACGCGGCACCCGCCACCATCCCGCCACCTGACAGCACTGCTATGTCCGCTTAGGGGTCTAGTTGAGATGTGCGTCTGTGTGAGTGCGACGTTTCGAACTATTGTTCGTAGTTTCTTTACTGCTTTAGCTATATTTATTCTGTGCCGTATTGTGCTGGGCTTAGGCCGGTCGATTCATGAGGATTAGCCTAAGAAAAGAAATTCATCCAAACTTCGTCCCTCAATTTTGTCCTATTGGTCGAAAAACGTTGAAAATAACTGAGCACGAGCTTTAGCAGATGCGGGTACAGCTACTTATACTATGAATGTGCATTCTTTTAAATAAATATTCCGCGGATTTGGCCACAGTTTGGTCGAAATATCCCTGCACTGAAGAAACGGTGTGTTGAAAATTTTGGTAAACCCTGACTTACCCCTTACGTATGTATAATGTATCCCAAACTATAAATACATATTTAAATTTAACTTCAACCGGTTGAGTATTGTTTATAATTAAAAAAAGTGCAAACGCTAGGTTAACATGTGATTAGGTAGGTATGCTCTTATTAAGACAATTGGGGTGAAATTAAAAAAAAATTACATAGTTAAGAGACGGTACCTTTTTCAGTTTCGTAAATTAGTCATACATTTAGTATAGTTGACCTTCACCCTGTTTTTTTAAATTGTGGATGTTGCCTTCTGCAGCATCACGACTAGGAGAAGTCAGAACTCGGAATTTAGTCGTAAGATCTTTACTAAATTTCTTCAACATGAAATTAAAATTAACAACCTTATACCTCGCGATTTAGGTAGGGTTCAAATCATAAATAAAATATATAAATATATAGCTTAAGATATTTATTAGATAAAGTCTCAGGCAACAATAACTCGCATTTCAAAATCCGTCACAGAGAGACAGCCGTGAACAACATTACTCCCCTTCGTCTCGTCCAAAACGAAACTTTAACTTTATATTTACAATACAACTTGGTTTGCAACTCTTTCATATACCTACGGAGACAGAAGACATTTTGCGCACCTGTGCTTAAAGAGCTCTCTTGCTGACTTTAGTGGGATTCCCTCTTGCTCGCATACATCCTCGCACACATACATACATATAACACACCTCACACACACACACACACGCACGCGCACACACACACACACACACACACACACACACACACACACACACACACACACACACACACACACTCACTCACTCACTCACTCACTCACTCACTCACTCACACACACACACACACACACACTCACACATACACACATATTTTTATGTACTGCTAAATTGTCTCTATAATTGCTATTATACTTCCATGCAAATTTCATGTTTGTACATTTTTAATAACTTGATGTTGTATTCTCAACTGTTATTTTATCCATGTGACTTGTTTAAATAAAGTTATTCTTATTCTTATATTAAAAACATACGAGTACATCACATTTGCGCCACTATTCCCCGTGTTTTGAACTAACAATACCGTTCAAAAATTGTCTCGAGTGTACAATAAAATTTTCGACAAATATGAAGTTTCTCTGAAGTTTCGTTGGGAATTGAAGAGGTCGTTTATCGTACCATATTTGCTGAAACTCAGGATCTTAGCGTTGCGCAAACAGCTCTCGACGAACAGATCGAAATGAAAACTATTGACGGACCGTATTAACCGGTTATGGGAGCAACGAGTACACGCAGGGCTGCCAACTGTTTCTGTTTAAAAATAAATTATCTTCGTAAGAAGAACAATGCAGCCAACCAAAAGCAGAAATACTATATCTTCATTTCCTACGCCAACCAAGTCGCTAAGTGTGTACTGGTCTTGCCACTGGCCTGGCTACGACTTTTGGCTAAGGGCCCCTTCCCACTTAGCGTCTTTCGAGCGTCGGTGTCCCCGCGACGCTCGAAAGACGCTAAGTGGGAAGCGGCCCTACCTGGAGTGATGTGGCGTGTGTACGATACAATACCTCATTGCGACTAGGTTCTACAGAACACGAGTACATTTTGTTGACTGTAAATATACTTATATAATTACTTACCAATATAAGTATTTGTATCAAGTCTAGAGTATATTTTAGTGAGCCCAGATGTTTGTGTATTTACATTTTTACTACAATTATGACTTCATAGTAAGTAGCAACCCTAGTTTTTAAGCAGCAAAGTTGAACTTGGCTCAAGTAATATTAACTTACACAATAGCATACTCGCGTTCAAAGTGAGTTATTGTCTGTGTGCGGGTCGGGCAAACATTCAGGCAAATATCGTTCCATGTTACCACACTTACGCCTCTATCTATGAAATAGGTATTCCTTCGGTTGGTTTTTAAAGTTGTTTGTCAATTTCTCGAAAACTATAAATTTTGAACACTTCGTTTTATTTTTCCCGTAAAATATAAGTATTAGGAATTTTACAGATATTTCGGTTCATAAACTTCGGTAATAAGGGGGGAGAACGGTTATATTTGAACAATTGGTTATATATAAATCAAAAAGTACGTGACGGAAAATTATATAAAAAAAATGAAATGTGCAGATTAAGCCCTTTCTTGTGACATCCAATTTGCTATAATCAAATCACTTTCATTTTTCAAGCCCCCATTCAATTAACCCCTTTTCTATTATTTAAAAAATTAATTTCATATTATTTTTACTCAAAACAAACGCGGGCAAGCAAGTTATACAACTATGCCAAATTTCAAGTTGATAGCTTGTGTAGTTGCTGAGAAAAAACTGCTGTGACATACAGACAGACAGACAGACAACGAAGTCTCACCATAAGGGTTCCCTTTTTACCATATTTGTACGGAACCCTAAAAAACATCTATATTGAAAGCATTATCAACGCCAGTATACGCTGCCACTGAAGCCAGCCTTCTTAAGTGATATCACAATGGAAACAAAGATTCCCCTATTTCCCTTGAAAACACTTTTCCCGTAAACACGACTTTCCCACGAACGCAGCTGCTGCGCAAAACGATCTATTTCTACGTAAATATAATATCAACATTCGTTTAAAACGAAACGTTCAAAACAAAGTTAGGTAAGTGCTGTAAAGTAAGAATTTTAGTGTGGAACACGATAGCGGTCAATATTGAAAGTTCCCGATGGATATCTGGTTTTATCCGGTTTTATGTAGTTTTATCCCGATCCGATATCGCCAATGGCAGTTCTTTGCTCTTTCCCTAATACGTTTTGGTACTTTCGGAGCTTTGTGCAGATGAATTTTTGCTCTTTTGTAAAATATTGCTAGCGATCTTTATTTGTATAGGTAGGTATTCGGTTGAAGTTTTGAACATACTCAAAGGTTACATTACATGTAAGTAAAAGTCACATCCTCGTGCTTAATACGATGGCGAAGTTAAGTTATTAATTTAGTTATTTAAGTTATTCCCCGTTCGTACTGTAGTTACTTATAATCTAGTTACTCATGTGTAGTTACTCATGAGAAATTTCTCATTAATTTTAATTGTATCGATTTACTAAATTTGCGGGGTAATTAACATCACTTTTTAGTTTATAGTTTAATTTCTATTACAACAGTTTGCGATTTGGGTAGGTATTGTTTCGTAGAAAATTAATAGCTCGATTTTCTTTTGCCCGAACACGATACTTCGATTCTCAGTAACGCGAATTTTTACTTCTTCGAATTTTCGTTTCTCCGAATTTCATTACTTCGATTATTAAATTTCCGATTTTTAATTGAAAATATGTTCAAATCTACGAAGTTTTAATATCCCGAATGCACTTTTCACAGAATAGGTTTTCCCCGATTGTTCAGTTAAACGATTGTTTAATTTTGAATTTATGTATTGTGTTTTACTCATTCTGTACGCGGTTTCACACAAAGTCGGAATATAAAGATTTTATGATTTCTTATTTATGTTTCTGCTGTGCTGTTGTGGTCACAGTTCTAACCTAACCCAACCTAGTGAGGGGGGGGGTATTTGTTTTTTTTATGGCGGGGGGCTTCGCCCCCCGAGCCCCCATTGTGGGGGGCTTCGCCCCCCACTCCCCCCTCCGCCTAGCTATCCCACTCCGCCTTCCTAAAGTGTGTCTAACATTCGAATTCGAAACCCATTCGAAAAGTATTCATTAGGATTTCCAACTATCAGAATCAACCGTTTTCGGTGAAACGTTTTCGAGAAACAGAAAATTTTGCCTATTAATATTCGATGTATTGAAAAAGCAGCAAGTGAAATTAGGAGAACTGTAGTTTCGGACAACAGATGACTTCGAGTAAATGAAATTACAAAGCAATGAAATTCTAACTATCGTGATTCGAACAACTGAAAATTCTGACAAACGTGGTCGGAGAACCGAAATTCGAGGTATTGACTTTCTACGAAACGATAGGCACCCTTGCGATTTAACTTGTGTTTCCCTTCTAATTACAAGTAATTCTAGTACTTCTCATACCTATGCGATTACGCCCCTTGAAATTATTCCTATTCATTCACGTAGGTATTAGGTAAGATTAGGGTGAATTCTACCCCACAAAGTTGCAAACATTAGTTTTTCAGCATCATTAATTTTCCTAAAATAGAAAGTTTTTTATGAGTTCAATACAATACAATATTTTATTCATAACTCCGCAATTATAGTCACTAGGTACAGAAAATACAATAATACAATCATTGTACAGTCACGAACGTTAATTTGGGACCAATTTCAAAAAAATATTGCTTGAACTTGTCAATGTCAAGATGCCAAGTCATTTGTAATACAGGAAACTCCACCTTATTGCTGTAGACTGTCAGATTGACTTTGGACCTAGAGTAGGACCCAAATTAAAGTTCGTGACTGTACTTAATTGGTCAATAATAACAAATAAAAAAAACATGATAATAATAGCTTACTGCGTACATTAATAAAAGTCGATATCTAATTTATGGGTATATAAAATCGCCCACACAGAGGGTCAGGTCCACCAGCCACTTGCGGAGGCCGCGCCCAAAGGTGGGGGTGGCAGTCAGAGGGCCTAGTGTATGTTTTGTAACGTTTTTTACATCTCGATCGCGTTTGCGTAAAAGTGTCACTTTGTATGGAACTGTCAAATGTTTCAAATACGCGCCGCTAGGGGCGCTGTCACACTTCCATACTAATTGAGACTAAACGCAAACGCGATCGAGACGTAAAAAACGTTGCAAAACTTACACTAGGCCCTCAGAACTTACACTAGGCCCTCAGAACTTACACTAGGCCCTCTGTTGTATACCGACGGCCCCAAGATGTAAACAGAACTTGCAGATTTTGACAGTTTGTGCATTGGCGTAACGAGACGATTCTTATTGTTATTACTACGAAGGGCGTGGTTCGTATTTATGCCTTGGCGTTTGAATAAATTAATGTTGTGAGTGAACATGGTTCCTACAATAAATTCTAATAAGTAGGTTTAACACGTTAATAACCCTACAAAGTCGCTAAATATCCGTGTAAATATCGAATGTAGTTAAGTTTACGGAATAAAAAGAAATTAGTAAATTAACTTGTGGTTACACGGGATAAAAAACCAAAAATTGGTTTATTTTAAATGTAAAAATACTATAGAACCCTTCAATTACTTATACCCTGAACATATACCATCTTTAAACCTTAATGTACACAAACTATTTCAACCATACATTTTCCACGAAAACAGCGGACTACTTAAACATCCTGTAGAGAACGAGCGCGGCAACTCGCCTGTGAAATCGTTGAAAAATACCTTTAACACGTGCATCCCCTGTATATAAATTGGGGTGTTATTCTGTGAACAGCTCGCTCGACTTCAACTCGACTGGCAGTCAATGTCCCGTGTGCTTGTGGGTCATGCGGCGATAGGTATCACCGTTTGCGTCAATTTTGTTCTAAATTAAGTTACTCGTATTAACTTTAACCCTACATTCAAAGATGATTCCATAGCCTAACCGCGGCCATAAGAGTAAAGAGCCATAAAACTTTTAATAATAATAAACAATATCATTTTTTTTATAAAGCCTAGCATCAAATCTGTAGCAATCTACAGAATTAAAATGCGGAATTAATTCCGCAGTGCGCGCGCTTCTATGTAGTTCTATAGGTCACAGATTTTGCGGAAAAAAACGCACGGAAAAAATCCGCAGTGCGCGCTAGGCCTGGTCATAAACTCGTAAGTTGTATAAGACGTTTATTTGAAATTGAACCTTAGTGCAAACTATTATGTTAGCTTTTACAATAGATTAACTAATTAGATTAGTTTTATGGCTCTTTACCCTTACGTCGCTGGTTAGACCTACGTATAAAATGTTGCTAGCTTTTGCTCGCGATTCCGTTCGCGTAGAAGTCGTTAATCGCTTCCTCGGACACTATCAAAATTTCCGATGTAAAAAGAATGTCAATCTAGGATAAGGACGATCTGCGGGCTAAGCCGTATCAAGATGGGACACTTTTATTTTAAACCTTAAGCGTTAAGTCTTACGTTAGAATATGGAGTAGATGTATTCGTTTCCCTAGCACCTGTCAAACTTATCTCTTGCATGCATGCTAGGGGTGAACGCCAAATTTCATCCAAATCCGTTCAGCCTAAAGCTAGGGCCACACTAACGGGAAACGCCGTTAAAAATCAACGACTATCGCCTTATGCTGCTACGCATAAGGACTGTCATCGTGATAATTAACGGCGTTTCCCCGTTAGTGTGGCCCCGGCATAAGGAAGATTGAAAATTGAAAGACAAACATCCGTACAAACTTTCACAATTTATAATATTAGTAGGAAGGAAGTAGGATTTGTGAGCGCGGTTGACATTTGAACTATTTTTATTTTAATGTAGAAGGCAAACGATCGCATAAGTCACGTGACGTTTAGTGGGCTGGGAGGCGTCATATGGACGTCTGCAATCTCAATACCTACTGAAAATGTGTCAAGCACGAGAATAAACAAGACCATTTGGTCGAGTTCAAAGATATGTAAACACTTTTGTGCCTTATCCCATTGAAATAAGGGGCAAAAGTGTACCTTTTGAACTCGACTGTAAAACTTGGAATGAACTTTCCCGCTGAGATTTTCCCAATGCGCTACAAAGGGTGTGCTAAAAAGAGAATCATTAAATTTCTTTAAGACCGGCAACGCATTAGTGTTGAATCTGGTGTTGCAAATGTCCATAGGTGACGGTGACCACTTCCCATCAGGTGGGCCGTCTGCTTGTTTGTCTGCCTAAGTTAATAATAATAAAAAAAAACAAGATCGCAAAAGGCAGTTTTTTACACAAAACTACTAATACAATTGCAACCTCATTACTGAGTAATAAGGTTGCAATTGCTACAGTAGTTTCGTGTAAAAAACTGCCTTATACCTTAGCAGGGCAGTAATTATGTCGAGGATTTTATTTATTTATATAAAATAAATAAATATAAGGGACAATCTCACACAAATTGACCTAGCCCCAAACTAAGCTCTAGGCTTGTACTATGGGTACTAGGCAACAAAGAAATACATACTTGAATATATAAAAAACATCCATGACTTAGGAACAAATACTCGCGCTCATCACACAAACATTTGCCCATACCGGGTTTTGAACCCGGGACCGCTAGCTTCGTAGGCAGGGTCTCCTACCAACTAGGCTATTACCTACCTGTAAAAGCTTTCACATGTACAATATTACTTCGATTAAGCTGACTTATGGCTAGAACCCTCCGGGGTCTATTACGTAAGTGCACCGCATCATCTCGACGTGTTTCATCAATCGCCTGGGCCCTTAGCCAAGATGCCCATCGCTAACTAGCGTTTCTATCCGTTTCATTTTAAAACCAATCGCGTCACTGGTAGATCACGTGACTCTTGGTATGACGTGATCTACCAGTGACGCGATTGGTTTAAAAACGAAACGGATAGAAACGCTAGTTAACGATGGGCATCTTGGCTAAGGGCCCTGTACCGTGAAGGCAACACATACTAAAACAGACCGGCAGCAGTCCCGAAAATTCGACAGGTTCTAGGGAAATGAATACATCTATTCCATATTCTAACGTAAGACTTAACGCTTAAGGTTTAAAACAATAGTGTGTTGTATATATATATATATATTTGTATTCACGTTCTCGAAAACGGCTTTAACGATTTCGATGAAATTTGCAGTATGGGGGCGTAAGGGGGCGAAAAATCGATGTAGCTAAAATTCATTTTCCCCGTATTTTCACACAAAAAGATTTCCCGCGCATGGTTCGTAAGGTCGGGGTGGCTGCCACCGTCCGAATAGACTGATGGTTAGAGCGTTGGTCTACTACGCAAAGACTGCGGGTTCGAACCCGTGGGTGGGTTTTTGTATAGAAAATCGATGAAAATTCGGTTTCGACTAGAGCGACGACACTCGGCCTCCCTACTAGCCATTAAAGGTGATAATTACCTAATTATCGGCCTATTCTCTAAATACATTTCGATTCACCATAAACAAAAAATTATTTCCAATAAGTGACATTTATGAGATGAAGCCGTGTTGCGTAGGTCTAACATAACAGTCTGTGATCGATGCCAACACACGAGTCCAATTTAAATAGACCCCTACAACATGAACGATGGTTTACTCATCTTGATTTAGCTGCCCCTCCCCCTGCCGGCTCCACACTCTGTCAATTTATATCGCGGGGCAATTACCGGGATGTTTCCCGTGTTCGATGCCTAAACGTCATTTGGGGAAATAATTTCCCGCCCTCGGCTGCTAAATATGGCTACTGAGGGGCAAGAGATTCCTTCATTGGCTTGGTGAATCTCGTTTGTGAAGGTTTTTGCACTGAGGTTATTTGTAATGGGTTTAGATGGTGATTAAACAGTTTTAGCTCAAAACCTGACTGTTTTGGATGTTGTACCCTATTTATACATACATATAAGGGTGAAAAGCCGTGGTAGCCTAAAGGTTTGACCTGCCGACTCTTAAGCAGAGGGTCGTGGGTTCGAACCCGGGCTCGCACCTCTTAAGTTTTTCGGAATTTATGTGCGAAATACAATTTGTAAATTTACCATGAGCTTTTCGGTGAAGGAAAACATCGTGAGGAAACCTGCACACACCTGCAAAGAAATTTGACGGTGTGTGCGAAGTTCCCAATCCGCACTGGGCCCGCGTGGGGACTATAGCCCAAACCCTCTCATTGTGAGTGGAGGCCTGTGCCCAGCAGTGGGACGTATATAGGCTGGATTATTATATAAGGGTGAAACGTATAGCGGCACAGTTGGCATCCTTGCGGTACACTAGCTCTATAACACGAGGAAAGTTAACGTACCTACTTAAGGCTGGGGGTTATTTTTAGGGTTCCGTACATCAAAAGGAAAACAGGAACCCTTATAGGATCACTTCGTTGTCTGTCCGTCTGTCTATCTATCAAGACCCTTTTTCTCAGGAACGCGTGGAGGTATCAAGTTGAAATTCATATCAAATACTCAGGTCTGCAATCCCTTGCAGGTAAAGATACATTTATGCCGCATATTCAATGGAATCTTAAGGGTATATCAAAACCTATAGGATAAGTACCCCGTTGACTTAGAATCATGAAATTTTGCAAGCAATGTCTTATAACACAAGTAAAGTAAAAAATCCGAAAACCGTTATTCTGTAGTAACATCATATAAAAATTAGTCCAGTATAAACTGACACTCACTAAGTACGAGAGTGCTTACTTAGTGCGTGTCAGTTTATACTGGACTTGTTTTTATTGTATAAGTATTCCCGTGATTTACGAACTATTTACATACCTACAAGTTTGTGCGGAACCCTCGGTGCGCGAGTCCGACTCGCACTTGACCGGCTTTTTTTATTTTAAGAAGCTGCCTCTACGTTAAGTTTTATTGAGACTACTTTAGGTAAATAAGCGCCCGAATCTTTAATTATATCATCACCTGCTAAGGAACTTGTACTAGAACAACAGAACACTTAAAGTTATTAGTTAAAGTAAATCAATTCGTGAAGAGCACCAATCTAAATATTAAACTAACGAGGTTAGCTGGTACCTACTCAATCTGGGGCTGAATGCTGCCTTCAAACGATTTAGTCAAGTAATTAAGTCACTGAAGAAGAAAGAAAAAGAAGAAAAATATTTATTTGTGACATATAAAAACAAAAAAACATAAAACAAAAAGATAAAACGTCAGATGACACAAAATGGTTCCAGTTCAGAATAATGCTGCCATAGAAGCCAGTGCTGGTCTTCCACTCGTACCATATTGTAACACATGAAAGGATATCAGAATTATTTGGATTTTGTAACCAGGATAATTTTTTTTAACCGGAACGAAGCAAGTCGGCCGAAAAAAAAAAACTATGAATTTGCGCCTGTTTGATTTTATAGCACAATACAGCAACCGGTAAAAATGAATCAAGATAATTATCTGTCTTATGACTTTTGGAACAAAAATCTTGTTATGCATTAATAACAAATTTACCCCGTAAGTCCCGGGTTAGTTAAAATTAAGAATCTTGAGACGGTTAACTAAAATTTAAAATTATTTTAATCGCCGATTAGATAGGCGATTGAACCGCCGCCGTATTGTTACAATTTGCTCTAGAGTTGCTAGAAATGCCATTTTTCCTAATCTTAATAGGTATGTGGAAAGAAAACCTGAAAGAAATAATTAACTAAAATAATACAGAGTTAAACGAGCTATAAAACTTAACTTACAGTAAAGTTCGCGGTATTTAATCCTCCTAAAAGTTACCTCTTTTGAACTTACAAGGTTTTCACTCTACCTCCTTTTTTGCACTCTTATGCGAGCAGGACTGCAAAGTATATAATACATTGGACCTTAAAAGAGGTTAAGTACTGACTCCAGTACTTGCTCTACACAAACGCACCCTAATCGGTATTGATTATAGAAACCAATTTGTAATTCATAAGGGCGCGCACACACCTGCGACGGCGAATTAGCTGATCAATTAGGCTTGTCGCGTTCCAGTCGCCTATTTGTGGAACTCTTTACTAAATAGAATACGGAATGTAAGGGGTTGTAATTAGAGTGTTCCATTGTAAATTTATGTTAATTTAGATGTAATTATAAATCAGTGTGATTGATGTGTGAATATAATTGGAACTGTGATTGTTTTGGGAATGTAAGGAAGATTCGATGTTAATTAACTTTACAAACCCAAATATTTAAAGACACAAAATACATTTTACAGTTTAAATCATCCTGTATTGGTGAATTTAATACGTTTGTAAGATGGTGAACGAACGACAGAATATAAATTATATTATAATAGAAGATATTCTTTTGGTTTCGTTAGCAGACTTACTTTTTGCCTCGTTTTTTGGAAAGTTTAAGGCCTTGAAATAATAATTAAATGTAACTCAGTAAGCTAAGTAACGAGACTCTAAAAGTTACCTCTGCGTTTAAAAAATGTCTGCCCTGTTGATTTATGCTATTTCCTTGGTATACTTATAGCTGAATTTAGACGACGCAGTCTCTTAATCTAATAGTACCTCGGAGACCGAGCGTCGCTCGAGTCTAAACCGAATTTTTCCGAAGACGATACATTGACAGATCGATATTTTGACCCAAAAAGCCTCTATTCCGCGATTTTCATCAAAATCGTTAGAGCTGTTTCTGAGAAGCACGATTACAAATATACAAGCGTTGCTAGTATAAATAGTATAGGATTTATTTATTTATTTACTAGCGACCCGCCCTCGCTTCATTCCGGGTGCTATTATATATAAACCTTCCGTAAAAAATTATCTCACTGATGGTGATAACCGCATTAAAGTCCGTTGCGTAGTTTGAAAGATCATACCTACATACCGAGGGACAGACAGACGGCGGGAAGCGACTTTTATACTTAATGTATAGTTTGGTTCCAGTAAGTATATTTTGAGGCTACTGTTACTGTGTGTGCGAAAAATTATAAATATCAAATGAATAAAATTCCTGACGTATGGTTACCGAATTCAAGGCAGACTTTTAAAATCTTTAACAGAAAAAACAGACGAAGGTCGAGCGAAATTAAATAAAGACGGTGATTCCTTAAACTTTTTTTCTCAACTTACTGTTGCTAAGAAGTGCTAAGTCTTGAAAATTTGCCGAAGTTAGGAACAACCATTAGGATTGCCCAACTTGGCTGCTAAATTATTTTTACTTTTAATCATTGGTTGGTTTTTTTTTTCAGAAATTGTGGGTATAGTCATGAGTTATCATACTTTTTTATATTATAAATGTGAAAGGAACTCTGTCTGTTTGTCTGTTTGTTACGCGTTCACGGCCAAACCGATTTCAATTAAAAGTATGAGGATGATGTAGACTGAGTCCCCAACATGGAAGAACATAGGATAATTTGTATCCCGGAAAATTTTATAGTTCTCGAAAAAACTGATAATCGAATTCTACGCGGACGGGTTCGCGGGCAATAGCTAGTATATTTATAATATTTATCAAGGTCTACTCCACAGCCCTTATATTAACAAAGGCAGAGTGACGTGGCAAGATTGCCTCGTAAAACACAAAGCCTTTGGTAATTATTACTTAGCTATTTACAAAGCCTGTTTGAACACGTCATGACTGCAAATTAGTGGGACGTTTGAGGGAAATCAGGGGAAAATAATGTTTAATACCAAAAAGCAGTATAAGTCGATGGTGTTCATACATATATGACCTTTTGTTGACGAGGGTGGGGCAATCTAACCTTCCGTAATGAATATCGATTTTTTTATACCCTGAGTGTCGAATGCTCGATAAAGAAGATTTCTGAAAAATAAATACAGAGAGATAATAATATGAAGATGTGTCTCACTTTACTGACAACCCAAAGTATTATGCAAATCCCGTACAGTCACGGTTATAAACATAAATACGTCCAAAGCCTCAAAAATATGTAACCACGATCTTATGTCGCCGTAATAAGGTCGTGGTTAAATATTTTTGACACTCTGAACTTATCTATGTTTATAACCTTGACTGTACAAATTATACAAATATTATTATATTATTACCACTGTCACCGTGTAATCTATCTATCTATCTTATATTTATTTATTTATTTATTTATTTAGGATAACCAACAGCTGTAACAGTTATATGCTGTTATATGTATAAAAATCAACTGCCAAACTCGAGAATGGCTCGACCGATTTGTTTTGTTCGCCGGTGGTTTAGAAAAAAAGAAAATTAGGAAAACCCCAAAGGAACAGCCGAAAATTAAAAAAAAGTGGTAAGAAGTTTACCTAGTCTATGCACACTCATACTTAGTGACGTCAGCTTACACTGGACATGATTTTTTATGTGATGTAACTACAAATTAACGATTTTCGGATTTTTTCCTTTACTTGTGCCTGGAGACATTGTTTCTTGCTAAATTTCATGATTCTAAGTCAACCGGAAGTACCCTATAGGTTTTGATTCCCTTGAGATTCCCTTCAATATGCGGCATAAATGGCCCTATCTTTAGGTTGGTTTTTTGAGTTTAGAAGTTTTTCACAGCTCCAAGGGAAAGCTCGGTAAAAGAGGGAAAAAATTTCGAGACTCGATTCCCGTGATTTACGAACTATTTGCATACCTACAAGTTTGTGCGGAACCCTCGGTGCGCGAGTCCGACTCGCACTTGACCGGCTTTTTTTTACAATGTTTCTCATTTGTGTATCTGATTTTTCCCCAATAAATTAAATAAAAAAAAACTTGTTTCAAAGACTAAGGTCCGTATTAATAAATTCATCTCAACTGTGATTCTATGTACCTATTAGGCACTAAATAGGCTATTCCTAGGACTCCTAGGAGGCTGGTTTTTATTTAACGCTTTTTAGTAGGTTTTTGAAGACGGTTTTATTTTTTTGTTAATTGACGCAACTTTTGACGGGCGTCTCAGCCGAGATCAGTTTATTAGTCCGTCAATCCATAGAAACCTTAAGCGTTAAGTCTTACGATATAATATGGAATAGATGTATTCATTTCCCTAGCACCTGTCAAATTTTATCACGCGCATGCACGCTACGAAATACGAGTTTCTTTTTTGGTTCCAATCTAGACGTGATGGGTTGTTGCAAAACTGAATCCAGATTACTTCTGACGCCTAGCTAACATTTTCCCCTAATAATAATAGATTTAATGCAAACAAAGCTACATTTCTAGTTTATTAAACCTTTCGTGCAGATAACTATGATCAGATAAGTAAATTTAATAGCGAATGGCGCTTGCTACGGTGAAATGAAAAGTCACACACAGTTTAATTATACTTGGTTTTAATTAAAGCATTCTGAGCACGATATTGTAGTGTTGTTAAAACAGGAGTTTATGTAGGTTTACTTGACATTTGAAATGGTGGTAAACGTATAAATTTATTTGCGATCGGCTCTATTTTGATGACTTTACTTGTGTCGCAACTGTTGTTAAAGATCCTTTGTCGAATTTAATACCTAGAGATTAAAGTTGTTGTCTTATTCTATTGCTATAGCAAAGAAAGCGACAGCAGCAACTTCAATCAAACTAAAAAGTAAAGTGACGTCTTTGAGTGCTGCCGTTACCGCCTGTTTCACAATCGCCAAGTAAAGCATTATCTGACAGATGAATTTACTTGTCGATTGTGAAACAGGCTCTTAGTGTAATAAAATAAGGTTTTAATTTAAGGTTTAACAAATGTATAATAGTATTTATAAGTTGTTTATTAAGTACATGCATGTCTAAATTCCACTTCCAAGTATTCTAAGTAATTAGTGAAGTTATTTTCTGCTGTAATATTCTTGTTTTCATGAAATGCTATAGGTACGACATGTGACTACCACAAATTTTTAACCGACTTCAAAAAAAGGAGGAGGTTCTCAATTCGTCTGTCTGTTTTTTTTTTATTTCCAGCGGTCGAAAATGCCTGTTTGTGAATAAAAATTCTACAAATGGACGTTTTCTGTGAAAATATCGATGTAAAGAAGGTAGACCGAACATTACTCCAGAGAACAATTGAACAATGTCTCTGCAAATCATTATGTTTCCGTCCAGAAAATATGTGCACAATATATTTTCTGCCTTTGCCCATGCCTTCTCGACTTTTCCAAACTAAACACACACGCTCAAAAACGCGCCAAAAACCCTCAACGCTAAATTGTTTACCCATACAAAACCGCTAAGAATAAATGTGGCGTCATCAACAATAATTCACAGAGGCCGGAGGGCCCGAGAGAGCCAAAACACCCCGAGCTTTTAAAACCTGCTAAATTCCAGGCAGTGAAAGGGACAGAGCTATACAAGTCATATATATCTGTATCTTTCATTGCATGGAATTTGTCAGGGTTTTATAGCTCATAATACGGTCTCTAGATATTCTAAACATCGTCGCTTCACTTCGTCCTTCATTTCGCTTGACAATCGCAACTTGACCCCCTAATTCGCAGACATTATGCTGCATCACGTATCTGCGATTTTGGTTGAACTGAGTCGTAGTACAACCAAGCTCAAGAGACGTGGACACATACGCTTTAAACGTTCTAAAAGGTCAAGTTAAGCTGGCCAGTGTCTCGCCTAGTTTGCCGGAAGGTTATGTAAAGGGAATATGGCCGCTACAAGAGTGACCGCAGCCTCGTGATATACTGTTATTGGGCCTGGCCCTTTAAATGAATGCTAGAGCGAATGCATTATGACACATAGCACGTAATAAAACTTGTGAATTAAGGGGAAGGATATGAAGCTTGTTTGGCGTAAATTTTATGAGCGTAGATACAGGATGTCCCAATATCAGTAGGCCACATTGACACTGGAGGTAGACCAGCCTAAGACGGACCGAACCCGACACTTCGTTTTGTATTTTTTAACGGAAGTGGAAATGCGTTGCGCATTGTCCCCACACCGAACCAGCCTAACATGATCTTAGTAAAAATCACATGGTTTTCCAGATTTGCCAGTTTTAAGTTATTTTCCAGTACACACTTAGAACTGGCATATCTCGAAAACCATGCGACTTTTACTGAGGTCATGTTAGGCTGGTTCGGTACATCTTAAGCTGACCTACCTCTGTCAATGTGGGTTACCGGTTTTGGGACACCCTGTATATGAGTGGTCAAAATTAAGGGGAATTAGGAACTGTTTTTGGTGATCACGTGTTTTTAATTTCTGATATAAAAAAAAGCATGTTATTGATGCGGTTCCTTAGCCTAGTTGTGGTTGTGAAGCCTATGAAGCTAGTGGTTCCGAGTTTGATTTCCGGTAAGGGCAAATGTTTGTGTGATGAGCACGAATATTTAATCCTGAGTCTTGGATGTTTTCTATGTGTTTAATGTATTTCTCTATACAGGGTTATTTTTTAGTCAGTGCGCAAATTTTGGGGGTTAAATCAGTAAGTCATACTAACCAACTTTCATTATGGGCCCAACCCCGAAATCGCGAAAAAAAAATATCGACCCTTCCATGCAAAACATTGTCAGCTGACTAGCCAAAATGTATGGGAAAGTTAGCCAGAACGACTTACTGATTTAACCCCCAAAATTTACGCATTGACTAAAAATATTTTATATATTCGTTGTGTAACCCATAGCCTATTTAGACCTTAATTTGTGACTATTTAGGTAAATGTGTGTGAGACTGTGCTCTGATATGTATTTTTCATTGAAAGCTTGTATTTAAGAAATGGTTCTTAGCTAAACTTCACAGCAAACCATTAGAAAAAAATAAATAGTTATCAACTTATTAGCTCCGACACAAGTTTGTGTAGTCTCTGTCGAAGATTTCATTAATTTTCAATTTGACATGCGATTAAGTACCGTTTACAAATAATAATACCTATTATATTAGTACTTTCACATGATTAGTTTTTTGCTAGATTTTCTTTCTAGTTGCTAGATTATCTCATTTCTTATATATATATATATTATATAGTTAAGTAGGTACCATTGTTTTCATTACTATTTAGTTTTTTCAATGCACCTGTTATTTATTGTTTTCTGTTAATCATGTGGTTGACTGGTAGAGAATGCCTTTAGGCATTAAGTCCGACATTTGTACGTTTTACATTTGATTGTATTGCGCAAAGAAGTTTAAATAAATAAAATAAATAAATATGCGGTAAATGATAATTAAATTGATTAATAAATAAACTAAACTAACTAAACTAATGACCAAACCAAAACCAAACCTTTCCTAAAATTCCAGCTCAATGTAAACTCACATCAAAAACAAACTCATTACCCAAGTTCGTTAGTTCTCAGTTTTCATTATAATTTTACCAAATGAATATGAATACCATTAAGAGTTCTCTTGAAATCCCAGTTGGGTTCTTTCAGAAGTTTAACTAAGCAATCTTCCGCCGGGAAACTCTCTTTGTTACTTCCGAGGCTCTTTCTTACAAAGGTCTATCTAGATCGTATTTGAACATTTATTTTAGAAAACGAATTAGTAAAAAAATAAAAAATTATGGTGACCTCACAGAGTCCATTTAAGAGTAAAAATCTGAAATTAAGGGTCCCGATTTTTTCGGGTTTTCGTCTATTTAACCTCCTAATGCCCCTTGTACAATAGGCACATAATACGGCCATTGGAACTAAGATCTATTGCAAAGAAAATAGAGTGGAATTTCATTTATTTTTATGAATGACAGTTAAATTAGAAAATAGAGTCTATTCTATTCAGAATAGGTCCATATTCCATTGGCAAATTTCGTTGTTTGGTGGGCTTTAGGAGGTTAATGTTTATATATAGCCTGTGACATTTGCATGTTCTTGATATTTCATGTGACACCCCGTTTATTAAAATCAGTTTAGTCGTTTAGGTGATAGAGTACACTGCCGCTGCCGTCCTAATTCAAAAGGACGCATGTCAGTATCATACGTTTTGAGAAACGGACGATTTTAGGTTTTAATTAACGGCAATAATTAATATTAATAATTATTTAAATTTTACTAACTAAATTTTTTATTTTTTATGGTGACATTGATGTGTAATTTATCGAAAAATGTAACACAATAAAATTTTATTTTTTCGACATGCGTCCTTTTGAATTAAGACGGCAGTACAGTCTCCTAGCGCAAAAGGGCAATCATATATTTAGCTTTCGGCAATTCTGTATTTAGCTTTCGAGCCAGTGTTCTTCAGCAAGAACAAAAATAAACTAGTAGTATACGCCCAAGGGAACTCTTGCATGATTCAAGACCTTAATTTACAGCAATGCATCCTAAACTTTTAAAGGAGTATGTAGGCATTATATACAAGTTTTATATACAAGTTTGTAAGAAATAAACACCATTTATTTTACATGATAAAACGATGTTTAGTATTAGAATTAAAAAGAATGGAGAGGAATTTATTTTGTCCCGATACAGGAACTATATATGGAAAAGTTATATCTGGGGCCGCGCGCTATTAAAAGTTAATTGTTCCATAAGAAGGACAAAGGGTGCTAGAAGGATAGAAGCATACTCTGTTAAACTCCAAACTCTTCTTTTGACCTCCGCAGTCGGGTAAAAAAAGTGTGTCATGTTCTTGATGAAACATTATTTAATGTAATTATAATTTAAGATATTTTATACACCTTTGATATATATTATACGCATTTAGAGAAAGAGACAACACTCATTCATTTTAGATGGCTATTGGCCCTTCTTTAGGTACACTGGCGGCCGTTAACAACTTACCTCGTTCATAATTCAAATGGTTTATAGCTTTTAACTTTTAGTGGCATAGACAATAGTAGAAGGTAATATTAAATCACTGGACCTTAGAGCAATAATTCAAAACTATGGATATTGAATTAGGAATGGCTTAACCACGATAGCAAGTAAATCAAAACATAAAGAAAAAATTCGTACGTTTTCGGCTCAAAAACTTAAGCCAAATTAAGCCTTTCCATAATTGATACACACTTGAACTGGTAGCAGCCCTACTTTGAAATTTTGATATTTTTAAACGAGATAAAAAATAAGTCGAGGAAGCAATATATAAAAAAGTCGAACATTTCAAGTCGATAGTATTAAATAGTTACTAAAATTTGCTGTGACAGACGGACGGACGAATCGAGTAGCACAAAGGATCCTCTTTTACCATTTAGGTACGGAGCCCTAGTAACAATCGAATTAAATTTCCTATACTTGCCGAAAGCTATAAAAGCTGGGCACAGGCCTCCTTACGACGGCTCTACAATTATTTTCTTAAATATTCAAACCCAATCTTGGTCTATCTGATCTTGGCATCTCCCTCGCGGTTTGCTCGTGTAGGTATGTATTTCGGCAACATTCTACGTACAAAACGATATTTCACTCCCTATATTTCCTCATAACTGTCAATAAATGCAAAAAAAAGTAAATTGTAATCGTATGTGCTGTAAATCCAAACATTAACAAACATTGTAGCATTTTATTTTGAACTTTATTATACATATTCCCGGGCGCGATAAAACTCCGACCCCTAGAAGAGCCAGAACTCGAAGAAACAGTACAATTAGCCAACTTCGCGGATCATAAATACAAATGCAAACTGTTTTTGTAAAGTGCTGTAAAAACAAGAGTTCTATTTAGGCATCTTCTGACTTAATGCGATGCTGAAACGGCTTCCGGCTTCGGAGTTTTACCGAAGGCTTGCTTGGGAAATTACAAAAATTGTAGCCAGGTTGGTTACTAGCATGTTGTAATCGTACAGATACAGTAAAGGAGTTAGTCTTGTGAGTTTTGTCATTTTTTTCTTGTTAAACTTCTTTCTCCCCATATGATCAACATGAAAAAATCCCTCAACCCTCTCTCTCAACCCTCGAATGAAGCCTTGTTTTCTAGCAGAATAATTTAGAAACAAACGTATACATTACTTTAATTTTTGTGCTGCAGAATAAAGACAGCGAGTTTTTTTGGCACTCAAGGAAATATCCTACTGAAAGGCCAAGTGTAGTGATGTGCCGTTGCCAGTTTATACTGCCACCGGCAATATTGCCGGTAACATAGGCAATTTACCGGCATTACTGCCGAGACCTATTTTTGCTGGCAACGTCGACGGCATAGGTGGGCATTAACTCGTTAATCCGTTAATAGTTAATCAACGAAGTTAATAAAATGCTTACGGATTAATTTTTAAGTCAATTTAAAAAAATGTTGACTTTCGTTAACTTCCCATAAGCCCGTTAATCGTTAATTAAGTACCTACTATTTGCCAAAAGGACACCGAATGGGCCGCGCCGCGCCGCTAGAAACAGGTTCTGACAATTTCTAATTATTATTACAAGCTAAACTTCCATAGACTAATATTTTTTTACACGCAATTCACTACGCAACGATATACAAAAAAAATCTACTACGAGTTAACGATTAACTATTAACTTTAACTTTCGTTAAATCTTAAATATAAATCATAAATTAACACTTTTAGTAACGGATTAGCGATTAACGAAGTTAACTGTTTCATTAACTGTGCCCAGCTATGGTTGACGGCAATGTTCTCAGCCTGGGCAATACTGCTGGCAACGGCACATCATTAGTCAAGTGATATCGCTTCCCATCAAACCAGAATAGTCCCTCGCTTGCTTGAAGTCGTTGAAAATTTCGAAAGTGATCGTTACTTTGGAATTCCGGGCGGTAAGTAGTACCCTCCGGAACTTGGGTTCTTCGTTTTACAAATGCGCGTCACAAATACAGCTTAATATCCTACTAATATCCTTATCCTTACGTAGTATAAAATAAAGTCGCTTTCCGCATCCGTCTGTCTGTTTATCCGCTAACTCCTCGTAAACCACGCAATGGATTTTGATGCGGTTTTCACCATCAGTTAGATAATATAACAGTACTCGGAACGAATCGAGGGCGGGACTCTAGTTATACATAATAATAATAATAATAATCCAGCCTATATACGTCCCACTGCTGGGCACAGGCCTCCACTCACAATGAGAGGGTTTGGGCTATAGTTCCCACGCGGGCCCAGTGCGGATTGGGAACTTCGCACACACAAATGTGAAAATTTGTATGTATGTTTGGATGTTTGTGTTGAATCACGGCTACGGCTACGGCTAATTTCATCAAATTTGGCATTGTCCTTATCTTGGATTGACACATAGGATAATTTTTACCGAAGAAAATTTTATAATTTCCGAGTTAGAAGCGATATACGACTTCTACACGGAAGGAGTAGCGGGTAAAAGATAAGACAGCAAAGATAGGTAAAATTGTTAAGTTCAAAATTAAACCCTTTTTTTAATGTTCCGCTAAATATGTGAGTATATGTGGTAATAACAAGCCATTTTTGCAAGATTTCAACTAACGGCTGCACTCAGAGGTGTCAATTAACTTTTAATTTTCATTAAACAGCTGTCACTCTCTTTGCTATAGCAATAGAATAACACGCAGCAACCTTAATCAAACTTAAAAACTTATTGACGTCTCTGAGGGCGGCAGTAAGTGACATATTGGTTCGTAAATATACGTTGTAAGTAAAGTCAGCTTTAATGAACTGTGATTTATTCAAACTCTTATTGTTTGCGTCTTATTTACGCAAAGAAAATTCAAGTTTCAACAACATCACCTTGATGAATGGTGTTCTTCCACCGTGCGTTTCACCAGGCACTTTTTGCCTCGTACGGTGAAACTGTGGAACCAACTTCCTTCTGCGGTGTTTCCGGCCAGTGATGACATGGGGGCCTTCAAGAAAAGAGCGTTCATCTCCCTAAAAGGCCGGCAACGTAACGACAACTCTTCTTGAGTTGTCGGTATTCATGGGCGGTGGTGATTACTTCCCATCAGGTAACCCGCATGCTCGTTTGGCTCCCTCTTATAAAAAAAAAAAAAGACGTTACTAATATTCTCTGTTTCATTCTTGTTGTAGTATATATTGTACAACCGAACCAAGTGTCTTAGGGCCGTATTAATAAACTCGTCTCAACTGTGATCCCCGTCTCAAGATACGTCAACGTCAATCCATAGAAAACTGTCATTTTAGACGCATCTTGTGAAGGGCGTCTCACACAAGATCAGTTTATTATAATACGGCCCTTGTTTATCTTGGTTTTCGATGCTATCATCAACATATCCTCCCATTGGCTAGTGCGGCGGCTGTTTACCGAAGGAGCGAGATTACCGCATTCCATCCAATAAACAGGATGTTGACGTTAGGCTTCAATAGTCTCTAATAGATACAAAAGACCGTCGGGGCATCTTCAGACGTAGCGTGAGATAAGCTAACGTGTGGGGAATATTATCGATTTGAAATTCACAGCACCCGTGTTATGGTCGCTTTTATCGTGCTCGATAAGTGTGGATAAAGCATCCGTCCCTCTCGCACTTACATACTAGTGAGAAAGTGATAGAGGTATTATCTGCGCTTATTCACACGTTAAACACGACCTTAATCAGAAAGTTGTTGGACGGTAAGTTGGGGAGAGTCTTTAAATTTTGTTATGGTTTCGTGGTGGACACATTGTATCCCATAAAAACATAAAATTTACAAAAATGTCAAGTCTCGCAATGCCACCTTAAAAAGTTGTGAGAGCTCATGTAAAGCCAAGCCTACATTAATTTAGTGAATGTATTAATATTAGACATCTTTATTTCTATAATAAGTATAGTGACTTGGCAATCACACAGCACAAATAAAGTGGGCCAGAGAAAGAAAAAAAAGTTATTAAATACGTTGAAAAAAAAAACGTTTCTTGTATTGGGATAAGAAAACAACCCGCTATCTATTACGGTTTAAACGGTATTTATAGTTAGGACAGACAGATAGACGATAGACAGATAGACGGACGGACGGAGCGTAGGCATATTAATAGGGTCCCGTTGGGCACCCCTCGGGTACGGAACCCTAAAAAGGACAGAGCAAAAATGTATCTGACAGATATTGTCATCTGAAGATTGAAAAATCAACCCTTAGATAAATTTCCTTCGCTATTGAGCGAACAGAAAAAACATTTCGTCTTTACTTAGCATTTCATTTCAACCCCAATAAATAACTATATTAGTATAGAATTTTCCTCCCCAATAAAACGCTCATAAAATAAAACTTATGCCACGTAACGCAGCACCACTTTATTTAGAATTTTAGACTGCTCTAAGCACACAAATCATTTTTAAATGTATCTCCTGTGTGAGCTCGAAACTCCGCGAGACCCGTCGGCGACGTAAATAGCGATCTTTATTAGGAGAACTTCTGTGTATCGGTCCCCTGTCCCCCGTTTGTGGCGCGAAGCGAGTAAACGAATAAAGCAGACTGCTCACGATGCTTCGTTTCCAACCGTTTGCCATTCTACAAGCGCAACTTGGAGAACTAACGTTTTCAAAGCTTTATAAAGTCTTGGGTACCGTTATAACCTGCATCCTCTGTGGCTAAATTATAGCCTGAAGTATTCAATATTATCTTTTGCCCGCGACTTCATCTACGTAGAAGTCGTTTATCACTGCCTTCGAGAACTGTTCGATTTTCCAGGATAAAAAGTATCCTATGTCTTTCCCTGGACTCAGACTATCTCCATACCAAATTTTATCGATATCGGTTTAGCCGTGAAAGCGTAACAAACAAACTCACTTTCGCATTTATAAGACTACTAGTAGTAGTAATGTAGTAAGTAAGGAAGCTCAAGTAGCGATAGAGATAATGAATCCTGCCATGACTTTAATGTTGTGTCAAACCGGCTCCTATACCAAAATAGCAAGCATCTGTAATTTAAAATCACAACGAAAAACGAAAAGGGAACAGAGAATTAGTCACAAAAAAGACGCTGTTATTTCAAAATATTAGTCTGCGCCATTTCGCAACTTCCCTTTCATTAAGATAAATAGTCCGCAAACGCATAGTCCGAAATTTAGTTGAATATCACATTACAAAGAGCACAAATTAATTAATGAACCACGAGCCAACATAGTTTACTGGCGTCGCATTTGCCTTCTAGTTTTAATTTAATGTCCTGGTTTTGCGCCAGTTTTATATCAGGAGTTTGTTCATAGTTTTCCATATTTTATGCGACGGCTTATGTTTTGCTCTGCTTAGTTGTGGCACTTTGATAGATATTTCAAAACATTTACTAGTAATTGGTTTTATAAGATAGTACTTTACTAGGAAAACTGGGATACACTTTGAAATTATTTTTTTCTTGCGATGCAAAAGAGATACAACTTATGACAAAGCAATAGTAGGTACTCGTAATTTTGGTCTCTTTGTTTAGAATTTTAAAATTATAATGATTTAAGCTACAGCTCAGATTTTGGCGCCGCAAAAATGTCATCGTGTAAACTTGACTTTAGGTTAAAAAATATTATTAGCGCCACTTTCGAATTTCGTCTTATTCTACGGATAACCAAAAATCATTAATATCATTATTTAACACTTTTACCTAAATCGCAGAAGTGCAAGTACGGAATATATTCGATAGCGACCCAATCAAGCCTTTCAAGAATTTTATTGTCGTCCATTATGGTTCCCAAAATTCAATATAGTTTAGTGATACGTAAACGTCAATCTCCTTGTGTCCTTGGCTCATTTGATATTTATTAAATTGCCAATCTCGCTCGGGGCATTTTGACGGGACGAATGATTCGAAAGGCCGGCCAAGGAATTAATTATCTTTGACAATGTGGATTATTGCGGATATTTCTGGTTTTTGGACCGCTTCGTTTTTAATTTTTAATTTTATAGGGAAAATCATGAGATTTTTTTTAAGGGCAGGTTCGTATTTTAGAATACAATGACTTAAAAGAATCTCATCCCACTGAATATCAGGAGAGAATGGCAAATTGTGGACAGGTAAAAAAATTGCCAAGAAAATCCGAGCTAAAGGTACACTAATTTTACACTATTAGATGCTTAACATACATGATCGTATTGGAGTTGAGACCCATAGATATTGGCAATCTCAAGACTGCAATCCTAAGGCTCCTATTGCATGGCCAACCCTAAGGACTCGGCTTGAATGCCTCTGATAAATAAACAAATAACAATAAAATTAGATACATACAAACCCAATCGAATCGTAAAGCTGATTAAAAAATCCCATTCGACTAATACGTTCTCTTTCTACGGTTCACTGGCAACATTTGAAAGCACCGTTTCACCTAAACATCAATTCTGTCCCTTTCAAAGCAGTGATGTTAAAAAAGGATGGTATTGCCTGTGTTTGTGGAGGTCTAATATACAGGGGGAGTCGATTGACAGCGTCGGCATAAAAACAAACTTTACCGTACGCTCGTGACCTTATTACGTAGGTATTACGGGACCTTTTTTACCTACACTTTTGATTATGTTAGGCAACTTGGAACTCTGGATGGTTTTCAAAGGGCTCAAGTTTTTAGGGTAGTTCGGGAGTTTCGTGATTATAAGTAAGATATTTTATACGCTTATTAGCATATCTATGAGTAATTTCAACTTTTGTTATTAACATTAATATTAAAAAAAAGTGTGTTAAATTGAAGAGTCACAGGGGTTCTTAAAGACAGGATGTTTATTTTAATTACTTACATCTGTCTATCTATAATTTAGTTATTTTTTAAACTATGGTGCTCAGTTTTTCGCGAACGTGCGAAAAAGTTTAATAAATAAGCGAGAAAATTTGTTTGTTTGTGTGTTATCGATTAGTAACGCAGAGTTTCAGCAATTCCTTACAAACAAAAAATTTAAACAAGTCCTTAACTCATAAAGGCATTCAATTTCATTGCAAAAAGTCATTTTAATACTTTTAATAGTTTCTGATTCTAAAATTGCGCAGGTGAAAAATGATGTCATACAATTGAAACTGTCGCGACTATCGTCACGAGGTAACATTAGAAAAATAAAATCAGAATATATAGTCAACTTGCGGTTTAGCCATTTCAACCGTTTTTTTGCGAAATATGTGCAAAAATTTTTTTTAGTTTATAGTAAATAAATAAAAAATAATAAATTTTATTTCCATAAAGTTTCAATCAAAATAGATACATAGTAAATAAAGGCACATTTCCAAAACGGTACGGTCACGAGCATTAATTTGGGACCCATTTCAAAAAAATATTACTTGAAGTTGTCAATGTCATTAGAGGTGCCAAATCATTTGTAACTTACAGGAAACTCCACCTTATTGCTGTAGAATGTCAGATTGACTTTGGACCTAAAGTGACTGTACCTACTCGATTAAGGGCCAATGCAAAGTGAGTAATATTTTCAACTTGTCAGAGGAAAGATATCACCCGAACTTGTTTGCTGTCGGTTTACTAACTTGTGACGTCACAAACAACCGGGGTCAAAAAAATCCCACACGATTGCGTATCAACCGGGGGTTAGGCGGGCTTTGCCGCGATAAGAGATAATTCGAAGCGGATTAGAGGTCGCTACACTAAATACAGATTACCGTGACGTGAGGGAGATTAAAAACAGGGTGTCTAAATAACGAGTGACACGCGGAGAATTGGCGGGGTGGATTATAATATTTTTATTGTTATTAATAAGGATATCCCGAAAAATTACTATGATTTTTAACCATTTATTGCATGATTTATGCCTCATCCCAAATATTTACTTTAATTTTGTATTTTACAATGCCGCGTACCTCTTTCTTGAGGACTAGGTGTTGCTAGTAAAAAAATGTAATTCCATTTATACACTATATTGTGTTGTAGCATCATTCAATAATTCATTGTTCCTAAAAAAAAATATTGTAAGACTAACGATTCAATTAGCATATTTATCGAAACTTTATTATATAAAACGTCTCATAAGTAGGCCATTTAAATTTCAGTAAGCGCAGCTTCCGATCGTTCCAAACGCAATAAAAGTAAATAAACTACTCCATTCACAAATCCGTATCTCTCTTTACAGGCAACAAAAACTCCACTTTCCTGTCATCGAATCAGAGTGCAAACTAGACCCGCCGCGATGGCGACTTACGTGATTCAGGAATGAATAAATCGATATGTTTGGTCGGCTGTTTACTCGTAGATCCATGCGTATGCTGTTTCGAACAATAGTGTGGACGTAAGCGTTACGGAACAATACTCAGGAAGTCTCTGTCGCACTTTGGTGAGAGGAAATGGTGGAGAAGAGACAAAGTTTCAAAGTTTAAGGCCGGGGGTTCTCTGACCCGCGTGCGACGGGCGATGGACGCGGGCGTATTGCTGTTACATTGCGCGCTCTGTGAGAAGAGAATGCGTGTATTACAATGTAACGGCAATACCTCGTCCGTCGCCCTCGCCCGTCGCACGTGGCGGGTGGGACAGAGAACCCTGGGCCTTAGGGTGACACCAAAACTTGGTATGCTGCCCTGCTAAGGTAAAAGGCAGTAAAATAATAATAAATAATAATCCAGCCTATACGTCCCACTGCTGGGCACAGGCCTCCACTCACAATGAGAGGGTTTGGGCTATAGTTCCCACGCGGGCCCAGTGCGGATTGGGAACTTCACACACACCGTCAAATTGCTTTGTAGGTGTGTGCAGGTTTCCTCACGATGTTTTCCTTCACCAAAAAGCTCATGGTAAATTTACAAATTATATTTCGCACATAAGTTCCGAAAAACTCAGAAGTGCGAGCCCGGGTTCGAACCCACGAAAAGGCAGTATTTTACACAAAACTACTGTAATAATTACAACCTCATTTCTGGGTGATAAGGTTGCAATTGCTACTGTAGTTTTGTGTAAAATACTGCCTTTTACCTTAGCAGGGCAGTATGGCTTGGACAAGAAAAATGAAAGAGTCTTGTTGGAAGTGGCAAGTCTGTGGTGGTTTACATTACGTTGCATATTTTCGATTTTCTTCATTATTGATGTGAAATTGGGAAAATGCTCAAATGTAAATGAAAACGATCCAATGAAGTGGTTAAGGTTGAGGGAAACCGATGGATGCAAGCGGCGCAGGACCGGTCCTTGTGGCTAACCTTGAGGAGGCCTATGTCCAGCAGTGGACGTCATTCGGCTGAAATGATGATGAATTGAAAACATATTTAACTCTGCGCATCGGACATGATGTGCCTGAAAGGTCGCACATTCCATTCGGATAATGATGCGCTTAGTTTAAGACTAAGTCAATTTGTATAGAATCGTTTCCTGATAAATAAATAAATAAATATCAGGGGACAATCTCACACAAATTGACCTAGTCCCAAACTAAGCTCTAGGCTTAGACTATGGCTACTAGACAACGATAAACATACTTATATAGAGAAATACATACTTAAATACATAGAAAACTTCTGACTCAGCAACAAATACTCGCGCTCATCACACAAATATTTGTCCTTACCGGGATTCCAACCCGGGACCGCTAGCTTCGTAGGCAGGGTTACCAACTAGACTAACCGCGTCAAATTAAGATGATTATTAATTTTATTGTTAAGGTTTCGTCTACTTGGCATGGTTGTGTCCAAATTACTCCAATAAGCAACATTGAAGGCGAACGCTCACCGAGCGCAGTAAAACCTTTATTGGTTCGTACCAGTCGGGAGAAGGCGTTAAGATTTTATGACGTTTATTTATGCCGTTTAAGCCGGTTTATGTCACTGTCGATGAAATATGAACGACATATTAATCGTTGCGTGCTGCTTTATGCCGTTTTGTTGGTTTGGGGACAGAAGATGGGTTGGATCGTAGATACGGATAAGGATAATAATGTAAGAATAATGCTCTTCACGCTGACTAACATAATGTGTATGTGGTTGACAATGACGACTATTGCAGCTTAATAATTTATATTATACAGCTTATGATATTTGCTCGGTCTCTCTAAATCATATGATACAGTTTATTGAAATTATTCCACTAATTAAGGACCTAAATTGGAACATAATATTTTACACGCATAGAATATTGTAATAGATTAGAAAAAACTTCACTCACTTACATAATGCCATGAACAAAATACAATAAAGAGACAAGATGAAACTATATTAAAAATAACTGAAGAAAACTTAGCTAGCATTAAACTTAAACAGATAGAAATACTGTTAAACTCAATACGTATCTCTATTAGCAGAAGAGATTCACTCCAAATAACCGACATGTATAAAAGTCCTAATATGGCCAATTTACTAAATGAATTATTCGAATTTGAATTAGCGTCACCGGGGAAAAGTAACGACAAAACAGAAATGATTGTGGTCCATATTAATATTGACAACTGAAATGATAACAATGATAGTCACAAAACTAATCCCGCGCGGGCTATGCGAGTTTATTAACTAATTAGGATAATTCGATGTTTCGCGGCTAGCCAGGAGTATCATTATAATTACGTTTAGCAATTATTTTATTATTAATGAATTGATGGCTACCAATAGTGATTCTGAATTAAAAGATTATAAATATTTGGTTACTTTGGTGTGCGGCATTTGTATTGTACGCCTTGCAAAATACCTTTTAAAACCAATTTGGCTGTGCCAGCCATCTTTGCTCTTCCCTCAGGAGTCAGCAAGGTTCGCCGTTGACGGACATGTTAAGGAGGACATCAATCAATTATTCAGCATTAAATTTATAAAAAAAATAAAAAATAATAATAATAATAATAATAAATAATAATAAAAAATAATAATAATAATTAATAATATATATATTTTTTTAATTTATTTTCCTGAAATTTTCGGTGTGATTTGAATGGGTATTTTGATTTAGTACTCGTATCAGTTTTTTATTTATTTAATTTTTTATAACAGCGACAACCTGTCTGCCACCCAGTAAATATTATTACTAATATAATTTTACAAAAAGAAACATTTTTGCATTTTAATTGTTGAAAATGTTTCCACATGCACAAACAAATAAAGTCTTTCAACACTTTAAGTGCCGTGAATTGGGTATATACACGGTTGTTTAGGCGTAGATACTAAAAATATCGTAAACGAGGTATATATATAATTTTGTATTTTCATTTACAAAAATATCTGGCAGAAATTGGAAGTAGTTCTTCAAAAAAATATTTCTTATTTAACCACTTAAGTTATACATATAATTGAAGAGACGCATTTCAGTACCTCGTCTATGATATTTATAATATCTACGCCTAAACAATCGTGTATCTACCCAATTCACGGCTCCCAATAAAAAGACAGTAAATTCGTACATGCACTTGCGGCCGACTTTGACTTTCTGAATACTTCTGCAGGAAAGCGCGTGTTAAAATGTACTTTTGATTTGATTGCTTTTATAAATATTTGCTTTAGGGTTCCGTAATAAAGTATTGAATGCGGCAGATTCAGTTTAATCTCTCTAGCCTAGTAGACCTAGAGGTCATTTTTGGAACAGTAACCCTATAGTACAGTCAGCTGCAGAGAAAAGTAACCCCCCCTGCTAAGTAAATTATATGCAGAGGTGGTTACTTTTCTCTGCAGCTGACTGTACTAGTAGTAGTTGTAGTATAGTAGTAGTTGTTTTAATATTATTAAAGATTTTATTATTTAAAAGTAAATAAAATCGATCGGGTAGCCAAAACGGACTGTATACAGACCTGCAAACCAGACAAAGATGCAATACGCTGAGTTAACGAAATCGTTAAGCGTATGCATCTAGGCTAAGCCTCTAGTGGATTACATAATGTCTTGCTAGTACTCTTTTCTAGTATATATTCTATGCTAGTAGTATAGTTATGTAATGATAACGTTACCGACGGTGTCTTTTGGTTCTGTAATATTATAAGTTTTCTTTGTGATCTGTTCACCACCTTTATGAATTAATATTTCTGTAAACGTGCCTCACTATCAGTGTCCACGTCTTATCCTCACAGCTCGTCAATGCTGTGGTTCCAATGAAAAAGGGCATAAGTACCTAGCTCGCATTAAAAAATCATATACCTACTGAGTACCTATAATAGACTTATGCAGTTTTTCACTTGAATCCCAGGAGCTTTGCCCTGTCACACTGGAGCCACAGAATGGTAGGCACTGATTAAAAACTCAAGTTGGCATAGTACCTACAGTATGTTAATTACAGGCTCAGATAATTCGGATTCTTTCTATTGATATAAAACATACGTCTGTATATTATTTAGTTGATTGATTACATTTTGCCGTCACGGCGGCCGTAAGTCCCTTAATCTCGTTGATGTGGACGGCACATCTTTTACTGCGTGTTCAGAGAACGCAGTAGTGGAACTATTATCAACACAAGCAAAACATGACATTGCAACGATATTCAATTCACACCTGGGTGTGTCCAATTTTCAGCGACAACGTTTAGATTAACATGTATATGTTTTCTTACCTATCTGTGGGCTTAAGATATTCTGAGAAAGCTAACGATTGCTATAATCCGTCAACCATTCTTGCTGAAGAAACGGCGAATACTAAACTTAATCTATGTGGATGGAGTTGCTAATCAAACCTACTTAGGTTTGATTAGCAACTCCATACGCACGCGTACTTACGCAAACGTAAGTATGTAAACCTTTAAGTATTTTGTTGTTTGTTTTTTGTGTTATATGTATTGTATCAAATGTTTGTCAATAAAATTATTTCTATTCTATTCAATGGAACTCAAAAAGAAGCTCTCGTGTTCATAACCACCTAATATCGCTAACTCATCTGGACACAGTTAGATCCCTTTCTATCTAGTCTGACGCACTGAGCGATATCTCTTGACAAGATTTATATTCGCGCGACCTCTCTTTAGTCCAGCGTAATGTCACCAGACCAATGTCAAACCCCAGATAAATCTTCTGCATATTTATTAAACCTGCGCGAGCCGAGACAATACTCGTAAAGTCTATTTGTAAATGATTCCGCTCACGTACCTAATATTGTTTAGGGGCTAATACTTTTACCTGCCGAGGAAATTATATTGTGTCTTCTATTAAATTAACCGTCTCGGTCCTCCCTTTTTCTCTTTACGTGCGTGGCTGAGGTCGCATTAGGGTAAGCGGGTACATTTCGGAATGGCCCTTAGGATTTACGCGTTTCATTTGTCATTTTTGGAACGGCTAATGTTCTAGAGAACCATAAAGGGGAGTAATGAAATGACGCCATTCTTGTTGATTTGTCAGCGGCCAGCATCAAATTTTGTCGATTGGATTTTATGCCCGTTATACCTTTTATTTTGTTGACACAAATAATAAAACGCGATTTTAACCGACCTCATCTCATCATTTTGCTGAATTTCATTTTATGTTGAATTTACGTCTTTTCTTGACACATTTAAAGGTTAGTTCAATCGAAATTAGGAAATGTAATGCATTATTATTATTATTATTCAGGGAGCGGCTATTCAAGGTTTAAATATCCTAGTATCACTGCGACCAGAGTTGATCTATTGTGATCGCCACAACCTACAGTTCTCGGCTAAGCCCTGTTAATTCTAGGAATTGCAGGACTTTTTTGGCGCCGAGATACTTGATCTCCTCTGGGCACATTATGTGCTTTCCCAATGAAGAGCTACGATGACGCATTATGGTCGGGCAGACGGTGAGAATGTGCAGGGGTGTTTCCTCCGCCAGATGGCAGAGTCTGCACAACCCTGTGTCACATTTCCCAATCGTCTGCATGTGCTTGTTTAGGCAACAGTGCCCTGTAAGCACTCTAACGCAGCGAAGTTTGTTCCTACTTAGCCCTAAGGCCTCCGTAGCTGCCTTTTTGATAAATGCTCTTATCAGGGCTTTGGAATGGTTTAAGCCTGGAGTTACCCTCCAATGTTGAATGGTTGCATTATAGCAATATGTCCGCAGGGTGAGTTTTGTTAGGCTTTTGGGGATGCCACAGAATGGCTCCGGTCCAAACTGTGTTCCCTTAGCTCCTACTCGTGCAAGTTCGTCTGTTTTCTCGTTGCCGACGATGCCCGCATGCCCTGGGACCCATCGTAGGATTACCCTGTTTTTTGCACCCAGGGTGTTTAAAAGTTGCCTGCAGTTCTCGACCAGCCTTGAGTTTATCACATCAGAGGTTAGAGCCAAGAGAGCTGCCTGGCTATCCGAGTGGATATAGATAGTACTGTTGAGATAGTTGCTTTGCAGATTGGCTGCCGCACACTCAATTATGGCCTACACCTCCGCCTGGAATATGGATGAGTATTTGCCTAAATTCAGGCTTAACGCCTTTTTAGGCGCCTCTCCGTATACTCCGCAGCCTACCTCAGAACCGGATTTGGAGCCATCAGTGTACCACTTTAGGCTGCCTGGTTTCCATGTTAAATGTAATGCATTACTTTTCTCTTCAACAAAATCTGAATCTTCTCATGACTCGGTTGTCTATATTTCCAGAAAACAGTTTAAAATTGGACGTTGTTGTAGAAAGAAAGAATTAAATAAAGAAAATATATTTGTTGACACAAAAACGACACACACAAACGACAAGGTGAGTACACAAATAATTAAAACATAAAACAAACTTTTATCCGTGCTTTAGATGCTTTAGGTACTTAGCGCATAGTTTCCTAGATCTGTTCAAAGCCATGGGTAAAACTAGTCAACTGTCTGCCTGCTTAATTTACCTGCTATACTAACATGCCCCTGAGTGCAATCGGCCGGATAATGGCGTTTCCCTGTCACGCCGCATTAGCGTCTGCTCTCCTTAATAAAATGATTAAATGTATTAAGTTTAAAAATACATTTGATTGACTTTATTGCTTGTGTACTGTAGATTATTTTCTTAAACAATTTGTGTAAGAATTATTAATCGACCAGTTTAATTTTTCCTTTTGGACGTATTAAAACATGTTAGAGCCTGTATTTGGAATTTGGCTGCAGGTGTTTCGTAGGGGATCCCTTTGAAAGTGATCTTTTGGTATAAAATATTTTTGAGTAACACCCTTTTAGGCTGAAATAACAGGATTTATACATCTATTGCGTAGATTAGTTAGGTAAGGTTAGTTTAGTTTTTTAATAATTCTAAAAAATAACCCCTGAAAACCGATTTCGACCGAACCATATTCGAATAAACAATACATTAGGACAAACAATGTCTGTGACCCGATATAGACCTGTTTCATTGACGCCGCAGCTCGGCCAAACGTACCGTCTCAACGAGAGAGACAAACTTATCAGCTCGCCGGTAAATAATTCCTCGACGAACGATCGACGACGCAGGGGCGTTCTGTTTTTTTTTTTATTGGCGGCGGCTTCTGAGCCTCGTGATCCTGAAGAGTAGACACAACAGAACCCTGTTATATTGCTGCTAAGGTGGCTGCACTGAGTGATTAAGATTATTGTTATTGTGATCTTATTTTCTCCAATTTTTTTTACCAAGCAACCCCAAAAGAAACCCTTAATGCGTAACCTATCCTATGACGAAATTCATTTCAGTTCTAAACACAAACCTTATTAAATAGCTGATCCTGCTAGATGGCGCTGAGGCATCACCGTTCACGTCACGCGCGCAATATGTGGCAGAGCTGGTGACGGGGAAAACTTGTATTTTATTATACTTTTCTACTTTTCTCCGTAGACGATACAAACTAAACTGAACTTGTCTTGCCCGACACGTTTAAAATTATTGGGATTTTTTAACCGTTTCTACTGTATATTTTTGTTAACTAAGATAGAAGTGTATTTTTTACGTGCCCCCTTGTTTTGCAGGCATTATCATTTCATCGAATATGTCGTTTCACCGAATTTAATTTCTGCTGAAACCTTATTGTTTTCAGGTTATCTTAAGCATCGCTTACGTATGTTAAGTTGGGTTAGACCTGTGACCACCAAAAAATTGTAACTCCTGCACGTGGAAATACCTATCGATGAAATGAAAATTCGGCGAAGTAAAACATTCTATGAAATTAGTGTTGGCGATTCAAGGGTAAACCGTATTTTGTAAATTATTTTGTTATTAAGTTCCTAATCAGCTAAATGATTTTGAATTTCTTTTCAGGGAAGTGTCATACAGGATATAGTGCGATGCCACGCATTTTGGAGTAGGTGCATGCTTATATCATAGATGACTTGAAATTAACAAGCACTAAAAAGGTTTAGCGACCTTGTTTGAAATAGATATCAAATATATTTTATATTTCCATCTTTTCTTTTTATAGTATTTTTTTAATTAACAAAATCGTAGCATCATTGTCCAAAATGTCACTTAAATATTGCTCTAGGTACCGACTTCGCCAATATTTTTTTGGTAAAACGTATGCTAGAAATAAATTTATAAGAAATATACCGATTCAGGGGAATAATGAGATGCATATTCTTTAGTTTAGTTGGCTGGTTTCAAAGCCCTATATTCTATATTCGACAATACCTAAACAGCGTTAGCACCTTATTTTTATATCGCTATAATTTGTAATTTTGTTGACAAAACAAGAGTAGTACACACAGCTATGTAGAAAACCGTGGAAAATTACCCATTAGGCATTAAGCTTTTACTTCAAAATTTTTATCGCATTTTCTAACAAAATATGAAAATACCGTAAAAGAGATGGCAAAAAGTAAATAAAAATTGACCTAGTCCCAAACGAAGCTCTAGGCTTGTACTATGGGTACTAGACAACGATAAACATACTTATATAGAGAAATACATACTTAAATATATAGAAAACATCCATGCCTCAGGAACAAATACTCGCGCTCAACACACAAATATTTGTCCATACCGGGATTCGAACCCGGGACCGCTAGCTTCGTAGGCAGGGTCACTACCAACTAGGCTAACCGCGTCGTCAAAGTGAAATTAAAATTTAATTCGGCCATAAAATACGGAAAATAGCATTTAAAACTAATAATTAGACAGAGAGATCCGACATGTACTGTAACGTTAGCGGGCATTATGGCCATATAACCTCCATATTAAATTATGTTTTGCTAGAAAGAGATAGAAACAAATCTTCAATGGCTTATATCTTGGTTATTTTTATAGTTATTCGAAAAAAAATCTCTACCGTTTGTTACTCGTACATAATGAAATTTGAATAAAACAAAAAAAACATGCATATTTCCTATTCCTATAGCTCAACGTCAACATCGGTCAATCTGTGAGCTTTATCGCAGTTCGACGTCGGCGGACATAAACGTTCGCGTCAATAGTGTCAATACCTACAAAAGCTCGCGAGAACCACATTACGCCCGTGCGCCATCACACAAGTGTATCCCAGGCTACACGGGCACAAATCGATTATTTTTTTAGTAATTGAGAAAAGCTTGAATTTTTTACATGTTTATTGGAGAAAATAGGCAATTTTAAGATAAAAATGTAGTAAATTTTGTGTTTGTTCAAGTTTTATTTTTATACTAGCTTTTGCTCGCGACATCGGTCACATAAAAGTCAGTTATCGCTATTCCTTCGGGAATTGTAAAATTAACCGAATCATCGGAGAGAAGCTTTCTATGATCTGTTTTAAAGCTGTTAGTTTTCCATAAATAAATAAATAAATACATTCTTGCGGCGCTTCTTCTCAGCAGATGGTGTCCTCTTGGCAACCGCTGGTAGATTTTGACGTGTAGAAGTGCCCGTGCGGCTTACTTACTGTATAAATTTTCTCTTCTCTTATCTTTTTTTATCATTATCCTGCACTTCTACGCAGACGTAGTCACGAGAAAAAACTATATATTATTAAATCGCTGATTTAAAAAAATTCGTGTACCGCGTCATATAGTGCCATTCCAGGGCGATAGTGGCACTGGGCGAGATTGGATCGAGCTATTAGAAATATCGAAGTAATAACGCGGGCCATATAGCTGAACTAGCGTTATAGGGGCGCTATAACAGCGATGGAGCGGTATTGCTGTCATGTAACAGTGGCATTGGAGACATAATTTTAATAGATACAAAGTTCTATTTTATGACACGGTGGAAATCGAACTTACTTGATTTACGTGTAAGAAACGTTACCGTCCGGAGCAAGATTTGTATATTAAGTATTTCAGCGTGTCGCGTCATGCCTCACAATCCTCTTAACAATATATCCGAACGTATTTAATTGTTGGTCTCGTACAGTTGTTACAGGAACTTGATAACAGAGGTCGCTTATTTCAATTGTGCTAGGAATGATAGGAAGTTGCATTTGAAAGTTGTATGTGTTTTTGGATTTGTACAGAAAACTGTTAAAAAACGGATTAGAGATTAAATGTTTTAAAAAATAATGAACCTACTCCAAAAAAAGTAAAAAATAACACCTGTTTCTATCCTCTTAACCGTACTAAAGACAAACTAGATTAATAATTTCGCAAGTACATAAATTATATATAGACACCTATAAATCTTGTCCACGTTTTAATTTTATTCATTTTTATTGCTCTAGCGCGGCGATTGCTTTTTTATTATCAAACCTAAAGGTATTCAGAGTTGGGCAGGTTCAGTATTTACTGAACCAGCTAACGATGATTACCGGAGATCGCTCGGCTCACTGCCGACCGCTAAAAGCTCTTAGTGTACTTTGCTGTAACCGCCGCCAATTTGGTATAAGCCTGAATTTTACAGCCTCTGGTACTCTGCTTTAAAAGGAAAATTTATAAGTTTTTGGGACAGGCTTTTGTTTCCGACAGTACATTTTTTTTGTCGGTGTGTTAACGATCAGCTCTTTGACACCATAATAATGCATTGTTATCGGACTTAAGTACTCGTAAATATGTATTCCAAATTTCATTTCAATCGGATGCCAGCAAGCCGTTGTAAAATGGTTTGTAAAATTTGCAACGGACAACTTAATAATAATAATAATTAATATCAACCACATCGTCCGTCCGTAGTCTCTGAGTAAAATGTCCGACAAACAGACGGTGAAATTATAAAGGTTTCGTTTTCGTCACGGATACAAATCCCTAAAATGCCGTAGGTTTCTGATTAAAGACAATCCTAAATTTTGACGAGGTAAAAAAAAAACTGCGTAATAATATGTTATGTACGTTATTAGGTTTACCCAAAAACAATTGACGGTAAATTGGTTCAAGCACTCACTTTCATACGAGCAGAAAATATCCTATGCATTCTAAAGTGATTCGATAACTGTCCGCCAATCCCTCGAGTGCGTAATTTTATGGCTGTTACCCTACAGGGCGTCTGTCTCATCAATTTGGTCACCCTATCGACCTAGCGTAGACTAAAATTATGCCATATACAATTTAATACTCTGCAAAACGGTAAAATTTTTGCGTAGGTAATGTTTTATACTGTGGTGTTAAGGCGATTTCGTTCGGTTAAATGGAGATGGTTACAGAAGGGGTTGCTATAGGCGGTAATAGGCAGTTTGATGGTATTTGAAGTTACAATATATAAAGAACTGACGGAAAACAGAGGTTAAGCTTGTAGAAGCAGATTGATAACATGTGGCGCTTAAAAATGTTGCTCAACATACGTATTAAACAAGAAACATTTGTATTATATTTGTACTTATTTTCTCGAGAACGTCTCTAATGATTTCGATGAAATTTGCGATATGGAGGTTTACGGGGGCGAAAAATCAATCTAGCTAGGTCTCATATCTGGGAAAATTCGTTTTTCCCGTATTTTCACGCAAAAAGAATTGCCCGCGCAATAGGTATGGTTCGTAATTTCGATGCGGCTGTTAGAAGGCCTACTATGCCAAGACTCCGCGTTTGAACTCCAGCTATGGACCGGTTTTTTCTCTGTTTTATTTTTTGAGTAATTATTTTGTTTTTTTTTTTTTTATTTTGTATATAAATCGATGAACATTCGTTTTCGACCCGAGGGACGCTCGGTCTCCTATACTTAGGTATAATTTGAAAACGACAATTAAAAATTGTTGTTGAAGATATAACTTTTCCACTAAATTTTCAAATTCCAATTTAGTCCTGATGCCGCAGGGGTATTTTCGTTAGACTTGTTTAGTGCGAAATCTACTTCAACACAGTTTAACAAAGTGAATTCACCAGTTTCTATTTAAGATGACCCGGGGTATTGTATAATTAAGTGTGTATCTTTTTAGGGTTCCGTAGTCAAATTAGGAATCCTTATAGTTTCGCCATGTCCGTCCGTCTGTCCGTCCGTCCGCAGCTTAGCTCAGATACTCTTAGTACTAGAACGCTGTTATTTGGCATGGATATACATATTTGTCACGCCAAAAAAGTGGTAAAATTCTTGAAAAAAAAAAAATTGTGGATAGTAAAATTTAAGGGCGGAATAAATTTAACGTTTTTAGAAATAAATTGCAAATGGTTATCTTAGTTGGTAGCGATCCCGGGTTCGGATCCCGATTCTAGTCAGGAAAATATTTATGAGACCAGCGCATTTGTTCCCAGGTCTTATTTTGTTTTCTTTGTACTTGGTATTTATTATTCTAATGTTTATCGTTGTCTAGTAATCATGACAAGCATATAACTTAATTTGGGACTATGACAATTTTATGTAAGATTTGACAGGGCTAGGGAAATGAATCTATTCCATATTCTAACGTAACAATTAACGATTAAGGTTCAAAATAAGTGTCTCGTCCTGACTTTTATTACCTTTTATTACTAATCGACTTTGTCCATTTTCACTTTTGTTTTACACCTTAAGCGTTAAGACTTACGTAAGAATATGGATTAGATTCATTTCCCTAATAAGCTAAGCCCGCAGCTTACATCATAGCATTCAACTAATAAAATAGCATTTTAACTCCATATCACCCCTTTAAAGCTAACAAATCCTACTGTATTTTTCTCCCCAAAGGTCGGGGAGTGAAAAGTGATTTGTCGGTAGCCTAAGGCGGATGGGAAGTTAATTGCACCGAGTAGGTATCACCGAGCTGACCAATGGGGACGCCCCCTTTTATTGAGTTTGTCTGCGCTAGTTATGAATAACTCTTTAGCCGTGTATTAATGGCGTTTTAGGAGAGAGAGCGAAAATTTAAAAGGTGATCTTACGTTGATCTAGTGGACTTCACTACATAGTATAAAAAAGTTTTTCAAAAAAGTGAACAAAAATTAAGAAATTTTAACTTTTTCCGGTTCGTAACGATAATTAACGAGACTAAACTTACTAGAGATAAGGGTTATTTATTTATTTTGCAACAATAAATTTGTAACCATACATGATCTTTGAATTAAGGTTTAAGTGTCCATTAATGGTGCCTGTCAGCTAAAAGTGTCCAACACTGATGCCGTCACCCTACTGGTCAGAAAATGACAGATGTTTTATCCACATATATTTTTTATTTTATAATATTCCGCCGGTCTAACTACTAAGGTAAGTACAATTTTTCTGCATAAAAACATTGGCACAAATATTGGCCAACGTGAAGCTAAAAAGGACCAACAAATAAACGAAAAACACTATCATTTATTAATATTAGCAACTTTTAAACTAAATTCGAAGCTTTTATTATCGCCGCTCGCCACGAACACGTTAAAACGAATATGGCGGTCCGCAAACCGCAACAATAATGTTCAGCCTACAATCGAACACCACAAAACCAGCTAGCTACCTTTAAATTGTATGCAAAACTGACTCCCAAGAGCACCGTGGGCGCTGAAAAGTTTTAAACATTCGACACATTTGAATTAATCGTGATCGTATATCAGGGAGGTAGTAATGTCTAAATTATTGGTAAACCTCAATTTTGCGGTCAGATGTCGGCAACGAGTCCGAGGTTAAACCAATAGCCGCAGAAGCAAAAGGATTTGTGTTGTTTGCAGTTAGTTTCCGTTTGGAGTAACAATTATTAGATTTTGCCGGCGATGCCTTTAGCGTGGAATTCTTATTTCCTTGCCAAAAAATCGGATTTCAGGTTGAAAATAATCCTGTGTTAATCTTAGTGCCAAACTTCATCAGTTCCGCCGTTTGTTTGAGTGACTAACCGTTTTATTTAGAGTGGAAGTAGGTAATTTGTGAAGTTCTCAATATGAAGGGACCTTATGGACGCAGGCAGTTACGCCGTTTTTAGAACTGTTACCATAGCATTCGTATAGTTACAAGAATAAGAATAGCGTAACTGCCTTCCTCCATAAGGTCCCTTTATATTGAGAACGTCACATTTAAGGCATTCCTTTTGATTTTTCGTTCGGTGTGCTGTGATGTGTAAACGTGACTTAGAGCCGTATTAATAAACTCATCTCGACTGAGATCCCCGTCTCAAGACACGTCAAAGTAAACGTCAATCAATAGAAAACTTTTTTTTGACGCATCTGTGACTGGCATCTCAGTCGAGATCAGATTATTATACAGCCCTTAAATGCCAGTTGAGTTTGAGATTGTCATCTATTAGTACTCGGTTACACACACATGTAAACCACGGGGTGAAGTGATTTAGAACCTATTGGACACACAAATCAGCAACGTTCCCGAAGTTTGACAAACAAACAAACGCGCGGACAACGGAAAACAACGACAATGGGCCTCTTGTTTATTTACAATATTACAAACTTCACTTTGCAGCTGCTGGAACAACTGCCTCCCTAACTTAAGGTCTACGTTTAAAATTTATAGATGCAAACTAAGTTGGTGCTATTACAAATTTCACTTTACAACCATTTATATCTTACCGCTCTCATTTAAAGTCTATAGTTCAAGGTTCGAAGCGTAAATGAAGTTGGTATTAAAGCCAGACGAATTTGCAAGCAACATTTTCGATTTCTCTTTGAGACGAAATCTAAACAGTAGTTATGATTTCAGGTACGTTTTACGCAATTGTGAAAGGAATATGCAACAAGAGTTCAAAGATGCATACAGGGCGGAGTAAATTAACGTTATATGAACGGTAACTTTTCTAGAGGTGACTTTATTAAAAAAAATAATTAAGTAACACAGCGTTCGAGATTTTTGAAAATTAGCCTGTCTTTCGATCAACGATCCAGTTAACATGCAACTAAAACATGGTGTAATTATTTTATGATACAGAACAAAATAAAGACCGAATTTTGAAGAAACTACTGGGCTGTTATTCGTCAAATATTTTCGTTGCATCTTTTTCATTCGGTTTGTCATTTGACACATTTGAGAGAGATGTAAGATCAACATTGGACAGTCGAGGACAGAAAGATGTTTACACTTTTGGACCTTATTACAATGGAATAAGGTGAAAAAGTGTAAACGTCTTTCTGTCCTCGACTGGACAAGGGTCTCTGCCATTTGGACGAAATATGTACGGTCGAATGTATCATATGACAAATTTTCATTTACCAAAAAGGTCTTTTCCTGGTGTTATTTTGGTATCCTGGAAATAAAACTAAAATAATGCAAATAGCTTATCGGGAAATGTATATTTACGAAATGCGCAGATTTGACAAACATTGCCTAGTGAAGTGCCACCATAACAGCTATGTTATTCTGTTGACACATCGTCGTTCAGTTCTACTCAGTCGATGAATAGCCGGCGAATTTACGTCGTCCGTCAAGGTGGGTAAATGACATTCAACTGCCTGCACATTCATTTAGTCGCTGGTTTCACAGCTGGTCGTCAGAATAACATAACAGTTTCACCCTAAATTGACCAGCATTGAATTCTTGGGATTCATAAAAATCGATTCCGGTTAATTTTTAAGGAGCACTGTAAATAGGATTATTATACGCGAGTTCAACAAACAAACCGGCGCTCCGCGGGTAGGCACGTTTCCAATTTGTAAACGCTGTTTGCTGACATAAATGTTTTTGATGCAAATTGTTATTGAAAAATCACTATCCATGAAAGATATTAATTATGTATTTGTTTTTTTTTTATTATTAATGGCGAATGGGACCTGATGGTAGCGCCTAGCGGTCACCTTCGCCCATAAACGTCAGCAATGCCATTTCCATATTCTAACGTAAGACTTAGCGCTTCAGGTTTAAAATAAAAGAGACGACAAGCACGAAGGTACCTAATGTGCTTGAGTTAAAAATACTCACTTATATATGGCGCGGCCACCACCAATATTTGCAATAGTTGCAATATTTAAGTTATATATTTTTTGTAGTTACATAGTTTTTAGCTTATCAGTTGATATCTTTTAAGCAGTCGAGTTTTTTATATAATAAAAAATAGTTTTTTTATTCCCACTCCATTTTTTTTTCGCGGACGCCATATTGAAATATTATATACCCTATGTCACTCCAACAGTTAAGAAAAATTCAATGATACCTCACATGTTAAAGTCCGTCAAGCCGTTTATGCTGCAGAGCGACACAAAGAAATAAACATACATACATACGCTCGAAAAACATAACCCCCTTCGGGCAGTCGGATAAAAAGTAATGTTTCTACAATTTTTCGCCATAACAGAAATAATTCACCCGATTTTCCGGCGGGTCAGCCGATTCTGTTTACAAACATTATTGGACCCGATTTTGAAACCAACCTAAGTAGGATACCGAAACAGCTTTCGGTAAAGGATTTCAATAAGCTGTTCCCTGAGTTCGGTCGCGGGGTACTTAATTTTCATGTCGATACTATCTGGCTGGGCGTGATGTGATGCGAACCTTTCCAAGTAGCCCATAGCATAACATAACCCACTCCGAAACATTAACTTTCAAAACGCAAACTTGCTTCCTATGAATAGGAATAGGATAAAAATCCGACGTATTGCCCGTCTGTTGATACGGCAGACGTGCTACATTTCTATAAGACCCCTTTGATCCTTCGAGAAGACATTTCGGCTAAATATTGAATACGTGAGGCTAATACGTTAGCGGATGAAATATAAAAAACCGGTCAGATGCAAGTCGGATTTGCGTGATAAGGGGTTGTGCTGATGCTTCTACAATGGATATAGTTTGAGGCTTGTGGGCATGTCTGTTATTTCAATGTATTGAAATACTGGAATATTCCACGTGTAAGTAGACGATCACTTTTGTACTTTGTCGCATTCATTCTTTCGACAATTTTGTATTGCAGTTCAAAGTGGACGTTATAGTGACTGTGTTCTTATGTGATTATTTATTTAAGATGTTAACTAATAATTATAACAGAATGTTATTTAACGTTGCTGTAGGCGCTGTAGCTTGACTTTATTAGTATCGTGTAGTCAAATCTTTATACCAGCATTTTGTAAAAATGCAGTAGTTTAGGAAATAGTGTCCCTTACGCTAAGTAAAAAAAAATAAATGTGTGTTACACCTCCGAAAAAACATTATTTATCTGACAAAATCACTTACGCCATATAGCCATATTGTTACCTTATGACTTAACTGCGTTTACAGTATTGTTAACTACGAATTTCTGTGTTGTAAAGTCATTATAGTTTCTAGGTTAGTGAAGTAAGTACGTAGTAAAACGTAAGAAAATAAAGATTAAGTTACTACAAATTTTAACAATTTCATAACTTTTTTATCAGGAGTCATATCGAAATTTCAATACAACAGACAGAAAAAAGTAAAAAGAACTAAGTAAAAATCTTTATTGACTGGCTCACATTTTTTTCAGTGATAGCTTTTATGTCATTTACATATTATATGCTAACTGTTATTATTCATTAATTAAGCTGCGACGAGTGACTGATGACTTTTAGATTCGAGTCTTTAATTGACTTTCAGTACACACATAATTACCGTTATTTGCGCACAAATTGCTTTGAAACCTTGTTATTAGTTTTAACTTATTAAACTATGATAAGTTAAATTACTCGATTTTTTTCACTTTGGTAGCAAAAATGGACTGTGTAAAGAGTTATATGAGAAACAAGGGAGATAAGAGATATTGATTTATTGATTGATTGGCTGATATTGATGTATGGAAGAAAAGACGTGCTGCGCAGATCCCAAATGATTGAGACAAGGGCAAGAACATGATGATGGTGGCAAAGATTGCTTTGTTTGTTATCTTCTAAAAGTGATTTAGACCTTTCCGTTTCTAACAGCCTTGCAAAACAAAGCCTTGATTCAACTAACAACACCACAAGTTCACGGAGCATTGTCCTTCACAACCTTATTGTAGCTGGCAAGGACAACTATTCGCAAATTAACTAAAACGTTGCAGCGTCTCGGGGATTAGATACAGTTGTACCCGGATTCTTGCTAAGTCGACGACGCTGTGGAGTGCTGCATTTAAAACCGAGTTCGTGTTTGAAGCAAGTATGTGCAGAGGAATTTTGAAAACAAGTGACAGTCGCTTATGTTGGAGTATAATGTACACTTTGAAACTTGAACAAACTCAACATTACAACATTTGTTTGACAAACATACTGCGACCAAATAAAATTGGGAAACAATGTGACAGAAACTGTTTTAAAACTGAAAGAATAGAACAATATGCCCAAGAAGGACAGTAATGTTTTTAACTTGTATGTATGTTTGGTTTATTCGTGGTGGATGTATGGATGGTCTAATTTTAAAGAACGGTGTCTAAATTCAAATTCAAAATAATATACTTATTTCTACTATCTTTGGATCATATGGTGTTTCGAGTAGTACAATAAGTTTCGCGAGTGTCACTGAGTACTTAAAAAAATCAAGGTTTTAAAATCTAATAACGTGTGACTGAAAAAAAAAAAAGTGGAACCCTATTCTGTCACTTTTAATAGTAAATAGTAATGCAATAGATAAATTGTCAATGTGACTCAAAAGCGATTAATTAATTAGGGTTACATTACAATATAATAGGGATAAGTTCGCCTTTGTACTTTAAATTTACGATGTCAATGTATTATTTACTTATACTTTTTGTGCAATAAAGAGTTTACATACATACATACAATATTGGTACTCGTAAAATAAACCAGAATATAATGTTAACTACTAGCATAATCAATATGGAACTAGATTACGCTCTCTTTCAACTCAAAGCGCACTTTTCTTGGCGCTCTGCGACGCCGGACGCGGAAACAACTTTCATCGTTAATTAAGAAATAACCAGTGATGTTAAACTTGTAGAAACAAGCTTTGTTCCGGGCTTAGTGCTAATGCGAGCTAAATACTAATTACTTAACTTAGTACACGTACAAAAGTCTGTAAAATGGCGCACCGGAGCTCAAAGGCAGACAGAAGTATTATAAAATATAAAGTCGGCCATGTTTATTCCTGTTTGACGTAATAAATTCTGTTAGAACTTGTTCAGGATACAATCAAAGCTTTGTTAAAGCCTTTGATAATGGAACGTTATAAAATCTTTTAACTGTGGTGTCGTTTTATTTAAAGCTTTTTTTTTAATCACGCTGTATGATCTTATTTGGTATTTTTTATTTTTGTGAAGATGGCGGGAATCCGCTTGGTGTGTAGTTATAGTGATACCTACTTGGAAAGTATCTACCTATATATACAATTGGACATCTTAACTAACATCATTTTTGTCGCTTGCTAACTGTTTATAATTTAAGATAAAAACGATCAAAATTTTTATATCGCGTTCAGATAACATTCTATTTGTAAAAAATAAATTGTGTCTAGAATTGGTTACCAGAATTTGATCTCTACTTATGTCTTTAGGGCAATATGCAGATTATGAAAGTCGACACAACATACCTGCATATATCAATTAAACACACGTCATAACCTTCTTTAAGGAAATAAACAAATCAGATCACATGAAATACTTTTGCCGTATCCTCTAATTTTCGTCCGGAGTCAGATAAAAGGCTTATAAAAAAGACCGGTCGCGGTATTAACAGTGAAAGACCACTGGCTGTAATGTAATACATGTTTTGCCCTTTATTCGCATCCTTTCAGGGGTCGCACACTAACGCTGCTTTTCATCCAGGCTAACGAACGTATGATTCAAAGAATATCCAACTTAATAAAAAGAAGAAACAAAAATAATTCAGCTTCTTTTATTTTAGTGTATTAGCGGCTTTGTAGTGCCTGCATTAAGGAGTATGAACAAAGCGTAATGTAGGCTTCCGGCGTTATTAGATTTGGGGCGAGAGGGGACGGGTGATTCAGAAGTATGAGGGTGGTAGATGCAGATTTGTGGTGACATCAGCTATGTTATTCTGTTGACACATCGTCGTTCAGTTCTACTCAGTCGATGAATAGCCGGCGAATTTACGTCGTCCGTCAAGGTGCGTAAATGACATTCAACTGCTTGCACATTGATTTAGTCGCTGGTTTCACAGCTGGTCATCTGTGAAACCAGCGACTAAATGAATGTGCTGGCAGTTGAATGTTATTTACCCACCTTGACGGACGACGTAAATTCGCCGGCTATTCATCAACTAAGTAGAACTGAACGACGATGTGTTAACAGAATAACATAGCTTTTTGTCTTTCAAGAAAATATGTCTTTTTGTTGCGTCAAAGATACATAATAATTCAATAATGTACCAAAATAGAGAATTACCAAATGTATCATAAAAACGAGGTAGTGTAAATAGTATAAAAAGAATTGAATCACGTAAATACCCAAGCTCTTTAAAAATACTCTATAGATTTGGACGGAGAGAAATGAACAGTCGAGTTCAGTACCTACACGGTTACTACCTTGTCACTTTAATCGCTGTGACAATTCATATATGCCAGTTTAAACATGACATTAAAGAGATAAGGTACTGAATATTTATGAACTCGACTGTACGCGATTTGGATTCTTTGGTTTTATGAAAGATTTGTAAAGAATTGGTCAAAGTTGTTACTTACAATACAAAAATGCAGAACAAACATTTCCAAAGAAGAATTCAAATTTACATTGATAGTGGTTATAAGAATATCTGAGCCAAGAAAGCGCCAATAATAGCGCCTCGGGCACGTTTGGGCCACTTACAGTGATTCGCTGGCAGCGTAATAAGTTTTCGTATGCATAAACGGACCTCATCCTCGGGTATGGCAACAATGAAAATTCCTCCTTTATTTTCCCCGTCTCTTTCATTACACTTGCAAATGTTTCATTCTTTATGAATTTACGCGGTTCCCGGGCAAAAAAGCGTTTTCCTGAATCAAACTCGAGCAAATTCGGAGTGGGAAGTTTACTGTGCGGTTTTATTACGGTTCTTAGCTGTTGATCAGTTTTCATGGCGTTTGAATTTATTTGTTTGTCTTCCGTTATGAATTCGTTATTGATTCCTTGACCTTATTTTGGTGCGGCAAGCTGATAAAATAACACCCTGTTTTGCTGCTGAAAGCTCATTTTGGCGATTGAAACGCTCGAAGAATTGTCCTTTTTGTATTTGACTTGACCATATTTTTTACGGCAAACCGTACAAAACAAAAAAACAAATTTCTGTTTATAGAGACATTGTTTTTTTCTATTTCTTAGACAATCACCGGGTACGCCTTTATTTGTTAAAATTAAGGTACCTTAATTTAAGAACGCCAAAAACTTAAGTAAGGATTCTAGTTCGAAGTATTAAAATATAATAAATAGATGTAAAATTCCCTACAATACTGGGACCCCTAATTATAGAGCTCATAGCTCTTAAATAACTCAACACCCTCAATTAAGTCACCGTTCTAACAAAACAAAACTAAATCAAAATCGGTCCATCCGTTTAGGAGTTACGCTGCCACAGACAGATACACAGACACCAGATACACAGGTTAAACTTATAACTTAATATTTTTGCGTCGGGGGTTAAAATACACTTAAAGCTTTACACGCGCAACTGTGAAAGGTAACCTCCCAAGCTTTAGCATATCCGGAATCGTTTTATGCAAAAAATAAACACCAAGAAAACGTGTTATACCACTGATATTCATAGCCTAGAACAGCTTTATGTTATGAGTAAAGTTTTAAAATCCTGCACAAAGGATGGCCAGACAATTTTGCAGACGATTAGTTTTATACTCGAAACTTTCCAACTATTCCCACTAAGTCTTTCAACTTTGATTTTGTGTGAGCAGAGATATGAGAAGAGCGAGGAGGCAGGATATTGTGGGTTCCGTTTCCTGGGGTTTCCTTTGCTTTATGGTGTTTGTTGGCAGAGTTGAAGTAGTTTTAGAAGTGTGGTGTAGTGCCCATAACTCAATTGGTGTGCCATTAATCCATATAAATAACGATAATCGGTACTGAATGCGTTTAACTTGTTTTTGTGGTAGAAAATATGTGTAGATTGATGTGTAAAATAGTTTTATCTATTTATAATCTTTGAGGTTTGGCTGTAACTTCTAAAGTTTACCTATCTGTTTGCCGATTTCTGTTATAAATCTAAAATTATCTAAAAAAGAACATTCATATTTATATGTAACTGGCAACTCTGCTTCGCACGGGTGCGATTATCGAAAAAAATCCTTCATACAAACCTTGTCCTGACAATTACGAATACAACAAAAAGAAACCGTTCTCAAGTGATGCGCTTGTTTACATAATATTCGGCAATTGATTTTTATTTATATAGATTTCAGTATATATTAAATATGTGTGAATTGACTAAGATTACTCCATGCTAGTCTAGCGTTATGGTGGTAGTCCGATGTGGGGTTATGACAACTGGTGAAATCATGCGGTGCGAACACTGCTGCTTGGGGCAGGAGGGTAAGATGATGATAGCCACCCGAATAGACCTCCCACGAAGTCCTTTACCACTAAACGACTTCAAAAACATAATTGTTTTTGAATGACAGTTTTTAAATACGGAACCCTAATGGGTTATAGTTTGATTGTCGAAGAGTTGGCTTCATTAATCCCAAGTCATTGATTTGGATTCAAGTTTTGAACAAAAGCGAGAGGACAAAGAAAAGATAATTAAAAGGTAGAGCCATTATACTGCGGAGCTTCATGCTAATCTTAAGAAAGAATTAAACAAGATTAATTTTATGAATTGCTAGCTTTTTCCCGTGGTTATGTTCGTAAAAATTGACTAATAAAGCATAGATGCATTACTCCTTAGAGAGGTTACGCATTGCGTCCGATCTGAATCCGAGAAATGTCAGTTTGAAGTAGCAGTAGTACTATTTGTATGAGAAATCAGATGACATAATTCAGATCTAGTGCGCCACCTCTCACACGTCTTCCTTGAAATTTTATTGTATTGTAGTTATTGCGATCAAGTTAATTACATTAGAGGTGTTAGTAAAATCGTTATTATGTAGGTGTGCTTGATACCCTGACAGGGTACTGCAATTTACCTAATTATATGTTGCATATAATATATTGCAAATGTCCAAGGGTTCACTTAGGCGACCATAGGATTCTCCGTGCCATAAAAAAAAGTGAATATAGTCGGTCTTCGTTAAATACAGCGAAGATGCCGCTGTCCCTTTTCGACTTCATCATCAGCTCTGCTCTTCAGACACCATAATATTGCATTGTCTTTGGGTTTCTTAAATAAGAACTCCAAAATAAAACACCATAATAACGAAAACTGGCTCAAATTTTACTTGCAAAATTTGAACTCAATAAAAATTCAGACTAACCAACAACAAACAAAACATGTGAAGTTAAATAACGCCTATAATGAAAAGAGCTTTCGAGTGACAAACTTACTTTATATTATAACTACACGCTATATAAATTTTGAAATAATAACTATAATCCCCATGACTTTAAGAGTTTACCTACTTATCAAATTGAATAGCCTCTAAACAATAAGCGATTGCCGAATTTCTACTTATTGAATTTCCTAAGAACGTCAGTAATATTTAATAAATAAAACATAATATCTGACTTGCCGTCGACTGAAGGTCTAAATAGGTCCTTTGAGTCAAGCTTCCATTATTTTAGCCTATTAAAAGATGTCTGTTGATGACACGGAGAATAGACTAGAGGGTAATTGGCAATTTAGTACAAATTGACAACATGTGAACATTTAATTACGAGAGCGGTTCTTTGGAAATAATGACAGATTTGAGAACAAGCTGCTTGGTTAATATTTTTTTCACGCCACCAGCTCGAAAAAGCCTTCTTTGGCGCACAAAATCTGCGTGCAAAAGTCCACTTTAACCGCTAGCGTGGAAAGTAATGCTGGAGCTGAAGGGGGCGCTGCGCGAAGACGGCCACAACTGATGTAGCACTCGTGTAATTTTTTGGTAATACAATTACAAAACCAGTGTTGAAAAACACCAAGTGATTTCCTTGCTATGGCGAGGTGAAAAATTGTGTGTTTCGCACGGCAGCAAAGTTACTTGAGTCTTGAGGCCTCGAGGCCTCGTTACGCTCAGATTTCCATTTTAGAACCACCGTTGCGCTCGTGGTTCAAGTTTAGAATCCTTCGCTGACTCAGGAATCAACACTGGCTCTCGCGACCACTTTGCAGCCTTTTGAAGCCTGGCGCAGAAAGTCTTTTTCCACACATCCATATTAGCATTCACTCCTTTCTTATACCACTCTTAACACAATCAATCCATCATTTCAATACATATTTTGACTGATTTGTACAGTACATAACACAACTAGTCTACATAAAGGATAAAGAAGTTCCATTCTGCAAAATTTAACGATTGTGGTAATTTCTTAAAATATCATGTCTAATAATAGAGCTTAACCTTGCTTTCAAAGTATGTCCTACATTAAGACCATATTTAATCGTAAACTAATTGTTTAATACGTTAATGTCTTCTTCTTTCTGTCCGATAAAACCTTCCCTAAATCGTTTAACAATCGCTTCACAAACAAACTTTTCTACGGACCTCGACGACCATCAACTTTATCGCTAACGACTTTAATAAATCATTTGTAACGTGACGTATTGCCGGCCAATACAGCAATCACGACTTCTGACGATGTCATAAAACACGATTTTTCGTCATAAAATTTACTGACAATTCCCGTTTTGTCAAGCTTTTGTTTCGAATGTGAACTGACGGGGTAATTTCCGAAAAGCCCCATTTTCAGCAGTTGTTAAAAAGCGAATATGCTATAATATCCGTTCAGTGATTGCGATTGGTGCCGTCACGGTGATTGTCAATGCTGATTCGTGATCGGGCCGTAAAGGGCTCGAAGCTTTTTTTAAATATATTTTTAAAGAAAAATATTGTTTCAATTTTATTGCAGATAAATGACAAAGATTATTTAACTATTGCGGTGGTTTGGAAACTGCAGATGATATGAAATCAGATAAAGGCAGAGTATCTGGGAGACCGAGCGTCGTTGCTCGGGTGGAAACCAAATTTTCATCGATTTTCTATACAAAAACAAAAAAAAAAACAAAATAAGCTGGGGTTTGAACCCGCAGTCTTTGCGTAGTAGGCCAACGCTCTAACCATCTGTGTATTCAGACGGCAGCAGCCGCCCTAAAATTACGAACCATATTGCGCAGGAAATAATTTTGCGTGAAAATACGGAGAAAACGAATTTTCCCAGATATGATACCTAGCTAGATCGATTATTCGCCTCCGTAAACCTCCATGTCATAATGTTCGTCGAAATCGTTAGAGCCGTTTTCGAGAACGTGAGTACAAATATATAAATATATATAAATGTTTCTCGTCATTAAAATTACAGTATAAGATAACTCGTCTGTTATTTATTATTTATTAATCATTATTTGTTTGTAGGGGTAATGAACGGCGCGTGGGCAGGCCTATGTCCAGCAATCACTGGTCGTCTTTTCGCTAAAAGGCGTGTTATCAACAAACACTTTTTATCGTTTCTTTTACCCTTCTTTATTGATAAGCTAGTTACCCTGTTAAATAAACAAATTTAAATGTGATCACAAGTTAGTGTATGAAACTTAACTTAAATATATTGTATGAACTCTAACGTTTCACTAAGGCACCGTGTGAGCGGTGTCATACAACACACATGCAAAGGAATATCATATTGCAGCAAATAATACATTAAAAGCTACTAGCGCCGGCATGCTGGCAACTGGCAATTTATTGCTGGCATGTGGCCTGCTGCGATCCACTTGGTACCACACTCTGCACTCGACAATAGTATAGCAACCAGAACCCATATTTGCTTGGTACCATATTCTGTACCCGATCCGTATTGTGTGGCAACCACGACGAATATATTCGCCATAGCGTCGGGTATATAGCGCAGTGCCGCGTAACTAACTAAGCGAATAAGACGCATACCGCATAATGATAAATAGAAAGATTCTTATTTTTGAACTTTATGCGTAAGTTTCGAGGTCATGCACTATCCTCGGTAGAGCCACTTCGGTCGGTAGCATACTTAGAACCTTGTCATTGTAATTGCCATTGTCATTGCCTGCTTCTCATTTTGATATTCAGTTTTAAGTTTACTAGGACATAGGAAGAGGCACTAAAATGTCGAACATTTTCGTTGGCTTAAAGCATTTTTTTCATTACCGATCCGATATCGGTGCACACGGGACACAGTAATAGGTTGGAGCGAGCTTGATATACTTCTACCTTACTCTAACCCATAACAGACCGAACGTTCACACAGACCGGCTCGGAGAGCATCGGCCGGCGCTCTTCTTTCACACAGACCGGCTCGTGTACGCTTGGAATTGGCCGGAGCGGAGCGCGGAGAGCACGTCAAGCAGCCGGTCGGCTCCTCTTATTATTTCACACGAAGCGCGTTCCAGCATTCTTAATGATAAAAGAAGTGCACATATAAACATAAACCTTATTACAATGACTCAACACTCTGTTTCCAATGTGATAAAAATCTGCTCTCCTCTCCGAGCCGGTCTGTGTGAACGGACCCTTACTGTATTCGTTTTCCGTTGCTCCCCAAGTTCCGTTTGACATAGCGTTGAATAGGTTAATGTTATGTTTGATGTCTAGTCACTTGTACTGCCCTGCTAAGGTAATAGGCAGTTTTTTACACGAAACTACTGTAGCAATTGCAACCTTATTACCCAGTAATGACTACTAGTTTTGTGTAAAAAACTGCCTTTTACCTTAGCAGGGCAATGTACCAATTTCACATACGATGTTAAATGTTAATCGGCTGTTAGTTCATACATTTTGACAGCTGTCATCACGCTAACCGTCTGTTAAGTGGTTGGTGAAATCCGACAAAAGTTTGGCATGTAGGACAGCTAAAATGTATCTGACAGATAGTATTATTTGGAGATTGAAAAATCGGCCAAAAGTATACGTAAAAATACAAAATCCTGAGCAAGCCTTTCTCTGCTATAAACATAATTTTATAACCTAAACGCTCAACATTCCATTCCGATCTCCACAAAGTCACTGATCAAACTTTTCTAAAATGTGGATATTGAATAATTTATAACGAACGAGGCGCTGTCTGTAAATATCTCGAGACGTTCCATTAAACGGAGGCAAGCCTGCGATATTTTACATAAGTCTGATATTTGTATGCGCCTTTCTTCCTCTATTATGCATAGAATATTCTCATTGGTGTTACAAGCATAATATGTACATACAATCACTACAAAAACGACTTGCGTAACCTATTTTACAATTAATAAATAAATCGTCTAAGTTAATGGCCAATAATTAGGAATTAAAAAAGTAACAAAAAATAAAACCGTCTTCAAAAACCCACTAAACAGCGTTGAATTATGACCGATCTATAAGGTCAACGAACCACCTGATGATAAGTGAGAATTGAGACCCATGGACATTTTTGACGTTCGCTGTTGGTGGTGGTTGGAGCACTGTCAGAGCTTCACCTGGACTTCGGGTGGCCCAGTGGTGAGGCACACCCTCACCCATGTCTCTAGACATTTCACCGCTTAATTGTTGCTAGGCGGTAGGTAAAGGATAAGAACGGTATGCGATCCGGATGGAACCTGCACAAGATCCTACCACCACTACAGGCACTACATCACCCGAATTATGGTAGCCTTTATCGCGGTGGATAAATATATGGATAAAGCATGCGTCACTCTCGCACTAACATACTGGTCAAAAAGTGACAGATGTTATATCCATATTTATCCACATCGATAAACACAACCATGATAGTTGTCTATGATACGCTATTATTTTGACGATTATTTTTCTTACTTTCCCAAACAATAGCCCCTAGTGTAACGCATCAGCCACAGAGCCATAATTTACAGTGAATGGTCGGCGCCATCTATACGTTACGCTTGACAACTATTGACGTGGCTGTTAACACTTTGTGAAATTGGATCGCTTGGATTGATTGATTGATTTTTTAAGGTTGCATTGTTAAAGATGCCCTGAAAAAGTTTGAATTCAGAATTATGCTTTTTTGCAAGGAGATGAAATGTGCTCACAAGCTATCTGGTATATTTGAGGAAAATATGCCAAAATATCGTTAAGGCATATTTTCTATCTAAAGGATTTTTTAAAATTCCGAATCATGTTGCATTTGCATTTTCTAACGACTGATCCAATCCTTGATCCTACTTATCTAAAAGACCAGAGTTCAAAATTTTGATCAAATCAGTTAGTATTTTGGAGGTTACACATTTTTACAAGTTTTTGAATTTGCTTTCGTGTTTCGAAAAAATCGTGAAACTGGTCGAAGACTGATTTAATTAAGTTGTCAGATAAGTTTGGTATTGTTTGTTGTTTTAAGAAAAATAAACGACATTGAAATCTGCTATCACCTAAGAGGTCAATTTGTGCAACCTCTAATAATTGTCTCATCAAAGGCTTGGGGCGTAAGAAAAGTCTGCAAAAAACAACATTTATTTTTTTCAATAAACATCATCGCGTTCATTGCTCTAAGTTTGCTCATATATCAGACGTCAGACCTATTTCCCAAATCATCAGCTAGGCTGTGTCGGAATAGAGCGTCAACAGCCAAAACATTAACCCGTGCCACGCTGCCTGATTTCCATCCAAAATGAACCTGAAATCGGGTCAGCACTGAAAGTGTTAACGACCCGACTAATGCCATTGGGTGCGGTGTATTCTCTGACACAATGCGATTTCGTCATCATCGTACAAAGGTCGTATTATGAACTCCTTAAATCTGCCAAGTTCTAGGCAGTAAAAGGGTTAAGGGGCAGGAGTCATATTTTTAGGTTACCTCAAAAGGAAAAAGGAACCCTTCTGAAAGAAATCCTATGATTACTTCGTTGTCTGTCTATCTGTCAAGACCCTTTTTCTCAGGAACGCATAGAGGTATCAAGTTGAAATGAATATCAAATAATAAAATCTGCATTCCCTTGAAGCTTTGAAAAAAAATATTTTCTAAGTCAACGCAATCTAAAGATACAGCCGTTTATGCCGCATATTTTGACACTCGCAAGGCAATCAAAACCTCTAGGGTACTTTCCGTTGATCTAGAATCATGATATTTGGCAAGAAGCAATGTCGTATAGCTCAAGTAAAGGGAAAAATCCAAAAGCCGTAAATATGTAGTTACATTACAAACAAAGTTACATGGATTTTCTGCTTTGCATGTAATTAAAAACACACTTTTTCAAATAGAACAGCCTAAATTAAAGGTAATGATTAAACTATTTAATTTGGAATCTTTGGTCCAAAAAACAAATCAAAGTGGTCCTTGGACGAAAAAAAGTTGAGAGCCACTGACTTATACGGAGTCTTTATAGCCGCAGTATAACCCATACACTTTTAGCAATAAGAATAGCCCCTCGGACATCAGTGCCCACACACACGTTCCAAGCGATTCGCATGTAAATGATTTTGCCGGAAATTCAATGTTTGATGTAATTCTCTAGCATTAATACTCGTACGTGCATTGAAATGTTAACATTATCACCGATTTTGCAAGTTTTCATTACTACTTACTGAATAAATATCTTTTTTTTTTTTTTTTTTTTTAACTTTCAATTTCTGCATAAAAGGTATGTGTGATGTATGGCATATTATTATCTTCCTGTATTCAATTAGAAAAAGATTATTCTTTGGTCCAGAAAGTGGGTCATATCATAGAGATAGTCAATACTTATTACAGAAAATATGACAGTTCTCGAAAAACTTTTGACAGATTACAACAAATCTAATGCAATTCTAAAGGGGTTATAGCACACACACGTCTTATCTTATCACGCTAGGAATGTAATACGAGTAGCAAGATGTAACATGTATTATTTATAATGTCAAAGAGTATAAGAATAAAAGTTCCGTTTACTATAAATAATGAATTAAAGTTTAGTAAAGTAGACATTTCCAATTCCTTTCCAATTTGCTAACATTTCTAGGAAACGTTACTTTTCCGTGTCACAAACAAGCGACCAGCAAGAAACAAGTAAACGGGAAATAATGCGAACATAAAGTCTACAAACGAGACGCCATTTTAAAGTTCTTTGCAATCTTCTTTAGAGAAATCTGTTGGCTCCACTACGCACTGTCTACGGTCGTTTATTTTGTTTTACAACGTTCAGAAAGAATACAATACGGTGGAAAGAAAAGAGAATATTGGCCGCGAGCTTGAAGTAACCTGTTGGTAATTTTTTTAGTTCAAATATTATAAACTTCTTTAGAAACAAAAATGTATTTTGTCTTAATAGGTGGATTTAATAGAGGTGTTAGAGGTTTATTATTCTGTTAACTGAATAATTAATAGCATTGCTTTCAGATGTAAATATTGTGCAACAAGGATAGGACTCAAACTGGATGTAATAAATTGTTTCAAATGGCCAGATTTGAGCGTTTTGAACACTTTAATACTGGGATACAAAATACTTCATCCAGAAAATCCGTTGGTTCGTAACTTCCTCCTGAAATTTCCGCTCATCATAGTGAACTAGTGCCGTCCCTCACTAACACGTGGGGTGTAAGTGGAAGAACATGTTATAGGATTTTCAGAGGTGCTGGGTGCGGAGTTGTCTGCGGACGACAGGGTTTCGCGCAATTTATTACTTACTTTTATATACCACTCTTTGCCGCAGAAGAAACAGCGAACAGCGAGATAACGTATTTTACAATCTTTATTTAACTTATATGTTTGAAAGTTTTGATAGTTTTTTGTTTTAGGTGAAATCTTGCAAGCTGCATTAGAACTACTTCCTGGTGTCCGATTCAGCTTATATTTAATATACTTACGTAACTTCGGTGACGATATAATAATATGGTACCATGGAACTGGTCTGATGATGCAGTCGGAAGGTGGTCATAGGAACTCCGCCACGAAACTAGATAGACGCGCCGTGTTTGAGCTCGTTGGATTTGTCACATTAAGCAGATGATGACTTTGCAAAAAAATACAGTTGGAAAGAAAAGCTTGTCCCTTAAATTAAATTTTGAAGTACATCACCACTTGTTTAAATATTTGTCACATTAGTAGCATAAGTAATTGATGCTTGTCATACCTGGAATAAATGATATTTAATTTAATTTTATATAAATTATATTATGATAAATAAATAAATCTCCTTTGCCAAGTTTAGAGTCCTCACCATCATCATCATTATTTCAGCCAAAAGACGTCCACTGCTGGACATATGCCGCCCCCAAGGTTTGCCACAAGGACCGGTCCTGCGCCACTTGTACCCATCGGTTTCCCGCAATCTTAACCACCTTGTTGAAAATCCGCCCACGCTGCATCTTCCAGTACGCGGATGCCACTTGAGAACTCTTTGGCCCCAACGGCCATCTGTTTAGGGAGCGATGTGCCCCACCCTAGAGTCCTGTTTAAATTAATACCAGGCATTTGTAGTGGTTTCTGTTTGTAGTTTTGGGGGCCTAGACGAAATACTAACTAGCGATTCTCGAAAAATTGCAAAATGTATAGGATTGAGGTAGGCTGATGAGCTGTCGCGTCGGCCGCTTATGTCAATTGACCGTAGTTGTACAGAAAACGACCAGAACCATCTTCCTATACAATATGTTTTAAACTATATTGTCAACTTCATAGAGTATCTATTCCATCGTAAAATTATTTTTCGTTGGTCGTTTTCTGCAAAGCTACGGTCAATTTTGTACATTGCCAGTTTCGCTCATTCGCGCAAACTACTGTTACATTTTTACTGCGTTTTGCACACTTGGCGGATATAACGGAGGTAAATCAGATTCCGGTGCAGTGGGCTCGCTAATACGGGGCTCCGCAAACGTAATGCCGAACGAATTACAAAGCCCATCTGCGGCTGAATTAACTATATCCGAACGTTTTAATTGTTGGTCACGTACAGTTGTAGTACAGGAACTTGATAAAAGAGGTCGCTTATTTAAATTGTTGAAGTTGAGGAAGTTGCATTTGAAAGAAAACTTCTAAAAAAAGGATCTTTAAGCTTTAGTCACCAAACCATAGTGAATGTGATGTGACAACATCAATCAATAATTTTTAGGTGACGCAATTTTTTTCCCTAAAATAAAAACATCGCTTGCAAGTAGATAAGTATAGGTACTTAATATCCAGTTTCGTGACTCACTGTGCATAATATACCAACCATAGCTACGGCACAGTATATATATAGCTAAAGCAGTAAATAACGTAGTAAGTTTCTTTAAAAACGTTCGAAACGTCGCACTCACACAGACGCACGCTCAACCATTCGTCTCGACGCGACACCCGCCATTGACAGCACTGCCATGTTGGCTTATGTCCGGTTCCTATATTCAAACCGCCGATAGATAAGGTTGCTCAAATTTAAATTTGACACATGTTGTACGTGGCAAATGTCAAATTTTAACTCGAGGTATCGTTATCTATCCGCGGTTTGAATATAGAAACCGGGCATTAGGGGTCTCGTTGAGACGTGCGTCTGTACGAGCGCGGCGTTTCGAACGTTTGCTCGTAATTTCTTTACTGCTTAGCTATATTTATACTGTGGCTACTTTGGTGTTAGTTAATTATTGGCAAATGCGGCGCCAGCGCTGATCGATGGCCACCTAATACGTGAAGGCGTGAACGCTGCGGTCTGGTTGAAGATTTTACATTACATTTTATCGGGCTTCAGTTTGCAGTAGGTATATTTACCCAACTTGCCAAGAAAGAGGGTAATGTTGTTAACGAGGAGATCGACGGTTTAAGTTATAGTCTAGGCTTTTGCTGGCGACTCCGTCCGCGTAGAAGTCGTTTATCCCTTTTCGCTCGGGAACTATCAAATGATTCGGTATAAAAGGTATAGGTATGTTAAATGGCTGTGTATATATAACTTTTATATGTATAACTGTAAAATAATATGAAATATCTGCGTGTGTTTTCCTGCAGAACTATGCAGATATTTCATATTATTTTTATATTTTTGTTTGTTCCTAGAGTAAATAATATCAATATCATAAGTTTTATTTAAAAATAACTAACTGATGAGTTTCTTGCGGCGCTTCTTCTCAGCAGTGGTCTCCTCTTGGGAAGCGCTGGTAGATTTTGACGTGTAAAAGTGCCCGTGCGGCCTACTTACTGAATAAATATCTTTTATCTTTTTTTATCATATTCCATTGTCATCGGGTTTTCATACATGTATTCCAAATTTCACATACATATAATTACATATATACGAACATTGCAAGTTAAATAACAGTTTGTAATAAAGAACTGCTTACGGCGATTTGCTAACATGGTCGTGTCGCTCATTAGGATCTTATTTCATATAAATTAATCTAGACACGCGGTAGCGTATCAAGCCAAGTTCAAGCCAAAAAAAGGAACTGGCGACGCAGCAGCAGCCGTGTGTTTCATGAACCATTTGAAGCCACTTTTGAACCCTTAATAACTCAAAGTCTATTCAACATAAGCACATGAAATTTGGTTTATTTATTAAAACTCCTCAGATTAAACAGAACCCCAAATTTCATTAATACAGCTCAAACGGATATTGAGTAAAAACCGTCATTTTTATCACTGACTGACTGACTGACTTAAATTAAAAAACCTAACCCTCTTCCAGATGACCTAGAAAGTTAAAATTTGGCTCCCAGCTGAGTAATTATGTGTTTACAAAGACAAAGATCCGAAAACAGTGAACTTTTACGATTTGAAATATTTTCCAACCAATCGATTTTTATTAACACCTAGCGCTTTACGAAATTATAATAACAAAAAATCTTTTTTTCGCAGGAGAATAGGTTCCATGATGAAAGGTCGCTTTTATCATTTTGTACAAGTACTTATAGCAGATTGTTTATAAAATTTAGATAAGCAATAATAAGTAAACAGGTGCCGTAATATTGTAATAATTACAAGCAGCAATTAGGTACAAGTAGTAGGTACCTACCTAATTGATAACAAGTAGAAAATAGCATAAAAAAAGAAAACTATACAGCGTAAACGCAGGAAAAAAGATGATTTCTTACCTGACTGCACGTAGCAAAAATTAATTTATGTATCGCACGCTTAGTAATAAACCGGCTTAAGTAGTAATTAACCTATATGCTATTTTCAAGCGTAATTAGAAGGGCTTGAGATTAAAATCAAACTAGCGTATAACTTAAAGAAGATAAGATGATTAGCCAATTATAAGATAACTTGTATGTGAATACTAGCCAAGTCAAATCTTGAGCTTCAGTTTATCTTAAGTTAGTATCTGCGTTGTGTAAATAATTCGAATGTTCAAATTTAAGAAGTTATATTTTTAAATAGCAAACTTTGTTGTAGCAGAAAAAGCCAGAAATTGTGTTTTAATTTTATTTTATAATTATGTATGATATTATAAATAAATTTCAGGATTATCTAGAGAACTTGCATCCATTTAGATCTCAATTCTTTTGTCTTCGAAGTCGATACGATACCATATTATTGAACTTGGCTCCCATGTTCACATTTATATCTTTGATGGGAACATTTTTACCGCGTGTAGTGATTAAACATTATTTATTATAAGAATAAGGATAAAAAACGTTGACTCTATGACCCTGTTATGGTCGTGTTCCTCGATGTGGATAAATGAGGATAAAACATCTGTCACTTTCTGACCAGTATGTAAGTGCGAGAGTGACGGATGCTTTTTTTATCCACATATTTTGTCCACGGCGATAAAGGCGAACATATTACGGGAACTGACCATTCCAACCAAGTACGAGACCAGATGAAATGTGTTCAGTATAAAAATAATATCTATTTTACATTGATGATACGTTAATTTCAACTTGAACTATTTCATTTGATTTTGTAGGTACTTTACCTAAATATTTCGACACTTTTTTATATTTAAACCTGTGGCATATTTTCTATTCCCCAGATAAAAATATCTGATAGTTAAAGTTGTCACTTTCATTTTATTCGTCATATGATAGGACACAGCTAAAACTAATCAGTGGGCTTATCATGCATGCACGAGATAAAACTTTACAGGTGCTAGGGAAATTAATACATCTATTCCATATTCTAACGTAATACTTAACGCGTAAGGTTTAAAATAAAAGTGTCTCGTCCTGACTTTCATTACCTATTATTACTAAGCGACTATTGCGATTTTCACATTTTTATGCGATTTTACCAACACGGACACTTTTATTTTAAACCTTAAGCGTTAAATCTTACGTTAGAATATGGAATAGATGTATTCATTTCCCTAGCACTTGTCAAATTTTATCTCGTGCTTGCATGCTAAGCTTCCCGGAGATAAAAAAAAAACTGCCCTTTTAAAGATGAATTAAGTAATACTTTCATGTGTATGTTGTGTTAATGATCTCGCTCGTATCCAGTAAATCCACGAACCCCGTATTAGTTTGGCCAGGGATTAATACCGCCATCTTTTAATCTCCGTTAACTAAATATAAGTTACGTGAATAAACAGAGTTGCCTCGGGCAGGTTATTTAGCAAACAGCTCGCAAACAGGTTGTTTACATCTTCATATTTACTTAGTGGCGACGCTTTGTGTTATAGGTGGAAATAGTTGAAATTATCGCGAGATGTCCCCAATTGTGAGAAAACTAGGTGACAAAGTGCCTAGTTAATAGATACCATAAATACCTATTTGGGTGTCCTTCCATTTGGGCGAAGAACTTTTGGCAAACTGTTTCATTTCGCAACCGTTTCATTTGGCCATACGCTTTTTTTCCGAAACTGTAAATATTTCAGGATTTATTTCAGGACCATCGTGTAAAACCCTATAGGTTAGGTTAGGTTAGTTTTATAAAAATCCTGAAATATTTACAGTTTCAGTTTCAAATATTGCGAAATTTGCGAAACGTGCGATTGCGAATCATTAGTAATCGACCTATTTATTTGACTTATGTCGGATTTCACCAACGAGTTAACATACGATTAGAGTGTTAACAGCTGTCAAAATGTATGAACTAACAGTCGATTAACATTTAACGTTTGGTGAAATTGGTACTTACCTAGCATCGCGTATGGGGTTTTCCCGTGATATTAAAATTTATTTTATTTTATTCTCATTGCTCACAAAATGTTTTCGAGAATGTTCTCAGTAATTTCTTGAGAATACATAAATTTTATGGAAATGTTACATTGCATACTTATCTAAAATTACATTTATAATATTTATTTAATATTTTCGAGCTCTCATTTTGGTTTATAATAAAACAGACTCGAGAGTATGGTCAGTTTATGTATTTGTGCTCATGATATACGTTATGTTATGTTGTTAATATTTTGCCTATTTAATCTTTTTAAATCTACAAAAAATCTATTTCCGAGACAACCCGACACGCCCATTTGCCCTAATTGCCACCTACCCCGTATTTACCGAAGGCATCAAATAAAATTAATTATTCAGCGTCACGATCCCCTGATACCGGATCAATTACTTGAGCGTACAAGTAATAAACGTACGGAGTTATATAAATTATTAGTTGCATAATTGATATCATTAGATTAACAAAAAAAGAATAAACGAAGAATTACGTAATTGGGGAAGTTTAAAAAAAAAACACACCTTTCACTTTTTCTTCAGATTTGGGAAAAAAATTTAACGTTGGTTGGGACCACTATGAACAAGAAAAATAGAAATTCCTGATATGTCCCCAAAAAGATGTATGAAATTGTCCGTTTTGTTACCAAGAAATGTATTGAATTTAGGTAACAAAACGGACAATTACAATCAAATAGAATCTGTATTTGAGCATTTAGTCTGCTTAAGTACAGTAAATCTGCCAGCTGATATCCTGAAAAAAAACCTTTGTGTTGTCAGTTATTTGAGCGATTTAAAAAAAGTGTATTGTATACAAACCAATCCCAGGATCGGAAACCCTATTCTAAATGAGTGAATTCAATTCAATTTCATCATCACAAAGTACACATAGATTTGTTAATAGATAGTACCTGGGAAACCGAGCGTCATCGCTCGGATCGAATTTTCATCGATTTTCTATACAAAAACAAAAAAAAGAAAAAGGAAACAAAAACAAAACCGGTCCATAGCTGGGGTTCAAACCCGCAGTCTTGGCGTAGTAGGCCATCGCTCTAACCATCAGTCTATTCAGACGGCGGCAGTCAACCCAAAATTACGAACCATGCGCGGGGAATCTTTTTGCGTGAAAATACGGGAAAACGAATTTTCCCAAGTATGAGACTCAGCTAGATTAAATTTTCACCCCCGTAAACCTCCACATCGCAATTTTCATCGCAATCGTTAGAGCCGCTTTCGAGAACGTGAGTACAAATACATATGTACAAATAAATAAATATATACATTATATCCGAAATGTCTACCGATCGTTCGATACCGATCGTTGTGGAAAACCTTGAGGGAGGCCTTTGTCCAGCAGTGGACTTCTTGCGGCTGATAATGATGATGATGATGATACAAAATGTTTCTCGTTTCATTGTGACATTTGAATTCGAGAGATAAGGACAAAGCATTGTATAACTACTCAGCCGTTACTCAACGTTTATTAGTAAGGGGGTAATAGTATAGGATACAGAGGTTAAATCTATATTAGTGCAACTACACAAATTAAATGAAAGTGTGTGTGTCAGCTCCTGACCTGCACCACACACACAAGTTTGCTCATCCGACACACCAAATATAGACCGGGTCGTGTTTACCTTATCTCATTTAGGTATTTAAACAGGCTGACGGGGCTTCGATAATTATATGCAAAACGAGAAATACCAAATTCACTTGTTATTATATCTCGCGTATACTTGTTAGTAGTTATATTTCTGTTATCATTGCAAAAACCAAATATGTGGTTCAAATTTCGAACGTGGTCCGATTTAGGTGGAATGTGGCTTTCTGTTTGGACATACCTTTTTTAATTCAAGTCATCATTAGCACTTTAGTAAAAATCCTCATGCGATAAGAGAAGTGTTATCATCAGTAAGATCGGGCGGGGTTATATTAAATAAGGGATAATTCTAAATATTCATAGTAATTTTAAAAGTAGGATTCGAGTGAGTATCATTACTTAGAATTTTATTACCCCTTAGATAAATTAATAGTATTAAGCAAAGTACAGCTGCGAGACCTGGACACTAACACAAAGAGACAGGGAAAGGTGGAAGGCGTTCGAGATGTGGTATTGGGGGATAATGGAAGGGATACCTAATAACACAATGTAATTGTAAGTAATATAAGAAACTTAGTAATAGATTATGCCTTTAAATGTATAACTATAAAATAATAGTAATAAGTAATAATTGAAATGTGCCATAAATAACAATAATATAAGTATGTGATAAGGAAATAATAACTAAATATGTTAAAAGTTGCCCTCACGTCTAAATATTGTTGTGCCCTGCAGGGTCCATAATGATCCTACAACTATTAAGTTAGTTTAAGTACCATCTGTATACACATTATGGAAAGCAATAAATGATTGAGTATTGGATTAGCTGTACGGAAAAGAAAATCAACGAAGAGATTCTAAATATGGTAAAAGAGAAAAGAAATTAGCTAAAAACTATAGAATGTAGAAGAAGAAAGATGATGGGACACCTGATACGGCACGGCAGTTTCTTTTTGAACATTTTGGAATGCAATTTCGAAGGAAAAAGAGGAAGACGAAGACCTAGGCTTGTTACATTGGCCAAATGCGTGTCGAATAAGGAGGTGAAAAAATTGGCAGAGAACAGAGAAAAGTGAGAATTAATCCACCGACAAGGGCCTAGCTCTTAATAAAATTAATGAATACTAATATTATAATTATGAAAGTAACACGGTCTCTTTGTTTGTTGCACTTTCACGTCTAAACCGATTCCGTTGGTATGGAGATAGTTTGAGTCCGGGGGACGGAAAGGTACGGTTCATCCCGGAAAAATTGGACGATTCCAGAGGTAGCAGCGATAAACGACTATAAAAGCTAGTATGAGTAGAATATAGACAATCTCTTAGTGCTAAATGACTACGCCTTCTCGATATTTCGTGGCAACAAACATTAACAAAATATACTTACACGTTTGTATTTGCGCAGGGACTTTAATTTCAGGTAGGATTTGAATGGATGCGGGCAGCGTAAGGCTCAATGTGGCATGACAAAACCTAATATTATAAATGCGAAAGATCGTATTTGGATCAAGTAAGTTTTATTCCGATAAAAAGCACGGTAATTCTAAGCGGTAGAAGTCGCGGGCAGAAATAATACTAAATATTTGAAACTAATAGATCATAACAAATCCATTTTTCTGGCGTCATTAACACAGCTAAATAAAACACCGGGACCAAGCAACGAGCCCTGAGCGACACCGTAGGCTACGGAAGAGGGTCCTTCATTATACCGAGGGTCAACAAGAGGTACCGTGAGCTGATTAAACCAGAAACCTTTTTACGCCATAATAGCGAGGCGGTAACGAGATGCGCGCGCTTTGATATATTACACCGAGGATTACTTGGGGCTATTGTGTTTTTTAAGCTAAGATCAAAGTGATACTGAATTTAGAATGGGTTGTTTTTAGGATTCCGTACACAAAAGGTGCCACGCGGAACCCTATTTCATTAATCTGTTCTAACTTTAAAGAGTTGTCTTTTGAACCGTAATAGATAGCCCGATGATTATTTTTCAATTTAATCTGTTTTGCCAAGAAACGTTTTTTTTCCATCGTTTTGTTTTTATTCTATCGTAAAAACGGTCATAGTAATAGTGTCAAATTTGGTGTGATTAAAAGAAAAACAACAAATAATAGAAACCGGCCAAGTGTGAATCGGCAGTACGGAACCCTCGGTGATGAAGTCCGACGCACACCGTGGCCTGTTTTTTATGTTAAATTTGGTTCGCAAACGAAATATGCTTTATTTTGATGATACGCTTGCTGAAGGCACTTGTATGAATGATAAATAACTCTTTATTTAAATAAAAGTCAAATTCAATGAAATTATACCATGTTTCCATCATGTTTAGTACCTTACGTATTATCCTTGTAAGACTTCTGTAACTACCATGGATGCAATAAATGAATATGAATACGGATATGAATCATATTAGGCTAAAGTACGTATACAGGGTTATTTTAAAATCAGTAACAACATTTTGGAGATCAAATTAGTAAGTCATATTGACCAACTTTCACTATGGGACCAACCCCGAAATCGTCACAAAAAATCGACCCTCCCATACAAATTACTGAATTTAATTTAAATCTGTATAAGGGAATATTTAACGATTGTGTTTTCAAATAGGTAAAAATACCAAATATTACTCAGATAAATAATTATCCGTTCATTACAACACCCATTATAATCAGGACCGTTTTGTATCAGAAACTCTCACCCTGAGGTAATTGGGCAATTACCGCCAATAAATTTATAATTAACTCTGACGAGGTGCGCAATGGTACAGTCCAATTATTCTCTTATTTCATTTTTGAATAATATATTTTTGGGGAATTTGAGCCTTAATATGTGGCAGTACATAAGTTGATACACATAACCGCTTTAAGATCGTCGACAAGCTTTTCGACGTACCAACCTTAAGAAGCGTTCTCACTGAGAGCATTCGCGTGTAATGAGCATTCGGCGTCGAATATTCGAGTGGTGTGGACGTTGAGCCGAGCGTACAAAGCTTACAAATTATTGAAATTATTGCTCGTTTATGAATGCTCGGGTAAGAATGCTCTCAGTGAGGACGCTCCTTTATTCAGCGTTGCAGTGCTCGTCAACAAATACACCATATTGCATAAACAAATAAAATCACATTACTATAGTAAATGTTAATGTACAGTCAAGGTTATAAATATAGATACGTTCAGAGTGTCAAAAATATGTAACCACGACCTTATTACGGCGACATAAGGTCGTGGTTACATATTTTTGAAGCTTTGGACGTATCTATGTTTATAACCTTGACTGTACAAAATGTCGATACACTTACCTCATGCAGGCCATAATACAGGAAATTAGAACTGCTCACAGTGCCATGCATGTATATATACGAGGTATGTTTATTTGTAAAAGTACACTAGTCGATTTTTAAGACAAAAAAAGACATTTGTAAATTCAATACAAGACACCCTAACAAACTCGTGATACCTGTCAAAAAGACGAAGTTGTATGGTCGGAACACGTATAACATGTCAATTAAAATTTATAACTGTTTACAAGATGACATGAAGAAATTACCTCTGAACTTATTTAAAAGTAGACTTAAGAAATGGTTAGTGAAGGAATGTTTTTACTCGGTTGAAGAATATTTTGACTATTTTAAATCAAATTTATGACATGTGAATTATTTATTAATTGATTGATCTGTTTAATAGTTACTAATTCTATCATTTATTCTATTCGTTTTAATTATGCAGAATCGGTTCCATTTAGAATTTGTTTGACATAGAAATCTTGCATGCCAGTCTCTGGTTAAATGTGCGAATCTTGTACAACTTTATTGACATCTTTATGTAACACATTTTATGCGAAATAAACATATTTGATTTGATTTGATTTGAAAAAAAGAAAGACGTTTATTCACTACTCCAACATGTAGGTAACAGGTGAAACAAATAAAGCGTACCAAAGTGTTAACAAAGAAATACTCTAACTCGTATTTATTAAAATTATATTACGCTTGTTTAAAGGCCGGAATATAAATTATAAAATTTTATTGAAGACTGTTTAAATATAAAACGTATAGGTATTGTATGGCATTCCCTCAATTTCAGGCTTTAGTTCCAAATTACCTAGTAACATGCGCGCGATCTCCTTAGCATCCAATATCGCACAGTTTACACCTCGTAATATCGGGTAGCATTCGGCAAATCGCACGCGTGAACAGTTCTTTTGATCGGGATATATAGCGGGATTAGCGATATTCGCGGGATCCCGGGATTAATATTCTCGGAGCGCTCGCCTGTGATACCGAAACACGGATATCAAGAGGCCACACTTGATCCTGTGGCATGCAAACTAATGCATTTGCATGCTGCGTGTGGGTGGCGTTTGGCGCCCCGTGATCCGGGACTATTATTGCGGGATTATCAACGGGAATTGGTATGTGTGCGACATTGTGTCGCTTTTTTATATTGGTAAAGGAATAGTGAGGCGGTTTAATCGTTTAAATATTGACTGTTAATTTGTTTTTAGCTAAGGATGTGTATGATCCACCATCGTTTATTTTCATAGCATAGCTTACCTTCCCCGTTTCCACCAGCACTAAGCTAAGCTATGCTATGAAAATAAACGATCCTAAATTGGTGGACAAATCTTTAGCTACGCAGCTTAGCACATCTTTGTTTTTTTTTGGACGAGACCTACGTAGTTAGCCTCTGATGGCTTTGACTACTTCGCCGGAGAGTAGCACATCTCTGATGTAAAGGCACCCTAATATACCGTGTAAGATTTGACAACCCGATCGGATTAAGAATGTTATCAAGTGGTTCAACACTCCCGTCGTGTGACTTTACAGTCAGCATCAAATAGATAGTAGCAGCCAAAATTGCCAAATATATCGCAACACATCCTTATTCCTATAGTAATAAATGTGTCGCGATATATTTGGCCACTGTTGCTGCTCCTATCTTTTTGATGCTGACTGTACGTCTCTTTAGCTCGCTCTCGTTCGCTTTTATGCTGGTCTAACCGACATTACCTGAACTAGAAAGACTTTTTAAAACTGTACTTGTCTTTGACGTATATAATAATTTTTATATGGTCTCTTTCATCGTCTTCCTTAAAGTAATGAAAAGGCACATTGTCACATTCGTAAATAGGCAGAATTTTGTAACAGAATAACTTCTTTGCCATGAGATGAATTTCGCTTGACATCTTCGCTTTTCACAGTGCAATAGTTGTTATTTGGCGCGAGAGCCTGTATTGAATCTCGAGTTAGAGAAGGATTCTAAAATTGAATCACGACCGTAGCGGGGATTCAAGGCTTCGAGACCCAAATAACTTTGCTGCCGTGCGTACACACAATTTTACACCTAAATGTAGGAGGAAAACATTTGGTGTTGGAAAAACAATTGCACGAGCGTTATATCAGTCGTGGTCTTCCTCCGCGCACAGCACCAACATTACTTTCCACGCTAGCGGTTAAAATGGACTTTTGCGCGCAGATTTTCCCGACAAAGAAAGCCGCTGAGCTGGTGCGGTGAAAACACATTTTTCGCATCAAATATCATCAGCAATTAGCCTTTAGTTGAACAACGTTGCCATTTTTAATTCGGCCACATAAATCCCGAAGTTAAAGCAAGAAGCGTGCAAACAAAATATTTAAGCAACAACTTCACTCGTAGGCCCGGAAAGTTCGTTTAATTAAATCTTGCGACGATTTCAAAACATCTGGCCCGCGGAAACTTCGGGGACACAGTGTGGCACAGAGTATGCCGAATCCATTTTGTACATACAAATTATTTGAACTTTAAAGGACTGTGAACCAGCTGCAAAATCTAGCCATTTCATACAAACGGCGATAGCGTTTTCCATCCCTTAAACGTTAACCGGATTCGACCAATTTTTGGTAAGTCGGAATAAAAACTATGTCCGTACGTTTCGTTTTTTAAAATATTGTTTAGTTATGAAGAGATTATGACCGAAATTACTTTTGTATGAAAACCGAAAATCGAAGTTTATTGATAATATTGAAAAAAACGAAATGTATGGACATAGGTTTTGTTCCGACTGACACCGTATCAAAAATTGGTCGAAATCGGTTAACATTTAGGGGGTGGAAAACGTTATCGCCGTTTGTATGGAAAGCCTCTCCTCCTCTTAAGTTTTACTTCCGGCTCCGTTCATATATAATTTTTCTGGATCAAAGACAGAGCGGATCCAAGATTTGGATCAGGGAAAAAACAATATTAAAAGTGACGTGAATTGAACTGAGTGAGTCATGAGTGAATGTTAGTGAAGTTAGTACATCTTTGATTTATTTATTTATTCGTATGGCAATTATTATGTACACATTGTTGAAAAATAGATGTCATAGGCATATATCCAAGTTTCTTAGCATGATCTTTGATGATTTTTCTGAATAACCTTTTGCGATATTATTATGTTGTTTCGGAAATGATAATGTGACGGCTACCGCTATGAGATTTTGCGTTCTCGATCAATATTCATTGATCTTTTTATAAGTAGATTGACAGCCGATGGGCTCTTTTGTCTTGTTTCCCCCTGGACGATCATATTTCTCAGGATAAAAGTTGTTTTATGTTGACACATTCACATGAATTACCTGTGTACCAATTTTCGTTCAAATATACAGTATATTTGCATAAGTAATTTTTTTATTTTATTTTTGTAAATAAATCAAACAAATGCACTTTTTCCGAAGGCTTACCTAAGCTATCAAATGAATTAAAATATATTTTGCAAGTGATACATCAACAAGTTCATGAGATATCTCATCCAGCATATTTTAATCTTTGATTTCATACAATTTCTCTTAGTCTAGGGATCTTTGTTTGTTGGTCCTGTACAATTACAGGCGATTACGTTGTATATGGTACGAAACCCTAAATTAACATGTACTCGACAGACAATTAACTGGTTTTTAGGGTTCCGTAGCCAAACTAGGAACCCTTATAGTTTCGCCATGTCCGTCCGTCTGTCTGTATGTCACACTCAATTTTCTCAGAAACGATAAGTGTCACTAAATTGATATTTTGTATCCGTTTTGATTTTTTTAATGCGCACAAAGATCAATTATAAAATTTGTAAGAAAAAGCATATTTTAGGGTACCTCTCATACATTTTTAATTTGTGAACCTTGTAGAGTTACTTCGAAACACAAAATTCGGAACGTATGCCCTCTGACGACACGCGCGGTTAGCTTTGTTGTATAGTGTATTTGCCGACGAAGCTAGCGGCCCCGGGATCGAATCCCGGCAAGGGCAAATATTTCTGTCACGAACGAGAGTACTTGTTCCTGAGCCTAGGATGTTTTTACCCATAGTACCATAGTACCATAGAGTTTTGTTTAAGACTAGATCTATTTGTGTGTTGTCGTCCCCTGTTATTTATTTATTTATTTCTATGTATCTAGCTTTTTCCCGCGACTTCACCCGCGTAGAAGTCGTTTATCGCTGGTCCCTCGATAACTGTGTAATTTTCCGGGATCAAAAGTATCCATGTCCTTTCCCGGGACTCATCTCTCCATACCAAATTTTATCGAAATCGATTCAGTAGTTTGGCGTGAAAGCCTAACAAACACACAAACTCACATTCGCATTAATAATATTAGTAAGGACAGTAAGGATTACAATAGCGACTGTCATTAGCGCGCCATTTTGTGACGGCATCGCTTTTCGTTCTACATCTATAAATACAAACAAAAATCAACCCTGTTCTCACTCTGCAGAGTAACAAATGGACTGTGCTCGTTTAATTGCAACGACTTGCATTTTAACAATGAAATTGCTATTGCAGCTTTAAATTAAAATTTTCAATTAGTATTATTTGCAATGGCGTGAATATACAACACTTATAATATCCAATGTTAATTATTTAAAGTGATTCATATAATGAAATAATTATGAAGTCCTATTTAAGTGCTAAGTATTTTTTTAATACGTCGTCGTCGATGAGTTCTACGACGTATCAAGGTTCGTTCTTGGTTCTTTCAAGCTGCACGAGCAGTTCAAAATATTTTAAATGGACAGCTGCAAGTTGCGCACGAGTCAAAGAGTCCAATAAGGGTAGGTACGCTGGGTACGTGTTGAGCTCGTTGATGAACTTTTGTTACTTTTGCTATATAATAATATAGCCCTACTATGGAAATACATGTAATGTACGGGAAACGTGCTTCGGTTAAATGTAGGCGAAATTCAATTATATGTTAAAACGTCTTTTGCTTTTAGCCACTGTTTTAGCCAATGAATAACATTAGATATCAAGTATCAAGACAATATGCCTATCTATCGCTTTCATACAATAGTCAGAACCCATACTTATTTCCGGCGGAAATATCGATTGTTCTGAAGATACCATATTGAAAACAAATGAAACGTACAACGTTATTCTCACCTAGCTACTCGAGACACGAAACATCGCCAATATTCCTAGACCCCCAATATCTCCTACATTTACCCTTTCATACCTCAATATTGAATAGGCCAAATACTGAGAGAGTTCTTGTTATTTTGGAAGGGGGTGTAAGGAATTCGAAAAATTCAATTTCCTAACTGTGAATTTAGTACAGAGTGTCGAAATAACAAGCTTTCGGAGCAGTCTCGCGAGACAGGGTAGGAATGTAAAACATAGAAAATGGGGAGAAATTACACGTTTTCGGAGATCGCGATAGGGGATGTTTAGTGCTGCGCATAATCAAACAGGGGGTGGTGAAAAATCGAGGTCGATATTTCGTTGTCAGCGTTTAAATGTGGGATTTTGGGGGGTTAAGTGGAATTTCTGGTGTCGAGGGTGCGTCGCGGGGGAGTGTTGGGAGTGTTGGATGGCCACTATTATTTGTTTTTTTTGGAAATATTTTCTTGCTTTTTAGAATTAGTGTTATAAGAACAATAACGAAAACATTATGACATGTATAGTTCAAATTGGCGATTTCTGAATATATTTTTTAAACGAACATATCAAGTTCGTTTGCCTGCAATTAATTTTAAAAACATTTTTTTTTTCATTTTATATCAATAAAAGCTAACAAACTTGTCTTTGTTCACTAGCTTTGTACAATTATTATAAATTTACTAAAAATGAAATTATGCAATTTGTTGATGACTAGACTCAATCCCATATTTTTTAAGAACCGGTCTTTATTTAAAATATATTCATGAACTATGTTTACGTACTCTGTATTCCACCCACTGTCATACACCGTCCCCTGGCCTCAGCAAAAAACGTATAAAATAGAATTAAATAGTCTTAACACTTTCCTCGGTCCTTATTAACCATTAGCTAAATCAACACTATCACGCTACGTTCAAAATGAAACAAAAGAGGGTGTGGACATAATGAATTTTCACTTTACATTTATACAGAGTGTTCTTTGTTTTACTTTTCCCAGCCAGGTAATAAAAAACATTGTTGAAGTATTAAACGAACGCAGCAGCTAAGTTCTTTTCAATTACAATTTAACAGAAGCAATAAAAGCAGCTATCGGGAGCGATTAAAACGGGAGCTAATCCTTGATAGAGACGAGTATTTTGAGGATGAATATGAGTATGGATGTTGAAGATGAAGATGATGAAGTAATTTTGTTATAAGATATAAATAGAAACTATGTCGAAGACTATATTGAGTATGTTACGAAGGTGTTTTCTAATGCAAAAAATTCGACTGTACGAAATGCTATTAAACAAACCTGAGTGAAGAAGTGGCGTAAGAGGATAATGAAACTTAGGACTGTATTCATAATTTGAGTTTGGATAGAAGCTAGTTTCAAAAAGTGTCTCAGATGTAAACTTTTTCGACGGGTCTTGAAACAGAAATCTTACTTGAAATCAGTATATTTGGGTACAATATACAACTCCGAAGAGTCATAATTCCGAATTGATTGAAATCCCGATTTTTTATAATTCCTAATGCAATTTTTTAATGGAGGTTTTATTTTTTGATATAGCACATAAATCAAACCTAACCTAACCAACGTATAGCAATTGAAATATGTTTTTAATTTTAAATAGCTCCAGCATAATAAAGATTTCGTAAAAATGAAAATTCGGACAAATGAATATTCGGAAAAAATATTTGGGTGATCCCAAATCCAAGATATTTTCTGCTCATTTCAAGAGTTTTGGCGCTGGCGATAGGCGTTAAAAGAAATCTCAAGGTCACTCAAAGGGCAATGGAGAGGGCTATGCTCGGAATATCTCTGCGTGATCCAATCCAGAATGAAGACGCACGAGAACCAAAGTCACCGACATAGCCCTGAGAATTGCTAGACTTAAGTGGCAGTGGGCGGGCACATCGCTCGCAGAACAGATGACCGTAGGGGCCGAAGAGTTCTCGAGTGGCGTCCGCGTACCGGAAGACGCAGCGTGGGCAGATCTCCAACAAGATGGACCAACGACGTGGTTAAGATTGCGGGGAACCGATGGATGCAAGCGGCTCAGGACCCGTGCCTGTGGCAAACCTTGGGGGAGGCCAATGTCCAGCAGTGGACGTCTTTCCGCTAAAATGAAGATGATGATGATGACATGCATTTTTACCCTTACCGGGAATAGAACTCAGAACCGCTAAATCTTTAAGTATTACTGGCAATTAGTCTAAATTCAAGAACCGTTTACCCCGATTTAGCATGCAGTAAGCCGTAAAATTAAATGTGTACTGAAGATGCGACTGGAGTACATATTCATATTCACTAACTCGGCAGTGTGGATGCGGCATTAAATATAACGGCCCATTAAGACACAGTGCCACTATCACGACGTAACTGTTATGTTCGCATTAGACGCCACCTTATAATTGTAGAGCGGGAGTTAACTGTATAATCTTTTCTCATTTTGAAATTGCTTGAGGGTTAGGAAAATATCCGTTAACTGTTCAACGCCAATGATGGATATTATCCGAATGACAGGTTCAATGTAATATTATATTTTAGTATACAACCTTAGGGTTGAAATTAGCTTTACTTTTCAACTGTCGTTAGTGCGTAGTGCCTATGTAGTCAAGACTTTAGTATTTGATATGGCTTGCAAATGTTTAATTTGAGTTCAAGATGCACTTACTTTTGTACTTTCTTATTTTTATTAAAAAAAAAAATCTATATACGAACATGCATACCAAAGTGTTTTTTTTTAAATAAACAATAAGATGTTTATTTAGTAACGTCAAACAGCACATACATTCAGTCAACAAAGTATCGGGAATGGATGATTTGTTTATGGTTCCAAATTCAAATTTTTGTTTTTTTTGTTGTTGTTAGATTGGCACAACTGTTTTCTATTTTGGCGCGGAGTTTGAGTTGCATCTGTTATTTATATTAAATACAGTGCTGTTTTTAGTTATATCATATCTAGTGTGTATTGCGAATTTCATAATGGACAAAAACATTGAACAAAGAGTTTGTCTTAAATTTTGCATCGCCAATGGAATTTCGTGTTCGGAGTCACTGAAAATGTTACAGAAGGCTTACGGTGATTCGACTTTATCAAAAACACGTGTTTATGAGTGGTACAAAGCGTTCAAAAGCGGTCGAGATGTGATGGAAGATTTGCCTCGCTCTGGTAGGCCATCAACGTCTGCAACTGAAGTTAACATCGCAAAAGTGAAGGAAATAGTGACTGAAAATCCTCATTCAACTTTGAGAGAGATAGCCGCCGAACTTTCTGTATCTCACGAGTCGATCCGTACTATTTTAACTAATCATTTGGGTATGAAACATGTTACCGCTCGGCTAGTCCCAAAAGACCTGAATTTTCTCCAAAAACTCAATCGCATGAGAGTCGCTGAGGACATGCTAGAACGAGTCAATTCCGACCCAACATTCATGAAACGCATTGTTACTGGTGACGAGACGTGGGTTTACGAGTTTGACATGCAAACTAGTCAACAAGCTTCGGAGTGGCGCTTCGTGGCACCCGTTTTCAATCGGTAGAAGACATAAAGGAGAATTCGCGCCGAGAACTGAATTCAATTCCGGAAACAGCGTTTAAAAAATGTTTTGATGATTGGATTATTCGTTGGCGTAAGTGTATCGTTTCTGAAGGAGCATACTTTGAAGGTGATAAAATAAATTTGGATGATTAACAAACAGTTTGTGTATTATTGATCTTTTCCCGGTACTTTCTTGACAGAGTAGTAAGTCGTTCTCAATTGTTTATTAAAAATTAAGTAACATTAACTTTTTACTGTATACGTAAAAATTATTTTTTACGTATACAATAGTAATACAGTTGCATAATATGCAAATTTGCATCTAGATATGTATTGATAATAAAAGTATATTTGTAATCATTTTTATAATACTTCACGACAATTGTCCACTTTGACTCCCGGTCCACTAGATTCATGTTGCTCTCGTCTGATACTGCCCGTTTGCTCCGATAATGCCATATATTTTGCTCTTAATTTTATGCTTAGAAAATGTAATATATGGTTTTCATTACGTTAGTAAGAGAGTTGCATTCATGCTAGTTTTACAGGAGTTAATATCTATTTGAAAACGTGCATCATATATTTGTTTCAAACGGTAGTTTTTTAAGGGCGTACAATTTATTAATTAATAAAATATTGTCGGTAGGTGCTATACTTTGTGAAGTTATAAGCGATCTTGCCATAACATATTTCCTTACATTTGTTTTTTGCATGTGACCCCCATACTAACCGAATCGAAAGATGTTTAGTAAAAACCGGCCAAGTGCGAGTCTGACTCGCACACGGAGGGTTCCGTAGGGGAGACCGGGGATGGTTGACTACAGGGGCAGGTTGACTAACTATCAGAAACTCGTCCGACGCAAAGGCCTTGAGCCAACCAATAACCGGTGACTGAGCGGGGGGAGGTGGCGTACTCTCGTGCCTTATTGGTTGGCTCAAGGCCTTTGCGTCGGATGAGTTTTTGATAGCTAGTCAACCTGCCCCAATAGTCAACCATCCCCGGTCTCCCCTACCATCGTACAAGATTTAATACTATGTACTTTTTAAATACTTTCGTAAAAGAAACATGATATAGCAACTTATGTAAAGTAGGTGATTGTCCAAATTCATTACATCCCTGTATTAATATTTAATTTAATTTTTATTATTTGTTGTCATAGTGGCAACAGAGATACACACACTGTGAAAAATTCAACAGTCTATCTATTACGGTTTATGAGATACAGCCCGCGGAGTGACAAAATTTAATTTTTAATTTGATTTAATTTTTATTATTTGTTCCTATAGCGGCAATAGACATACACATTCTGTGAAAATTTTAGCTGTCTACCTACTTCGGTCCATGAGACACAACTCGGGGACAGACAGACGGACGGACGGACGGACGGATAGCGGAGGCTTAGTATTAGGGTCACCCTTCGGGTACGGAACCCTAAAAAAATACATAAACTAGCAATAGGCTTCGTCAAGACATTTCACATAAGAATGATAATCGACAGATTTGATTACATTGTTAGTTTGTTACTTAGTCACAAATGAAGCTATTATAAGTGTGTTAAATACATTTTTCCGCACGAAAACGGTTCATTAAACACTTAATTAATTCATATTAATTTGTTTTTGTAATCGAAGCTAATATTAACCAGTTGTCATTATTCATACGACACATTAATTGGTAATAAACTGATAACTTTCACGTTACGATCAATTAACCGTTTATGCTTTACCGGTTCGTTTCTTTGATACGCGATTATTACTTCTTTTTATACATAAATGTGACGTTCTCAATATAAAGGGACCTTATGGAGGAAGGCAGTTACGCTCTTCTCATTCCTGTAACTATACGAATACTATGGTAACAGTTCTAAAAACGGCGTAACCGCCTCCCTCCATAAGGTCCCTTTATATTGAGAACGTCACAAATAACCCTCCTTCGGGCGGTCGGGTAACAAGGTGAACGAGCCACCTGGCTTAAGCTAAATTTTACAGGAGGAACTTAGTAACATTTTATTAATAAAATAAATATTAAATTGATCTTAGTTTTATAATTAAATGTTTGAAGGAAAAAATGCAATTTGAATGAATTTTCAATCAAAATATCAACACTAAAATCAGAAATCGCTTGTTACCTATATAAACAATTAAAAACTTGAATTATGACAGGTCAATAAAAGTTAGTTTAGTTTAATTTATTGCTCAATAATATTAAGTACCTTATTAATTTTATTTTATTAACAACTCGAAGCTAAAAAAATAAAGCTAAAAAATGTCACAACCAACTCAACACGATCAGCCAATCTACTACAAACACAACCCGACGGGACAGCGCTCCCAAAGGTACACGTCCAATTATAATTCTGTGGAATTAATTAATTTCCATAATGTTAAACGCCAGTGAGTAAAATTGTTAACGTTCGACTGTTTCAATTTTGTGCTCCTAATATTTATAATTAATGTCATTACAGCGGGCCTATTATGGCCGTGTTTATCGACGTTGATAAACGTGGATAAAATATCTGTCTCATTCTGACCAGTATGTAAGTGCGAGAGTGACGATGCTTTATCCACATTTATACGAGATAAAGGCGATTATAACACGGGGATTGAAATGCATGTTTCAATTTGGATACACTACATAATGCTTTTGGTCACACATCTAGTTTACTCATTTTATCACATTGCATATAATATAAATGCGAAAGTTTGTGAATGTGTATGTGTGTTAGATGTTTTTTTACCCTTAAACGCTGAAACGCCTAAACAAATTTGGATGAAATTTAAAATGGAGATAGCTATTTATTAGATTAACACATAGGCTACCGTTCTCGTGGGATGGCGAAATTATAATTCAACGCGGACGGAATAATATGCAGAAACTAATACATAAGTATAGTTCATTTCTGGCGATCGTGTCAATGATAGGACTAGTAAGAAGTAGGATATTACAAGTAGGATGCCATGTAATAATATCTCAAACAACCGGCCAAGTGCGATTCCGACTCGCACACGAAGGGTTCTGTACCATCGTACAAGATTTAACACTTTAATTTTTTATTTAATTGCATTTTTATTATTTGTTGTTATAGCGGCAATAGAAATACACATTCTGTGAAAATTTCAACTGTCCATCTATTACGGTTCATGAGATACAGCCCGCTGAAAGACACACGGAGAATCGGTTGGACGGACAGTGGAGCCTTCTGGGTGCGGGACTCTAAAAAATATTACCTCAGTGAACCTACTGATTCCACAGTACACTGTACATTACGTGCTTTAATATACCACGTCTCCGCGCCTTATTGGGGCCCGCGCTACGGAATATGTAATGCATCGCGTATGTACGCACTGCTTGTGTGATTAGGCTGTGGGTTATTGGTCTTACTTATACGATACTCACCACAATGCGCTGTGGGAATTTACGGAACACAATCGCTAATAATTTTCCGTATGATTTAAATTTGTTTCTATCCCTTTATGGCACGTAATAAAAACTTTATTTGTACTTCTTAACGAATGTACCTACTGACTCCTCAGACGAAGTCGCAGGTGGGGAAACCTTAGTTTTAAATAAATCCGTATATGTTACATATAATGTAATTTATTTTGAGAAACCGCCTCTACATTAACTTAGCTTCTATTGAGACCACGCGAACTTTAGGTAAATAAAAACAAGCACCCGAATAACCGGTCTCTCATAACCCCAATGTGTTGTAGCCGATTGGGTATCGTATATCACTCATTAATATGTGATCCGATACTAAATAAATCCCAACATCATCCTTAACGTGCCGATTTTGGCTCATTAACACATTCGATGCCTAAGATTCGATATCGTGTCACATTTGTATCGAAATCAGCGAGCGTGGCAATGTAATACCGTTGCTTGTAGACGTCGGCTGTCTGTTAGCGGTTGTGTTAAGTTTAAGAGAGCTTCTATAGTAAATACTAAATTGTTACTACAGGCGGATCTAAACAAGCATTTTTTGTGTAAGACATAATAAAGGGTATTAAATGTTAGAAGTCGATTTTAACCTACTTCCAGTTGTCGAATGGACTTGAAATTTTGCATATAGGAGGGTGGGGTACAGTGGATCGGTAGGATACAGTGGATCATTGCCTGTTTCTATGTGAAAAATGAGTTTAATTGTCTGTCTCGTTCGCCCTCTGATAACATATTAGGCATGTCTAACTGATCTAGGTGCCAAAGATATAAGTTCATTATTTCCCTAAAATATAGGCAGTAAACCACTGTTCCCCACCAATCCCCTGTGCCCCACTCTCCCCTACTTATATAATACCGATGACAATACAATAATATGGTACCATCGAGCTGCTATGATGATGGAGCTGGAAGGTTGTAGTGCTCTGATTGCAGTCATTCCTATACACGAGTGTACATTGGATCCTCACAAAATACAGGATTGATTGTCATCATCAAACAAACATGCCTCAAATGGCGTGATTGTACCAAACATTAGAAGAACTTTTTTCCAATACGCTCGACTTGGCAACACAATCAAGTAGCAAGTCGACATGGCAAGTACTGGCGCGAGTTGGTCGATAGGTCGATCCCATGCGGCGTCCAATAACTACTAAACTGGAACAACACTGACCAGGCGAGTATAGCTTACATGATAACACGGAAGTAGAGTTATTGGAAGGAACAATTTTTTTTTCAGTAATTAAGTACAACAACACAAGAACTGTAAAAAAGTAAAGTGAATGTTAAGCTATCGTGGCAAACTAGAGTCTGGCCAACAAAAGTTGAACCAGGAAGAACGCGGCAATTTCAAAAAATCATGACAAGGTAACACAGGGTCACTCACACAGCCGCAATTTTCTCAGAGAAGTTTCAATTTGACATACGACATTATACCTCAGATAGACACACATAGAGACAAAGTGTTGCCAATCAAATAACTACGAGGTTCAACTTTCGTTTGCCAGAGTCTAGTATAAACAAAGCTACGCTAGTTAGACGCTCATAGTAAAAGTTACTGACATGCGGAAAGATCCAGGTTTGACGGAAATGTTAGATCGTTGAAACATTTTTGTCTTTTCATTTAATAATTACGTCTGATAAGGTATCCGACAATTAGCCCAGTGCATCGGAGTAACTCACCACAAACTTCATACCAATTAGCATGAATTCACTTTTATTATTGTAATCATATTGTCAGCGTAATAGTAGCTCTTATTGTCGTAGTAGAAAACAAAGTTTTCATTTTGGAACAGGGAATAAAACGGTCGTTGTTTTTGAGATAGAAGTTGAGTGTGACGTATTTACTTTTTGGATGCGTTTTATTTTCTCTGTCCTTTTGAGTTCTTAATATCAAAAACCTACTGATCGTGCCGCTTCCATACAATCTTATTCTTTGCCCGGAGTATGTAACAGCGGGCAGAGTTAGTTCGGAAGCTAATTCTCGCAGTTTAATAGTTGCGCCGAGCCGGATGTTCAGGGTCTGCTCGAACTTGGATAAAGAAGGTGCTCGGAGCCCTGCGAGCCATGCGCCCAGACGCAAGTTTCAGGAAGCCAGCAAACAGTTACACCTATAGGAAAGGTTATAGGCGATACTAACATCTAAATATTAAGAAATAAGAAGAATATTTCCCAATTATTAACAAATGGTGCTGGTGCTGGGTGTCTCCTTGCGAGATCGAATCAGGAATGAGGAGATCCACAGAACTAAAGTAGCTGATATAGCTCACCGAATAGCAAACCTTAAGTGGACTACCACTTAAGGTTTGAGCAATGTGCCCCGCCCACTAGGGCGGGGCACATTGCTCGTAGAACCGTTGGTTGTTGGAGCGGAAAGGTTCTAGAGTGGCGACCGCGAACCGGGAGACGAAGTGTCGGCAGGCCTTCCACAAGGTGGACCGACGATCTGATAAAGGTCGCGGGAAACCGCTGGATGACAGCAGCAGAGGACTGGTCGTTGTGGTAAACCTTGGGGAAGGCCTTTGTCCAGCAGTGGACGTCTTGCGGCTGATGATGATGATGATGATGGTATTATAGTTCATTCAAAACGCAATTCTCAAAGGAACCGGACCGGAATCGAAATTATAAATGAGACGAGATTTTCAAGTTTGAACAGTCTGTTTTGTATGCAGCAAAACCAGAGCCAACCAGCAAAGATGTAGAAGTAACATTAGCTCTGTAACCTTCTCGATTAATGCCCTTACTAATAAACGTTGAGTAACCGCTGAGTAGTTATACCATGCTTTGTCCTTATCTGTAATTGTGACATTTGAATTCGACAGATAAGGACAAAGCATGGTATAACTACTCAGCGGTTACTCAACGTTTATTAGTAAGGGCATAAGTGACGAAGGAAGAGCACGAGGTGTTGGAGAACCGGAACATCGAATATTAAACTTAAAACAAAATATTTTACAATATTTGTCGCCCTATAACTATGTTGTTTAATAAAGTAAAAGAACTTAATATCCACTATTTTACATGTAACACTTAGCGGTCTTAACATGCATGCAAGAGATAAAATTTGACAGGTGCTAGGGAATCGTATATTCCATATTCATAAGACTTAACGCTTAAGGTTTAAAACAAGTGTCTCGTCTTGACTTTTATTACCTTTTATTACTAAGCGACTATAGAGATTTTCAGATTTTTATAGCGATTTTATCAAGACGGGACTTTTTTAATATAAACCTTAAGCGTTAAGTCTTACGTTAGAATATGGAATAGATGTACATTTCTCTAGCACCTGTCAATTTTTATCTCGTGCTTGCAAAACAAGTTTAAACCTGAATCAAAGTATAATATACAGACAAGTAATTCAACTCCGGCCCTTAGGAGATCAAGTTAAGAACCTAAGCACACACACGCAGGCGCAGCGTCGACCAAATTCATGATTGTCAGTTTAACTCACGCCCTACCACAGGCTTGTGGTGCATACGTGTAAAACGCACACACACACACACACTTTGTTCAAATCTTTTCATTGCGGGCCTTATGTATACCGTATGGATAAAATATGTGTCACTTTCTAAGCATAACGTAAGTGTGAAAGTGACGCATGCTTTATCTACAGTTATCCTCGCGAGGCGATAATACGACCAGTGTATGTTTATACAGTGCCTGAATCTTATCTAATTAACACTTATATTATAATATGTGTGTGTGTTAGTTTCACTTTCACTCTTTCACGCTGCAACGACTGGACAGATTTGGATGAAATTTGGAATGGAGATAGCTTATACCCCATATTAACATATATAATACTTTTTATCCCGGAAAACTTTGTAGTTCCCAAGGGAAAACCGATAAACGACATCGACGCAGACGGAGTCGCGGGCAAAAGCTAGTCTTATATATTAATTAACACTTACAATAGTGCTTTATTTAAACGGGCATCGCACTAAAACAACAGATAAACACGAGCGTGGCCAACAGGCCGTGAAAACTGAAAGCGTTTGTTATTCCACTAGTTTGTGACGTTAACTGTTCTACCCTGCTAAGCTAAACTGCGATATGTCAGACAAAACTGCTGTAGCAATTGCTACCTCATTACTAACGGGAGAGGACTGAATCTGATTTGGCTATTGAATTTGAGATATCGCCTTTTAGCTTAGGACGGCAGTGTTGCGCGGTGCACATTTCAAATATATTGTTTTGCATGATTTATAATATACTAGCTTTTGCCCGCGGCTCCGTCTGCGTAGGAGTCATTTATCGCTGCTCCCTCAAGAACTGTCCAAGTTTGTCCAACGTCCTTCCCCGGAACCCAGGCTATCTCCATACCAAATTTCATCTAAATCGGTTTAGCGGTATAAGCGTGAAGAGGTAACATACAGACATATAGAGTTACTTTCGCATTTATAGTATTATTGAGGTATGGATAAGTAGGGGGATTGTGCTTGTTACAATAATATTTCAATATTACTCGTATTGTTGACAGTAGTTTAGGCGCAGGGCAGTCGTATGTAACTACGCGGTTAGCCTAGTTGGTAGTGACTCTTCTTATGAAGCTATCGGTCCTGGTTTCAATTCGGTAGGGGTAAATGTTAGGGTGACGAGCGAGTCTTGGTTTTTAGGGTTCCGCACCTCACAAGGAAAAAGGAACCCTTATAGGACCAAGTCTTATAAGACCACCCTTATAAGACCCTTATTAATTATATTATTATAAAACCCTTATATTATTATAAGACCCTTAGAAACCCTTATAAGACCAGGTCTGTCTGTCTGTCAAGACCCTTTATCTCAGGAACGCGTGAACGTATTAAGTTGAAATTCATATCAAATACTCAAATCTGGAATCCCTTAGAGCTGATAAAAAATCAAACTTCTAAGTCAACGCAATCAAAAGATACGGCCGTTTATGCCGCATATTTTGCAACTCGCAAGGCAATCAAAACCTATAGGGTACTTCCCGTTGACTTAGAATCATCAAATTTGGTAAGAAGCAATGTATTTAGCACATATAAAGGGAAAAATCCGAAAACCGTAAAAAATATTTATTAAAGAAACAAACTTAACTTTACTGCTGATTAACTGACTGCTGCCAATGTCGATGTATGGGGACAACAGTTTTTCAACAACAAAGTAAGTTTGTCTATTAATACAGTTTATGTTTCGTTAGAGCAATATTTGGTGCTTTCATATTGTATTCGTAGTAATGGTGACGGAACCCCACACAGCATGGCCCGACATGCTCTTGCCTGGTTTTTTCTATGTTTCTAAGTATTTCTCCAAATATAGAAGCAGTTGTGTTTGAGTTTGAAAGGCGAAGACGAGATGAGCTCGATGCTAAACGAGACGAGCTCAAGGCCCGACCACCTGCGGCCATCCACTATAACTATATCGGAGAGGTGCTGACCTGCACCAAATGTCAACGAACATTTCGTGCAAAAATCGGTTATGTCAGCCACCTGAGAGCACACGAGCGACGCTCTGAATAGTCGGATCCTAGTCGCTGTGGCCGAAATCGGTCGGGATCGTATTATTATTATTATTACCCATAGTACAAGCCTAGAGATTATCTCGGAAAAGGTTTGCCGGTTTTTTGTATTTTTTTTTACTACGTGGCTTTTTTGACGACGCTACCAGTCTATGTGATAATGATATGGTACTAAAACGCCCTGTCTATTATACCGCTTTGCGTAGATACACTAATAGTTGTTTAATACATCGGTTAAAAATATTAATGATTCCATAACATCTAAGTTTCTTCTAATGCATTTATTTTGCAACAATTAAATTACTTTGCGTGACGCTCCCAATTACGTAGAGGAAGCAATTCGACGAGTATGATTTTAATTTTTTCATCAGTACACGTAATTTTCACTGTTTAACGAATATTCCGCTAGTACTGTTTCGAGCAAAATTCATTGTATTTTCATTGCGATTTTATTTATTTATTTAGATAAAAAACGCACGTTTATAAGATGCTTCGTCCCCTGTTATGGCCACCTTTATCATGTTGGATATAACGTCACCCCTCGGAACTCCCTTTTAGCTCATCTGTAACGATACTCACTGAGCGACAAGCGAGAAAATATAAGATGTGCTAACCAGGACAGACCTAAGTAAAACAGATAACAACGTGCAAATAATAAGTAATATATAACACTCCTGCGGGCTTAACATCCATATGAGATGAAATTTTACAGGTGCCAGGGAAATGAATACATCTATTCCATATTCTAACGTGGCACTTAACGCTTAAGGTTTAAAATAAAAGTGTCACGTCCTGACTTTTATAACCTTTTATTACTAAGCGACTATATCGATTTTCACTTTTTTATAGCGATTTTATCAAGACGGGGCACTTTTATTTTAAACCTAAGCGTTAAGTCTTACGTTAGAATATAGATACACACATAGATGTATTAACTTCTCTAGCACCTAAGCTGTAAAATATTATCCCGTGTATGCATGCTAAGCCCGCTGTGGGTGACCATAGGCTGAAGAAGATGTGACTTCGGATTTAGGCTTATTCGGGTAGTCAGCTCTGAAAGTAGGGGTGGGGGGGGTTCTGGACATAAGAACCAACTGGTTGTATGTGCAATGGAAATCAATAGGACATCCGACTAATTGGCTCCGACGCCCAGAATTATGTCGGGGAATTTCAATGTCTTAAGAATTCTGATATGAAAGTCAAAGTCAAGTTAATATTGAATCTTTGGAGCTACGTTCGTTATCAAAAAAGCTTTATTGTATTAAGATAAGGAGACAGATTACATTGCGCTCAGTGAGTCTGTTCATTCGCCCGGGAATCTTCGGATGGCCAGCTTAAGCTATCAAGCTAGATAGTAATATATCTTAAGAATTAGTTACTGGACGATATATTTTGTCCTTCAAACCTCTTTGAAAACAAACTCTTTTTTTTGTTTTTTAATTTATTTACGGATAATAAATTACATATTATAATATCTTCAACAGCGGACAAAACCAACGGTTTATCTGCCGCTGTGTTCACTCGCTAATTAAACACATACAACAATAAGCTTATATACAAAGAAAAGAAAGCACAGTGCCCTAGGCCGATGCCAATACCCCAGCTGAGTTCCACATCAGCATAGGAAGGCTGCTTTCATTCATAATGCGCTTACAACGGTGTGGATTATTACAGATTCGTTTATGTGTTTCGGACGACAATCCATTTAATACATTTGGAAGTAAATATTGCCATGTACGCTTTCCATAAAAGTTATTCATTTTTGGTAAATCGTATTTGGGCAAATATTCCAGATTTCTAAGATGATGTGGCCTCAACAATCAACAACACAATCTTTCTTAACTTTACATGTTTCACTTTCTTATTCTAAACTAATCGACAGTAAATATATGTAGTTACATACTGTATCAGTCGTTATCAATGACATTGACACTGATATGTGCTTTTTAATTACCTACTAAAAAAGCCTGGCAAAAAAGTCGAGCCAAAAATGAGGGCGCTGTTCGGAATGAAATTGGCAACATGACCCAAGGTTTACTCTAACCTGGTGCTGGTTGCAATTTAAAAATATTGGTCCAGCTGTCACCACTGGCTCGTATTTTTTGCCAGGCTATACCTACAGGCTGCAATCATTAATAAATTTCTGCGTAAATACTGTACCGATTGTTACGACATTTAGTACGAGTATATCGGTTAGAAATACCTTAATCAACATGGACTTTTTAATATTTGTCCTAAGGCCAGGGACACGTTGTATATGCATCCGAAAAAGACTCAACACACACGTAAAACACGAGTAATAAAATAGTAATTATATATGTTGGTTTATTTTAAATCCCTTAGAGACTTTACTCCGCGCAACTCCGCCGGCGTTCGGCCGGTTGTCGGGATGTTTCGCCAACCGCCGATTACGACGGTGTTGCGCAAACGCATAATGAAGGTTCGAATGTATGTTGCTGCCTCATTGGCGATGACCTTATGAGGTTGATGACATTTTCTTTACTTAAATATCGGGTTAACAGTTTTGATTTACGTAATAAAGTACTGTTTACATACATTTTATATAATTTTAAATATGTTTAAAACATAGCAGAAACCGACCCTTTTATTATTGTCCGGGTAATGTTATGTACAGTCAGCGTAAAAAGAAGCAGCGAAAGTAGCCAAATATATCGCAACACATCTTTATTACTAAGGGAATAAGGATGTGTTGCGATATATTTGGCGCTTCAACTTTTTGACGCTGACTGTGCAAGTAGGTGTTTGAGACTAGCCATGAAAAATAGTTTAAATCAATTAATCGCTAAATTATAAAAAGATAACATTTGAAAAATGGGTGGATCAACCTTTTTTGTTGTTGTTATTCTGTCCCATAAGCCAGGAGACAACAGTGATATTGTTTCTTAGAAAGATGTTTATAATAATAATAACATGCTCAGAAGAATGCCCACAAAGGAATGGGCTTGTGATTTCCACAAAAAACATGCTACATAGATTTATATCCTAATTATAGTTTTAAAGTATGACCCAAGGGACGTAACCATGGCAACAAGGTATAAAAAAGTTGATTGACCCAAATACTAACGTTGGTTTTAAACGGGGACACTAGGCAGGACAGTAGATTTCCACGGTAGGGTAAGGACTGTGTTTCCTCATCTCTCCCATATAAATCTACTATCCTGTCTCACTGCTCTGTCCCCGTGTGAAATCAGCATAAGGTTATCCTTACATAATATAACATAAAGTCGTTTTCCGCGTCTGCCTGTCTGTCTGTTTATCCGCTAACTTTTAAACCACGCAACGGATTTTGATGCGGTTTTCTCAATCAGTTAGATAATTTTTCACGGAAGGTTTTACGTATTTAATAGTACCCGGAGCGAAGCGAGGGCGGGTCGCTATAATGGATAAGATTCCGCGTATTACGCGTTTGATTCTTTAAGCTATTTGGCTAAGAATATATAATTAGGTAAAACTTCACTTTGAAATGTAAAGAAAGCTTTTGTTATAGGCGATGCGGTAAGCCTGGTTGGCTTGGTACTATATAACCCAACCTACAAAGCGGTTCCGGGTTCGAACCCAGCTAAGACAATTTGTGTGATGACTGTTACGAGTCTTGGATAAAGAATTTATTTGTAATATTTAAACATTATTGGAGTAAGATTAGACAGTGAAAGTGGTTTTCTAAGGCTGGTAACGCATTTACGATTCCTCTCCGGATGTCGCAGTTATAATGGTGGTAGTGATAACATACCATCGGTGTTTTGGTATTTTGCTAGCTTCATTAACTTCTTTAGAAAAATGTAACCTAACCACAGTTCAAGCTTAGATCTTAGTTTGGAATTAAGTAAGTGTACGATGGTCGTGTAATATATTGTTTTAATTTGTAATTAAATATTATATATTATTAAAAAACGTTACCTCGTGTTCAAAGTTCGTATCCGCTTTAGTTAAACTTTCGAATCATTATCAGATCATTATTTTCATCCCAGGACGTTTAAATTTCATCTAGTGCAGTCATGTCAACCGGCCTAACATGTAGATTACATTCGAAATACTACTTAATTTAACCCTCCCACTAACGAAACCCCCTTCATTCGGCGCTCGCGCCGGCCAGTCTCTTTGCGAACGCTGTGCAAACAAGTGAACTGGTATTCCGGCAAGACAGCTGACGATCAAGCAAGACAGTTGACGACCAGATAAGACAGTTGACAATCGAGCAATATGTGCGGGGAAATGGGCAAGGCGGTATTGAGGGCACTCACGGGAGCGCTGCTCTGTGGTTTGGTGTCAGATGCGGCGTACTTGCAGGTACGTTTATTTATAATGTGACGTTCTCAATATAAAGGGACCTTATGTAGGAAGGCAGTTACGCTCGTCTTATTCTTGTAACTATACGAATACTATGGTAACAGTTCTAATAACGGCGTAACCGCCTGCCTCCATAAGGTCCCTTTATATTGAGAACGTCACATTTATTTTGGTATGTAAAGGCATTCTTCAATTGGTCGGAAGGGGCGTTAAATAGGGATTTATGGACACTCATATGGAAAAACAATGTTTTAATAAGAAATGGTGGATGAGAGTGGTGCCGTGAAAATTGTGCAGTTATTAATCTTTTTTTGCTGTGCCTCGTTCACGCATGCGTATACGGGATATTCTGGCTTAAAATGTCATAGTTAGAGAGGCAATTTATGAAGCTATGCATTAGGTTCTGAGACATGATATCGACTTTAGAAAGCAGATATTTTCCAATTATATTATGTGCATTGAAATTTTTCTAGACATAATTTATCAAGAAAATAAATTTGGGATATAAGTACACTCGCCAGCATATTAAGTGGAACATAAAAAATATAAGCTTTTTTTTAAGATTGGTAAAATTGTGACGTTGAAAATTAAACCCTTTTAATAATGATCCGCTAAATATGGCCGGTGATTATAGTTTTTAAATGTGCTTGAAAAATAATATCTTTATTATAAACTACAAGACTAAAAATATTTAAACGTTTTTTTGATTTCAAACATGTTCAAAATGTTTACCGACCGACTGTATTTCGAGGCAGCTCAATAAAGTTCTTTGGCACCTAACAAGCCATAATGCCGAGTTTGCTTAATGTTTCAAAAGTCAGACGAAATCAGTGGCGTAAGGCGAACTATTCTCTGAAAATCTATACACTAGTTCAATTGGGAGATGGGATTAAACAAATATTGGACAGACGGACGGCAACCATAACATGTTTGTTAGTCTGCGGCTGTTTGCTCATGCTGCAGTCCAGACGCAAATATGTTTGGAGTGAATTTGAATTGCCAGGGGAGCGGAGCAGGAGAACTAAGTTTCGGGACGTAGATCTTTATCGATCGCGTTTGTACGAGTACATTATTGATTGAGCTTTTGCCCGCGACTTTGATTGAAACCGATAATCCCTTATATAGGAATTTACAAATTTACCGGGATAAAAAGTATCCTATGTGTTAATCCGCCGCTCCCGGTCGGCGAGTCCCACATAACCACGCAAAAATGCATTTTCCCAGCGTAACAAAAAAACCAGTCGGGTGCGAGTCGGAGACGCGCACTGAGGGTTCCGTACACATTTGGCCGGTTTTTGGTATTTGTTGTTTTTCTATAGGGTTTGTTCTATAATCGTACCAAATTTGACGCTTGGTGTGGCTATTACCGTTTTTACGAAATAACAAAATAATGCAAAAAAAAAGTTTAGAAAGAAAACTTTTTTTTGTATGGGGACTCCCCTTATTGTTTTATTTTTTGACTTTTTTATAATTTGTTAGAAAATCCGCCGTTATATCACATATCCTACAAAAAAGAACACATACAGCTCGAACTTTAAAGTCACGGACGGACGAACAGCGTAGGCGTAATTAGTAATAGAGTTAGGCACCTTTCGGGTAAGGAACCCTAAAAAAAAGGAGATTCTCAATTTCAACTGTATTTTTTTACATCGGTTGTTAAAAATTTACTAAATTAAAATTTAAACAGAACTAGAATACGAGTTTATCGCCAAATAAAGTTTTCAAATAAAATCTGAAATATGTCCACTATTGTGCGAAGGGACAAGTACCGTAATAATTTAAAAAACTTCCCGAAAAGCGATTCATAATTCGCGAACAGTAAAGTTTTGGTATAATTGGCGTTTAAACTGGAGTTATGGCGTTCGGCTTCGGTGGTTTAGGTATCTCATAGTCACGGGTATATTCAGATAAGGACGACGAAATGGGAAATAAGTTTTATTATTGTCGACTGTACGTGTGCCACTGGTAACTAACTTTCTATTAAAATAGAAGTCAAACGAGTTCCCTTGAGTTCCCCAACAATGAGTTCCTGTCGCCGTCCTTCTCTACCATCTCCTTCATCTACCAGCTCGACGGTACGGAAATGCACAAGTATTCAAAACTCCAAGGCATTTGATGGTAAAAACTCAATATGGAAGTCCATTTTGTATGAAAATTAGGGAGTTTGGTCTAAAATGGTACATTTATAAACTTCCTTCCACATCGTTTTCGATATCATCGAGGTAAAACATATCTGACAGATAAATTTAGCCCTTTACCTTCTCTCTCTCACACTTAAATATACAAGGAGAGGGTTAACTTTAACTGGCACATAAATTTACTTGTCGATTGTGAAAGAGGCGGTAAGTAAAATAAAGTAAACGTTTACATACATACACGGTTAGCCTAGTTGGTAGGGACCGTGGCCATGAAGTCCGAGGTCCCGGGTTTTATTCCCAGTAGGAGCAAACATTTGTGTGATGAGCACGGGTATTTTTTCTGAGTCTTGGGTATTTTCTATGTTTATAAGTATTTATTTCTCTATATAAATAGGTATATCGTTGCCTAGCACCCATAGTACAAGGCTAGAACTTAGTTTAGAACTTCAATTTGTGTGAGATTGTATATTTATATATTTAATTTTTTATATATTTTATTTTATACGTATAAAGTTTTAATAAAACTGAAATTTAAGCGCTATTTAGGTGCCATTTATGTCCAACCTCCTTGTATTTTACTCGAATCGTCAGTTTCGTGAAGTCACTAACTGGCCATTTTTTCTAAAAATACTGGCTGAATACGAATGAACTCGTTGAAAATATGAAACAAAACTAAAATACCCCGTGGCTCCTTAATGAGTCTCCCCTATGCGGAGCGCGACCTTAAAATATCTAGTAGCAATAACTCGGCCCTTCATAAGGGAACACTAACTTTTGCAATTTTCCTTCTCCGTTCCCCAGAGTTCAAAGGAGAATTACTGTTGGTTAAGTTTACTCTCATTTTCGTACCAGAAGGCCTGTTTTTTAGTCCCATTTCTTTGATCAAGCCGCTCAAAGTGGAAATTGTTTCGAACTTGAAGCTACAAAATTGATATTCAGGGGTAATTTTACAAAGTCTCACCTCGACGATTTTTCTCGACTTCATTGAGTTACGAGCGAGTGATTCTGTTTGTTTGATCTCGGATGCTGTTTTCGTTAATGGAAGTGTTCCGGTATGAATCTCGAGGATCGGGACTTATTAATATTTATCCTGCGCGGATACAAAATGGGCGAAGCGTCTTTTAATAAGTACCTGAAAAAAAAAATACAGGCTTTAATTAATTATTTGCTTCTGGCATGACTTATTTTTATTTAAATGCGCGCGTAAAACGAACCACTTAAAATTAAAAACTAAGTTAGTTCAGACAAATTAGCTATTTTGATTTGATTTAGATTTCATAAAAACTAATTCCTAGTTATATTTAATGCGAAAGTGAGTAGGTCTGTTTGTTTGCTACTTCATGACGGCTAAACCGCTAAACTGATTTCGATGAAATTGATATAGATAGCTAAGTCCCGGGTAAGGACCTAGAATACTTTAATCTCAGAAAAAATTATAGACTCCAAAAGAAAAAACTAATAAGAAAATTCTACACGGACGTAGACGCGGGCAATTCTAGTAAACTTTATTTGGAAACGTTAAACCTGAACGTTAAATATCTACAAATAAATCCTGCCTGCTATATACTCGTAAAAAACTTATTAAACATATTCTAGAGCCTCCTTAACCTGATCTCTTGAAAACTTCGATAAAGAAATATTGCAAGTAAACATAACTTCATCATTTTAATCAAGTTTCAAGTTCGAAGTAATAACTAAGAAAATTAAAAGTTTTCCAAGCAAGTAATAAAATACTTACCTACCACAAAGTTTGTCTCTATTCTTTTCAGCGCAAACTTTTATATTAAAAGATGAAAATTAATTTATGAGGATGTAGTTACTGAAACAAGTTTAATTGACTGATTTTCCGAGCCTTGCGGCCCGCGAATTATGCTGCATATCCACTAGAAACAATGTTTCAGATACATTTTCTGATTACCAGATACAATTTTTCAGCCTACACAGTGTGGACGGAACAGAGCCCTTAGCCAAGATGCCCATCGCTAACTAGCGTTTCTATTCGTTTCATTTTTAAACCAATCGCGTCACTGGTAGATCACGTGACTCTTCGTATGACGTGATCTACCAGGGACGCGATTGGTTTAAAAACGAAACGGATAGAAACGCTAGTCAGCGATGGGCATTTTGGCTAAGGGCCCTGTTGCGAAACCTAGCGCGTAGGTCAGTAACATGAAGATATACAGCTGTGTTTACCGCAACAGCTTCTACATGTTTCAGAAACACGCAGATTTGTTTCAGATACTGTGGTTACAAACAATGTTTCAATGAATACGTGGCTTTATGCTGAGCGCAAAAATATTAGAGATGAGGATTTGACATGCATAAAATGATAAGAGAACAAATGTCATATGAAAGCTGTTAATGCATTATGTAGATTTCGAAAAATATTATCTGTAAATGTAGAATTACTTTGTGACAAAAAAAAGCGTTTTTTTGCGACGAGATAACATAACAATTAATCTTGAGTGTTGTATTACATTTTTCAAACTAATTCATAAATAATGAGTTAGAAGTTATTGTTGTGATAAATGTGAGGGAAAGGAAACTTGTTCCTTGAACTACCTATTATTATTTTAAAGTAGGTAAGTAGTTTGTGACATTGCAATTAAAAGAAGTTATCGCTAAAGTTTTATACAAGTGCTTAGCGTTGCGAATAAGTGATATTAGTTTGTTATTTTGAAAGTTATCTACCAGTTTGTAAACTGTCTATTTTTTTAATCGTCAGGTACAAGAATTACTGCCGAAATTTAACTGTGTTATATTTTTATTTGACGATTGAAAAATCTAAATAAAATAATATCAAAGTTACAATGGCGGCAAAAGATAGACATATTTTATTATGGTTGGTTCCTACTACATGTACAGTCGAGGACATAAAGATGTATACACTTTTGGACCTTATTACAATGGAATAAGGTGAAAAAGTGTAAACACCTTTCTGTCCTCGACTGTACATATGCGGGGCTAGGTTGAATTGTATAAAGATGAACAATTTTTTCAAGTTATTAAGTTAATTTTTAAACGTTTTCAGGTTCGATAATATAAAATAAATAAGTTATTAAAATAGTAATTTATTTAGTGTTAGTGGTACATTTTAGTCAAGTATTAAGGTTATCGTTATATTTATTAACACCCTTATTCATAAACGCACTATAAACCTATTTTAGTTAAAGTATGCTTTGTCACTTTCTGTCAAAGTTAAATGACATATGAAGGCGAGGGGAGATAATTTGTCCGAACCCTTTTGCAGTTTAAATCTTGGTATATAGCGAAACTGTTCCAAAACGACTCCGGCGCCGGTTTCCGCCGCTTGCGCAACGCCGGGCGGCCGTGACGAGCGAGCGCTAGGGCTTTTTGAAAGGTCTGTTTTGCAATTGTGTCTGGAATAGTTCTAGTCTAGGTTACGAAAAAGTTGTTTGGCCGATCGTTTATTGACCTAATTGTAACTTTATCGAGTTATGTCAAATAATATTATGAGAAACTAATTAGTTGAAAACACACAATATGGTAAACTTACTATATTTTGTTTTTAATTTTTTTTTAAATTAAAACTTGTAGTAATTTAAAAAAAAAAATTAAACTGGGGATCCGCTTATTGAATTTTTTATGCTTATTTTTTTAAAGTCTCCCCGCTGCGTCTGTCTGTCTGAACGCGATAAACTCAAAATCAACGAAACGGATTTTCATACGGTTTTCACGTTTACGTTAAATATTGGCTAACGGCCGATAAAAAGTTATTCTAGTGAAGGGGATACATACATATACCTACAAGCTATAAACCCCAGTCCCAAACTAAGCTCTACGCTTGCACTATGGGTACTAAACAACGACAAGCATACGTACTTATACATATTGTAGAGAAAAAAATACTTATAATGATATCATTGAATAAATCATTCAAGATATGGAATCAGACATATGGACATTGATCACGAATCGAACTCAGGACGGCACTACTAACTAGGCTAACCACGTCGTATAAATAATTGCAAATCTTTGAAATACAGGTCAAGTTACCCACACCATAAACATTGCTTTCGCTTGGGATAGTATTTTCTCATGAAACTGTCCGATAATTAGTTCAAATCACAGTGTTAAAGCTCTTAATCACATACAACAGGGAGCTACTAGGTTGCATAAAGCCATTATAGCACCACAAGTGCAACAAGTGAGAACTAGGTCTGAACTAGAAAGTAAAATGCGTCCATACGTAATCATTACATAACAGAGTCAATGTCACCGGGTGATTTATATCGCTTCGAGCTACAAAGCCGCTCTTATGTAACCTTTGATTGGCTTGATATCATATGAGGTTAATTTGGTGTATTGAATGACCCCAATACGTCATAAGGTAATATATGAGATCTTGTGAGATTGAGCTAATTATTTGAAAAGAGAAAGCAAAATAGGTCACGTTTCATCACACAAAAACTCGTGATTTGAATAAAAAATATATTAACTATTATCCTCGTTCCTGGGCAGTCGGATAAAAACGTTTTCAAATATTTGATAACTATGGCCGTTCTCTATATTCAACCCGCAAAGGTTACTTCAAATTCAATTCAATTCAATTTAAAAAAAAAATGGCATCTGTCCATATGCGGACAATTTTGCCAATGTCAGTGTTTGAAATAGAGTGTTCGGTTCTTGTAATATTGTTCGGTTCTTGTCCTGATAAATGGGAGGTCTGTGGCGAGTGTCAATCGCCACACGCTCCGACCACTTCGCCGGGCTTCACCTCTCAACAGAGAAGCCCAAGATGGCGTCCGGCTCAGCAAAAACAATCGACACATGCAGAAACCAACACTTCCGCCACAGAACTCGTTACTTCAAATAAAAATTTGACCTGTTGTATATGTAAAATTTTACCTCAAGCTATCCTTACATATCCGCGGTTTTAATATAGTGACCGGAAAATAGTCTACTAGTTATCCTATGTTACCACTAACAAAAGAAAATCCCGTTAAAGGAATGGATGCGAGTAGCGAACCATTACTGAGACCCTTGGGGAATACCTATCTATGTTCAGCAGTAGACGCATAGTTGACGTCATTCACCTTATTAATTGATGACCCCTAACAATACAAAAATCTAAAACAATCATTTCCTTTTCAGAGGTACGAACCTTACCCAATCCGCTACGAGCAGGCGGTGGTCCGCAAACCTTTGAGGGAGCACGAAAAGCCCCAGGACCTCCGCAACGTGCCTGGCGTACCCGGCGTGGACTACCCCATCTACCACGAGGTTCCGGAGACTGGGTTCTCCTGTGACCACGTGCCCGTGCACCCTGGGATGTACGCTAATGTGGAGACGGGATGTCAGGTATGTTATTATCCATCGTTGGTTTCTTAATCTGGACGTACATTTGATAATATTTGCGCTCTGGCCACGGCATCAAGCGGCGGCGGTGGCGAGGGAATTCTCTTTTCAGTGCGGTTGAGACACTCACCGCATAAGGGTTAATTGTCAACAATATTATATCCTCCTCGATGATAGGCCAATGTCAACAGGCGCAGGGCCGTATTAATAAACTCATCTCAACTCTGATCCCCGTCTCAAGATACGTCAAAATAAACGTCAATCCATAGAAAACTGTCATTTTTGACGCATCTTGTGACGGGGATTACAGTTGAGATGAGTTTATTAATACGGCCCTAAGAGCGTTGCACACACACATGCATAGGTACATACACGCCATCGGCATTTGCTGGAATCGATGGGGAGATACCCAGATATTTATCCCCATCTCGTTTGTCTGTGTAGCGATAGTTAAAATAGGTTAAGTTATTTAAATAATAAAACTGAGCGCGTCTCGCCATCAAACTTAATAGTTTGGCGAGTATTTAGTTTTAGTTTGTTTGTGTACTGTGTAAAAAATTCAAAATAAATAAAAAAAAAAAAAAGGAAATCGCTCACCGCATCGCCGATCGCAAGAATTCGTGGCCAGTTGGCCTATTATGATCATGTTTATCAATGTGGATAAACGAAGATAAAGCATTTGGCACTTTCTGACCAGTATGTAAGTGCAATAGTGACGGATGTTTTATCTACGAAGGCGACTTTCTTACTAATTGAAGAATCTCTGGATAGCCGGGATGCGTGGGAGCTTATATCAATGAAACCACGGCCGTTCGCTAAATATAACATTTTCTCGTATTACAAGACTGACAAGAGACGGGCTTGACATAAGTCATACTAACCATATATAACAATAATATTATAAATACAAAAGTGTATTTGTTTGTTTCATCACGGTCCAACAATTAGAAATCGATGTAGTTACAAAAAAATAGCCTGCAGATGAACAAACTCTTATTTTTATTTCAAACAGAACCCGAGGAAATAGCGATTTAAACAAGTTCTACACAGACAAAGTCGCAGGGAAACATAGGCATTGCGGTTACCCTCAATACTCCAGTCCAAGCGACAACGTAACCAAAAAGTAAACGCAGTCCGATTTATGCAAACAGCCATATTGCAACTGGCCTATGCAACCCGCCCCGGGGCACAGATTAATTATCCATTCGGACACAGCGCAGACACAAAAGGTCCACCAAGTGAGGGCCCAAGCGCCTGCAGGCATAGCTAACGGTTTAAAACAACATGGGCCATTCGGGTTAACCAAGGGACTTGTTGCCCTTAAATAAGTTATGGCGCATAATTGCGTTTGTGTTTGTTGACTTAACGAGCAAGAAATGCCGGGCGAAATGACGTCTTATTTATTTTCACGTTGAGGTTGCTTGGGTCGGTAAGGTACCACCTCTCTTGAGTAATCGACGAACTCGGCAACGTGCTTAACGTGCCATTGACATCGACGGATATATCCGCACCACTAGTTCAACGACTACAGATATATCATGGTTGACAGCGTATAATATACTATGTTCAGCTATCACTGGCATGTGAGTGACGACTTTTGTATTTGACAGGTCGTAAGTATTTATCAGTATAATAAATATGACAAGTCAAGCTTTGATAGCCAGTCGAGTAAGGTATGTGTCGAATTAAGAAAACAACCCCAGTTACAGCTAGCATAAGTTGCTTTTCTTGCTTGTTACTCAGTGCGTCTCTATCGTAAAAGACTAGGAAACAAGACGTGGCGTCCAGGACGGTGAGATTTTTCCAAGCAATGATTTCTATCCTAAGTAGCACAAAACCTTATACAGTCATTTTAACTCTAGTTTCAGTGTTTTAAGGGCTGTATAAGCTCTTATAGAGGCTTGTATGCTACTTGAGATTTAAACGCCGTTCACCTGCAATGAGTTTATTTTTCACGTTAAAGTTGCTTTTTTAAAGCCTAAGCTGTTTGTTCAACTTTGTTCACTACTGGCTCTGCGGTTGACGTCTAAACCATTATGAAGGAGCAAATATTTTTATAATACACTCTGGAACACTGAGAATGGACCATGCTCGTACAAATTCACGTTCGTTCTATTGAAATTCAGTGCGTCAGGTTTAGGTGACTTATTTGAAAATAGTTAAAGCGCAAATACCAGATTCAATTATGATTGACTTGAATCTTAGTCGCATCCTGTATTAATCCAACATCTGGCCTACCGTATAATTAAGGGCCATTTGCAGGAAAAACATAAACTTAGAATCGATTCTAAATGTATCCTTTATTTATTCTAGGTTTTTCCTGCAAGTGGCCCTTAACCATAGGGTAGGCCAGCCCATGCCCGTGTGAAATCAGCATTAAGTAGCGTTTCGTTCTGTCAAAATGTATAGAAATATCACTGTTGTTTTGTAATTTATGACTTGTTTTTGTTCCAAAAATATTTATGTGACCATCCGTGGTTTCACCTGACGGCACGGAAGATCAGCGCTGATTTTAGCCAGCATTACGCTGAGTTGGGACCAATTCGTGATCTGTTGTTGTGTTCCGTTGAATATTCCTGACTTTTTCCAGGCTTACCACGTGTGCCACGACGGCAGAGAAGGTCACCAAGGCGCGTCGTTCCTCTGCACCAACGGGACACTCTTCGACCAGGAGAAGTTCGCCTGCGACTGGTGGTACAACGTCGACTGTGGCCAGGCCATCGCCCATTACAAGTAATTAATAATAATACTTACTGATATATGAATAAGTATGAAAATTGTTTATAGCATTACTTAAAAAATGAAAATACCGTAAAAGAGATGGCAAAAGATAAAAAGATATTTATTCAGTAAGTAAGCCGCACCGGCACTTTTACACGTCAAAGTGAAATTAAAATTAAAATCGGCCAAAAATACGGATAATATAAGCATTTAAGACTACTAATTAGACGGAGAAATCCGACATGTACTGTGACGTCAGCGGGCACTACGGCCATATAAACTTCATATTAAATTCTGATTTGCTAGAAAGAGATAGAAACAAATCTTAAATGGCTTATATCTCGGTTATTTTTCGAAAAATATTTTTTCTCTACTGTTTGTTACATGAATTACTTTTTAATAAAGCAAAAAACTCTAAAATTATGTTACAATCTAAACTTTTTACTCGAAACATACAGGGTGTCCCATAAGTCGGACGTCACGTTGACACCGGAGGTAGACCAGCCTAAGACGCACCGAACCAGCTTTACATGACCTCAGTAAAAGTCGCATGGTTTTTAAGATACTTATGCCAGTTCAAAGTTTAAGTTTTGACAATTTAAATTTTAAACTGGAAATATATTGAAAACCATGTAACTTTTACTGAGGTCATGTTAGGCTGGTTCGGTGTGGGGATGATGAGTAACGCATTTCCACTCGTCAAATAAAATGGTTGGTTCGGTCCTTCTTAGGCTGGTCTACCTCCGATGACAATGTGACGTATGACTTATGGGACACTTACATACTCCATTCCAACTACTAAAAAATAAAGGATTATTCCGAAATATAGCACTGGATCAGTGGATTAACCTGGAAGCCTGCACTCCGCTGGATCATGTATCAATGTACTCGTAAACCCGTCGGGAGCGAATAATTATGCCTTCCGAGCCTCACATGATATCCCCCATTTAAGCAAATTTGCCTCCCCCTGCGTGCGTCTTTACTTTTGCCGTATGCCCGCGGCAGTTGAATTGAGGTTTCCGAGATCGTTGTTACATTGATTTTACAAACGCATAATAAAATAGACTAGTTGTTTAGTTTCTCACTATTACTTGCGTCAAATAAGAGTTTATTAACTATTTTAATTTCACACGTCGATAACCTAACCAAGCCAAATTAACCCATGTCAAATAAAAAACTAGAGCTAATGTCAACCTTAATTCATACATGCTCAGGTTTATTTTGCGTTGTCAACCATGACGGATATTTTCTTCAATGGCGTTGGAAAGGTTAAAAAACCCCCATCAAAATCTACTCTCAGAGCTCATAAATCCTAACTGCCGCACTCAGAGACGTCAATTAATGTATAAGTGTCATTAAGGTTGCTGCTGTCACTTTCTTTGCTATAGCAATAGAATAAGACGCAGCAACTTTAATGAAACTTAAACATTAATTGACGTCTCTGAGTGCGGCAGTAAATGGCTAAACCAAGCTAAGAACACTCTCGATTAAGTCAACTTTCTAACATATAAACTAAATCAAAATCGGTGTATCCGTTTAAGAGCTACGATGCCACAGGCAGATATTACAGATACACAAATACACATATACCTAGACACGTCGAACTTTATAACGCCCCTCTTTTTGCGTCGGGGGTTAATAAGTAAAATAGAGGCGGAAAAAGCCAGCGAAAAAAGGCGTTGATAAAAAAAAACAATGTTTTTCTAATAACATTTTTTTTCCAGACTAAACGCTGACCCTCGCAAGAATCCCTACGTTCCGAAGCCAAAACCTGAAGAGGAGTTGGAGCACCATGCGCCGCACGGCATTTATTATAAGAGCCTGTAGTTATAAACAATTCAATCATATTCATACACATACATACATTTCACATTCAGTTTTTAAAAACCAATACATTATCGATCTTCTAAATAATCGATAATCTAAATTTACTTTAGTTTATTTGGCGTTTGAAATTTTGATCTGACCTTCGACACTTTCATGTATAAAAATATTTAAAAATCTTTGGAAGTTCATAATATCACTTAGATAATAAATAAGTTATTTGTTAAGGGTTAATCTGCCATTTGTTATATTGGGTTATTTATTATGTGCCTAGAAATAGTGATTCAGGAAAACATAGGTGTCTCTTTAAACCATTTTTGTCCCGTGTAAAATAAAAATTAAAGCCTCCATTTAAAATCAATTTGGAACATCCATGTGTTACTAACAATAATCTATGTACTTATTCTTACAAAATCTCCTGTATTTTAAAAAATAAATTGCTTTTCTGTTTACTTTGTTTTATTATTTCTAAACACCCTTATTCCTTTCCTATTTACACTTCTACAGTAATATTATAAAGAGGTAAAGTTTGTACATTTGTTTTTTTTTTGTTTAAATGTTTGTTTGGATGTACGAGGTAATCTCCGGAAGTACTCATCCGATTTCAAAAAATATTTTACCAATATTTAGAATGGACCTCCAGGGTGGACATAGGCTATATTTTAACTTATTTATTTATTCGTATGGCAATTATTATGTACACATTGTTGAAAAATAGATGTCATAGGCATATATCCAAGTTTCTTAGCCATTTTAACTAAAAACATATATTAACCGAAGCGAAGCGAGGGCGGGTCGCTAGTAAATAATTTTATCAAAATAATGATTGTTAAAACAAACCTTTTTTTACATTCTGTACTTAAGTACCTAGGAATAGCTTATAAAGAGCTAAAAAAGCTAAAATCAATAAAATATCAACGTTGAATATCAGTTACAATCGTCATATACTTGTGAAAAACTCAGAGAATATTCTAAAACACGACTTTCAAACACTTTCAAATTTGAATATCGAATCCATTCATTTTTCTACGTCCAGTCCAACATTCCTGTTTAGGTCACCAAAAAGAATTAAAGACATCAGTCCCAACTGGTCGGATGTCCTATTGATTATAATTGGATATCCGACCTGTTGGTTCTGATGTCCTGAATTAGGGTGGCGATTTTCAAACAACTCTTTTTATTTTGGCATGTGGCGGTGGCGACACGTGTGTAGTTTCACGCCGGGGAATTGTTGCTAGCACAATCAAGCGTGGCTCGTTGCTATGCGAATTTGTGTAGGCACGACCTGCGTTTCAATTTGGGCACACAATCACACATACTATACCTTCAATAACAAGAAAGATTATATCTGTTAGAACGATTATGAACTACAACTTTATTCATAACTGGGATGGGTGGATTTTGCTTTAGCAGTTGTTATGTAGATGAGTCCTTTGTGTTAATGAGAACAGTACACGGATTATAGTGCGGCTGAATTGCATTGTTGTATATTAGGATTGTCATGGTATTATATGTTGGAAAATTATGTTCTAGCTTTATGTTTTGTGTGAAATAATAATATAAATACGTTGCGACATAACAAACAATCTTCATAGCATTTTACAGCGCATATGAGTAGACAGTAGTTGTCATGTTTTGTTTACAAGAAGTTGGTAAGCTATATTTTAGGAATTAGGACCATTTTAGGACAAAATTGACCCTCGTGGATGTCCTTGGGGAAGGCATTATGACCTGCAGTGGATAATTAGGTAAACATAATATTATGTGTAAGTGATTTAATGTAAGTCACAATCATCAGTTGGTATAAAATAATAAAAAAGTAAATTGGCAATGGGGACCTAAAACTCCCCAGAATGTGATTTCAACAAAATGAAATTTTAAATTGACTTCGTCAAGAAAAATAAAAAGTAATTAAAGAGCTATCCTTGAAAAAATTAGGAGACAAAGATTTCTTTCAAATTATCGCCTGCGGTTGCGAAGATAATGGGGAAACGGAAGTTTATTTTACATCTGGAAAAAGGACAAGCTGCGAATTGTATTAATTGACAGGAGTCCGGATACTGCTCTGTTTTGAACTCGTTAAAGTAATTTCCTTAAAAAGTTTTTTTAGTCCTGTCAAACGGGGATTTAAATTTTGAGCATTGCCGTGGAATTATTCTTGCGTTTCGTTTGCGTTGGTTTCATATGGGAACACTTTATTTTAAATAAGTTTATTTGCCATAACGTTTCTATTTATGTCGTTTAATTTTATATATGTAATTAATTTATGCTGGAGCTGTATTTATAAATATTACATTATAATTTATTGTTTAAGTATATTAATAGTTTAGTTAATTTTGCACTTACTAACTAAAAATCCCTTATAATTCTCCTTACAATTTGTGCATTTTTTAATGGTAAAAACCTAAGCACACACGCATACTAACGGATATATCTATATATAGCATTTGTTTAAATACTATTTAGAGACAGGCAACAATTCCAATATGAATTAAAACAATTCAAATTAATTCACAATCGAGCGACGAAAGCAAACAAAATCCACCTGTGACAATTTTCTATTTTCCACTGCACAGGTAAACAACCATTTCAGAATGCACGTTTGCAATTGCGTCCCTATTTGTTAGTAACCAACGTTTGTAACAGCGTGTGCCTTTGTTACGGGTTGGTTCGGCGATGCGGAACGTAACGTTGTTTGACTCGGCACGCGTTTTCTGTAATTGTCAATGAAACAATGCGATGATAACGTCAGCAAATAAAATAAAAGTTGCCGGACGATCCGGGCGACATTTGGTTGTGAACGGTACAATTGCGCTGTTAGGCGAAACGAATTTACGCTTGCTTTGTTGATATGACGTCACTGTGCTGCAAAACATGGCGCTGGCCGTTGTAGTGGAGAGTGGAAAGCCTACGTTCGAATTTTAAAATATTCGTTGCAAGTTTGAATTATTGGCACGAAGAATTCTATGCGGATCTGAACATAGACGATTACTTTTATTCTTTTATTTTTCATTATTTTTATGTAGCATTGGAAATAATAATGAAATAGTACTGCAGGCGAATGCTTGGTAGGTACCGTGATCGACAAAACTTACATATTTTATTAGAATATTTTGTTTGTTATTCTGGTCAATCAAGTTTTTTATCCACGTGATTGTATCTTGTTATTGGCATATAAAACGAAACTTGTTTTTTTTTGTATCAAATACTCTGGCAGCTGTATTATTATAATTCGGTATTGAATTGTGTAAGGGACGTAATATCCTCAAGGTTTATATTAAAACAGTGTTTTGTGCCCTGGGCAACATTTATTATTGACAATATTCGTATTTATAGGGTATGCTATGTTTTGTTTAAATAAACCGTTTGGTTTTGGAAATATAACGAGCTTTAGTTTATTGCACATCTTATGGTAACTAGGAGATAAAAGTTTTTGTCCTACATTTCATTTTTGGCGTTTTTTGGACTAGCTTTTACACAGTCTTTGTACTTTCTTTTGCACTGTCATAATCTGCTTATCAAGACAACTCCAATGAGCCCAAACATGACAGGGCTATCTTGTTTCGTTGCGGAGTTCTTTTGGCCAACGTTCGACTGCATCATCTGACCGGGCGGCTCCATGGTGTCATATTATTGAATTGTCACCGAAGTTACACTCAATGTCTCAACTCACTCATGTTAGTTAAGCTCAATCAGACACCGGGAAGCGGTTCTAATTCAGTTTGCAAGATTTGATATAAACAATCACACACATTGCAAGTTTAACCAGTTTATCAGATGTTTTTGTACTTGCGCTACATTGCATCATGTAAGTGTCTGACTAAAAAAATGCAATTTCAACCAAGTACGGTGAGTACGACTACAAAGACAGATGCTTAGTATTGGATGAACAGTTTCCGGAAAAATTCACCAATTTTGTCACACCAATCAATTCTACAGAGGCCTAAACTAATTTATCAAGGTCTCCCCTCAAAAAAATCCAGGCTATAATAATGTTTTGCATAAAAATTACAGTGTTGTTAATATAATAAAGAACTGGAATAAAGGTACAGGGTGTGCATAATCCCAAAACGGACTATCTATCAGTCGGGTGTATTCTACAGCTCTAACAAACCGGTCTTTTAATTAAATTTTTGTTTGTTCCGAACCTAACGTTTACTAACTGGCGCCGGCGTGGAGCGAAAATGAAATTAAAACTGGCTACCTTTTGTTTCTTCCTAGTTTTATTTATTTCTAGTTATTGCCCGCGACTACGTTCATAGAAGCGTAACTTTGTCTGACTAATTAATCTTTATTCGTTTTTAAAAGTACATCTTCATTTTATTTATATAATATTATTACTTATTCCCATGACTCGTTAGCTCAGTTGGTCAGAGCGCCGATATCGCAATTCTGACTTACTTATTCCCATTCATAAATGCTTGACCACAAAGATCAATTAAATCATGCTGTTTTGTGTGCTATATAACATTTAACGTTGACTTTTTATTAAGTCCACTTCAGAAAACAAAACAGTACCTATCCTAAATACAGCTAAACTTTTGTCATTTAGAACTCCAGATAACGTTGACACCCTTCCAATTTCAACAGTGCCAGTCGCACTTGCCGAAGAAATTCGATTTCGGCACGTGCGGATTTTTCAGACACATGACGTTTAGAATGCAAAATCCCTTCGTAGGGAAATAGGCGTCCCGCTGTGTCCGGTTTGTCTCGTGTTTCGACCACACCCTGTACGTAAAAATAACAAAACAATGCAAAATAGTCCTTATATTGTAAGAAATAAGGCACAGGCAATGCGCATCGATTTTTTGGTGACTTACACGTGACACCTTTTTTTCGTTTGGAAACGTCTGTCGTGTCAATTCTGGAGGAAGACGTGAATTGTTGATGTCACGTAGAGATTAAGTAATTACTGTTACGAGGCAAAGGGAGAAATACGTAAAAAACATTTTATTTCTTCGTTTGCGACTTGTCTGCGCTTCACACGAAATTTTTCACTACTTTTTCGCCGTTTGAACGTTCCTCCATTTGGAACGTACCTAATATTCTAAGCGGAAGTAAGAAATACTTTTAGAGGCAAAACTATTTTATTTTTAAATTTATAATGGGTTTGCTCTTGACTAACTCTTGCCCTGAGGACGAAGACTCAGTTTATGTAACGAGCTCACCTAGAAGATGCCTATTCACCCTAGCTTTAAATACTCGTAGGTTCAGATTGTATGCACTCTGAAATACAGACGCCGGAAGCGCACCACTCTTTTCCAGAACGCATTGAAAGATGATGCAAAGCGCTTCGTTCGAAAGGGCGGAACGTAACACAACGCTGTGATTTGAATATGTGTTTAAATTTGAACTAACCTCGAGAATAGTAGACAACCAATTTGCTCGCAATCAGAGAAGCAGGTTATCAGATCCAGATTCATATATTTTATGAGTAAAAACTAATTTTTACAAATCATCGTTTTACATCTTATGCTACAATTTTAAACAGATTGTCGTTACAGATGAGTGATGTCATATAGGTGTCACAAATATCACAATCGGCAAATAAGATATTTAATAACGATGACATCTAGCATGTACTGAATAAACAGCTTAATTATGTTCTGTAAAGTTAAATAAGTAAATAAATTATTCAGTCTGTACTTATAGGAAGATTCTAGCTTATATTCTCATTGGTCGCGTTGAATGACAAATTTAATACACCGTCAGATATACTCGTAAGATCGTTGGTCGATGGCTTTTAATAAAATCATACTGTATGTTGTTTGTATGTGTTTCTTACGTCTAGTTGTCTTATCTTAAATTTAGCAAATATCTATATAAATGATATAATAAAACGGTTATTTTAAATAAGTGAAACCAAATTCTTTAAAATCATTTCTTATTTTTGTAGACGAAGATTCTTTCTGGTCTATATTTTACTCCGTTTAAAGACTTTTATACATATGTGTTGAAACTAGGTACAACTAAACATAACAACGTGCAAAACCTTTAATTTCTCAGAACAGTAGAAAGATAATATTTCTCCGCGTAACGAATCATTAGTAGCATAGCCCCGGAGTCAACAAACATAAAAAAGTATCCTGCTTATTAAGAAAAGTATTCTACTTGAAAATTTGGTATTAAAAATAACTTTTTTTTTTTTATTACAAGTCCTTTGTCCTGTTTGACCCACTTTGCTTCAAAATGTTCGCGTGCCTATTTCCAGAATTTAGCAAGGCAAATTCAAAATGTCACCGTCCCGTCAAACACGAGCTTACCCAACTCGAATTAAAATACCAAGTGCCTTCGCAATTTCGCGCAAAACTTCAAAATTATCCGTGCAATATTAATTTAGCAAAAACTGTGCCCTTTTTGCAGTCGAGCCCTCTTCGGCACTTCGAGTGTTTCAATTAAAAGAATTAAATTTTCCAACGCACCCGTTCGTTTGAAAAATAATTTGCTCGCTTCACTTCGTCGGCAGATAAATTCTTTTAATCATGTAGGACACCAATGGGTTGTCTCTGTAAATGTTTTTGATTGGTCTTTGCAGGCGGCGGACCGGTTAATGAGAGCGTATTAATTAATAATCTGAGTAAAGCTAAATTAGAAATTTCAATAAAAAAAATAAAAAAATAGTGTTGAATTGAGAACACGCTTTATAGAAAAGAAGAAGTTTATACAGGACTCTAATACATTTTGGCTAGTCAGCTGACGATGTTTTGTATGGGAGGTTCGATTTTTTTCGCGAATTTCTAATTTAATTTAATCCTGTATTGGGGTTTTTTTTTAAGCAGGCGTTTGGAAAATGATAGTGATTAGGATTAATGCGTTGTATTAGTAAAAAAAATACATTCCGGTCTACTTACAAGTTTATTATTTTTTTAAATCAGAAATGGGTTCGCGTTTGTCCTCAATCTAAATGTTTATTTGCAAAAATAGTACGTACGTGCCAGAAAAAATACCAGAAATACGATAATATTTACGTATTAAAAAAAGAAAGCCCATCAACAAAGTTTGTTACGAATATTATATAGTATGACACCATAATTATTGTCGAATCAACTAAAAGGCAATGGGAGTTTTTGGCTGAAGATTTTTTTTGTGGTTTTCATGTTAAGTTTGGTTAGCAAATAATAATATAATGCTTTAACTAATAATATTAAAGTTTAAAATGGTAAAGCTTTTAAGCAGCTACAACACAACTTGCTATTATAAAATTATATTCTAACTTTCTAAAATTCTAACAATTCGGAGATTCATTCGACCAAAATTTTTTTTTAAAGGTACGAGTATCCTAGCAGAGCGGGCAAAATTTGCCGGTGTGCAAAATTTTAATTAAAAATGTCGGGAATGTAGACAACGTTCGGCAATAGACACGTCAAACAGGAGCTTAAAAGAGTAGAGCAGAGCTTAATCTGCACCAAACTTCAAAGAACTTCAAGCTAAATTTACTCACTAAACTTCATTTTATTTACCTAAGTTGCGGAAGAAATAATTTTCCGGTTTTGTTTTAAGTTAGTTGAAAATGCTTTTATTGGAGATGTGAGAGATTTGGTTCTTGTAACTTGGGGAAAACCTTAGGCAGTTGATGATTTCTTATTTAAAGAACCTTAGTACACCTAACATGGCCGACAGCCAATTTAAACATAATAAAACCAAATTGAAAATGAAAGTTCAAGTAACGAATTAATTAATAATATAAAGTGAAACTAAATCGCCACTTCAATATAAAACAGTTAAACGTCTCTCAAGTACCACTGAGTCTATATTAAGTCTCAAAACTGCAATTCGTTCGAACATGAAACGAAAAATTCTGTCCGTATCGCGCCTCTTAAACGCTCGTTTCAGACCATAAAATAAAGGCCATAAATTTGAAAACATCTGAAAATCGAATTCTAAATTCAATTGCGTACATAATAATCAATCCGTAATGCCCCATAACCACAAATTAGATATAAATGGAACAGTGTATTACTGAGTTCGGCCCCAACGACTCTAGAGGGTGTTGTAAAACGGGCGTAACGGCCGGCTCAAATCCAGCCCGGAATCATAATGTTGGTGTAAATTAAATATGAAGCCGGCCAGATTCCCGGTGTTAGCCCGAATCTGACAAAAACCCGGTGTAATGAAAGATTTTGTTTAATACAACGTTATTTTGTAATGCGGATCCGGTTCGAAGGACCATCTAATGACCGTTAAGGATGCCTTGAAATTGAGATTGAGTTTCTTTAGTATAAAAAAGAGAAAAGGCCGGAAAGGCTAAAAATGATATTTTCTTTATTTTTGTTACTGTGCTCCGTTTACTCTGTGTGTTTGGTTATTAAAAAAAACTATTCAAATTATATGGTTGCGTGGAACAGCCAATAAAAACAGATCTTCCGATTGACCTTTCAGTCCTTCTGTTAGCAAAGCAATATTACAAGTGGTTTGATATGGTATTTTTTAATCTACGCAATATTTATGAGTAAATTTGCAATCATTTGCAGTTGTTTCTATCAACGCTGGACAAGAATGCTTCACTACTGAACTAAACTAAATTGAAATTAATAATAAGTAGAAATTAAATTTATTAGTATTCGTTGTAATTGGTGGTTTGAACACCGCAACCACAGTGACAGCACAACGCGTGGTAATTGTAACGTAACGGTATTACACCTGCAAACGTTATTTTTATTTTACGTTACAAATTAAATTTGGTTTTATTGGTCAGACGCTCGTAATATTAGTGTTTAAATTAATTAAGGTTCGATTTTGCTATCTCTAGATAACACTGTCTGCCAGATTCTAAATCATGTAACAAAGAAAAGGAAAGTGATAACTTTAATTAGGTACCTTATCTGAGGTTTAAAAAAATCGCCCTTTTTATGTTTTTTCAGATACTTGTATATTTATTAAATAACATAATATGATATATTGTATTTACAAAAAAAAATAAGATTTACCGGTGATTAAATACTAAGAAAAATAAAACTAAATTAAACCAATTATGAAAAACTAAAAGAGGCCCCGTGGCATTGTGCCGAAGATACTGGCAGCATTAACTTTAATTGATTTGATGTCCTGTCTTCTTGTGTATTCATTTATTTAAATTTTATCGCATTACGTATTAAAATATTAACAAATGGCTGATACTTATGCTTAACGACATTCTTTACCAGTAGACTAAAAGGTCAAGCAGAGAATAATTAAGGTTAGTGATACGAAAATAAATATTTAACTTAATAATATAATAATAACGCCCTCCGCGTCTGAAGCGACGGCGGGTCGCTAGTTTATTAATAATTATTATTTTGCGGATAAACTTCCACAAAATTTCCTTGTCCAAAAATTGCCTAACAGTATCGAGAAAATCTACGATATTAACTGAACATGGTGTTCATTTTCCCTTAGCAAGTAATATAGAGAATATACACAGCATGACTCCTAATTATAGCGGTAACTATACTACAGCAGTAACGATTACTGGAGCACGGGGTTGAACGGCGGCGGGCCATTACGAGCAAGCGTTATGTTAGCGCGAGAATCGCCCGCCCGAGACTTATTATCACTGTAACGTTATTTTCTAAAATAACGGTAGAAACTTACAAGTCGAATAACATAAATAATCAGCCTGTATTGTCCCCTGCTGGACGGGCGGGCCTCATCCTAGAGGGCATCACAGACTAATTCTCCACCGGCGATCGGCCTGTCAGTTCATCGTAATAAACACAGACTATTAGTAAGGGTGAAGCCACACGAGCATAATTTCCTGAGTTGTGAGTCGCGTAAATATCGAAATTCCATACAAAAGTCCGGTTCAATCAACAGTATCAACACGATGGTATAGGTACTAAATTTAGATATTTTCGCGACTCACAATTCACAAAATTACGCTCGTGTGGCTTTACCCTTACGTTTTGATACATTTCCTCGCAGATTTTGGCCGGCAGGCCGCTTGACAGACTTGGAACTGCCGGCGGACTAAAGGTTAGTCAGTCTGTGGTGCCTTTAGTGAGAGAGTCTGGGACATAGTCACCGTTTTCAACTACCTGTGTGTACGCAAGTTTTTACTTTATTTTTATATACCATTTTGATTTTTTTACAGGAATTTACGCAGTCGTATGTTGCCTTTCAAAAACTGATTATGCGGAGGTAAGGGGTACTGTATTTTTGTGAATATTTATAAATATTGTATATAAATTGTTGATTGAAAGAAAGAAAGACAAACATTTATTCATAACAAAAACAACATACTAAAATAATAATTAAAAATAACACAAAACGGAAAGAGATTACAGCGATAGTGGACAATTGCAAGATTGTTGCGGAAAATTAGAAAAGAATTCAATGTGCAAAGTAATTTCATATGGCATCCTATTTTTGTAATAATCTAACTTGCATTTTCTATACCTCATTTTCGATAATTATAACATCTACATCATTCATCGTAGTCGAGAAGATACGTTTCTTATTTGTACATCTTCATTAAAAAAAGTTATTCGATATTCCACGACTTCTGTATTTGAACTCATTTACAGTGGACATTTCAGCAGTATCAGATAAAAGCAACTTTATCCAACTTCCTTTGCCTTTACAGACGTTTACCTAAGCTCCCCTAATTGAATATTTTCCTCCGAAAAACAAACCTCTATTTTTATCAATTCGTCCCGACACCTATCTCCCGAACACCCATAAAAATAGGGGATGAACCAAACAACTCCATAACGTCTAAGGGAGACTTAGTCAGTGGAGAGCAATAAATAAGGTCCGAGCACAAACGATAAGCGAGGATCTATTGGGTTTATAAACCACTTGGTGAGCGTGTGAGGCATGGACCGGTGCCCTTATGCTAAGGATTTATTGTACACCTGCGGGGTGTTTTAAGACCTCCGTTAAGCTCTGTGGTAGTATTGTATTCTGGTGGTTGGATGGGTATTGTTAGGAGAGGTTCTATTAAGCAAATCAGAACAAGAAATCAAATTATAGTATATGGCAATACTAGGTGGTGGGTAGATTTAACATTAATGTAATAAATGTGGGTAGGTCGGCTAGAACTTGAACGTAAGATGACGGTCGTTCTTAAATCATTTGAAAAGTGACATCGCTTTTTACTTGATTTCCCGATTTATATCAAAAATGAAATCTTATCTTTTAATAAATCAGAAAACGTAATCAGCATGTGTATGAATGATTATTGGATACATTACACCTCCTGTGAATAAAAGGAGTGACTTGAAAAAACTATCCCACAATAAAAATGAATGTAAAAATTGATCAAGTACGTGAGAACGAGCCACCAAAAATAATGATAATCTAAAAAGGTGCCAAGTTTGGCAATAGGTTGTTGACAGTCAAGCCGATGTATTGCGACTAATGTATTTTGATCTATAACTTGGCAGTTTTCCCAAATACCTAACAAATTAGACGATATTGTAACGTACTCTATAGAAAACTGGCAAAATAGGGCTCAAAGTCGCAATAATCTCTTGTTGCCTGGAACGCATAGCAAGCCTGGGTCAATTTGTGTGAGATCGGTCTCTGTTGTCCTCTGATATTTATATTTATTATTTATTTAGATCCTCCACCCCGATTCTCTTACTCAGGTACAGTTATGTAAGTCAAAATACCAAATTAATCGGCAAGAGTAATCGCCTAAGCCGCCGTAAGTGAATCACGCACACTCTCTGGAGTGAAGAGTCCTCGCCACAAAACGTGCTTATATTAATAGAGATGCCTAATCGTGACGCATCGTGCGAGGTTCTGGGGAACAAGTGAAAAGCGGGGAAATTGCGTCAACAAATTCAAAAAAAAAATTAAAAAATTCTTTATTTTCTTAACAAACCAATACAAATCTTATGATGGAATTGAATTACTTTTGACGCATTTTTCTCATCATTATCATCGTCATTTCAGCCCACATCCACCCGCTGCAGCCTCTTAATTTTCAGGCTGTTTTACCCGGTCTTGTGCTAAGGTCATCAATTTTTTCCCAACCTGCCAAAATTCATTAGACTAATTAGTTGGTCTACCGATATATGACCTAATCTTGGCCCATTTTTCTCACTGATGCCTTTTTGTTTGGGTATCATAATGACGTCATCATCAAAACACGGCCACTGCTGAATATAAGCCATCCCCAAAGATCACCACTATCGGTCCTGTGCTACTCGCATCCGACAGTTTCCCGTCCTTCATCAGATCTGTGGCCCACTTCGTGGTACGAGAGCTATTAAAGATAAGCTGCCATGACACTGGTGGTTTGTCATTATCATTGTGGGAATTAAAATAACGCTAAAGGACAGTACTCACACATTCTTCGAAAATCGCAAAACAAAATTCTACGCTATTTGCATTCAATGAAGTTGGTATAACTTATGTAAGCGTCAAAATTTTGATAAAACCGTCTAATTTCTGACTGATAGCAATGATTTACGTTACCAATATTATCATCAATGATCTTAAAATTATTATTAATGTGTAGTTTGAACAATATTTAATCCCTTATGCTTCCCTGCAGTACACCGAGCCTTAAAAAACTTACTAAGATACTTAGAAGTTTTAATTATTTTATTGTTATTCAGAGAATTATCTTTGTATGCCATGCTACTTGTTCTTTGGGTCTTTGGACGAGAGTAATGTTTATGAACCTTGATTGCTCTCAGAACCAGTCCACTCATTTTATGCTACGCTTCACTTTGCGTAGGCATCTGAAGTCCTGGGCCCTGTCTAATAAAAGTAACAATATCCAATTTAAGTATAATAACAATGTACAAATAAGTGTTTAAACGGTGTTATTTTTACAATATTGTAGCTTTATTAAACGGTTATTCGTCAATTTTGTCACTTTTGTCTTTGCCGGATTGTAACATACATTAGATAGGGCCATGGGAGGCACGTTGACTACTATTCGGTGTGGCTGAAGGGTTTAAATGTATCTTATTCTTTTGAACTACACATACATATTTGCTTGCGTTTTCCGCTGGCGCTTCTGTCTCACTAAGTATAGAGCTGGCTTAATTCCACAGGATGCCGCTAAGTGGATGATCTGCGGTAATTAGTGCTGCACATTGATAACAGGCACTGTGTGCTTAATACGTACAAATACGCGATTAAATCTTAAGTGTTTGATTAAATATGTTTTGTGTGATTTTGCTGTGTATTGTTTCCTTGTTTATATGCAGAACCTATTTTTACCCGACTACGGCAAAGCCAAGAGGAAGGGTAATGATTTGCATGTATGTATGTATTAACGGATGTTCCACTTTTGTGCCTAAACTACTTATCCGATTTTGATGAATGAGGTGTCAATCGATTCGTAGTTATGGTCCGGGTGACGTAGGGTTAGAGATGTGTCGTTCTCGGAAACATTCTTCATTTGTATGGAGAACATTCTCAACGGAGATAGATAGATATTTCCCATGTAAATTGAGGAAAGTTTCCGAGAATGGCACATCTCGACGTAGGGTACATTTTTTCGAACAAAATCAACACCTATGTCGGAAGTTACATACAAAAAAGTGGGGGATATTTGAATATTTTTGTTATCGGTACGATAATGAAAAAATAACTCATATTTTGCTAAAAAAATACCCTTCAAAATTTTATATTTCTCATTCGTGTTTTTTTAGGAAAATATGAGTTTGAGCCGATATAACAAAACACGTGCTCATTATTTTTTCATGTTCTCAAACATATGATCAAACCAGTAATTAACTAAAAAAAAACAAAACTCTCTACAGAAGTTGAAGGTCTAGTCACTTTTACTTTGGAGGACAATAGATTTCTCCCAATAGGTTGAGATTGGGCAGCTAAAAAAAATACGTATATTTTAGACTACTCTCTAACATATATCAAGATAAATCAAACCGGAGCCGGACAGTTGGGTATGTATGTATGTAAACTCTTTATTGCACAAAAACAAGTTGACATATTAATATGTACACAGAAAAGAAATTAAAATAATGTACAAAGGCGAACTTATCCCTTGAAGGGATCTCTTCCAGTTAACCTTGACCGAGAAAAGAGGTACCTTACCTTGTAAGCTAAATTTACCTAATTTTTTTCCCAAAACATTTACACAAGTAAGGTATTTTTGAAGCTGGATTCCAGCTTATGGTCGGGTTAACCCCTGTAGCTAAATGCGGATAAAGTATCTGTCATTTTCTGACAAGTATACATACGTATATGTACGACAGGAACGAATCCTTTATCGACATTTATCCTGTTAGGTAAACGCGATATAGGTCCAGATGGCTACATATACGTATTAATGTATCCATCACATCTTGTAATTCGTAGTATGTTTATGATAATCCTCGTTCGTCTGGGGGATTATTCTGTTTCTCGCTCGTTCGACGCTCAACTAAACTGGCAATGATAACTTGATCCGTGTAATCCAGCAATGGGTATCTAAGACCTCGGTAGAACTGCTTGGTCGATAAAAATCTGCGACCATAGTTAAAATACTTTAACTGAAATGTTATCATTTCCTTAAGTTACACACTATTTACAAACTCGCGACCAGCCGAAAGGACAATTAGGCTGCCTTTCCATAGAAGCGGAGATGAGCGGAGCGGAGAGGAGCGGAGCTGTGAAAAGAGGTATGTAATTCCACTGAGGCGGAGACGAGCGGGGATGAGTGGCGTACTATACAAATTTGATACAGTCGTCTCCGCTTGACTGTTTCCACTGAAACGGAGCGGAGACGAGATGTGGATTACAACCAATGTGATTGGTCGATTCGTACACAATCCCTCTCCGCTCCGCTCGTATTCGCTTCTATAGAAAGGCAGCCTTATACTGTCTAGCTTTTAGTGTTAACTTTTACTTACATCGTATTTATAATTCGTCACCGAATTGAAATCCCAGTTGTTTTAGAGAATAACACCCCTGATCCCTGTCTCCTATTGTGATCATGCTTGCGTGCTTTAGACGTCCAAATCCTCTTCCGCTAGCTTATACAGATATACCACAGATACAGACGCAGCTGACGACACGTATTTCATTTGTTTAGGAAGAAGATTTTTATTGTACCTAGTGACACTGTGTTAATGGCACAGTGACATGTGACAATTCAGGGTACATTGCGATTTATTATATTGATATAGAAACTCGTCGAAGTTGCAATGTATACCGAATTGTCGGGAACACCCAAATATTCCGAAATATTTTTTTCCGAATATTCATTTGTCCGAATTTTCATTTTTCCGAAATGTATGTTATGCTAGTTATATTAAAATTAAATACATATTTGAATCGCTATGAGTAGGTTAGGTTAGGTTTAATTTAAGTGCGATATCAAAATCATATAAGCTAAGAGAAAAAGAACAATTTAAGAGAAATAAAACAGCTGAGCCCTTAGCCAAGATGCCCATCGCTAACTAGCGTTTCTATTCGTTTAGTTTTTAAACCAATCGCGTCATTGGTAGATCACGTCATACGAAGAGTCACGTGATCTCCCAATGACGCGATTGGTTTAAAAACGAAACGAATAGAAACGATAGTTAGCGATGGGCATCTTGGCTAAGGGCTCTAGTTATCTACACGTCAAGGGTTTTGCTTCTGAAACAAGAAAACTTTTATACTTCTTATGCGTCATAGTAGTTATATAAAATTTGTGATGGTGTGTCATACTGGCCGCCAATCGGGTTTTAGTTAATAACAACTTTTGAATTATTTCAATTTTCAACTAAGTGCATACGTTGACATATGCCTTGTAAACCAATTTGACATATAAAGCTAATAGAACATCCTTAGACCATTTTAGACATAAAAATGTCGCTAAAGTCGACATTCGCGTCTTGACCTTATTCTTATTATCTTGTGATGCCTGATCATGTATAGATATGTGTACGTCCCAACCACGAGGCATTAACTAGTATTGATGAGTAGTTGACGCAGTTAAGCCTTCTCTTTGGCGTGTCTCCAGCGGGCTTAGCATGCAAGCAAGAGATAAAATTTGACAGGTGCCAGGGAAATTAATACATCTATTCCATATTATAACGTAAGACTGTACGCTAAAGATTTAAAATAAAAGTGTCTCAATGAAACAAATCATTCAAATCTATTCAGAGCCTGTGCACACTAGCGTTTTTGACCGGGGGTCTAACTAAGGGATAAAAACGCTATTGTGCACAGGTTCTAAGCTAATTTATTCTTGTGGTGCATGTAAAGGCGCTGATGTTCCGAGGTTTAAAGGGAAGCACACACTAACAGTCCGCCGGCAGCCCCGAGTCTGTCCGGCAGCCTGCCGGCCAAAATCAACGACGAAAATGTATGAATTAGTACGAAAAACTGATGAAAGAAAGAAAGAAAAAACATTTATTCACAACAACTACACCCTAAAATAATAATGAAAAATAACACAAAAGGAAATAAATTACAGAGATAGTGGCAAATTGTTGCGAAACGGACCCAGCTCAGCATGTGATGGCTGTGAAGCCGACACGCTGGTCTTCCGCTGGGCCCGCTCGGTGAAGACACGGAAGGTAACACAACAAAAACAGGTACATTGTATACACTTGATATTTCACTAAGTATTGTGTGCGATTACTCGTGTGCATGCTGTGTTCGCACCTAGAATATCATGCAGCCAACCTTGTTTTTTTTTTGCTCTATTTCCTAACTCATAATGCTGTATAGTCCAGTTTGCGAACCTATTAAAAAAGCAGATATAGAACAGAAGTAGAGGTAATAAGAATAAAATAATTAATATATGGGCTAGGGTCTGGGACCATTACACCTTCCAAACTGTTGATTTCCAATATGATGAACGGCCGGCGGACTGTTAGACTGCGTTGCCCTTAACTTCCCAGGGCCCTTAGCCAAGTTGCATTACGCTAACTAGCGTTTCTATTCGTTTAGTTTCTAAACCAATCGCGTCACTGGTAGATCACGTCATACGGAGAGTCACGTGATCTACCAGTGACGCGATTGGTTTAAAAACGAAACGAATAGAAACGCTAGTTAGCGATGGACATCTTGGCTAAGGGCTATGGCCAAATATTTGTGTGATGAGCGCGTTTGTTCCTGAGTCATGGATATTTTCTATGTATTGAAGTATGTATTTCTCTATATAAGTCTATATAGTTGCCTATAGTAGGTGCCCATAGAGAACAAGCCTGAGCTTAGTTTGGGACTAGGCCAATTTGTGTGAGATTGTCCCCTGATATTTGTTTATTTATTTAACACTTTACTTAGTAATCTTTTCACTTAGCTAAAGTTACCTAAAATTTTAAATGTAACTAGAGCTTAGTTTGGGACTAACGGCCGCACTTAGAGACGTCAATTAAGTTTTAAGTTTCATTAAAGTAGCTGCTGTCACTTTCTTTGCTATAGCAATAGAATAAGACGCAGCAACTTTAATGTAACTTAAAAAAATAATTGACGTCTCTGAGTGCGGCAGTTAGTCAATTTGTGTGAGATTGTCCCGTGATATTTATTTATTTATTATTTACTTGACCCAAAAATTTCACATTAAGTAGTAAGGTATTTTTGCAGCTGGATTTTCTTTACTTAATTTAAGATTCAATCCACATTTCAAGAGATATTCTGGGACTAACGTTTAGTCATGAAAGTGAAATGGATTTATATTTCAAGTTAGATTGACGCGGATCAAGTTAGCGTGAAATCTTTTGATTTTCAAAAGATTTAGAAAGTCCAAGATAATTTAGAAGGGGATAAAATATTTTTACTTAAGTTTTGAAGATTTGAATAAAGTAAGCTTTTTAAAGACGCAATATTTATTCAAATTTTATTTACTTACGTGATTGTTTGGGTGAATTTTATTTGTCTTCTACGACTTGAATTGCTTGGGACTTATTTAAGACAATCGCATAATCTCGTAAAAAATAACTTATTACGAACGAGAGTAAGTATAATAATCGTGAAATATTATCATTTAGTACTTCGAGTTTCTGTTGATATATTTTTTACTATTAAGGTAATGAAGATGACCGACGACGTGGTTAACGTCGCGAGAAACCGATGGATGCAAGCGGCGCAGGACCGGTCCTTATGGCAAAGGGCAATTCTTCGAGCGTTTCAACCGCCGTTATTCCCGTGGTCGCATTAATGTCGAAATTCCTGTAGCTTTGGTAGCATTTTCAGTTGTTTGTAGAAGTTAGGGCGCTCTACAAGAAAACCGAAAATAGCATCCAAAGCTACAGGGATTTCGACACTAATGCGGCCACGGGAATGAGGGCGGTTGAAACGCTCGAAGAATCACCACAATCCTTGGGGGAGGCCTATGTCCTGCAGTGGACGTTTTTCGGCTGAAATGATGATGATGATGATTTAATGTTGTTGCGTGTTATATGGGTGTGTGATATTTGGTTTTGGACACTAGTAAGTACTTATATGAGCCTCCTTCAGACATTTAATTATTACGTGTTTAAAATCTTTGTTCACTTGTTTTAAATCTTATCAGCTTGAAAACGCCAAAGTTGTTTTATTTTAAAGTATTTATTTGAAGTGCAGAGTTTGTGTAGAAAACTATTTTCAAAAAGACTTCGTGTTACAAAGTATGGTAATACACTTCGCAAGAATGTAAAGTGTTTTAAATGCACTTTGTTTTTCGAGAGATTTACGAGGAACGGAACAACTCAGGCGCTCTTACTCAAATCTTTGGATTATGAAAGTCGTAAAGGTTGAAACGCCTCTACTTAAATTTTTATGTTCTTATTAGACTACGGCGAAGCAAAAAGGATGGTTGTGATTTTGACAGTGTGTGTTTGTTTGTTAATCATTATTTTTTTCCCTTGAGCCTGAAAATTTTTAGGGTTCCGTACCCAAAGGGTGCCAAACGGAACCATATTACTAACCCTACGCTGACAGTCCGTCCGTCTCTGCTAGCTTTAAGAGCTAAGTACATCTTTTGAACCGTCATACATAGCCGATTGATGTAGTGCTGTTGGCTTCATATAAGTTCGCGGTGTTATATGCTGTCATGTTTAATCTCCTGGTGGATTTTTTAAACAAGTTTAGGCATTATTTGTAATGCATAAATAGGATTTGTTTAACAGTCATATAGTATAATCTAAAATATATTTATGAATAAACATATACGAAAGATTAACGATAATGCGCAAAATACTTTTTTCTGACGTTAAAAGATCAAAGCAAACGTGTTGATATTTTTTCCTCGTGATTGAACACCAAAACGTTAAATCTGTTACAATTATTGGTTACTAATAAGGTAGAGATATTCATTTCATGTTTTTCCTTGCACATGTACATAAATACGAATACAAAAATACGGACTGGAAATACGGTATTCAATACGAAAATACGGACGTAACGTTAAACAAAACAAACAAAACAAAACTTATAACTGACAAAATCATGTCTATATTAGAAAATATAAAAAACCGGTCAAGTGCGAGTCGAGTTTCGAATTATTAGGGTTCCGTATTTTTTATGACGCTCAAACTTTTATAATTAAACGAATTTTTTTTAACAGTTACATCAAGTCCTCCGGGCCAGTAGAAAATGCTAGAAATCAGAGATTCCACACAATAACATAGATATTTAAATGACCTTTCTTGAGCTTTGAGGGTTTAATAGTGCTCAGTATAAAACAAATATTTCTTTTCTAAAATGTAATAAAACAGTTATTATCCCTAAGCTACTTTTGAATTATGAATGCTCGTCAAAAATTATTAACAGTTTATTCAAATCTAGCTTAATTATGTTGTACGGTACGATTTACATCGTACAGAATTTAGCTTACTTGAGACCTATTTTGCCGCATCGAACGTTTTGAAGCTGACATAATATCGCGCCGCCCGCGATCGGCCACATCTGAGAATTTTTACTTGTATATAAATTTTATAATAAACTTTATTAATCTCTATGCAAAATGTGGTTTTACGTTCAACTCAACTTACTACCTCAATTACGGGCTTTCTTCAATAATGCTAAGGCCGCACATTAAGTCTTTATTAGAAAATCAAGATTTTGTACAAAAACTTATGAAATTAAAATAAACACCTACGTACGCTAGTCATTCTTAGGGATACTAAATAAATTATTAACAAGAATTTGACAAGCAAATTTTTGAAGATTTTCTTTAATAATGTTAAATTAAATAATGTTAAATAATGTTAAATGTAATGATGATAAATTCGACATGGTCACTACTCAACTAAAAATTTGTTTTTGGCACACGGTTCAAATCAGGATTATTTCGAGATGCGATCTTTTAAGTAATTACCATTTTTTACGAGATTTAGAGTTCCATATTTCGACTCGAGTCTCAAAAAGTTAATATTTGTCCAACATTCTATAAAAATCTTGTTAAATATTTAAGTTCAAAAAAGCGGATTACAATTTCATAAATACTTCATAAATTACAGCGAGATGCTTTCTAAACAGTTAATTTATCACCGGAAAGCAATATAGCAGTCACCTGGGCAAAGCGACACATATTGCGTACGTGTGGAACCGTCTCAGAGACATTATTTGCTTTTGTGCGATTGGAAAAATGCGAGCAGGGACGGGGTTGGAAGTGGGTGAATTAAATATGCAGGGCTTTTAACCGTTTCACTGCCGTTTACAAAGTAATGGGATGACAACGCAACTGTATTTTTGTAAGTTTATCCGATAAATGTTTAAACGGAATGACAATAAAACTAGTTTTACAGATTATATTAGGTAAGTGTTATTTGTTCAAATTTTTTTGTTGAAGACCATTTTGGGGGGCATGGTTGATTCAAAATATTTAAATGAGACCTAAAATCGATTTAATTGATTAAATCAAACTTTATGAACATTAATCAACGCAACTAAAAACATTAAATTAAAAAATTCTAATACGGACCTCAATTTCATTATTCTTTTCTTTAGCAATTATTACCAAGTTTTACTGAATCTTACCTACAATTAATTATAAGATTATTATTCGGCGAGGTTGGCGGGAGATTGCCCATAATCCAGATACGTGGTAAGATGGAAAGGAGGCCTTTGCCCAGCAGTAGGATATTCCGGGCTAGATACTAAAAAATTGCAATGTAAGTATACAGTCCTGCATTTTCTCGCAATTTCCAGTTTCCCATGTGCCAGTTGTAACATGCATAGAAAGCTCACTTCATCGCGCTACGCAAGTTCCTTTTGCAGCGAAAATGACGAGTGTGGCCAGAAACATTGAATTTTTAACTTTACAGCGCGGTATCTTGTGGTGTGAAATTTTAGAACCACGTTCGCGGTACGTGACTCCATCTTGGTAAGGCTGCGGATACATTGATGTTTAGTATCGTTGTTCACTATTTTTAATGTGAAAAGTATTTTATTAATAGTTTAAATGAAACTGTTTAAGTTATGAGTGAGGTTGGCGAAATAGCTTGGATAATATGAAGGCGCTGTTTGGAATGAAATTGGCTACATGGTCCAATATTTAGCTAACGCCTGATGCATAATGTGGTGATTGCCACTTGAGAGTATTGTAATTTCACCTCCCGCGTCATACTCTTTTTTTCAAAGCTATGATACTCGTAATAATTTTTACTAATGAAATGGTATGCTTTTTCAATTTGTTTCTTAATTGTTATATAACCAGCTGATAGTCTGGCATTATGGTAGAAGAAAAAGTTCTTGAGCCTTTTAGGAGATAAAAACAATTGAAAACTTAATCTGAGTACACTTTGTTAAATAACATTAAATTATTTGTTTTAAATATTTAAAGCGAAATTAACTTCTACGCGTGCAAGTATTACCTATATTTGCCTTAACAAATATTTTTAAAGTTCTTCGGTCGCTCGACCACAGACTTTAATACAAGTTACTTACTTAGTTCGACTTTTAAAAGATAGAAAGAAAAAAACGTTTAATCACGACGACGACGACGACGCGTTTAGCCTAGTTGGTAGTGACCCTGCCTACGAAGCTAGCGGTCCCGGGTTCGAATCCCGGTATGGGCAAATATTTGTGTGATGAGCGCGAGTATTTGTACCAGAGTCATGGATGTTTTCTATGTATTTAAGTATCTATTTCTCTATGTAAGTAATGTTTATCGTTGTCTAGTACCCATAGTACAAGCCTAGAGTTTAGTTTGGGACTAGGTCAATTTGTGTGAGATTGTCCCTGATATTTATTATTTATTTATTTATTTATTTATCACATACATGGATGTATGTGAATAAACGTTTTTTCTTTCTTTCTTCAAATTTACAAACCAACAAACAAAACACAAAATAACTGACAGATGTTACTGGTTATGAGACCAGCTTCTTCCGCTTTTTAAACCATAAAGGTGGTCAGACTCGCTAAAACCTCCCACTCACTCCCAAGCCTAACCCAGTCTTGCATCCGACATCGTGAATTACACCAGCGTAAGCGCCGCGGCTGAATCGCGCAAATTCCTGCGCTTATTCGTAAGGCACAATCAGCGCCCATTCACTGACGGATTCAATCCGCGATGTACATTTTTATGTGCATGCAAATTGTTCGATATTTAAATTAATGCAATCTGCGATGGAGATAGGATTGGGTAGTTCTGAATGAGTTGCTGAAACGAGATGGATGTTATCCACTGTTTATTATTTCCATGTGCAGTTTCGTAGAGGAATTTTAAATGTAGGCAACTACAGTCGAACTCATAAGTACCTTTACATTTTAGTACCATGTCGCAGTTACGTATTATAAGTTATAAGTGTCAATAGTTTGACACTATTGTTACTGCTACTTATGAATTCGACTGTACTAGGTTGATAAATGTACATGAATAAGCGTGTATGTACAGTGCAGATATCTTATGGATAGAGTAAAGTCGGTTGGAGCGCATGAGGGTGAGTGAGAGAGAAGTACAAACCCAAAACAGCAATGTACTTTTTTTGAAATGTAATAACTAAATAAAATTTTCGTTGATGATACTACCAATACCGCGTAAGTAACAAATTCAATAGATTGAAAAATGCATCTTGTGACTTACGTTGTAAGGTGCATTTTGCTCTTTCTTAAATTTGTACGTTTTGTAATTTCCTTAAACCACCTAATGTGTTAATGCTTTTGAAAAATCTTAAGTAATACCTATTTGTTTCATAAGCACGAGTATTTGTTCCTAAGTCTTGGATGTTTTCTATGTATTTAAGAATGTAATTCTCAATATAAGTATGTTTATCGTTGCCAAGTACCCATAGTACAAGTCTAGAGCTTAGTTTGGGACTAGGTCAATTTGTGTGAAATTGTCCCTGATATACTACTAACTCTAACCGCGTCATCAGTACGTAGAAACAGATCTTAGTAAGAAACGTGCAAGCTTGAGTGCTTGAAGTCGAATACTTACTGAGTAAATATCTTTTATCTTTTTTTTTTTTAATTCTGTCATTATAGTGAAGATATAAATATATTCTTCATGTTCACGTACCAATTTAGGAAAGTAAATACTTGCACGTCCGCGGAATACCGTCTGTCCGGCCTTGCTGTGGCTCTAGTGTAACAAGGTATAAGTCGACTTAGCTCGAAATAAAAAGGGCATAAATCATACACAGATTATATTGTCATATACCCTTTCTCACTTGAACCTCAGAAGACTTGCGACTTTGGAGCTTGAAATGAGGAGAACAGGCCCTCACTTATGCCTATTTCCTTAACACGTGATATCTCCACATCAAAGCAGCAGTAATCCGAGAGGAAAATGTGTTCTTCAAACTCCTTTAGGGTTCAGTGATCGAACTTGAACCTCTGGCCCCCTAGCATGCAAGCACGAGATAAAATTTTACAAGTGCTAGGGAAATGAATACATCTATTTCATATTATAACGTAAGACTTAACGCTTAAGGTTTAAAATAAGTGTCATACTTATATCACAGTATATATAAACCCTTCCCTACAGTCCTCCAACGGACATGTCACAAACACACGGACACGGAACAAAGCAATCGTGCGGGGTTCGCGGGGTGAGAGAGGGGCGTTAGCGAGCCCAAGCTGCCATGCACTCGCTTGGGACGCGCCGTTCAGGAGTGGCGAATTTTTGTGACGCATCTTATTAAGTGTTTCGTTAGAGTTATAATAAATAAATAATAATAAAATCTTTATTCAAAACCACTTATTTTACAAATATAACTCAAGACTAAACATACCAAAAGAGACATATAACTCACATGCCTGAACAAGGATGATCCTGTGTTTCAGGCGTTAAAGGACGTACATAACTAAAATAAAATAATCACATGCAATAATAGTTTATATTTTGCGCTGTGAGAGACTCTATGTTATTAATTACTGATACCCTACATACATATACCTACTATCAATAAACAAATATGGATATGGAACAGACTAATTGTAAGTAAAAAAATAAGAATAAATGTGACAACTCTGCGGCAGTAACGAAAGGCGGCATTTCGCGAGACTTCAAAGACTTTGTCCCACTGTGCTAATATTATAAATGTGAAAGTAACTGTCTATTTATAGGGAGTATAGGCAATTAACAAAATCTCTCATCAAGCTCTCGATTAATGTCAGTTAAAAGATGAAAGCCCCACTAAAACAACGCTAAAATCTTTTTTATCACATAATCTACAGAACCCTTAATGAACAAAATCTCTGCCAGCCTCGGCGCAAGTCTTGACCCTCGTTAGTTCACAAAGAAAGGGTTTTCTTTCTCTATCGAATCCACCTCGCACTAATTCCAAACCTTTGTGGCTCCTCTGATTACAGATCGGATGTCAAATTCGTTCGGCCATCTAACGAATAACCTCCTTTATAGTGCCTTTCATTGATTTTAAGGAAGATAATCGCGATAAGATATTTCGTAAAGCGTTGTTTATTTATATGCGGACATTTTAATTTGTATTTAATGGAATAGACGTGTAGGTGAATAACTGATTGTGTTAAGATGGCTGTGTAAAATTATCATTTAAAATGTATTTAAGTATAATTTTGCGCAACATTAACATAAGCATTGAAATAAACGCTCTTTCTCGGTAATTAATTTAACCTGTTTTATTTCTTTTCTAAACGCAGGTGTTCTTCTAATGGCACTGAAATCTAAAGTATGATTAAATTCTTAGAAAACACGTTTTTTAGGGATCCGTACCCAAAGGGTGTCAAACGGAACTTACGGGACCCTATTATAAGTATAAGTATGTAATAAGGAAAATAAGGAAATAATAACTAAATATGTTAAAAGTTGCCCTCACGTCTAAATATTGTTGTGCCCTGCAGGGTCCATGATGATCCTACAACTATTAAGTTAGTTTAAGTACCATCTGTATACACATTATGGAAAGCAATAAATGATTGAGTATTGAGTATTACTAAGCCTACGCTGTCCGTCCGTCCGTCCGTGTTCTAACTACAAAGAGCTGTATTTTTTGAACTGTAATACATAGCAGATTGATTTTTGTTTTAGAATAATGTGTTATTACGGCGGATTTTCTAACAGATAAAAAAACTAAGAAAGTTAAATAATAAAGGGGTCCCCATACAAGAAAAGTTTTTTTCAGCGTATTTTTATTTTTGTTGTATCGTAAAAACGGTAAAACACACAAGCGTCAAATTTGGTACGACTAACTATTGAACAAACCCTACAAAACAACAAATACTAAAAACCAGCCAAATATGTACGGAACCCTCCTCAGTGTGTGAATCCGACTCGCACTTGACTGGTTTTTTTTTTTTCAATTAAGTACAGTTGTTTTATATTTCATGTTAAACTTAGGTGTATTGAGGGATAAAGGATAGTAAAGAGATATTTTTCTTTGAATGTTAAGCTACCCATAAACAGGTCTCATTTCATTGTTTTCACCAAAATAACATACTTAAGTAGATACTTTAAAAGCTAAACAATCTGGCCTTGATACATTATTGTCCTAATTCAGAAACCTACTCAAACTGGTAAAAATGTAAAAAAACCGCATAATAAAATCACGATGGCATTAACGAGAAATCTAATAATTTAAAAAACGCAATTAAAAACAACGTTGCCTCTTAACGCCACCCACAAAGGCCAAAGAAAATATAATTAGCCAGAGGATTTTCGGAGTTCGCAAATTGTGGGAGATCTTATTTATACGTAACTCCGCGTTCGCTCAGCGAATTTTAATTTTATAATGCGGCATTGTAATTCTGCGGAATCGCGGATCTGAAACATAATTCAAAAGTAGTATGCTGTGCGGAGATAACGGACCTTCCATTTTCGAAAGTTTTTTGACCGAGTTTTTTTAGTTTTAAATGCGTATTTGAGTTGCTGGCCAGTTAGAAATTCATAAAGGTTAAATTCAGAGTCATAATAGGGCGTTTTCAAAAAAGTGTACATAGTTAAGGACAAAAATTAAGAAATTTCAACTTTTCCAGCGCGTCACGGAAATCAGTCATAATAATATATATATATATATATATTAATGCGCGTGCTACACGGTTTCAAACCATGATTTTAAACCAAATTACCTTGTTAGAAGCGAACGGCTACACGATTTAAAACCACTGTCTACACGGTTTCAAACCACCTGTTTTAAACCGTTGTTTGAAACCGTGTAGCCCACGCATTAGTATCGTTAATTTTCGTGACGCAACGAAAAATTTACAGTTTCTTAACTTTTTTCTTTTACTATGGACATTTTTTTTGAAAAACACCCAATTATCTATATGGTATACGAATAGGTATTGAGTTAAATGTTATTCTATCGGCAATAGAAATACACAAAAATAATTTCAACTGTACAGTCGAGGACAGAAAGATGTTTACACTTTTCCCCCTTGTTCCATTGTAATAAGGTCCAAAAGTGTATACATCTTTCTGTCCTCGACTGTACCTGTTTCGGTTCATGAGATACGCCCGCTGACAGACAGACGGAGGCTTAATAATAGGGTTGCGTTGACACCCTTTGGGTACGGAACCCCAAAAAAAAACCAGTCAAGTGCGAGTCGGATTCGCACACCGAGGGTTCCGCATAAACTTGAAGGCATGTAAACAATTCGTAAATCACGGGAATACAATATAAACCAATCCAGTATAAACTGACACGCAATAAGTACGCACTTTCATACTTAGTGGGTGTCAGTTTATACTGGACATTTTTTATTGGAAGTAACTACAAATTAACGGTTTTCGGATATTTTCCTGTACTTGTGCTATAAGACATTGCTTCTTGCCAAATTTCATGATTCTAAGTCAACGGGAAGTACCCTATAGGTTTTGATTCCCTTGAGATTCCATTCAATATGCAGCATAAACGGCTATATCTTTTGATTGCGTTGACATAGATGTTTGATTTTTTCACTGATCCAAGGGATTGCAAACTTAAGTATTTGATATTAATTTCAACTTGATACCTCCACGCGTTCCTGAGAAAAAGGGTCTTGACAGACACACAGACAGACAGACAGACAGACAACAAAGTGATCCTATAAGGGTTCCGTTTTTTTTTTTGAGGTACGGAACCCTAAAAAGTCATCGTTGTTGGAGATGTCCATTCATTGCAGTACGTCGTAAAAAAAGAGATTCACTTACAATTAGTTTTCCAATTAGTTTTCCAAGAGTTAACAAACACGTGGACGTTTCCACGTCGTTCTCACAACCCCCCACCTACCAGGTTACTTCTATCAATCAACCGGGTTAATTTCATGGCAATTCGTGCAAATACATCTCTCAGTTATCATCCCCCCCTCGCGACACTGTATGATGGATTGCTCAATTACCTCACCGATGGTCTATCAGCGCGCACTCCGAACCGTACCTTCGGTATAACACGGTCGGTTTTTGAATGGTCGAATAATGTATCGAAGTCTCAGTTGCACATTATTGATTTTGACGTGCGACGGTTTTGTCGTGCGATTGATGTACGGTGATGGATAGCGCGCTTTATTAAAGCATTTGGTGCCCAGGACCCGAATACGGGTCCATTTCGGGAAGAGTTTAGAAGGGCTGGTACTGGTGTTACAAGTGCGTGCCGGGATTTTGATTAAGTGACATACTATTTTTGGATAATTTCTGAAATATTTGAACAGAACTCAAGTAGTGTTATGATCTAGTAACAGCTGCCAAGATCCATTCACTTAAATAGAGCTGCAGGCGTAGAAATGTAGTTATACTAGCTTTTGTCCACGTAGAAGTTGTTTATCGCTGTTTTCTCGGGAACTGTCTAATTTTCCAAGATAAAAAGTAGCCTATGTCTTTCCCGGGATTCAGGATATCTCCATACCAAATTTCAACGAAATCGGATTAGCGGTTTAGCAATGAAAGCATTACAGTGACTTTCACATTTAGAATATTAGTATGGATTAGCTCATTTACGGCTGCACTCAGAGACGTCAATTAACTTTTAAGTTTGATTAACAGTGGCCGGAATAGGTAGAGCTAATTTACCTAAACTTGATGCGTGTTCATTCAATAAATGTTCCCATCTCACTCACGCATGAATGAACATGCGTCAAGTTTAGGTAAATTAAGTAGCTCTACGTATTCCGACCACTGTTGATTAAAGTTGCTGCTGTCATTTTCTTTGCTATAGCAATAGCTATAGAAAATTTATTGACGTCTCTACGTGCGGCAGTTAGCTCAAAACACGGCTCCTGAAGTCATCATAATTATCATCTGACCGTCCTCGGCTGAGTCGAGAAATATACTTGCTAGGGAAAGCACAGGATGGTTGCTTTGCGTTACCTAAACCCAAGGGTGAACGTTGGGAACCCTACCTTATCGAGTATCTACCAAGGCAGATTAACTATTTGTGACGTTCTCAGTATAAAGGGACCTTATGGAGGAAGGCAGTTACGCTCTTCTTGTTCTTGTAACTATACGAATACTATGGTAACAGTTCTAAAAACGGCGTAACCGCCTGCCTCAATAAGGTTCCTTTATATTAAGGACATAAGGACGTCACATTTTGTCTTCGTCCCTTTAGTTACTGCATTTCTACTGGTATTCAAACTGGTAGAGTAAGGCCTGAACTCAGCACCGATTCGCATTTTGTTTACAAGATAAAATATATTTATTCAGTAAGTAGGCAACTTTTACATGTCAAAATCTTCCAGCGCTTCCCAAGAGGAGACCACTGCTGGGAAGAAGCGCCGCAAGAAACTCAACAGTTAGTCATTTTTTAAACATATTTAACTTATGACTAGTCATGACAATGATACTACTTATTCTAGCATTATATAAAACAGTAGAAATAATATAAAATATCCGCGTTCTGCTGGAAAACATGTCAGAATTATTACGAGAAAAAAATATGTAGAAAATGTCCATAGAAAATATAATGAATATATAATGTTTCTAGAAAATGTCTGTTTTGTTAAAAGATGCGTACGCATGCAAAAGAAGAATTGAATGCGTACGCATCTTCATTCAACTTCATCCTTTCATTTATTCTTCATTCTTTTCAGGCCTTACCCGACTGTGCTCCTTTAGCCGATATGGGCATTTAATGGAAGTCAGCACTATTCCGGCAAAATTATAGTGCGTTTAAAGATTATTCTACGCGTTCAGTTTGAATTTTTAATAAAAATGACTGTAAGTTTGGTGTACAAATAAGTCATCGCATGTATACTTAGGTGAAAAACTTAAGTAAAGGACTTGTTGTATGTAGTAGGAACATGTCTGTATATAGACGCCTTGACGTTCCAAATTTGAAAAATGACGTATATAACAAAATCGACATCCGGGCTGAGCAAAATCGACATCCGGGCTGACTAAAATCGACATCCGGGCTGTTTCTTGCGACGCTTCTTCTCAGCCTGGCCTAACGTAACTTTCCGAAGCGTTGGTAGCACAAAATTCGATTGTTTGAAATTCTCCCTTAGCGTCCTAAGTAATAGGAGCGCCCTTAGGCATGCTAGTGATAACCCCATTTTTGCGCTGAGCTCCCCTCAGGAGCTCGCCCTCCCTCTGGTGAAGTAGTCAAAGCCGTCAGAGGCTAACTACGTAGGTCCGTCCAAAAAAAAAAAAAAAGACGTATATAAGTTCCATATAAGTTTTGTATACTCCTACATACAACCGGTCCTTTACTTAAGTTTTTCACCTATAACACCGAATGCTTTCTTTGCAATAGCCTATGTTTATTGTTAAAATATAAATGTTATAAGCTTATAAAAGTTCACAATTCTTATTCCGAATCATGCATATAAAATTGTGAAATCCCGTTTGCATTTTCAATGTACGTTCGACTAGATCTCTCAAATACATCACCATGTATTAGCAATCTGAGTTGCCACATTTGAAATTCTAATTCGTCGCAAGTCGCTGGAGCGGCGTAGTGTTGCCAACTGTAGTGTATTTAAAATTTGTTTCGCACTTTATGAAGACCGTTTATACGAGAATTGTCGTCCATTTGGCTCGTTTAAAATGAGCTGTTTGTATGCGGGAAAGCTTTCGTCGAAGCTTAAATGTGGGACTAAATAGCTTGTTGGAATATTTATCCCTGAACTAAACGGTTTGCTCAAATAACGCTTTCTAGCTTTTTCACTGAATGTCTATCGTAGTAGATAAAAAAGAGAAAAAAGGAGAAAGAAGAAAAATGTTGAATGACAAATATGTCATGGCCGTGTGTTTTGTCCTTTTTGTTGAGAATAAATGCATGCTCTCACAAAACAAAACACAAAGCACTAGGTAAGGCATATCGTTTAAAATTTTTGGCTTCATGTCGTTTAGGGACGTCAAGGGAATGGCAATGGATAGAGAGAAGTTGAGGACATTGTATCTAATAGTTACTACACCGACAAGAGCCTTAAAAAAGAGATGTGTAATGGTACACCAGTCTTACTCATCCAGCTTCCTACTTTTTCTTTATAAATGTGTTTTTCTGTGGATGTTTGGCTATTTGCCTTGAAACCACGCAAAAAGGACCGAACGGATTTGAATAAAATTTGTCACACCGATAGTTCGTGTTCGGCATAAAGGCTGTTTTAATCCCGGAAGATTTTAGAACAGTACCCGAAATAACACGACACACGAGTTCTACGAAAAAGCACGGTCAAGAGTACTTCATCATCATTTAAACTAGCCGAAAAACGTAAAGAAAATAGAAAATTGCGTATCTATACCCTAGGTCAACGGTTAATTCCGCAATGATTGGGTGATCCTTAAAATAAAATTCAAACTACGGGGTCACTCGGGTCAATCTGAGGGCGAGCATATTACCCCCGTGACCGGTCTCAAAGGGACCCTTTTTATTCCCGCCGAGGATCCACGCTAATGGACCCATTGATTTTCGGGAATCAAACCCCCGCCCCCATTCAGTGTGACAGGCGAACTGTTCAGTTACATGGATAAAGACGTGTTTTTTATCTGGCGGTTGGCAGGTGAATGAGTTATGAGATCGTTGTGGGGGTGAACCTGTGTTGGACTGATTATTGGAAGCGTATTAAACATACTTGTATAATATACAACGCATCCCTTTGGTAATGTCATTTTTCCGTGTTTTTTTGGTTTGTCTTTAAATGTTATGTAAAATTTAATCATCGGTGTTCTCACCAAGTGGTCCCAACGAAAGACATTGGCTTCGTATCCAGCACATGCATGCTATGTGCATCGCAGTCTTTTGTACACAGTTTTACAAATAGTTGCTTATCTTGTCTATCATATCTATCTTATCTTATTTTCAGAATACAAATGCCCTTGAGCCTCAGAATCTATTCACCATCAAGTGCACTTGAGTGCTAATTTGTCATCTTGTTCATAAAAAAATAAAAGCTGGGAACATTTTGCAACCTTTCACAACAACATACATGTTTTTTGTCTTATGTATTTTATTTTAGTTAAGTGTTTTTTTTTCCCTAAAACAGGTTTTACGTTTACCATTTCATTTATCTGAGCACCAACCGCTGTACTTTACGTAAATCTACTGGATTTGGAATCATTACTTTAGTCGCGATATGTAGATGATGATTGTGCAAAATAAAGTCGGCAACAAAAGCTTATCACAAAAATGAAAATTTCTACAGGTAAACATCGTTTCATTCAAATCTGACTTTTTTAATTCCTAATTTCCTAAAACTTTAATTTCTATTAGAATTTTTGATTTCGATGTTAATATATTTATGGCCACTTCCGTCCGTAGGGAGTTATTAAAAAAAATATTTTAGTAATATATTCTTCTTCTTCTTATTTATGAGCTATGCTCTTGTCGGTGTAGCTCAAAGCCCTCCATTTTGTTCGATCCCAGGCCGCCTCTGTGATCTTGAAGGTCACGCCTTTACATTATTTTTAATTTGTTCGATATATTTTAATATATATTAGGAATAAAAATTGAATTTTCGTTATAAATAATTAAAAATTCGGTATCCAGGATTAAAATTGCTAAAACCTCGCACCGCAACCTGCGCCGATGCATCACAAATCCTCATAGATGTACAACCCCGCAGACATAGCGCACAAACAAACAGCGAGTCTATTTGACCACTTTGATGAGTGCCAGGGGACTGAACAATTAACCCTCGGTTGACTCAGCGCGTCATTAATTCGCAGGTGCCGGCTTAGACAGCGGTTTGGTAATGCTGCGCCATTACTGTTTCCGATTGCGTATGGACTGGCTTAATTATCTAGTCTGTTTTGAGTCCAGGTTGCTAAATGGACGCTGGTAAATAGTGACATTAGAAATGCTAGTAAGTGGACATAATCTGGCTAAAGTGAATCTAAAGTAAGGGATCAATTGATTTGACTTTAAAAACTGAATATCTTGGATTTTGAATATTTTGATGGTCCAGAATAAATACAGCGCCTTCATTATTTTAAAATTCTGGTTTACGGAGCTGTGCAGTATCAGCAAATACGTATAGAAAAAAACACGTCTTTTTCAAAGCCTTTAGAAAAATAACTCTGATATCTTATTTATATATACTTAGAGTAGACTATCTTATGATAATCATTATTATAGCAGCACTAACAAATTCAGATATAAATAAACATTTCATTTGTAATAAATTTAATTGTTTTTATAACAACAACAGTCTGCTGTAAATTGTTGCACAATTTTCTTCTGCCATTTAGGTACTTAGATCCATAATTCCATAATAACTTTAATACAAAATGCTTTAAATTTAGCTCCACACAATTGAACATACCATTTCTATTAATAACCATGATTTACAGTGTCGTTTAACTTTTTCCTCCCAAACTCTGTCACGGAGGTTAGAGGGAATCGATCATCTCGTGGCCTCAAATGTAGAGGGGCCATTGCTACAGAGGTTCTATATAATTATGCTGATTTCCCTGGTCTCCAATTTTCTTTTGATTGCAATAAATTTGGAGCTCACGTTTTGAAAAAAAAATGTTGTTTCCGTTGATTTCTGTTCTAGTACTCGTGATATCGTAAAAGAAACTGTTCTTTAGGATGTAATGTCGGTGCATCCCCAACAGAAACATTTTTCTCCTTTGCCTCCAACTGTAACTGTAATTAATTACAGAAAACTTTCCCAATAAAAGTGAATCCTGTGTAATTAAGATCTCGAACAATTATAAGATGTCTAGTACTTATTAAACTTCGTCGATTACCCAATCGCAAAATTTTGGATACTTCAAATCCATCGGCAGTCATCCGTGCAAAGTTTTCCAATTACCAGAATTCCACAATAACCATGAATATTGAAATAAAAATCCGATCCGTGCGATTAAAGCCGTAACGTTTTACACGGAAAGTCCATTATCGTGCTCGCATACTTATTATCTTTTAAATAATTTTATTTTAACTCGTGACTGGGCCAGATAAAAACTGTTAAGTTTAAATGGGAAAAGTTTTTACTTTCGGAGATGGGATCATTACGGGGATTGATACAAAGGTTGAGGCTAATATTTGCAGAGGTTTTAATTACTGGATTGTAGAAACCGTCTCGACGGAGTCATGATTGGCGGTGTTTGAACTATTCTTTTTGAGTTCACCATGACGGGACAATGCGAACATTCTATTGAAAGTTTTGCTATTGAAATGAGTGAAAATGTAATTAGAAACGTGAGAAAATGCTAAATTAACTTAAAGGCTTATCAATCAGTGTCAGTGAAAATAACATTAAAAGAAGTCAAAATGTGAAAACAAGAAATTTACCATAACCAAAATCAAAATCAGAATATTACACACACAATACACAGTTTCACAGCATCATGATCTTCCAAACGCCACTGTAGCTGAAGATAGATACCATAATTGTGATGACTTGAGTACTTGTCTACAATGAGGAAAGGAAACGACTAAACTAAATTTTTATTATAGCAAATCTCACTGCCCCTTTGTTATATCTCATATCTTAGTTGTTAGCGTTATTGCCCTCATCAATTTCACCAAAGCTTATTTGAACGCCATCACTCCTTTCCATATCATCTACTGCTCGATAAAGACCTTCCCCGAGGTTCTCCATTACCCCAGTATTTTTTGCACCAGAGACTCTGTAAATGACACCATTTTAATTGGCACAACCGTTACCGGTGGTAAACAACAGGCATGTTCTTGTTTTGTCACAGACGCCGTTTCGTGTGCAAATATCAATAGAATATTCATCCATCGTCGCCCGCCGTAACGAGCGGGCTAAATAAATGCTAATAACTGGGGCAATCATGCTAATACAATATGGCTATTACATTTTGGCACAATTCACGCGAGAATGGTTTTGTTTTAAAATAAAGAAGATTCGGGGTTTTAATTTGTACTAGTTACTTTGAAAAACTCGTATGATTTTTTTTATGCCTAACGTCACTGGGAAAAACGGTTTTTGAAATGGTTCCTGTGGTTCTTTTAATTGCTGGGAAGTCAGTGGAGTCTTTTTGCATGCTCTTCACTTAATATTAAATTCAACTCTATCGTAAGAAACAGTAAGTATGGTTTAGAAAACCACGTGGATGATTCAAACAAAGCAAAAAACGAAGCCGTTGTAATTGTTGAATAAAGTATAAGGTTATTAGATGGCTTTGGGCATTGGCTATAGTGTCGGTGGTACCGAAATTTTGTTGAAAAACGCTGCGTAGAGGTTTTTTTGGTCAATAAATAATATGGGGCTTTTTAAAAAGGTTGTCATTAAATTTTTTTGAGACCGGCAACGCATTGGTGACACCTCTGGTGTTGCAAATGTTTATTGGTGGCCACTTCGCATCAGATGAGCCGTCTGTCTGCTTGGCCATAAATAAAATAAAGGATCTGTCAAGGTCTTCGGGAAAATTCGGTTTCGACCCGAGCAACGCCCGTTCTCCCAGGTACTAATAAAGGAAGCACAAGTCATTTCTATTAATGTTTATTGGTATACCATCTGACTTACCTTTTCTAATTTGAATCACAGATAATAATGAACGACTGTAAGTGTTGACTTTTTTTTTAAAGATATGACTGTCAGAACCGCTGTCAGTTTATAAATTATTTCGATGCAAGAGCATCTAAATAGCGGTCTAAGCACGTGGCCCAAAATTAGTATTCATCTTCGTGTTCATACCCACGAAATAGCGGCACGCCAAATAGTGTTGCTAAAATGTAATAACGCCAGTGTAAGGGGAAGATAGTGCAAATGGTGTGCGTACGAGACGATAAGAAGTGTTTGTTGGATTCCTCGTCGTAAACAGAGGAGGTTATTGTAATTGTGTTACAATAATTCCCTTTAAGTTTTGAGTGATTGTTATTTTTAACCTCCAGCACTTTTTAAAGGGTTATATTTTGATGGTTAAACGAACTTACCTTAAGTGAAGTTAGTGAAGAGTAGTGTCACTTATTTGTTACTAAATGTGTTAAATACGGGTAGCTATCACTTTATCGAAACACCTTTCATCGAACGTATCATTTCATCGAATTTAATTTCATCGGAAGCTAATTTCCACGTGCAGGAGTTATAATTTTTAGGTCTAACCTAACCTAACCTACGTAACCCATGCTTAAGATAACCTGAAAACAATAATGTTTCAGCAGATATTAGCTTTCGATGAAATGAAATTCGATGAAATGATACGTTCGATGAAAGGTGTTTCGATAAAGTGATGAAATACCGTTAAATACCTATTAATGCTATTCTGATCTCGCGGACGAGGCGCGAGTATAATATAAGTTTTACGTGTGTGTCTGTGTATCTGTCTGTGACAACGTAGCTCCCATATGGATGCACCGATTTAAATTTAGTTAAGTGTTCATTTCTGACCAGTATGTAAGTGCGAGAGTGACGGATGCTTTATCCATGTTTATCCACCGCGATAAGGGTCCGGCCACGACTTTGCGCGACAAGCGGCGCGCCGAGCGATTTCGTAATACATTGCGTGTAATTTTTTTTTTATTTATTTATTTAAGGTACACCAACAATTGTTGACATCAGTACATTCAGATTTTACAATCATAAGGCTTATAGTGAAGTATATCACAATCACTTACAGGCAAACACCACATGAAATAATTATGGAGATAAACAACAGTAAAAATACAACTTAAACTAAGAAGGATATCAATAGGTACATATTGATACTTACATTTATATTAGGATAAATTTAATATTAAGCAAGTATCCACCTAAGAGAGATTGAGAATGAAAAGCTCGACACTAGTCCTGTCTTGACTTATTACCAGATAGTTAAAATACTAGTTAATACACTTTTAAACAGATGTTATCATTTTACTGGGTGGGTCAAAGTGAATGTCCGCCACGTCACTACAACTATAAATTAGCAATTTTGCAAAGCCTGCGTGTCGGGGAGTTTCTGCCCGACACCGTTCTTCTGAGTGGTGATTGGATTACGGGGAAAATGGGAAAGAGCGCGATAATGCAAGGACGCCAATAACTATGGACACTATCATGTGGTTGATTAATTTGTACAAAAATAACGTTACGTAATGACAGTTAACCGTTGTGTGGAGTCTCGACCGTGCAACGAAGGTAGAATTCGCTCGCCGCGTCCGCCGCCGCTCAGTCGTCGCCGGGCCGTAAGATAATACAGGGTAAGCGGCAGCGTTTCCGCGTCAGTCGATAAATCTGATTAGCTTGTCGCGTATTAGGCTCATTGGCTAAACAGCGTAGACAAGTTAATCCACATAATGCATTAATTCTAGACAGATTACAGCGAGTATAAATAATTGTACACGATTATAATATTTTAAAGTTACCAGCATTTGTACTTGCTCCAATTGAAAAAAAAATAGTAGTCTACTTTTTCATAATAATCGTCTTGGCGAAATATCTTTGGTTGGATGTATAATTTCATTTCCCAAAATACAAGTTCATTTGGATAAAGAACGCCGCGATCCTCGCCCGGAAGAAGATAATAGTCTATCAAAACATAGTAAGGGCCTATTTCTCAATTGACAAGTTCATCTGTCAGTTAAAGATAGCCATCTCCTTGTCTTTTATCAAGTGTAAGAAAGGGAAAGGGCTAAATTAATTTGACAGATATGCTTTACTTGATGATTGTGAAACAGGCGGTTAACCTTCTATTTTTAACATCTTAGTAACATTTTATCATATTGCTTATATGTAAGAAAGGTAACTTCCTTGTGCATCACGTTAATCATGCACAATACAATACAGTTTTTATAGTAGGTATATATATTGAGTCTCGTACGAGTACTTACGGGCGAGCTTCATGCATAAAATTATTGGAGATAACTGTACACGACACGCGTTTACCTGACAATTTTGCGTGGTACAGGTTATAAGCGAAAGAGTTTTAAGTGTCAATAATTAGTAGTTCAATAAAACATCGACAAACAAATGCCTCAAAATTGCCGAAATGGGTAGTTTAATCTTCAATAGTCCTCTGTTGATCAGAAAAATTGACGGTATTAATAAGCTAACCTCAAAAACTAAAACCGGACTGTCGATTAGTATGACGCACTCTTATAATTTGTATACAGCCTATGACACTCGCACGTTTTTACAAATCATATGACACCCCATTTATTAAAATCGGTTGAATAGTTTAGAAGCTAGAGTGGAAAATCCGATTTTCGGCCACATACATACTTACGTAGACTGTTAACCACTTTACCCTTCTTTTTGTTTTGCGTAAAGCTTCAGCGTAAAGCTTTGGTCTCTTGATCGGAACGCACATCGCCGCGGGAAGCGTTATGCGGCGTCGGACTCTTTAATTGTAAACCTAGAATGATATAAATAAATAAATAAATATCAGGGACAATCTCACATAAATTGACCTAGTCCCAAACTAAGCTCTAGGCTTGTACTATGGGTACTGGACAACGATAAACATTACTTATATAGAGAAATACATACTTAAATACATAGAAAACATCCATGACTCAGGTACAAATACTCGCGCTCATCACACAAATATTTGCCCATACCGGGATTCGAACCCGGGACCGCTAGCATCGTAGGCAGGGTCACTACCAACTAGGCTAAACGCGTGTTGTTCCATCAACGCATGCGTCAGCGATTTCATACAAACACCGCATAAGGCTTACCGCAGCGGTGTGCGTTCCAGGGTGGATTTCAGGGCGTTTCAACCGCCCGTCATCACCGTTTTCAATATATTGACGAAATCAATGACACATACCAGCAACTTCTGATGTAAACAGAAGCAGAACCGGGGGTAGTTTCTATTAGCATCAGAAGTTGCTGTAGGTGTCATTGGTTTCGTCAATAAATTGACAACGGTGATGACGGGCGGTTGAAACGCCTCGAAATCCACCCTCCAGTCAAGAGACCAAAGCTTTATGCATCTTGGAAAGGTAACCAGATATGCTTTACTTGAAGATTGTGAAGCAGGCGGTATGTAACTGTTTTATCGATCTAAAATCGCCGAGTCCTAAGCTTTGCGCGTGCCCCGTAAACACGTCAGGGGCTCCCGCCGCCGTGTTCAGCTGTTTGACCCCGTTTGTTGATATTGAAATGAACCCTAAAATTAATATGTATGACATGAAACAATCGAGTGCCAATGTGTGCTTAAAGTTTCGATGCCGCCGCGTGTTTATATATGTATATATGCTATGTAATAGAGTTGGATTGAAGTTTACGTTGACTGCGAAAACGCATGTATTTTCATGGGGTCTATAATTAGAACTCCTAATTGTCCTTTGTTCTAATGCATCGTTAGTCTAAATTATCATTTATATGTAAGCCATTTCCACCGTAATTATAAAACCGTAACCTGATCAAACTACGGGTATTTTTGGAAAACTTAAAATGTTGTTTGACACAGATGACAACCAGACATACGTTAGGACAAAAACTGAGATTGTAGCTTCAATGTGGTTAATAAACTCACTAAACCAAGCTCATAAGTAACTCATAAAACGTATATCCTTTAAAATTTCCTCCTGATTTATATAACTCATATCGAAGATTCGTCACTCCGGTTGATTTTGTTGAATTATATCTAACAATCAACCTTTATATCACTAGTAGTGACCCCTACTGGTATTACTTGGTCAACTCTGTTGTATAGCTTATCTGTGTGTTTGAATAAAATTCGTTCTCTTCTGAAAATGCATCATGGTCGTTTCATTATAGGTTATGTGCTCAGTGCGTAAAAAATTAGTTTATTGGTGAAGTTTTATAGCATTCAGTATTAAAATGTCGGGAAATTACTCCGTTAACGTTCCTAAATTAAAAGGGAGAGAAAATTACGATGATTGGGCGTTTGCCGTCGAAAACTTTCTCATCTTGGAGGGCGTCGACATAACGAGTGAAGACAAATTAGAAGACAAAGACGACAAGAAAGCCAGAGCGAAAATGATTATGACTATTGACCCATCTCTTTATGTTCATATAAAAAACGAAACAAAAGTGCAGGATTTATGGAAGAAAATAAAATCGCTTTTTGACGACACCGGGTTTACACGCAGGATAAGTCTCCTAAGACATCTAATATCAATCCGTTTGGAGACCAGCGACAGCATGACCAACTATGTAACCCAGCTTGTTGAAACTGCACAAAGGCTTAAAGGCACCGGTTTCGAGATAAATGACGAATGGGTCGGATCGTTACTCTTGGCAGGACTTCCGGAAAGATTTAGTCCCATGATTATGGCGATTGAACATTCAGGGATGAAGATAAGTGCGGATGCTATAAAAACCAAGTTGTTAGATATGAGTACAGATTTTGAGGTTAAGCCTGAAGGTGCATTCATTGCTAGAAAACGTAGCGGCAGTAATTATAAAACACCAACTCAGTATAACGGAACGCAGAAACCGTCAGCTGTCAGTGCCAGTGAAAAAACCTGTCCGCCGGCAAAAACGATACGTTGCTACAAATGTAAACAAATTGGTCATTACAAGAGCCAATGTACAGCAGAAAAAGCAAAGTCGAATGCATTTAGCGCAGTTTTTCTTACCAGAGAATTTAGTCAGACCGACTGGTATGTTGATTCAGGCGCTAGTACTCATTTAGTATCTAACCAAAATATGTTGTCAAACATAACATATGAACCGAAAACTAAGGAGATTATTGTAGCTAATCAGACAAGTGAAAAAGTTATATGCTCAGGAGACCTTCAGATATGCACACGTGTTGGAGATGCAGAATATAACATAAATGTAAACAATGTTTTGTGCATACCTAAACTCACCACAAATTTGCTGTCAGTGAGTAGAATAACACAGAATGGTAACAAAGTGACGTTCAACCAATCAGGATGTTACATTTACAACTCACAGAATGAACGCATTGGTGAAGCTTGTTTAGAAAATGGTGTGTACAGATTAAATATTGTCAAGTCTGAGGAACTTTTAATAGCTGCAATGGCTTCGTGTACAACCTGGCATAGAAGATTAGGCCACATAAATGCTAATGACTTAAATAAGATGAAAAATGGGGCAGTAGAAGGTGTGCAATATCAGGAAAAAGACAGTACCAGTTTGTCAAATTGCACAGTTTGTTGTGAAGGAAAACAAACTAGATTACCATTTCCTCATAGTACCAGTAAGAGTAAAGATGTGTTAGAACTGGTTCACACAGACCTATGTGGGCCAATGGAGAACAAATCTATTGGTGGTGCCAAATACTACCTATTATTTGTAGATGACTATAGCCGTATGTGTTTTGTATATTTTCTACAATCCAAACAAGAAACCTTTAAGTACTTCAAGCAGTTTAAAGACTTTGTACAAAACCAACAGTCCAAGAAAATCAAAACACTTAGATCAGATAATGGTGGAGAATTTTGTTCTGCAGAAATGGAAAATCACTTAAAGCAATGTGGCATAGTGCATCAAAAATCAAATCCATATACCCCGGAACAAAATGGGTTAAGTGAAAGGTATAATAGGTCAATAATAGAGAAAGCTCGCTGTCTCTTATTTGATGCAAAGTTTGAAAAGCATTTATGGGCAGAGGCTGTGAACACAGCTGTGTATTTAAAGAACAGATCACCAGTGGCAAGTCTAGATGGGAATACTACTCCTTTAGAAGTGTGGACAGGTCAGAAACCAAATGTGAGCAATTTGCGCGTTTTTGGAAGTCCAGTAATGGTCCACATTCCAAAAGAGAAGCGTAAGAAGTGGGACAAAAAGGCGAAGAAAATGTTCCTAGTTGGATATTCGGAAAATATCAAGGGCTATCGCCTATATGACCCAGTGACTCGTGCTGTTGCTGTGGCTAGGGATGTTGTAGTCATGGAAGATACAAATGTTACCTATGACAGTGGTACAACAAGTGTTCTAGTAGAAGAGCAGCCGCAGCATGAGGATGCGGAGAAGTATTCAGCACAAGAAGGTCAGTCTTGTAGTCTAAATAATTTAAAGCCAATAGAAATGAAAAAGGAGACCAAAGTTGAGAGTCAATCATCATCAGATGAGTATTTTGAACCCTCATCAGCAAATGATAATGAAGTCATTTCTCATTCCTGTGAAGTAAACAGACCACAGAAGCGTGTTAGACGCAAGCCTGACTTTTATGGAATTTCAAACATGTGTATAGAAGAAGTGTCAGGTGATCAGATTTCACTCAGTGAAGCCATTCATGGTCCTGAAAAGGAACAATGGCAGAGTGCAATGAAGGAGGAGTTGAAGTCCTTCAGTGATAATAGTGCGTGGGAACTTACTGAGGCACCTAAAGACAGTACTATTGTGCAGTGTAAATGGGTATTACGAAAAAAATATGACAGTGAAAATAAAGTAAGGTATCGTGCCAGACTTGTAGCTAAAGGTTTCTCACAGAAACATGGTGTAGATTATACAGAAACTTTTTCTCCTGTTGTCAGACACACAACCCTACGTCTTTTGTTTTCATTATCAGTTCAGTTAGGACTTGATGTTACCCATTTAGATGTCAAAACTGCATTCTTAAATGGTGACCTAGAGGAAACCATATTTATGCAGAAACCAGATTGTTATGATCCCCCTGATAGCTCTAATAAAGTGTTAAAACTAAAAAAGGCAATTTATGGCCTGAAGCAGGCTTCAAGAGCCTGGAATAAAAAGGTAGATAGTTGTTTAATTGAACATGGTTATGAAAAATCTAGGTTAGAACCATGCATGTATACTAAAACTGTAGGAAAATGTATAACTATTGTAACAGTCTATGTAGATGACTTCTTTATTTTTACAAAAGATAAAAGGGAAAGCGATCATCTTAAAGAAGTGTTGTTGAGTCAGTTTGAAATTAAAGACCTGGGGCAAGTAAAACAATGTCTAGGAATGAATGTTAAATTTAATAAATTGGAGGGCTGTGTTACCTTAAATCAAGAGAATTATATTGATAATTTATTAAAAAGATTTAATATGACAGACTGTAAAACTGTTGACACTCCAATGGAGACTAAATTGAATGTAAGCCAAGGCAAAAATGTAAACAATCAAGTACCTTATCAACAGCTCATAGGTAGCTTGATGTATTTATCGGTTTTAACTAGACCAGATATAACTTATTCTGTAAGTTACTTAAGTCAATTCAACAATAGTTACACTAATGAGCATTGGGAATATGCTAAAAGAATTTTAAAATATCTAAAAAGGACTAAATGTTTTGGTATTAAATATTCTAGGAATGGGAATTCAGAAATAAAAGGTTATGTAGATGCTGATTGGGCAAACAATACACTGGACAGAAGGTCATATACCGGGTTTTGTTTTTTACTCTCTAATGGTGTAATTTCTTGGGAATGTAAGAAACAAAAAACTGTGGCCTTGTCAAGCACCGAAGCTGAGTATATGAGTATGTCAGAAGCTTGCAAAGAGGCAATGTACTTGAGAAGATTGCAGTTTGAAATCACGAACAAGATGTATACTATAAGCTTGTTTAATGATAATCAGAGTGCGCTGAAGCTATCAGCAAACCCTGTATTTCATAAAAAATCTAAACACATTGATGTAAAATATCATTTTAATAGAGAGTGTGTTTCAAATAATATAGTAAAATTGTACTATATGCCAACGGCTGACATGCCTGCTGATTTGCTAACAAAAGGTTTATGTGCAAAGAAGCATTATGCTTTTATGGATTCTTTGGGTGTGATTATTGTATAAATTATTTCAAAAATACTTGTGATTATTAGATATAGTGGAGGTGTTGAATTATATCTAACAATCAACCTTTATATCACTAGTAGTGACCCCTACTGGTATTACTTGGTCAACTCTGTTGTATAGCTTATCTGTGTGTTTGAATAAAATTCGTTCTCTTCTGAAAATGCATCATGGTCGTTTCATTATAGATTTCCACCGCGTTCGGCCTTCATATCCGGGGATGAATCGATTCCAAGCACATAAGGCAAGTTCCGTGAAAGGGAGAGTTATTTCAGAGCGACAATATACCAGTAGGTATACTAAACGTTATATCCTCCTGAGGCCTAAAGTCCTACATAAATGACAATTGTTAAAATGACTTTTAACTTTTGTTGACTGACATAAGATTCGGTTTCGAACTAACGAAATTTTGACGTATGCTTTTGGAGGATATGACGGCACACTTCAACTCAACATTTTTTTTATATAAGAGAGAGAGGGAGGCTAACGGGGATGATGCGGGTTACCTGATGGGAAGTTATCTCCACCGCCAATGAACACCGGCAACTCAGGGAGAGTGGTCGGTCCGTTGACGGTCTTTGAGAGAAATGAAAGCTCTTTTCTTGAAGGCCTCCATGTCATAACTGGTCGGTAATACGGTTGTCTAATGATTGGTACAACAACTTTTTATCTATTTGCCATTTGCATAATTTCAGTTTGTCTAAAACTATTTGTCATAACTATTAACTTTGCTTAATAATCGTTAAGTATAAAATCACTCTTCATTTATATAATTTCAGTATAAGTCTTATTTTTGTTGTGCATAATATCAATATTGTCTTATTGTCTATTTGTGTATGTATAATAGTGTTTCTGAAAACTCTCAATTCTCAAGTTATTTATAAAATGCAAAGAATTCGGTTCTGGCGCTCGCCGGTCGCAGCGCTCTCTCGGCTTGAGCTTGTGATGGACACGATTGAACCTAACGCTCTTGCTCGCTACGCTCGTCGTCACACCTAACTTTTAGTTTGCGTTTATTCAGTCTACAGTGTATTATGAAAAGTGATATTCGAGAAATGGTTAATTATACGTAACGTTGTTAGACAAAAAATTGTTATATCAACCGAGGGAATACCCGGAAATACCGCCGAAGGGAGTTGGTTCCACAGTTTCACCGTACGAGGCCAAAAAAGCCTCGTGGAACGCACGGTGGAAGAACGCCATTCACCAAGATGATGTTGATGGAATATGGACATGATGTACAATTGCACACATAAAGCCACGATGTGGAATGCTCGTCGGCGTCTATATTCCCAGGTGCTTATGACCCGGGCGTCCTTTAATAGTCAACTTTGTCCTGGCTCTTTGTTCTGGACTAGCGTGCGAGTCGTACTCGCGCACTGAAGGTTCCGTACATATTTGGCTGGTTTTTAGTGTTTGTTGTTATTCTATAGGGTTTGCTCTATAATCATGCCAAATTTAACACTTGTTTGTTTCACCGTTTGTACAATACAACAATAATAAAAATACGTAAAAAAAACGTTTCTTGTTTGGGGACCCCTTTATTATTTAGCTTTCTTAATTTTTTTTCATTTGTTATGAAATCCGCCGTAACACACATTCTGAAAAAAAAAACAACTCGCATATGTATTACGGTTCAAAAGATACAGCTCTTTATAGTTAGGACAGACGGACGGACGGACAGCGTAGGCTTAGTAATAGGGTCCTTTGACACCCTTTGGGTACGGTACCCTTAAAAACGGAATGTTTCAGAGCTTTGCTAACAACTGAAATTATCTATTAATCGGCGAATGCATAATGTTGTAATAATTTAAATAGTATTATTGAAGATAAAAGTTTTTATTTAAAGTACGCGTTGTCAGTTGCGCCAAATTCGAATGTCACAATAAAACATTAAGTCCAAAGCATTTTTTCAAGCTTCCTTCAGATATTTTGCGCTTTTTCAACGCCATGTCAAATAAAAACTAGAGCTAATGTCAACCTTAATTCATACATACTCTGGTTTATTTTGCGTTGTCAACCATGACGGATATTTCCGTCAATGGTGTTGAAAAGCTTAAAAGTGAAGGAAAAGAAGGGGAAGACTGCGAAATCCCAACCATTACAAAACTTTTCCAAAAAAATAAAATTTAACAATGTAATAAATCTTTATCAGAACAATTTTTTTTTGCTTCGATAAAGTTCAAATGTTAATGAAATACTTTTGTAATGAAATATTTGGAATCTGCTCAAATTTGGAGTTTATTAAAAATTCTTTGGCGTATTGCTCAGTTGAGGATAAATTCAAACTCGATCGGGGTTTCCTTCCTGGTCTGAAGTGATTTTTAACAATAAAACATTAAGAGACTCTTTTATTTTATCCGTTTTTTATTACAAAACCTTGGCTCATATTAGAATTAATGGAATTTTAGCAAAATTGGTGGTGGAAATGTAAATTTAATGTCCTTCCCTAACTACGGTTTAAACTAAGTAATAGTGTGCCCCCAAAGAAGCCCTCACGATTACCTTCCTAACTCTGTAGCACGCTAACAGATCCTGCTCATGATCAAACTTAAAAATGTTATCTGTCTCACCTACTTTTCTACCAAATTTCATAAAGATCAGATCAACGACGCCCAAGTTATCCTCAAACATACACAAACATACGAATGTCCACCAAGTTGAGTCTAGACCCCACTTCGTTTGGTCGATGTTAATAAGGTTTAAGAAAAAGTGGAACCTTATAATAGACCCAGATAACGATAAGTCCTCGATAGTTTCCAGTTGACGAAGTCGTGCTCCACTATTTAAGTTCACGTAGGTACAAGGTGGGCCAAAAGAAGTCATCCGATGTTGTTTGACTCTCTTTTTTTGAATTGTTACGCAAAAAAATAGACACGATTATTCCACGTTCTTGGGGAGTGTATCGCTCCATGGCTTGTTCACTTGTATTTTGCATCTGTCAAGTCCACAAATGTCAAAACAGATTTGACATTGGCGAATTTGCAAAAATGAGAGCATCTTCCAATAGGGTGATTTCTTTTGGCCCACCTTGTACATTGACATAATCATTTAAGGTCAACCCGAGTAGATGGGTGCACCTTCATGGATTAAGAACACTATACTTATAATATAGAGCGTTACGTAGAACTTAAGGGATTTTCGTCCTTCACTTTATTTAAACATTTCCACGTAACTCGGGTTGAGATACAAAATTTAAAGCGTGCAACTCCATTTCTCAGTGAAACGAATTAAATATGGAAGTAATTGGGCGTTGTCTCAAGATTTCAACTGGGACGGTAATGAAATATTCCGGTTGACTTGAAACTTTTGAAAAGTTTATTAAAATTTAAAAGTGAGGATAAATAAGAAGCAGAACGAAATGAAATTATCCATTGAAAGGTGCGGACGATCTTTACACTAAAGTTTCAAGATGTATGATGCTGAAGATGGCTTGATATCAAACAACTATGCCACGAATAACAAATGTCAAAAACCAGGCAAGAGCATGTCGAACCATGCTCAGTGTAGGGTTCCGTCATCACTTACTACAATAACAAAAAACAATTTCCAATAACCATAAATATTTACCTAATTTTCTATTTTTTGTGTAACCATGCTAGAATACAGCTTTGTAGTACCAAGAGTCTCAGAGTTAAACCGCGGACAGACAGACAGGCGGACATGGCGAAACTATTAGAGTTCCTTGTTGACTACTGAACCCTAAAAAGGGGTAAAGTTCGATTGAAGTTAAACATTGTCAGCTTAGCCGATAAAATATTTGATCTCAATTAGATTTCTAATAAGGACAATCAAACCCTTATGTCTTATGACGACGCGGTTAGCCTAGTTGGTAGTGACCCTGCCTACGAAGCTAGCGGTCCCGGGTTCGAATCCCGGTATGGACAAATATTTGCGTGATGAGCGCGAGTTCCTGAGTACCAGGAATGTTTTCTATATATTGAAGTATGTATTTCTTTATTTTTTCTTAAGTATGTATATCGTTGCCTGGTACCCATAGTACAGGCCAAGAGCTTAGTTTGGGATTAGGTGAATTTGTGTGATATTGTCCCTGTTATTTATTTATTTATATATGAGTGAGTAATCTGTTATTTTCCAATTTCAGCTCAATAATCAAATCGCTCGAAATGTGTTAAAAAAGACTGATAAGATTATAGTATATCGTTAGTTACGACTACGGGAACCTAAACAAGAACTGTTTTGTTGCCTTTCAAATTTGAAAACTGAAAAATATAATGGTGCTTATGTACTTTATTGATACCACATGTAAGAAAAATATACAAATAAATACGTGTTTGTCTTATGTATGTATGTATGTAAATTAATTTTTCATAGTCAAATGGTATCAAGCAAGGAAACCCATTCTTCAGGCAATAAATTTCCAGCAAGCCGACCTAACCAAACGAAATTTACATATTTAATTCAAACAAAACAAACTCGCCAACAAATTAACAGAAAAACCACTAATTACACTGGGTGAATTTATTAAACGTCCAGAAAGATAATAACTTAGTTCCGAAACCTTATTCACGTAACAAATTCGTATTCAATTTAGCCAAGTTTTGAATTTAAAAACATTAAAGGTAACAAGTAAACTCCATTATAAGGCGTTGTTTAAATATGCAAAAACGGTGCCGGCTCCCGCCCTGCAATCGAGGACTTATAAAATTTAACGGCTAAAGCTGTGTCTCTACCTCCGAAAGATGCGCATGTTGTAGTTCGTATACAGAACTCCAGATAATTGTTGTGTTCATCAAAAAGTCAGCCAAAATACATCCATTTGTGTTGCAACCTTACACGGTGTCGCAACTTTTCACGTCACGTCGTCGTCACGTGGTTTTGTGTGGCCGCCCTTCCCGCCGCGATAGAGATATACAACTCCAATAGCTCTATCTCTTTCCTGGATTGGAATTTGGCAAGCTTCAAGAGCTCATAATATCTACGGCCTCAGAAGCCTTCATTTTTAATTTTTTAGGGTTCCGTACCCGAAAGGCGCCCAACGGGACCCTAATAATATGCCTACGCTGTCCGTCCGTCCGTCCGTCTGTCTGCCTGTCTTAACTGTAAAGAGCTGTATCTTTTGAACCGTAATAGATAGCGAGTTGATCTTTTTTTCAGAATTTATTTTATTATGGCGGATTTACTAACAAATAAGAAAATAATAATAAAGTGAAATAATAAAGGGGGTCCCCATAGGAGAAACGTTTTTTTTTTCAACGTATTTTTATTTTTGTTGTATCGTAAAAACGGTAAAGCATACAAGCGTCAAATTTGGTATCATTATAAAACAAAGCTTTTACAATAACAACAAATACTAAAAACCTGCAATATGTGTACGGAACCTTCAGTGCGCGAGTCCGACTCGCACTTGCCCGGTTTTTTCATTTTTTAACACATTCGCTGCCACGCAGTGCTACGCGCTACGCTCGTAACCGATTCCAGCGTTTTTCCGCTTTGTAGCGAAAACTGCCTACGAACAGAGAACCCGACTAGCGGGTAGCTGGCGCTGAATGTGTTAACTCTTTCCAGTGAACACTCGGCTTTATGTTGTCTTTGTTTTGCACAATAGCTTGCAAAGAGATACAAATGAGAGAGATTCCAGAAGCTTCGGTTTGCTTTTAAGTTGTCATTTTATTTTACAAATGCACAAGCAATGCTGTTACGTATTGGTTCATCTGTCTCTAAAATACTAGTATATTTAAATATACAAATCACCACATAGCTTACCTGTTAGAGTACCATGTCCATGAGGAGTTACGGGATCGATTCTCGGTGATATACCTCTAATAAGTGTACACTATGTGACCAGGACTAAAATGACACTTCAAGGGCGATCTCTGGGGCGATCGCTGGGACGATCCAATTTGACATCTCATCGACGACCTGTGTTTTAACAGAATCACACTGCTGTACAAATGTTAGTTAAGGCTGCCCATCTACGGAGGCGGAGACGAGCGGAGCGGATACCAACAGCATTGACTGAAATCAACATCTCGTCTCCGCTCCGCTTTGATGAAACCCCGGCCATTGACGAGCGGAACGGACCTGGCTCTTTTTAAAGCCTCTCTCCGCTTGACTCCGCTCGTCGCTGCCTTAGTGGAAACCTATTTTTATACTAATTTTCACAGCACCGCTCCGCTCTTCTCCGTTCATCTCTACCTCAGTGGGAAGACAGCCCTAAGTCTTACAATAAATACTAAAATAAATAACAACCGCTGTTCACCCTAAAATATATCTTTCTTCTTGAGGGTAAGGTGAAAATCATAGCACGATTTCTAAAACCATCATCATTAACATGAACCATCGCCTGAACTCAAACTGAAAAACGAACGCGGAACCTGTCAACTTCCAACCACATCGTTTTAGCGCTGACTGCCTATTGAATTACAACCTAACAAACACAACTCAAAACGCCAATTGAAACCCTACGTTGTTTACCATAAGACTAGCATAACTGCATTGTTATCGTGGCCATTGTCTTTGCTTAGGAACCAAGTTTGCCAATCGTAGATACAAGCTGATTGAAATGCTGGCATCTAATTATGCGCTTAACAGTTTCTTGTTAGTACCGGGTTGTACGGAAATCAAAAAAATAGGTTAATTTTCTTAGAAAACTTGCTAAATTGTAGACTTTTTTTACTCCCGATTGAAAAAAAGTCATAACGAATAAAATTGTAATGGGTTTTTTGTTTGATAGACGGTGTTAAAATAACGCGGTAAGCCTAGTTATTTATATGTGAACTTACTTTCTAAGCTAGCGGTCCCGGGGTTCGATCTCCGATATAGAATAGTTAATTATGTTATGAGCACGAATTAGTTCGATGGCTTCATGTAGTCCAATATGTGATAATATGCTACATACGGTACAGTCCATACGAACAAAATTGATAAAAGCATTTTTAGCTGCGGCGCGCGCTGTACCATACAATAGCGGCTAACGTTAGGTACTTTTACCTGAACCTACATGGTGCTAGGAAACCAGTGATTTCAGATCATTCTGTTCAATTTAAATTTAGTATATTTTCTCCGGAAACGTAAGTTGTGCTTTTTAGAAATTGTTTTTTTCACCTCACCAGTTAGAAAAAGCCTTCTTTGGCGCACAAAATTTGCATCCAAAAGTCCACTTTAACAGCTAACACACACTAGTAAAACCGGTGCGAGTACGGCCACAACAGATATGGCGCTTGTGTAATTGTTTTTCCAACACCAAGTTTTTCTTCGCTACGGTGAAGTGAAAAATTGTGTGTTTCGTACGGCAGCAAAGTTATTTGGGTTTCGAGGCCTTGAATCCCTCGTTACGCTCAGGTTTCTATTCTTAGTGTCTTTCGCTGACTCGGGAATCAATAGTCTCTCGCGCCAAATAACAACTTTGCAGTCTTGCATACAAAACTATTACCGCGCAATGTATAACATTTACCACCGCATGCGCGCATCTACACGCGAAGATACATTACAATTTTCATTTTGTAATCTCTCTCTCTCTCTCTTTATTTAAGAGCCAAGCTCTTGTCGGTGGAGTAATCGCCAAACGTTCCGGTCTTCTGCCAACTGCTTGACTTTCTGGTACGACACGACTTTAGCCTTCTCTTTTATTTTCTCAAAGTAATTTCTCCTTGGTCTTCCCCTGCCTCGCCTTCCTTCTATCTTTCCTTCTATGATGTTTTTAAGGAAGAGGTCGTGTCGTAGCACGTGTCCTATCATGATTCCTCTTCTATTTTCTACTGTTGACAGAAAATTCCTCTTTTCTTTTATTCTGTTCAGCACGTGTTCATTCGATATCCTTTCCGTCCAACGTATCCCCTCCATTCTTCTCCAGCACCACATTTCAAAAGCCTCTAATCTCTCTATCTCTTTGTATCAGTGTCCATTTTGTAATAAAAAAATATAAGATAATATTTTACACAATTTCCTAAAAATACTCTTGAGATCAGAGAATAATGGGTTGATACAGCAGTATCCACTTTCTGCGGAGGTTTATTTATTTAGCTGCATGTATCAATTTTCCTTGCAACCCACGCTGTGCACGTGTGCGTGGGTTGTACAGTCGCCATCATATACAAGGTGGGCCAAAAGAAGTCATCCGATGTTGTTTGACTCTCTTTTTTTGAACTGTTACGCAAAAAAATAGACACGATTATTCCGCGTTCTTGGGGAGTGTATCGCTCCATGGCTTGTTCACTTGTATTTTGCATCTGTCAAGTCCACAAATGTCAAAACAGATTTGACATTGGCGACTTTGCAAAAATGAGAGCATCTTCCAATAGGGTGATTTCTTTTGGCCCACCTTGTATATTGCAGCAAACAAGGTGCTCACAAATATCTGAACACAACTCTATTGTTAAGGCGTTAGAGTGCATGTTCAGATATTTTTGTCCACTCTGATATGTACAGATATATTTGATGGCGAACTGTACAATACTAAACGCGGGTTTTGATGACGAATATAATACAATTGCATGCGATCTTTGTGCAGCTGGATTGTATTTCATGATATAAAGCCAAGTTCAAGTAGCGTGGGTAGTAGGGTGTGTAATTTTTTTCAAAGTGTGAAATTTAAAACGTAATACTTTTCAAATGTTTCATTATTATGATAAATTAAGATCTGCATTTACAGATATCTCCTTAGTTGTTACTTTTGGCTCGCTCAACGGCCTTGAAGTTTCGAAAAAGTGCAAAATTTACGCTAAGATTAGATATGTATTCTAATCTATCGTGTTTAACTTAACGTACACGTTATTAAAATAGTATAATTACCTCTTATCTACTAAATAAATTAAAAAATACATTTTAACACATTCCTTTATTTTTACTACCGTCCACCCTCCTCTCACACCGTAGTGTGAATATTAATGTTTGAAATTAAAAATAAATTTTCATTTTTTTCCAGTAGTTCATATTTTTCCTTTTGCTTAAATATGTATATTTATTGGTTTATAAAACTATACTAAGACCTTAAAATGCCATTTTTCCAAAACTTTAACTCACTTGAGCGAGCCAAAAGTATATTAAAAATTATGATTTTCTTACATATTTTGTTATTTTAGACCTAGATTCATCTTTTGATAACTATTAGAAGTATATAAAAAAAAGTTTTTTTTTTCGCCATACTAAGTGACACACCTTAGTGGGTAGCATGTGGGGTCAGGAGCGTGGAAACCTACCAAGAACCAAGATAATAAATGAAACTTCCCAACGTCTAAAACAAAGAACTTTTAAATAACCGCTTTTAATATTTAACTTGCACTCGGCGACTACGACGCAGAATGAAACAAAAAATAATCCAAAAACTACTCGCTTCGGGGGAAAAATTACTTTCTGTGCAGCACCAGTACACTTTGTAATTAAGTAGGCACTTTAACTCCAGTCCTTCATTTAGACAATTCAATTTAGTCTGTGTTTTTCTTAGCTCGCCACTGAAACCTAGGCTATAAAACGGTATTCCCTAGGTCCTTCGCTGACGCTTTCAAACTTGACTTCTTTATTGATAAGTAAGTATATATATATAATATATATAGTTCTCCTCATCGATGTTATTAAGAACCTAGACTCTTTCGTTAAAAATTCTGATATACATAATATAAATACTAGGAATAAAAATAAAATTGCCATAAAAAAGTTTCGTGTCCGTAAAGTATATAAATCATTTGTAGGTCAATGCATTCATTTTTATAATAAATTACCCGACGTAGTTTTAGAGTTACCCCTTCCAGCACTTAAAAATTACTTGAAAAAGTCGTTGATGTCAAAGGCGTACTATAGGGTCGAGGACTATCTAACGGACAAAAATGCTTGGCCTAAACCAGAAAATTAACTAATGTTTAATGTTCAATAGCTTACCTACTACTCGTACATACCTCATAAAAATCATGTAAACGCTGTATCTTGTCTAGGGGACACGGTTTATGTAGGAAGACATGTCAAACTGTTTTGTGTGATATATATATAAATTTTCTCGTAGTCATTCTGACATATATCGTGATATATATATAAATTTTCTCGTAGTCATTCTGACATGTTTTCCTGCAAAACTACGCAGATATTTAATATTATTTTTACAGTTTTATATAATGTTAGAATAAGTAGTGACATTGTTATATTTTCATTTAAAAAAAGACTAACTGTTGAGTTTCTTGCGGCGCTTCTTCTCAGCAGTGGTCTCCTCTTGGGAAGCGCTGGTAGATTTTGACGTGTAAAAGTGCCCGTGCGGCCTACTTACTGAGTAAATATCTTTTATCTTTTTTTTATCTTTTTTATCGATTTTGATGACGGCGACCCTTTGCTAGAATCTATGGACTTCGCATATTTACTCCAGGAAAGATACGGTTTTTAAAACATTAATTTATAATAGCCTGATTTTTTTTACTCCATTTTTATAAGATATTCTAAGACACTATATTCATGAATCCAACAAACTTTCCACCCGGAAGTAGGTATATAAATATACTGTCAAAAAATCCTTTTTCTTTTAAATTAAAAATCATAGTTGTAATTTTTGTGTCTAAGCATAATAATATTATTGTCTATAATGAAAAGAAGGTGAAATTTAACAAAATATTTACACGGAAGGCCACTAAATCAGCAAAATACACGGCTCCTGTTATATACACCCTTTAATGATAGAAAAAGTTAGTAATAAGTAGTGCTTTGATAAAAATTACATAAAACTATTTATAACTGTTAAAATACACTGATCAATTTGTATTTTTTTATAAGGAATTATTATTTACCACCATAAAATCCACCTTCCGGTATTATTTTGTGTATGATTTGCTTGCAACGTTTATATTTATTGTAATCAACAAGGAATTAAGAAAACTATAGCCAATTACGATTTTTAAATACAGAGATATGCAAAATGAAAACAATATTCTAGCTGATCGAATATAAATGAGACATCCTTAATTATTTTTTGTGCGATTCATCTTGAATATTACAGATCAAATATTCAGTAAGCAATATGAAAAAAAAATGTTTATAATTATTTTTAACAAAATTTTCAGGATTTTTTTAATATTTTTTTTTTTTTAATAACTTATTGACTCATATTTAGTTGGATTATGTTTTTACCTAATTACTAGAATTATAATATATCCGATACACAAGAATAATCAGCTATTATAAATTATTTCCGTTTCACCATACTAGCGACCGTAACTTTAGTAATTATGGGCTCGAATATGGCTAGCGAAGCCAAATTGATAAGTACATTCGAAACAAATGAACATTAATACGCCTTAGGCACTCACATTAGTCAGCTAACAAAGTACAGCGACTTATCTTGGAGTATTACTAATACACTCGGCGTCAAAAAATCGCAACTTTTGAAATTACTTCAAGCAGTTATAAATCTTATTTTATTTAGCGATCATACAAAGGTACGGAATCGAACGATTCTTTTCGAACGTTTTAAGGGTCAATAATGGTGCTTTCACTAGGTATTACGAGTATTTATTACAATAAATCATTTAAGAGCTATATTCGTTTGAAACTAATTTTCGTAGATGTGCGATTTTTTTGACGCCGAAACACCTACGTAAGTAAGCCGTGATCGTGTTCATTTGGTAAATGACTCACGCTTGTTTAAATTGTATAATAAGTGCATTTTTTTTATTTATACTTTTTTTATTAATTCCGAACATCGTGGAGATTTTTAAAGAAAGCCTATGTCCAGCAGTAGACGTCTTTTAACTGGAATGATGATAATTTTATTATGAATTTGAAAGAGTAATTATGTTTTCAAGTTCTTGGGCTGTTTAAGCGTGATTGTAAGACAAACAACCAAACCTCACAACCTACATTCAATTGTATTAATAAGAGAATGTACTCGTAATAATAGCAAAATAATAATAATATATTAATAGCAAAGAGGCTTCATCGAAGTCTTCAAATGCTTGAAATTGCAAATGCTGCTTTAAAAAGATTGCAATTAAAAAGCCTTTGCTGTTCTATTTTTACAAATGTTCCGAATTTTTTTAGATGTGAGTTGCCAAGTTATTGAAACTAAAGTAAAATAAAGTTATTGAGTTGTATTAAGTACTAGTTAAATTTAAATACATAATTTTAATTTCTCAAAAAAAAGCAAGTTTACAATAAAATATAAGTTGTAAGCAATTACAATACAAGCATTACAGTATGTTCATACATTTTAGTACATTGATTATTTCAATAGCAACCTCTTATTATCCCACAGATAAGATTAGAAATTAGGTACTGTATAAATAGGTCACTGTGCGTAAACATTTACCTAACGAAGCTTTTGAGTTTATTAGCTCTGAGCCACTGAGTCCGTTTAACCTAAAAAGAAGCTAATTATCGTCGGTATTTTACTCTCAGTATAATTCCTGAAATATCCACCAAATTTACCGCACCTTCATCAGGTAAATTATTAAAAAGTAAACTATACCGTTATTAAAATTGCTAAATTTTACACTTAATTTCTTTTAATTTAAGGCTAATTTTGTTAATTGAAATGAAAGAATTTGGATAAAGCAGCGCTCCTAATTGCTTGACCCGGTTTGTATTCGAGGTCCGGGATATACGATAATTTTATAGCTTTCTCCCTCTTCCCTTTGTGTTGGTAGAGTGCGGCGAAAGCTATCAGACCCAATGGTTGGCTTAAACAACTTTGAATCGGTCCTTTGGACAGAACAATGTCCTCGGCTCATAAATTTCCTTTATTTTTCGCACACATTTTGTTCGAAATAACATTCGACTCTGGAGTGAATACTCCATATTGAAAACTACTGGATGTAGAATTCAGTTTATTTACAAGATAATAGAAAAGCGAAAGGACTAATTTGAAAAATAACTTAGACTGTCAAAAATATACTATAAACTTAAATAACATCTCGCATCTAATAACCATCAACAATTTAAATAAAAGTTAAATCTTAAAAACCGCATCAGTAATACGATGGATCAAGTCAAGAGTGCAACATTCTTTCATAGCCACGGGAAATATTGAAAAGCTATGGTCAGTTGAGGCAAGTGCAATTAGGGCGTGTTCACACTAGCGTTTTTGCCGGCGGTTTCTCGGCGGAGCGGGAACTCGGCGTGCACGCGGCGTGCGCGCGGCGAGCACGCTGCGATATCTTCGCGATTATTTGCCGCCAGCGTGCCGCCGGGGTAACGCCGCGTGGATGCGGCGATCAAGCTACGTACGTTGATGTTAATTACAAAATGGACTCCGACGAGGACATACTTCTAGCTGTTTTACTGACAAGGCGATTAAAACGGATTCCTATTACTATATTCCTATATTCCTATATTCCTATATTCCGCACTAGACATAGCCCAAATGACAAATAATCGCGAAGATATCGCAGCGTGCTCGCCGCGCGCACGTCGCGTGCTCGCCGCGTTCCCGCTCCGCCGAGAAACCGCCGGCAAAAACGCTAGTGTGAACATGCCCTTAGGAAGCTATTGACTGATATAATGATGGTGATGATGAATGAAGACAAGCCGCCGTATAGAAAGCAGTCACCGTATCGTAAGAAACCAATGGTTTCGAAAACAGGATTCGTTACAAAATGCAACAAATGAGGCCCTAATATTATATTTTTCGGGTCTCTGCTGTTCGGACGAAATATTTTTGGTTGAATGTATCATTTAAGTACGAATTTTATTGTAGTCACAAGTCTAACCCAACCTAACCGACTTATAAAGCGATTTTGTATTCCAAAAATGAAAAAAAAACAATAAAATAATTTGGGAAATCATACTTTCGACCAAAAATATTTCACCGAAACAGCGGGCACCAATATGTTTAGTACTTGAAGTTTTACTTTTCAAAGGAAATATACAACTTTTCTCACCAGCCATTGTGCGTCCCAGACGATCCATGTACTTTTTAGGTTCCTTAGTCAAATGTCAAAAAATGATCTCATTTTCATTTATACCTAGTTTTATCATTTCTATCCGTTTGCCTGCCTGTCCGCATGTCACAAATTTTGCGCAGAATACTAAAACGATGAGGCCAAAATTTGACAGGGATTATATTGTGTAAACCACTAAACGATTTTAGTGCAATCATGAAATAATGTGGGATGCTGTTGAAAATATTCGTACCTATAAATTGTAAAAAAAATATGTTTTACGTTGTTTATGGCACAAAGCCCTAAATTACTGCGCTCGACACGCACTTGGCGGGTTTTTTAAAATCGTCGGCGCGTCGATCTAAGATCTCATTTCCGTGTTCTTACCGGTTGCCAGCATCGAAATGTTGCCTGAAACGTTGCCAGGGAAACTTTACCCTGCCATTTCTCAACTATTGAACTGTCTCAGTGACAAATTAGTTTTTTTCCGGCCAATGCAAACTTTCGAGTGGGTATTTGTAAGAATTTGTATCCGTAATGACATTTAATTCTAGATAAAAGGGACGGTTTCAGAGCAATTTTGCATTTTGAAATAATGTATAATTTTTTTTATGAAACTTGAAGCAAGTCGGTGAGCTACTTGTGACTCAACTTTCTCTCTTCTCTCTCATAAGATAATTATAATATTATCATAATAAATAAATAAGTAATTAATTAACAAGTATTTTTACCAAATTGCATAATTAATACAAAAGGAAAATACATTAGTCTAGACCCACCTAGTCATTATGCCACCATTTATCTGATTTTCTAGCCACCTTAACTTACCCATCACGACCATGTCAAGCAGACATAAGAAACAAAATGACAACATGCCCCTTAAGTGCCTATAATCCAATAAAAACAAAAGCCGGGCGCTCACTGTCCAATCATAGCCCTCGGTTCCGCTGCACGATATTGTTTTGTTCGTCGATCATTAAGGGGCATGAAGTCATCAAGTCTGGCAAACGCCCGACGCGTGACTGGCATGCCTAATTCTTCCCTTAGGGGAGATAATATTTTGTTTTTGTAAGAACCTCTGGGGTAATTTGTGAATTATTTCGGTTGGTTTGGTTATAATGGTGGGTAAGTAATATTAAATGTTTAAGAAAATGAAATATTAAGATATAGAAGGTAAAAAAAGCTACTGTAGTTTAATTAAAATTACAATGTAACTAACCTTGTAACCAGTTTCATACAAATACTTCATTTTTGTACGTTTTAAATATTACATTTTAAATTTCCTGCCTATGCCTACGAGCAATTATTAAAGCGACAGTAAATAACAAAACCTTACATATTTATTCGTTTTAGGGACTGATTTTTAATCTCGAGATAAAATAGCTCTGACAGGTATCATTAGCTGCTTCCTTAGGCTGCTTCATTCATAAAAAAAAAGAAAAGGAAGAAAATTAACTGTCATTACCGTCATTACATCGTCACAGACTGACATCGTTCTAAATCGCGGACAAATTTAAAAATCGAACATCTTACTTTCACAAATTGAAGTCGTCCTTTATTGTGGATAATTTAAAATTCGAATTCGCATATTTTTTTTATTCTACAATCTCGTTAAGGCAAAGGTCAAGAGCGTTGCAGTCACGCGTTCGATTTACAGCCAGCCGGATTTATTTACGATTACGGCTTAGGTGAGAAGAATCGTAATAGACCCTCGCTTCGACGATAAAAGCCTTTGTATAGGAATGTTTAGCTTAACAGTGTGATGTATGGGGTAAGGTTACTGCGATTTTTAAACGGAGTTCAAGCCGCCTGAAGGTCGAATGTAGAACAGTAATAATATTTACTAGACGAGAATAAATATCAGGAGACAATCTTACGCACATAATATAAGAAAGAAATATTAGAAATTAACTAACAAGCTTTGTCTCCGAGGATTTTATCGCAGAATGTTATAGTGGTTCAACAATTAATGTACACGATCGGTAAGTGGCCCAATTTCCTTACACTTTAGTATAATGGCATGAAGCAAAAAATAACAGCTCCAACTAGAAGTGGCTGAGTGCATAAATAAGGTTTACCTCAAAAACCGAGGAGGATGGCGCCGCCACACGTTATCGCGGGCGCCACCTGCTCCTGCCGGATGCTTAATTAACTGCAGCGTGCTTAAGCTGGATGCGGCATGAGTATGACAGCCTAGCGTCATTTAAAAAAAAGTTTACTTTTGTCTATAAATTTTGTTTCGGGACAAGGTTTTATTACCGATTGTACTTTTTACAGTCATCGTCTGCTTATCAAGACAAATCCAACGAGCCCAAACACGGCGGGGCTATCTTGTTTCTTTGCGGAGTTCCTCCACTTTCCAACGGCATCATCAGACCAGCTTCATGGTACTAAATTATTACATTGTCACCGAAGTTACGAAGCTATACCAAATAACAGCTCAATAGGATACTGGGAAGCGGTTCAAATCCTGCTGACAATATTTGAAATAATCATTCATAGGTACTACTCTGTCAAGAAAGTACCGGGAAAAGATCAATAATACACAAACTGTTTGTTAATCATCCAAATTTATTTTATCACCTTCAAAGTATGCTCCTTCAGAAACGATACACTTACGCCAACGAATAATCCAATCATCAAAACATTTTTTAAACGCTGTTTCCGGAATTGAATTCAGTTCTCGGCGCGAATTCTCCTTTATGTCTTCTACCGATTGAAAACGGGTGCCACGAAGCGCCACTCCGAAGCTTGTTGACTAGTTTGCATGTCAAACTCGTAAACCCACGTCTCGTCACCATTAACAATGCGTTTCATGAATGTTGGGTCGGAATTGACTCGTTCTAGCATGTCCTCAGCGACTCTCATGCGATTGAGTTTTTGGAGAAAATTCAGGTCTTTTGGGACTAGCCGAGCGGTAACATGTTTCATACCCAAATGATTAGTTAAAATAGTACGGATCGACTCGTGAGATACAGAAAGTTCGGCGGCTATCTCTCTCAAAGTTGAATGAGGATTTTCAGTCACTATTTCCTTCACTTTTGCGATGTTAACTTCAGTTGCAGACGTTGATGGCCTACCAGAGCGAGGCAAATCTTCCATCACATCTCGACCGCTTTTGAACGCTTTGTACCACTCATAAACACGTGTTTTTGATAAAGTCGAATCACCGTAAGCCTTCTGTAACATTTTCAGTGACTCCGAACACGAAATTCCATTGGCGATGCAAAATTTAAGACAAACTCTTTGTTCAATGTTTTTGTCCATTATGAAATTCGCAATACACACTAGATATGATATAACTAAAAACAGCACTGTATTTAATATAAATAACAGATGCAACTCAAACTCCGCGCCAAAATAGAAAACAGTTGTGCCAATCTAACAACAACAAAAAAAACAAAAATTTGAATTTGGAACCATAAACAAATCATCCATTCCCGATACTTTGTTGACTGAATGTACATACAAATGAGAAGTTAAATAAAAACTTGTAAAACATAAAACGAATGGACAATCTCACAAATAAATAGACGTAGTACCAATTTCACCATACGATGTTAAATGTTAATCGGCTGTTAGTTCATACATTTTTACACCTGTTAACACTATAATTGTCTATTAAGTGATTGGTGAAATCCGACACTAGTCTCAAACTAAGCTGTAGGCTTGTGTCGAAACACGATTACACGATATGACGTCGCGTTGTGGCACGATCACGTTGTGCTAATCTACGACGTACGTTGTTCAAGTTTTCACGGTACGACGTCGTCTTCAATGCACGGTACGACGTCGTCGATACAATGCTTGACTAACTATTTACTCCATTTCACAACGTTGTGCAAATCTACGATGTAGGTACATTGTTCAAGTTTTCACGGTACGACGTCGTCGATACAATGCTTGACTAACTATTTACGACATCGACATCGATATATTACGACATCGTATCGTGAACTTTAACATCGCATCATGATACAACGTCGTATCGTGGCATGACTAGACGTCGTTATTATCGTGTATTGTGTTTTGGCCCCTTAGTGGAATAGAAGGCCTGATCTCCAGGAGTCAGTGTTTTTCGACATTTAAATCCCATCCAGCTATCCTAAGCCCTTGAAAACCTCGCGCCAAGGCACTCACACAATCTTAGGCTCGCTCCCTTAATTGTGTTTAGTCAATTAGCATACGAAATTTCATTAACGGCCTCCAGTAATTACTTACCTACTTCATAACACAGATGTTGTTAAGGTGGAATATTGGCTTAAAATCCACTTTTATTGCTTAGCCGTGCGTTTGTGAATTGTTTGCGCATCACATAGTTACGTGACAAAGTTCTTGAAAAGACAGGTTAATTTTATAACTGACATTTCTCGTCTCTATATTTAAACCGCGGATAGATTTAGTGACTTCAAGTAAAAAATTGACACATGTACGTGGCAAACGTCAACTTTTAACTAGAGGTATTCTTATCTGTCCGCATATAGGAACTGGAGACTATAACACTGCGTCGTGTCATCTACAATAGAAAGAAAGAATAGTTTATTTGGCACACAATACACAATAGCGATTTTTCCGATTTCGGTTACGGTTGGACCATGATCTTAAAACTGAAAGGCCTTATCCATCTATGTGTAGGCCTCCATCCATCCACGTCTTTCTAGATCTGACGACTGATTGTTATTGTTAAAATTTAAAATCTCATGATATATTAGTCCTAATAGGAAGGCTATTTCTACCGGATTAATATAACAATTGTTAAATCTAATTAGTTGTCTGACTTTTATTAAATACTGTCTATTATTAAAAACTTGTTGAAGACAAATCCTCGGTGTAACTAACAAATTTATAGGTTGTAAAATGCAACTTACTGACTTACTTTGTAAGGTGCATTTTGCCGTTTCTTGATCTTGTTAGTTACGCGTTATTGAAGTATCATCGACAAAATTATAATTTAGAATCCCGATAGACTAAATAAATAAACATTTGGGGACAATCTCACACAAAACGATCTAGTCCTAAACTAACCTCTAGGCTTGTGCTAAGTTTACATATTATACCTTATACTTAACATTCGGCGCCGATGACACATCTGGCGTGTCACAATTAGATACATTTGAAGGATAGGCCGCGGCGAATGAGTTAAATACATACAATATCGCTGCCAGCCAATTCATTCAATGGTAGTCATAATATTTACTTCTCTCTCTCTCTCTTAATTTAAGAGCTCTGCTCTTGTCGGTGGAGCAATTTCCATTCCTCTCTCCTCTCTGCCAGCTCCTTGACCTCTTTATACGATACGACCTGCACCTTCTCCTTAATTTGGTCCATGTAGCTTCTTCGGAACGACTTGCATTTTTTTTTCGTGTTATTGTTGAAAAAGCCTTTTATTTATTTATGTAGAAATGAAATGAACTTATAAGTACCTATAAGCTATCACAAAAATTCGTCAACTACGGCTGCATTGTATCGCTAGCATGAGACAACAGGAGCGGCCTGAGAACCAGCGCTGTCGGCTTCCGCACTCACGCGCAGAAGCGCAGCATTAGCTAAGTCCGCTCCTTTTACCACATGTCAGAGTCTTATGTTATGTTTTTTTATTTTTTTCGCTATTTATAATATTTACTTTTACGTTTTTGTCTGTATATGTGGTAATAAATCATTTTTCTTTCGTTCTTTCTTTCTTTCTTGGTCTTCCTCTCCCTCTCCTGCCTTCAATCTTTCCCTCTATAATGTTTTTGATAAGCTTGTCGTGCCGCAATAAATGGCCAATCATCCCTCCTCTTCTGTTCTCTATAATCTCCAATATCCTTCTTTTCTCCTTTACCCTTGCCAATACTTCTTGATTCGATACCATTTCCATCCAACAACTTCCTTCCATCCTTCTCCAGCCCCACATCTCAAATTCTTCTAGCCTCTCTCTGTCCCTCTGTATTAGTGTCCATGCCTCGCTTCCATATAGTGCTTTACAATATTTACTTGGTCTGTCTAAAATGCTGGAATCCTCTTTTATTTCCACAAGGTTTTCTGACATTTTTAGGAATCTAAATTAATAGCAAAAAACAGTCACGAATCCACCTTACCAAGATTTTGGGTTTTACCTAAACAAATCCAATCTGGAAATTAACTTAAGACGCGCGTTTGTGAAATAATAATTAGGACTAATTAGAATCCTACGAGTATACGACGTGAGAACGCTTCAGGCAATATAACACGAAATAATTTAAATAGGATAATTTAAGTGTTTTGCACTGCTTTCCCTTTGTTTTTTTTTCATCATAAGGGCATAAGCTGGTTGTTACAAGACACCAAGCTTTTTGTACCTCATGTATGTTAGTGTTTAACGATTTTATTCAAAAGTTATTCGGGTTCTGTGACATTTTAGTACCTTACTCCCTTTGCTACCATAAATCTTTGCTAATACTCTTTATCGCTGAGCTTTCTCCGAGTTCTAGCTTTCTGGGACACTAAAGGTTTATAATTGACCATAGTTATGCAGAAAACGACCAGAGGCAATGTTCTTCTACAATCATTTTTATAATATATTGTGAACTTTATAGAGTATCTAATACTTATATCATAAAACAAATTGGCTTTGGTCGTTTTCTACAATACTATGGTCAATTTCCATTCATATTTGTGTTCATATTGACCTACAAAATATACTTAATGTGCATTGTGTCTATTACCGAGTAGTTTAAAAAGCGTGAAGTTTAAAAACATATTATAAGTATTTATGTTTTGAAAATTATACACCGAGAAGTTAAAAAGAAAACAATAGGTATATTGATCTTTAATCATTCAAAAAATCCACGGATTACGGTTTTTTAAAGCATTAAAAGTTTTCTTGTCACTTTCGGCCAATTTTTTCTTAGAACGAAATTGTCAAATACCCCTTATTGTTCAAGAATGTAATCAGACAATCTACACAATAATCTGGCGCTCCCTTTGTTGGCTGCTTTATGTCAAAAATAACAAAAGCAATACGAAAAATAGCATTATTGCCGTTTGCACTCTTTTGTTATTCCTAAGATTGCGGGACGTCTCGGATAAAGAGAAAATAAAACATGTTTTTGACACGTTTTCATTTCGTACCAGCACCCGTTCGCCTTTATCGCGGTGGATAAATGTGGATAAAGTATCTGTCACTCTAGCACTTACAGTCAAAAGCATAAATATATATACGTTCCCGAGATCTCAAAAATATCTATACGCCTTTATGCCACTGGCAATAAGGTCCATGTATACATATATTTGACGCGATTGCTGTATAGATATTAATGCCCTTGTGAGATGTTCGTAGGTTAACAAGGAAACACACGTATCGATGCACAGCTGATTTAATACTGCGCCTTGACAGAGAGCGCAACATTGCGTGACGTCACGCATATACATATCACCTTGACTGTACATATTGGCCAGAAAGTGACAGATGTTTTATTCACGTTTGTCTACATGAATTACACGATAAACGAGACCATAATAGGCCCACAGACAGTTCATTTGAGGACTAGAAAACAATGTTGATTACGTTATGATTTATTTTATCGTTTGCTTTTGACATTTACCTTTGGGTTTTTAAGATTAACTAATGACCTGTCAGTTTGATGAAATAAATTATCTAAATAACTCCTGCATATTAATATGGTTGTGTGTATCTATGTGTATAAACGTGGATACAACTACTTTCACTTTCTGACCAGTATAATAATCAGAGGTCGGAATTTTCACGACAAAATATAAGACTGTCGCAATCTTGCTAATGTTAGAAACTTTTTTTTATCGATATCGAGTATTATTATATTATAAAAAAAAGTCGAGTCGATATATTTACATTATTTTATAATCATTCGTGACAGTTAATTTAAAATTTGCAAAAGAAGTGGTAAGTTACGGGATTGGAATAAAATGTGTGTTACTCCATCTAAACCTTAACTATACTTTATCTCATAATAACCCTTCATTTTGGCTTTGGCGTAGTTGGCTAACAAAACCAAATAAAATGTAATGTGTGTGTACTGACGTGGACTTCGAAGAAGGAATTACATCTGTCTCTATATAATTTTATACAAACCTCAAATATTATTTTGTATTAAATATTTTTTTGTATTTGGTGGACCGTTTTTTCTTCTGTTACCTACACAACTATCGATTTCTAACACTAGAAAAAAGTTTCTAACACAAGATTGCGACAGTCTTGTTTTGCCGTGAAAATTCCGACCTGTGATAATAATATACTACAAGTGCAAGTATGACGGATGATTTATCCTCATTTATTTAAAGCAATAAAGGAGATTATAATTACGGGGGCAACTCTACGATTGAATACGTGTGTAAGCCTTTACAATTAGATGAAAATGAAGTGCGTCAATTTAGCAGCGAAAGGTGTATTTAGCAAAATTTCCACCTAGGACATAATGAGAATATTTCAAGACACATTCGAATGCATGCATACGATTAAAGCATCATTATCATTTGCACAATAACGATGGCGCTTCATTCTAACCCAGCAACTCGATTTGCAATCGTTGAACAACAGGGGGCAGGTTATTGAATCAATCACAAATGCATGGAATACGCGCGTCGCCGGCGGCCGTGTGAAAGGTCCTTTATGGCCATGTTTGTTCGCCCACATTGTTATAAGCTAATGGCTTTTGAATTATGATTTTATGGTGTGCTTTAGTTTTCGTTCGAAATTCAATTTGTGCGTACCAGTAGCTTCTAGCGATTTGGCAAATGGAAATAGATGCGTTTTATTTTTAAATTTTGGACAATGGCTATTTTGCTAAAAAGAACTGGTGATAGTGTCGAGTCTTGCCCGATTTTAGACCAACAAATTATCTTTAATACAATTAAGACAAAAAAAACACTGTAATTTTTATAAAAATAAACAGATTTTTTTTTGAAGGTACTCGTACATAGTACAAATGGTCGATGGAGCAGAATTGTGTACGAGACTGCGCTTGGGTAAACGTAGTGTAGCGTTCACTGAAGGCTTGAAAAATTTATAAAAAGAAAAAACGTAAATAAAATTCATTAAAATGTAGGTTTGAAGGACTGACCATTAAGATGTATACATAGACGTTTGAAAGTTTTTTTTTAATGTAAATCCAACTTCGGAACTTCGGTCTGGTGATACTAATGAACTTCTCTGGTAATGTATCCATAGAGGTTATATAAGTTGTTATTTTGCATGAATGCACCTTGATATTTTTGAACATAAACACCATACGCTATAACTTTTTATTTTCATTTCCGTCTCTGAAAGTCTTGCACAGAGCTAATCATTTCTACAGATGAAAACACGATTTCATTTTTGTAGAGCACAGTATCCTATTTGTTTCTTACAAAAGGCCTCTTTAACACAATTCCGCTGTAAAGCGAGCAGACCTTAGTCCAATTAGACTCAGCATCGAATAGAGTTCAGTTCGGTCTGACTTATCGATAATTGTTATTTGATACTCACCGCTCTTTCGGCTAAAGCGGAGGACTCGCGTGCGAAAATCGTCCGTTAAGTTTTAGAAGTGACTTTAGGCATAAAATAGTTCACAAAGTTACCTAGTTATGTAAAGTTTAACAACTTGAGATCGTCAGATCACATCAGTTCACAAAGTTACCTAGTTAAGCACAGCCTAGGTTATCGTATACATGACAATACTTTGTTAGAATCATGTGAACTTACCTAGCCTAAAACGAACTTAGGAAAACAATCACGACAAATATTATATTTTTATTTGATTAACATATGTGTTGCTGGGGTGTCTATTGAATAAAGAAATTAATAAATACCTAAATCCTGCCAACCCAAGGCAAAGTCGATTGATTGTTCCTGGTAATGTTCAGTTGGGTAAAAAAACCGGTCAAGTGCGAGTTATTGTGCAAGTTATAATGACAGACAGACAGACAGACAGACAGACGGACGGACGGACGGACGGACGGAAGGACAGACAGCGAAGTCTCATCGTAAGGGTACGGAACCCTAAAAAGGTAAAGTTCGACTGTGCATACTAGGCACATTCAAAAATAAATGGTCCATGGAAAAGTCTCGACCAGAATTTGATTAAACTGGTTATATCAATAGGCATAATAACCGCAGAACAAACATAACCCAAACCTAACTCGCATCGTTATAATGAGTTTAGGAACACTTTGACGGGAGCCGAGTTGTTTTGACGCTCATACGTAAATTGTTCCAGCCTAGATCAAACGGAACACTGAACTTTTTTAATAAAAGACCGGTGATTTTTTAATTAAAATGTATTTTTGCCAAAAAAACTGACACGGTAAAACGTGGACATCTATGAAATCTCGTCAATTTGTTTAGATACCCCAGTTAGGTGACCTGCTGGCTGGTCCCAGGTTTGATTCGCGATAAGGAAAAAATATTTGTGTGATCAGTGCGAGTATTCGAGAGAGTAGTTTCACCGTCATTCGTTAGTGCACTTTATCCCTGGAGACCCTGTATAAGTGTTTACTTTTCTATATAAGTATCCTCACAAATTATGCATCCTTATCATCATTTTTCCCGAAATGGCATAGATTTCCAAAACGCACTTTACCTTCGCAAATTGGACGAAACAAGGCACCAAAGCCTTTGCCGGAAGCGTCTGTGTAGAGTCAGCTGAAATTCGATTCAAAATGCAGTTCGGCTGTAGTGGTTCACTTCAGACTAGGTATAATTATCACTAGTTAGAGCAATTAACTCTGAATAATCTTAGTGCTCTAGATTCTAATTGCTTGCCTGGCTTAACAGTAGCTTCAAATTTATGAAACATCACGTTTCTTTGACGGTATAACAATGAGTTAAAATAATGAAATGTTGATTGAAAATGATTACCATATTTTTGGTTATAACAGCATCTTTACATCATTTGCTGATGTGAATCATGAGGTTTCAAATGTTAGTGTTTTATTTGGCTTTTAGGTATTTATAAAATGTCTGTTTTGCAATAATTATGAGATTTTATTATCTTCTCTAGCTTTGACAATATTCCTATTTGCTACGTTTACAACAAATTAAAGCAGGATTATTACGATTTATTTTTCATTTTTTTGGATTGCTTTCGATCCTAGTCGAGAAGAAGAGTCAGTACAAGGTTGACGATGGAACGAACGTAAGCTTACTTTTAAAGATGTTGAAAATTATGCGGGTAGAAACAAGTTACCGTCTATGTTAAATGCAAACACATGTTTAGATGTCTGTTAAATTATAGCAGACAACTTTTCAAATTTAACAGCTGAGTACACTGAACTCTAATTCTCTGTGGATCTTCTGCTTGTCTCAGTAACTTGCTAAGTAGCTGTAGTAACGCGTGCGGGCTATGTGCTTAAGATGCCGTTTGATCTCAGTTAACGTACGTTTTTCATTGTTAGTTGTTTGTCTTAGAATTCTCCAATGATTGCGAGTGTCTGCGAAGCGTCTACTTTATTTGCATAAGTTCGTTTGCATTTAAACGGGGCAATATCGATGATCTAAGTGCATTGGTGTTTTAAGGTTTAGTCCTTTAGGTAAGTATTTGTATTGCAAACAAAAGCTAATATCTGTTTAAGAGAGTTATTTTCGTATAATTACGAAATTAACGACTAAAATAACAGGCAATTTAAATTTGATTTTTATGCTATATTTTTTAATGTTATAATGTTATAAAATTAATTAATATGATTTATAAAATAAATCGAGCGGAATAAATGCTTTTAAAGTAGATACAGATCATTGTATGAGTGTACATACACTTGTAATTGAAGTACACCCTCAGTCAATCACCCATCAATCATTAAAAACCGACAAATCCCCGCCCAAAGTCTCCTTGCTGTCGGAGTACAAATTAAAGATGGCCACCATTCGCAGCACGTTCCTATGCCTTCGTTAGAACCGATTTAATTATTCAAATAACCGACTTGACTTGAGCAGGCATTAGAAGGCGTCGGTAGAAGACCAGGGATTCTGACTTATTTTGGAATTTATTATACTTTGCCTCATAATTTAATATAATAACTGTAACCTTTGACTTTTGCAGGCTTTTGCAAGACAAAGCATGCCAGGCTCAAAGAGTGGTATGGGCAACTGCACGCGATGGTATATTGGAATAAGGCAAATAAAGCCAAAGTCCTCTCTATATGCATGTAAATCTGCCTCGGGCTCTGATACGGGAATACAGATTGAAACGAACGGGGGCTTAACATTTTTATTGCAAACTAGCTGAAGTCCGCGGGTCTGCGTGCATTGGTTGCAGGAATTTCAATTTAGTCAAACAATACGTTAAAAAACTGGTACGGAAGAGTTCTTAAAGTTGATAATTTTAATGATCAGTTTTTTGTACATCTAGTTGGGTTAAATTTTCAATTCAATTCATTTATTCATTTGTAAACATAGGTTACATTATAGATGGTGCAATTTTAAATAGATCACTATGTCTTACCATTAGGCATACAAATTGCATGCATGTCAAAAAAACTTAAATTAAAATTAAAACTACACCTCAAATAACTTTAAAAACTTTAGATTTAGAGATTTAATGAAGCAGAATTTTAGTCCCCCTTAGCCCTTACCCCTCCTCCCCCATGCTTACATACATAAGCATTGGTATAATTTTTACAGAACCCGTTCAAGTTTCTCATAGTTAACACAAAAACGAATTGCTGACGTTTGACATTCCGACCCCCCGTCCCCCATGTCATCAAAAATAAGCAAAGTAAAGATCCCCTCCCCCCTTCGGTGCATACGTATTACTTGAATGGACCCTAGTAAGGAAGGAATCAAGATGCGTTTTCACAAGGATCATTATCTTGTGAGAAGCAACCCGCTTTGCGTCGTTTTACATTGGTTCCTACGCGAATACATTTTCTAGACTGTGTATTAGATCAATGACACTCGAAACGAATCAAATCGCGTTCAATGCAAGTGTAACATTGCGTGATTCCGTTTTGAACATGTCAATGCAAGTTTGTACGTGACGTTGGTCGGAAATATCGGAATTATGTATGATATGGGGAGTACTGTCGGTACATCCAATGGAGATGAGTTGTGCAACGTTTACGCGTATAGGGATGCATAATACTGTCACGAATGAGTCAGCGGGCCTATTCTGCCCTGCTAAGGTAAAAGGCAGTATTTTACACAAAACTACTGTAATAATTGCAACCTCATTACTGTGTAATAAGGTTGCAATTGGTACAGTAGTTTTGTGTAAAATACTGCCTTTTACCTTAGCAGGTGTAATGTAATGAACCGATAATAAATACAATTACCGGCTGATCACATTATTTGGCATTTTTCCGTTATGAAATGCATACGAGCAAATTTTGTGGGGATTAAAACGGGTTTTTAAAAGGGTACGTATTATAATTTCAAATACTCTTAAAAAAAACAACAAAATCAATTAACACAATAAGACAGTACACGCAAAGAAATATATAAAAAAGGTATCATTTTCCTGATCGCAAATAAAAAAAGGCTATAAATTTAGAGGTCTTAAAATTAAAATTTCAACCGTTTAGATTAGACCAAACTTGGTTAATCATCCACTAAAGGGAATTCCAACCTGGGATTAGGAGAAAATTGTATTTTAAATATTAGTGTAGTCTAGGTATCAATGAATAAAAGTACTTTCGTTCACGTAAAACGCTGACCATAATAAATATCACTAATGCCGTGCTACAGGTTTAAAGGTATGGTCGAATTCGATCTAGTTATTATAAAAAATAACGGTAAATAAATTTTGAAAAAGGTTATCTTAAGGAATCCTGGAAGGGCGTAGTGTAGAATTTCCACTCGTCAAGGAAAAGTTGCAACCATAAAAAGGAGGTTGTCAATGGCTAAGAATTAACATAAGCATAGAAGTGACGCTTCATGTAGCTATAATGCTACACAGGGCAGTATTACGGACGAGGTTATTGATGTGGATATATAATAGTGGATACAACATCCATCACTTTCTGACCAGTATGTGAAGAAAGACAAAAAGATAAAAGATATTTATTCAGTAAGTAGGCCGCACGGGCCCTTTTACACGTCTGAATGTACCAGCGCTTCCCAAGAGAAGACCACTGAGAAGAAGCGCCGCAAGAAACTCATCAGATAGTCATTTTTTAAATAAAACTTATGACAATGATACTACTTATTCTAGCATTATATAAAACTGTAAAAATAATATAAAATATCTGCGTAGTTCTGCAGGAAAACATGTTAGAATTATTACGAGAGAAAAAAATACACATTGTACGTGTAACCACATAAAAGTTTCGATATGGTTTCCTACATAAACCGTGTCCTCTAAAGAAGATACAGCGTTTACATGATTTTTATGAATTAATTATGAGGTAGTAAGTTATTGAAGTTGACGACGCGGTTAGCCTAGTTGGTAGTGACCCTGCCTACGAAGCTAGCGGTCCCGGGTTCGAATCCCGGTATGGGCAAATATTTGTGTGATGAGCGCGAGTATTTGTTCCTGAGTCTTGGATGTTTTCTATATATTTAAGTATGTAATTCTTTATATAAGTAAGTATATCGTTGCCTGGTACCCATAGTACAAGCCTAGAGCTTAGTTTGGGACTAGGTCAATTTGTGTGAGATTGTCCCTGATATTTATTTATTATTTATTATTATTAATTAATTTTCTAATTTTCGGGTTTAGGCCAAGTATTTTTGTCCGTTAGACAGATGCTTTCCACCAGTGTCCGTTTAAGTGACAGATGCTTTCCGCCGAGATAAAAGCGACCATAATACCTACGGGGGCAGAACGAGATTCGCATGTTACAAATACACTATATTGAATACACACAAAATTAAATTAACAAAGCAAAAGCGTTAAATAGCGAACTCGTCTTAGAATAAAAAGAGCTGCGGTGGAAGTAAAAAAAATACAAGCCAGTACAAAGTACGAATAGGTATCATTTGTGTTATTTATTATATTACACGCCATGTAACAAGAAATCGCTGGCCGCGCCGCCGGCCGCGGTGACTTTTTTAAGTGAATCGAAAAGTGAATTGTTGAAGAGAATCTAGCTAAAACAACTTTAGCGATTTAAATTCTCACAGTACTTTGCAATCTTATCAAAGCCAAAGTGAACCGAAGTAAGGTTTACAAGAGTAAGCTGGTTGGAAACCGATAAAAAGGGGAAACGTGTCGAATAGAGAACTCGCTTTTAAAGCGAAGTGACGCCTCGGGCACTGTCGAGGGCAGATGGTTTTTGCAATAGCTGTTAAAACTGTTCAAAGCTAACGTGATTTTTTCAAGTTGAACCAGTGTGTTGTTACTATTGTAATAGAAAATGTTGCACTACAATTAGTTTCTGCCGACCATTTTTTAGGGTTCCGTAGCCAAAGTCCGTCCGTCCGTATGTCACTGGCATTTTTCTCAAAAACTACAAAATGTACAGGGTGTCCCAATATCATGACACCGGAGGTAGACCAGCCCAAGACGGACCGAAGCAGCCTAACATGACCTCAGTAAAAGTCGGATGGTTTTGGAGATATGCCAGTTTAAAGTTTGTACTGGAAAAGAACTTTAAACTGGCAAATCTTGAAAAGCATGCGATTTTTACTAAGATCATGTTAGGCTGGTTCGGTGTGGGGACAATGCGTAACGCATTTCCACTCCGTTAAAAAAATTAAAAAAAATCAAAAGTCAAAAAAAATATAAAAAAAAAGCAAATAAAAAAAAGTGTCTGGTTCGGTCCGTCTTAGGCTGGTCTACCTCCGGTGTCAATGTGGGTTACTGATATTGGGACAGCCTGTATATTGATGAAATTTTGAGTATAGGACGGAGTATATTATTTCTAGGTGGGGCACTCCATACATGTAACAGAAGCGGATTTTTTTATTTTTCAGCAAACATCGCCGTGTGGCATATATTTCGACAGTTCTTTTAAAGTTACTTTCAGGTTTCTAAAATGTTTTTTTGATTAAGTGAGTATTTTCGGAAATAATCGCTCCGAAAGTTGCATAAATTGTGTATATAATAGTTAAGTGAGTAATTTATATTTTGACCTATTTTCTATTCTATTCTAACAAAATTATTTTCAACATGATCGGGTATAACGTTTTTGAGATATTTACGAAAAACTGCGCTTCTCAATAAAAGGAAATAAGCGCCATGAAGATACGCTTGTTTGCTGGTGCACTTTATTTGTATTTATATTAATGGCGACGGAACCCTACACTGAGTATGGCCCGACATGCTCATGCCATTTTTATACCATACCGTCATCTATGGCAAGTTTGACCGTGGTAATTCCTCCTTCCCAATAACTCGGAAAAACATCGCAACTAGGTATATTATTGGGCCATCATCAGCCGTATAGAATGTATACAAGCAGACGTGCAAAGCGTATTTCTTCAGTCCTATTTCTTCAGTCTCGTTTCAGAATGAAACTTGTCTAGACTGGTGCGCTAAAATGTCAAAGAGTAAACAATGATGTCACGCTATATACCTATATAAGACCAGAGATTTGCCAACTCTCCTGGAATGATCCAATGTGCAAATGTTCAGATGCTTGCGCAGCGTGCATAGGTATAACTGTAGTTCAGATATGATTAAGCGCATTATTAGATTACTAAGTTAGTAACAATAGACTAAATCATATTTCCTATGACCTGTGAAATTGTGTTGAATTGAAGGTTTTTATTTAGTATTTAAAACACTGCAAAAATGTTTTTACAACGGATCTCAAACAAGGCTGAGCTTGTACCTGTACCTACATATATATTTATGTAAACTAAACCAAATTCGACAAAAAAATTGGAAATAAATATTTAATTTTTTTTTTTTTTTCTATTTAAAAAACAAAACGTTCCGTTGATTTTTCACATAACAGACGCTGGCGGCATTTCATGTTGTCGATAAAACTGCCCGAGGAAACCACCTATCCCACCAAGTTGACATTGACAGGTGACATGTGACAATTTGGTATACATTGCAAATTCGAGGAGTTTCTACATCAGGTTGTCATAATAAATCGCAATGTACCCTGAATTGTCATGTGGCACCTGTCAGTGTCTACTTGGTGAAAATAGGGGGCAGCTCTGAGGTCTCTCCCATAATGAGTACATGAATGTTCGATTTATATCATGCAAAATCAAAAAAAGCTTTAATAAAATGTCAACATCCTTGCTAATTATAGCATTCATTAATTGGCAACTATTTTTCAGCTGTTCATATTTAAATAAATCAAAATATCCCCAAGGGGCAATTTATACGTGGATTTATTACGCACGAAATAATAGCCGTTAATTATTCTCATTGCAGCAGTAAGTTCGTTAAACAACCAGCGTTTTAAATTGCTTGTTGATACTTTGGTGCCAATTTTGTAAATATTTTGTAACGTTGCATTTGTACAGTTATTAACAGTAAACAGGGTTTGCGAAAAGTTTAGAGAATTGGAAGATCTTCGTCTTAACCCCTCAAACGCATGGATCCGTGCAAAATTTTGATTATATTTTATATTATTTTGGAATTATTTTGGAATAGCAATCTCTCTCGAGTTGACACCGAAGAGTGCCCAGCAAAACTTGTGTCTGAAACTGAGTCATCGCTGGAGGCGGTCTCAGGATGAGGCAGACTAAAAATGGTCCAATTTAACCCTGCTAAGACACAAGTGTGCGTGTTTTCTGCCAAAAAAAACCCCCTTTGTCACAACACCTCAATTTGAAGGCACTTCCCTCGTCATCAAGCCCAACATCGGGATCCTGGGTCTTGACATATCGCACGACGTTCAGTTCCGTGGTCACTTGGAAGATAAAGCCAAATTGGCTTCCAAGAAGCTTGGCGTGCTTAGTAGAGCGAGATGGTACTTCACGGCTAACCACTGCCTGCAACTCTATAAGGCTCAAGTTCGGCCGCATATGGAGTACTGTTCTCATCTCTGGGCTTGGGCACCCCAATATCTTCTTCTTCCATTTGACTTGATGATTTGATTAGAGCTGTTCGAATCGTCAATGACCCAGTGATCTCCGACCGACTGGATACCCTCTCTATCCGACGGGACGTCAGTTCGCTTTGCGTGCTGTATAGGATTTATTATGGGGAGTGTTCTCAAGAATTGCACGAATTATTACCGGCCGCAGAATTCCACTACTCGTCGAAAATCCAAGTTTCATCAACATCACCTTGATGAATGGTGTTCTTCCACCGTGCGTTTCACCAGGCACCTTTTGCCTCGTACGGTGAAACTGTGGAACCAACTTCCTTTTGCGGTGTTTCCGGCCAGTTATGCCATGGGGGCCTTCAAGAAAAGAGCGTTCATCTCCCTAAAAGGCCGGCAACGTACCGACAACTCTTCTTGAGTTGTCGGTATTAATGGGCGGTGGTGATTACTTCCCATCAGGTAACCCGCATGCTCGTTTGCCTACCTCTCTTATAAAAAAAAAAAAAAATATATGGAGACTAGAATTTGGTATCTTTTTCGTCTCTCGCATTGCCGGGGTCAGGCTAAGTGTAGAATATGACATCACAGCCTTGTGGTTATGTTAAACATTTCGAATAAATGAAAATGCAGGCAGTTAAATGTCACTTACACATATTGACGGACGGTTAATGATTCGACCGACGATGTGAAAGACCCCCATATTCAAAAACACAAAAACAAACTCTCACTCAATGAAAGATAATGACAAACCATACTTCAAGCATACGAGTACTTTAGTTATTGTGCTATTATGAATAAGAGGGTAAATGTTTAACAGAATCACATGGCAGTACAGTGTAATGTGTAATATCGCGGTTAGAGACCACCAGTCGTAATATTTCATACGTATTTTGTTAGACGATATTCGAGTCTGACGTTGCTTAATGAAATTTTTAGAAATATTTAAATTCAAATATAACAGTCGACCAATAAAAACGTTGGGCATTTTTGAAAGTCGTCAATATAGATGTCATTGACTAAATGCCACTTGTTATTCTATGTTTAGTTTATCATAAAAAGGCAATACAATTTTACTTGAGGTCAGTATAGTACTATCCGTATGGCTAATAACTATTTAATAACCTTTCTTTATTAACTATTGATACAATATTTTTTTTGTAAGCCTGCGTAATACTCATCATAACAGGATTCACCATTAACGCATCAACACCCGTAACAGCGGCTTAAGCGGCATCAAAATTTAACCATCGTAACTAATTGCCATCCCACTAACATACACTTGAAAGCAATGAAAACAGGTCACAATGTGTGTTGATTCGTAAGTACAGTGACCCAATTGATAGATCTTTAATGTATTCTGATTATCCCCTTCTATTACAGGCCCCTCCATCAACACCGTCTTGACAGTTTTGCTATTTCAACCTTATCCTTGAAACCGCCGTGACAAATCCAACTTATATATTAAGTACCTGGGAGACCGAGCGTCGTCGCTCCGGTTGAAGGCGAATTTTTATCGATTTTCTATACAAAAAAAAACCGATCCATAGCTGGGGGTCGAACCCGCAGTCTTTGCGTAGTTTGCGTAGTAGGCCAACGCTCTAACCACAGTCTATTCAGATGGCAGCCGCCCCGAAATTACGAACCATATTGCGTGGGAAATCTATTTGCGTGAAAATACGAGGAAACGAATTTTCCCAAATATGAGACCTAGGTAGATCGAATTTTCGCCATCGTTAACCCCCATGTCGCGATTTTCATCCAAATCGTTAGAGCCGTTTATGAGAAAGTGAGTAAAATATATATATTTGGGTGATTCCATGAGCGTTTCAACCGCCGTCAATCCCTTGATCGCATTAAAGTCGAAGTTTCTGTAGATTTGGATGCCATTTTCGGTTATTTTGTAGAAGTCAGGGCACTCTATAAAATTACCGAAAATAGCATCTAGAGCTACAGAAATTTCGACTTTAATACGATCAAGGGACTGACGGCGGTCGAAACGCTCGTGAAATCACCCATTTATATACATAAATACATTTGTTTCTCGTTTAATAAGTAAGAATTGCGAAAGTGTGTATGAATGTTTATGTTTGGATTTGGATTAAATATCGCACACAGATAGTCCTTATCCTGGATTAACATTTTCAACGCCATGTTAAATACAAAAGTCGTCACTCGCACGCCGCGACAGCTAAAAACTAGAGCTAATGTCAACCTTACTTCATATACGCTCAGGTCTATTTTGCGCTGTCAACCGTGACGGATATATAAGTCGTTGACGTTGAACCTGCGGTGCTTAGGATATTTTTACCCCAAAAATGTTGGTAGTTCTCGAAGGTAAAGCGACAAACGGGATCTACGCGGTCGGAGTCGCGGGCAAAAGCTAGTACATCATTCTAACCAACTTAAATCTGAACATAGCGTAGCTATTATTAAAGTCGGATTTTAATTAGCAATAACTCAAACCCCCAAAACGATCTCGACCCTGCTACAAAATGTATGAAGGCAGAAGGATACCGCATTTGCCTTTTAAGCAACATTAATAAAATCTGAACACACAAAATACATTAAAACTCTGCTGTAATGGTCCAATTATTACTCTATCAACAATTTACCCCAGCCATTAGTCGACCTTAATATAATTAATTTAAGTTCGCCAAAATATGTATTTACTAAAGTAACTAGTTTCAAACTGCTCCCGTAACTACATTTGGAGAATGTCTAGGGGGTTATGATGTTTACCGGTACATGGATGAATTAAAAAAATAAAATTTCATTCGATTTTATAAAACTGTCTTGTTTCTATTTTTGATTTAGCATTAAAGAGCAATCATTCGCGCCTATTTATTACTACCCGCCCTCCCGAGTTCTATTATATACATAAACCTTCCGTGAAAAATGATCTATCTGATCATTGATTTAGTATAAACTAGATACACAATCAGCAGGAAAAAGTGGCACGACAAAACTTATGCCGAATTGACTTTAGCATAAGTTTTGCTCTTAGGCTATGGTCTCCTATTTTACGCTATACGCGGCGTCTGACGTTAGCGTCAACGTTCCAATACGTTCCGATCGACGTCTGAACGCAACGCACAAGTCGCACAACGCAGTACGTATTGAAACGTTGACACTAACGTCAGAAGCCGCGTATAGCGTAAAATAGGAGACCATAGCCTTAGTACCAGTTTCACCAATCGATGTTAAATGTTAATCGACTGTTAGTTCATACATTTTGACAGTTGAATGTATGACCTAACAGTCGATTAACTTTAACATCGTATGGTGAAATTGGTACTAAGTCTTGTTCCGACCGTAGACGTGTCAGTTGTCAATAATGGTTAAATATTCGATATAAACATGCGTAAATAACAGAAATAAAACAGAAAAAAGCGATGGAATGTCTTATTTTACTTTAGTTCTATTTATAATTAAACCGATTCTAGTTAAACTAATAATGCTTTCTTTCTTTTTTAGTCATTTATTTTGTACGTATAAATTATGACTTATCATGTCCGCTTTTGATGTAAAGTATTGGTAAATATTACGATAATTACCACTTAACTAAAAAGTTTTCAATGTTTTGAAACGTAAGTTTGCAAATTGGCACTTGAAGTTTGTACATTGAGTTCTATTTTGCATGAAAAATTGTTCGCCTTCAAGGTAAAAATTAGCGGTATTAGCATGCATCTGAATATACCTGTCAATGTCATTTTCAGACAGTTTATACAAGATTTTTATTCGGGATTGCGTATCTAAATAGTATATACTAAATCAATGTAACTGATGGTGAAAACCGCATTAAAATCCGTTGCGTAGTTTGAAAGATCTAAGCGTAAATACCTACAAAGGGACAGACGGCGGGAAGTGACTTTGTTTTATACAAGGTGGGCCAAAAGAAATCACCCTATTGGAAGATGCTCTCATTTTTGCAAATGGTCGCCAATGTCAAATCTGTTTTGACATTTGTGGACTTGACAGATGCAAAATACAAGTGAACAAGCCATGGAGCGATACACTCCCCAAGAACGCGGAATAATCGTGTCTATTTTTTTGCGTAACAATTCGTCTGTGGTGTTGGCGCAGCGCGAATTAATATTGAACGAATAATGAGTTATTTAATTTTTTACAGTTTTAATTTTAACTCAAACTGCAATCCTTTTGTGGTTGTAACCTAAAAACGTCGTGGTAAAACAAATACAGTAGATCGTTTAGTATTTAATGTTAAAAAAAATTTAGCTATCGCTGACAAGACGCATGAATCGATTTCTTTTTGCATGTATAGCCATGTCTAAAATCCATTTAAGTCCTTTAAATATTCACTCTTTATTTTTATAACAATCGGTTAATAAAAATATTGAGCAAACATTACTTCATTATTTGAATTGTCATTCATTGTCCTTACTCAAATATATATATTTGTTACGAATATGCATATTATTTGTCTATTTAATTTTTTTTACATCAGGGCTTTGTAATACTCAAAATTTTCCTTTTCTATCCTAACTCAAGTTACCGCACCATAAAATATGACAAAAAAATCACAGAAAAATCTCACACAAATTGACCTCTTCCCAAACTAAGCTTTATAGGCTTGTACTATAGGTAAGTAATAGGCAACGATACTTAAATATATAAATACAAACTTATACAAAGATAACATCCAAGAGTCAGCACAAATATTCGTGCTCAGCACACATATACTTGCCCATACATCGAACTCAGGGCCGCTGGCTTCGTAAATATTAAGGATATACTCGTACGTTATCTGTATCGTGTTTATCTCGGTTGTTGTAATAAAACCATGAACCCTTCGTAGCTCCATCAGGCCCTGGCTCCTGACAGTCGTGTATAATGCCTTCCCGTAAGTTTATAATGGACTCATGAATAAAATGCTTTTTGCCCTCTCCATATTAGACGAATGCACTGAAAGTGCTTTTCAAGCTGTCAAAAGAACTTTCATTAAGTTTTTCGGTGTTATTTTAAACTAAGTTACTTTGTTATGGCGGGTCTTTTGATCATCTGTTTTTACAAGTATAATATTTTTTAGGACAGTAAAGTATCTGGTTAAATTATACTTAATAAATATAACGCAATGTGAAACCACGCTTGTTGAAAGAAATTGTTAGAATGTATATCAAATCTCTTCAATTAAATAAGAGTACCTCAAGGTTCTATTTTAGGGCTAAATTAAGTTGTAGCTTATATCCGAAGTTGACCTAGTATGTGCTGATGATAAACACAATTAAAAAATAAAACAGTAAATCAGTAGATGATAATGTTAAATTAATTTGAATAAAGAAGGAAAAGTCGTTCATAGTGGATGGTACTGCCTTATGAATTGTATTTTTTGGCCTCGGCTGATATTAGTGTGCAAGAACATTTAGTACCAATTTCACCATACGATGTTAAATGTTAATCGATTATTAGTTCATTCATTTTGACAGCTGTTAACACTCTAATCGTCTGTTAAGTGGTTGGTAAAATCCGACATTAAATCAATATAGTTAACGAGCTGGTACCCGGCGCGTTGCTGCATATCGCACGAAAAAAAATAATTGTTGATCCAATCGCTACCAAACTTCACTGGATCACGCGCTGGGCTAATTTGAAGTTTACCTAAAAATTTCATTAAAATCGGTCCAGCCGTTTTGGAGTCCATAGGGGACATACCCACATACATACACACATCGATTTTTATCTTACGATTCCACGAAGCATCGGTAAACACATAAATATTCAAGTACCCGCTATCAGTTTCAAGTCTGGTGTTTGACTAAGATAATTAGATCACTCGACGAATATATTATCATCCCGGGAATAATGTATCGATGGGGTATTCTATTACTGATACATGTGGAGCAAGATATGGGATGTGTATACGAGCGATTTATTTAACATAGGTTGTAACAGAAATTTAAAGAGCTCATTCACTTTGTAGTTCAAAGTTACGCAATTTGAAATTGCCACTTTTTTCTCTCTTTCGTCTGCTTCTGCTTTATGAACGTCAATTTGTACCGTATTTATTGCAAGTTTATTGATTGAACGATTGCCGCACCGTGTGGCATTCACTTGTCTTTCTCTTTTAATTGGCACAGTAATTAAGTCCAGATCTTTACCTACCTTTTGTTCAACATCCAACTTTCAACAGAGTCTATTCAAGTCTCGCTAATATCAATTATCAAACTTACCTCAAATTAACATCTAGCGCTTCATCTGGCATTGTAAAGACTCCTGTAGACGTTAATATAGTATAACCTAGAACAATGACAAGTAGCGGTATATTCCAGACCGGTTTTTGGTTATTAAGTCGCTCAACATTGTCATAGCTAAATCTCTTGCACTTTGCTACAAATGCACATTGCAAGAGCAATGAATCACAATCAGAGATAACCCAGCGTATCGTACGTATGATCCACGGTGTGCATTTCAATGTACCGGGCCGTCCTCTAAATCAGAACAAATTGAGATATACGACTCTGTCGCACTGAACTAACTGCCTAACTTAGAAGGACACGGATGATAACTCTTGGTTGAAATAGAATTTAATTTAATGCGACAAAGTTGTTTATTAGATTTGTTTTGTAGGTTAAGACGCAGTTAGACCCTGAACATTTAGTTGTTAACATTTAACACTAACAGATTTTACGGTTCACTAATGATTTACAAATTATTATTTGGTAGGTAAGTAAACTGTTTTGTTTTGCAAATTATCATCTCGAAAGGTACTTCTGATGATACTATTCAATTTTATTCGCTCTTCAACTGTTTACCAATGCACGCTCTCGTAGCAAAAGTTAAGCAGCAAAGTGTAAGTCTACTAATACAAAATGGCCATTAATTTTCCGTATTTAATTTCCTCTAGCCAATAAGGGCTTGTTTTGTAACAACTTGAGAAAAGTTGTGAAAATAACGCATTCCAAGCGCCAGCTGCCGGTGAAGGGTTGAAATTAATTAATAGTACATCTCGATTATATAAATACTCTGTTTTTCTGACGTGCTACATTTTTGGGAGTAATGAGGCAGTTATTATATTTTAGAAGTTAGGCTAATTATTATTATTTATTTATTATTATAATATTCGTAGATTTCTAAAGAAAAGTTAATTGAATTAATGTGAAAAATTTATTAAACTGTCGATTTGGTATTTTAAATTAAGTAAAACTTTGGTACTTGAAACCAATATTGCTGCTGAGGTACCGAACAGCTTTGATAGCTAATTATAAAATGTAATGAATCTGATTATGATTATAAAATTGTTTGTAGGTATCTGACAGGATAAATAAAGGGAAAAAAACTTAGGTTAGGTTTTATTAGGATAGGGTTTAGGGTTGGGTTTTAGGTACTAGAAACAATGAATTTTAAAGCAAACTAAAATCTTGAGAAATTATCATCATAAAGTTGTTTATCATAAAGTTTTTTTTTTATTAACCATTTGAAACTATTTTATATTAGCGGATTTTCAGTTGTGAAATCGTAAAGATAACTTTTTCCCGGCCTAATAATACCATAAAGCCAAAGTACTGAAGCATTGAGAAATTTGCGCTAACGAACCCAAAGGAGAAGTTGGGCAAAGTTACAACATTCGTGAAAGGATAACATATGTACTTGATCCTTTAGACTCACAAATCCATAAGTTAGGTTGCTTGAACCTTTTTCCACTTCAGGCAAAAGTAAAATAACAAATCTTCAATAATTTTTATTGAATGGTCACTTGTATACCTTATGATTGGAGAAACTATATAGATATTTTATGATAGTGAATAGGTTTCTACTGAACTAGCGAACTGCATCCTAGACCTCATCGTCATTGACCATCAGGTGTCAATCGCTGGTCAGTCTTGAATAAAAAAAACATTCCTTGACCTATTAACTGTACAAAAAATGTTAGTTTACTTAAACCTTTCTCCACCTCAGGCAATGTTAAACCAATCCTTCAGTTACATTAACTTGTTATTAAACTCTTAACTAAACTAAATGGAATTCTTCTCGAGCTCTATCTTTGATGTCACAGTTAAAAAATGACTTAAGAAACATTCTTCTGACAGTAGCTGGTAATTTAAACAAAGAGATGATTCTACGTAAAGTGCCTTCTTTATAAATAAAATGTTAATTTATTTACTTCTTTATAATGAAGACTCTTGAAAAATCGAATACAAATGGCATTTAAATCACGAAGTGGAAATGCATTTCCTGCAGGAAACATTTTCCCGACGTGTTTCATTTTATGTATTCATTTAAAACAAATTAATGTGTCAAAAGGCTGGGGAGTTATTTCCGAGGATGGAATAAAGAGGTCTTGGTTCCTTTTTTAAGATAACTAGAAAGATGGATTTCTCTTAGAACTGATAGAACAATGATAGGATACAGAATTGAAGAGTAAATAAGTAGAAATAACCATTAACAATCTCATAATATGTATAAGACAAATGTACAGCAGTCACGAACGTTAATTTGGGACCCATTTCAAAAAATATTGCTTGAAGTTGTCAATGTCATTAGAGATGCCAAGTAATTTGTAACTTACAGGAAAATCCACCTTATTGCTGTAGAATGTCAGATTGACTTTGGACCTAATGTGAGTCCCAAATTAACGTTCGTGACTGTACATGTGTCTAGAAAAACCAAAAACAAGGTGGTTTTTGGTTAAAAAATGTACCAGGTTGCCAAATTCGCTCCAAACAGCCGTTTCCTAATTTTTTCTGAACTCTTATTACCAAGCTACAGTGTAGCTGCTATACCCACTCCTAAGAGTGGTATAAAATGAGTTTATCTATCGTGTATTCGTGCAGTAGTTAAAGTTGATCTTACACTAAAACTCATGTTTATACCCACTGGGAAATATAGCCGCCGTATCAAACTGAAAAGAACGTCTTTTTAAAATAATTCGGATCATCTAGTCCCTACTGTCCCTGCTGAAGTAAAATACGCCTCTCTTGGGAAATTTATTTGCGGTTGCCATCCTAAGCTGTTATAATGTGCCTTCGATGTCCCCGACTTAGTTATTGGCAACCGGCATACATTTTTGCAAGGGTTTAGTTTGGTGGAGTGTTACGGGAATAGTGGAAGGATATTTAAGTTCTTGAAATATTTAAGGAATAACGTACAAACGTTGCATAAAATACTAATTCTTCTGAAAGTATTCAGATGGTATTTATAAAATTTGTGTCCGTGTTATCACTAATGCGATATTTTCCTAAATATTGACAAAAAATGACAGTAATCGTTAATATTAACATTAAGACAAGTGATAATCACAAGTAAATTTACTCTAGAAACTTTCCGTTAATAACTAGGTCTTACTGCCGCCCTCATAGACGTCAATTAATTTTCAAGTTTCATTAAAGTTGCTGCTGTCACTTTCTTTGCTATAGCAATAGATAAGACGCAGCAACTTTAATGGAACTTAAAAATTAATTGACGTCTCTGAGTGCGGCAGTTAGTTCAAAGGCTCAATAATTCATTTAATGATCACTTCATAATTAATACGAATTAAAGTCCCGCGTCGCGGAGTTTGCGTTTGTTTGGGCTAATCTCAGAAACTAGGTACTACTGTTTGAATTTTCATACGGTTTTCACAAATAGAAGGAGGAATTATCTAGGAAGGTTTACGAAGATTAAAGATAATTTGTGACGTTCTCAATATAAAGGTACCTAATGGTGGCAGGCGGTTACGCCGTTTTTAGAACTGTTTCCATAGTATTCGTATAGTTACAAGAATAAGAAGAGTGTAACTGCCTTCCTCCATAAGGTCCCTTTATATTGAGAACATCACATTTGTGCTACCCGTGCAAGTCGCTAGTAGAAACATAAAGTTAAATTTGATAATAGTGAAGATGGAAGTACGGAAGTCCAAAATAAATCCGTTTTATTTTCGGAAGTACTTTTGATACTGACTATAAATATGAAATATTCTTCCTGCTTCTCAAGTATTAATTTGGGTTACATTTTTGTGTAAACAAGGGATACATTTGTGATTCTGTTATTCTCTGTCTGGTTTCTGCTGTGTTTTGGGTACGAGCATTGAACCAGTCCAAAAACAACTGCGCAAAAACGCATCAAAAGTGATGCAACCAGGTGCAGTAGAGTTTCCAATTCGCACGGGAGCGGCGTTCAAAAGGATTGGATTGGATGTTAGTTTAAAAATGACCGTAATTTTGAAGTTGCGTGGGGAGCGAACAAAAGGTGTCCCATGGTTTTACTGTGATGAATTTTCATTTTTATGTGTTGGTGGTTATCGTATGGGGAACTGGCGGAGCGGAGTGAGATTAACCGTAAAAAATATTCATGAAATATAATATAGTAGGTACTAGCTTTCCGCCAGCGACTTCGCCTGCGGAGATTCAGTTCTTTCGTAAGTTAAAATATACAGTATGTCTACCCTGAAAGTTCATTCCAAATGATGGTAAAAGAATTTTTGAAAACAATCCAGTAGTTTTTGAATTTATTCGTTACAAACATACAAAAGTACAAATCTCTCTTTATAGTATTAGTTAGATGTAGATAAACTATGTTAATTATTTTCGTTCAACGTCATATTCTACTGACGACGCGGAATGCCTAGTTTTTGGTGATATTTCGCTAAAAAAAATAACATCCTGATGTCTTGTCCAGTTATTCCATAAATACTGATGTTATTGTTGCTCCCGTTGGGCTGTATAAAATGTGTTTACCTAAACCCAAATCAACTAAAGCATGAATTGAGTTATCTATTTTTGCGGCATAGAATTTTCAACTCAATAAAAACATATTTATCAGCAACCCTTTCTTGATATAGGTCTGTCCTTCAGCAAAGTAAATAACATTTTTTGCTGACATAATATCACATGTTTACTCATAGGAAAGTTGAATATGTATCGGTATTTACATTGCATCCAAATTTATCGCAGTACTTACGAACATAGTCGTATCAAAACCGTACTTTGACTAGGATCCCTAACGGGTAGGTATGGAATCAAGTGAAATATACAGTCACGAGCTTTAGTTTGGGACCCACTTTAGGTCCAAAGTCAATCTGACATTCTACAGCAATAAGGTGGAGTTTCCTGCAAGTTACAAATGATTTGGCATCTCTAATGACATTGACAACTTCAAGCAATATTTTTTTGAAATGGGTCCCAAATTAATGCTCGTGACCGTACACATTTTATTATTTTATTATTTGACGACGCGGTTAGCCTAGTTGGTAGTGAACCTGCCTACGAAGCTAGCGGTCCCGGGTTCGAATCCCGGTATGGACAAATATTTGTGTGATGAGCGCGAGTATTTTTTCCTGAGTCATGGATGTTTTCTATGTATTTAAGTATGTATTTCTCTATATAAGTATGTTCATCGTTGTCTAGTACCCATAGTACAAGCTTAGAGCTTAGTTTGGGACTAGGTCAATTTGTGTGAGATTGTCCCGTGATATTTATTATTATTATTATTATTTACAATTTTTTATTGAGCTATAAAAACATAGTGACACTGATCTTCTGTAGATTCATTAGAGCGCACGCTCTGTTGCTAGTCGAAACTCAGGTCTATTCCGACTATAGTTCCATAATTAGTTCCATTGATGGAACTAGTTGTAACTACTGGGAAAAAAAAGTCCAACTAGTTCCATCAACAGTCAGAATAGACCAAACATCAGTGAGTCTACGTCACTATATTATAAATAAAGCAGAGTCTAAGATCATGTTGCCACCTTTAGACTTCATCTGTTCAGTGCTTACGTCTCGGCCACGGCTTTGCAAGACAAGCCATTTCCTAATACATTGCGTGTAATGTCAATTAACCGCTGTGTAGAGAGAATTCGTTCACAGCTATCTCTCAAAGTTGTGGCCGGGACCTTAAAACACAATAATAGTGTTATCATCGGGTCAAATTTTGGCACATCCCGATAATCGGAACTCGTTCAGATTAAGAATTGACTAGCAAGATTTCGCTAGTCACTAGGCTAGTAGATTTGGGTAGTAGCAAGAGATAGCTCAACAATTAAAGTTGATACAATACAAACAAATAATCATGCAAAAATCATGTAGGTAAAGTTGAATGAAAGTTTGTAAAAATACATTTTGCGCCATCGACAATTGCATACAAGCATTTTTATCGCTCGGTCCCACATAGTTAAAACACCAATTTAATAAACAATTACTGAAATGCCAAAAGCTTTGTGTGCTCGTATTTCCGCACCGATAATAAATTTAAGCAGTGCGTTCATTTAATTAACGTACGATATTCACTTTACACAAAACTGATACATAATTAATTATATAAATAACACGCTATTGTATGTAGTTTTTAACTGACATTTATTTTGGTCGATATGAAAAGAACTATTAAACTTTTAAGTGTTAAGTTTGCCTTTGTTACTACGCCGTGGTCACGTCACAAGAAGACTGAAGTGGAGGGTAGGTCGAAAAACTTGCACGACATTCAGATTAAAAAGAAACAACGAAAAAGTGAAACTTTGTTTCAGAAACAGGCATAGACACAATACACAGCGCTATTGATATTTTAATACCAACCTAATATAGATGAACACCCTTCATTTCAGTCTTCTCGTGACCACGGTTCCGTTGTGGTACAGTCGAAATGTCGAGGTAAAAAATGTAACTTATTACCCGTCATCAAGTCCCGTTTCATAATATTAGTTTGTGTGAACATCGTGTTAGTTTAAAATAATTTATCGAGTTTTTAATCGATTGAGAAATATAATATATTAAAATAATATGTAAATACCACGGGACATACGAGTATAATATTATTTTTGATTCATAATCTCCATTATTTAATAATAGCAATTACTTATTTAATGCCTTTTGGGGTGCTATTATCTAACCCTCTAATAAAAAAATCGTGAGTGAAGATTCATTCGTGTCCAACTCACGATTTTTTTACCTCTTCTTTTGTTCATTCGTTTTTACCTTACAAACATTTTTCATTATTGTGGTTTTGTTTTGCAGTTTATTTATAACATCGTTTTCTTAGCGATACCATTATTATACCACCCAATAAGTTTTAAGCGATACCATTGAACGAAACTCGAAATGAACACTTGGGCAGAGTAAGGTTAATTTATTAGGAATCCTCTTTTAATTCACTGCCTTCGTTAAAGGATGCGAAATGAAACGAATTGTTAGAGGAATAGTTTTATTTTCAATTCCGACTAGAGGAAAGTAATTAAATTTTATTTGGAATGTTCTGGAATAGTTGGTTTACTCAGTATAATGAAGTTATATTATTGTTTCAACCACTACCTAACGGTTTAACATAACTTATTAAGGGCTACTTGTAGAAGGTAAATATATTTAACTAGTGTATCAAATCACAATATGGGTGACATTTTCATAAATTTTCAAATATCAAAACCAAACTAGATTTATATGTGGTACGATATAACTTTTACTAACACTAGAATAAGAAATTTATTGTATTATTAACTTGTAAAATTTATTATTATTGTAAAATTAAGTTGACTGAAATAAATGTCTTATTATTATTATCATTGAATCTTTGGAGATATTATTGGTAAAATGTTCAATTGAAAATCGAAGAACTATAATTCTGATGCTAGTCTATTTTCTTTGGCTAAAAATAATATTCCATATCATAAAATGTTTTTAACTACATTAAATATAAAAATATATTCTTTACAAGAATAAACTATGTTGTCACACGTTTTTACATTAACATCTAAATCATTGGTAATAACTAATTTTTTACAACAGCTCTATTCACAATGTAATCGTCATGTATTTGGTATAATTAAATGTACAGATATTAGTAAAGCAGTGAAGATCCAATTCGAATAAGTAAAAGTTCCTGAAACAAATAAATATGACATTAGAATTAAGATATCTACAAAAATTAAACATGTAGTGACAAAAAGTCGTAAAAAGTAAAGTCGTAAAGTGGTAAAAAGTCCGTTTTAAATCAATTCAAATATTTGGACATTTTTAGAAGCAACGCTTTGATATCTTCCTTGAAAAGTGAGCGAATAGAGATTGAATGCCGAAAACCCCTCCTTGAGGTACTTACCACTATCTGGTGCCGTATGCCGTTCATTTGGCGGTTCTGGTGATGTCGCAGGAGGATCTGCAATAGAAATTAATAATACCAGTCAAGTGCACGTCGAAAACGCATAATCCCATAATACAATATAACCTTAATTTAATGGTAAAGGATACTGTAGATATCATGACTATCACATAACTTGTAAGGCCGCAAATAAGCCTAAAAAAACTTCTGCGAGAAATGTCAGACAGTGGGTAGTTTTCACTTGCAAGTTTCTTGAAAATTACTGTCGCACTATCGAACATTTCTCACGTAAGATTTCTTGCAGTTATACATACAGCTCTTAAAATAAAGACAGACAGAGTAGGTTGAGTAATAGAGTCTCATTGGCACCCTATGGGTACGGATCCCTAAAAACCACCAACAATCTTACCTCTTTAGAAGATGTCTCGCCTACTGCTGAAGTAGTTGGCGAGCGGAACTTGCATCTCGCACAGAACTTCAACCGTCGGCGGCGACACGTCGACTTTGACTATAGAGCTGGTGATCACTGAGTATCTGACATACCTTAGGTACGAAACCCAAATACCTATTGACAATCTTACCTCTATAGAATATGTCTCTCTTCCTGCTGAAGTAGTTGGCGAGCGGAACTTGCATGTCGCACAGAACCTCGACCGTCGGCGGCAACGCGTCGACTTTGACTAGAGAGCTGGTGATCGCTGTGTATCTACCATCCAAGAGTTTGATTGAGGTCTTGGCGTTTAGTGGCCTGAGGAAGAACATTGTAATTTATGACTTTTGAGCTGTAAGTACTTAGCTGAGACTTTTGAGCTGTAAGCAAAGTGGCAAGTTTATAAATTTTGCGTATCTCACCGAAAGTAGTTTGGGTCTTAAAAAGCACATGTTAGGATAGGATGTTTTTGATAGTAAATACAAAAAGGTTACTAACACCACGATGCAAAAGGAACGTGAAGAGATTTGATTAATTCAGGTAAAAAAAAAAAACAAATTTTGTTGGTGGTCATTTCAAACCAAATTAACAAAATTTATACGCGTTCTGAATATTGGGATCCATTAATTTTAAGTCATTGATTCAAGTCAATTTAAATAAACAAGAAAGCCCATGTTATTTACAAAAAGACGTCTTAAAGATTAAACACCAACCAGTAATGTTAGTCTCTAAATATCAATTAACTTATAAAAAAATATTTGACCAGCCAAAAAACACTAAAGCCTACTAGCTCTTTCTACACAATGGTCAGCTTTTGATAACTCCTATATAACCGAAGGCTAATACATAATCCACAAGATAACGTAACCCACGAGCCAAGAAAATCTAATACCCGGATCGTAACATTATGATTGGTCAAGATATTAAATTTATCCCTTTCGTCCCTTCTGATGCTCGGGTCCGGGAAAATACCGATGGGACGGGAATCCAGCGTGCCAGGCATTCGCGGTGCACAGGTTTGGCTAACTTTCATTAGGAATCCGAATTATTTAGTCTAAACTGTTTTGCTGATATAAGGGGCGAAGCTGTGACCGTGAACGTAGTACATTATCTAGTAATTTCTTTTTTTTGGTTATTAATTGTGAAATATCACAATTTTATTTTGAGTTAATATTTAAAAATGTATGCAGTTTCATGGGACACTTCTTCACAGCAACAATGGTGGTAATGTTGATATTGTCCGAAGCGCTAGTAGATTCCAGATGTTGAATCATGAAAAGAACCATGATGTCATCAATTTACTGGTCTTTCACAAAAAATATGTGAAGAAATGGGTCACCACGCTGTAATTATAGGGCTTCGGAAATATGACAGAAACGGCAAGGAAAAACTCTAACTCATATTATTTCGATAAAGGCCATAACTACACCAGACTCCCATTACGCGGATATGTCCTAACCCGAAAAAATTGGTTTCAAAGTCCTTAACTTTCTGGAACAGGAGAGACAACTTTTGTTTTTGTGACTGTGTATGACCCTTATTTGAAATAAAGCACAAATTTTACTTTATTATGGCTTAATTCTGAGTTAACAACAAGAACAATATTATTTTTGGCAATCTGGTCTGAAACGAGATTAAAAATCTCAAAGTGGGGTTTTTAACAAGTAAAGAAGAAACGAAACGGGACTGCAGAGAATTTTAATAAAGAATTGCCCAAATAAGATCAAAAAATGTTCAAAGCGACGTAAGAAACGCCCGTAAAAAACAGTGCAGAATACATACTATAGAAAGTAGGCCTCATAAACTCTGATTGGCAGGCGCGGAGATAACCTACTCCCGTATGTACCCACAAGAAGGAACGTCCAAGTGAGTGTTCAGTGCTATCCGGCGAGTTCGAAGTTTGTTGCCCCCGCCGACTATTTGAATCGATTATGCGAATCGGATTTCTATTGTAAGCCACATAGGGGAATTTCAGTTCGTAGTGAACTACATCTGCAAATTGTTCGATGAAACTGCTGTTAAGAGAATACAATGTTATCGAGGAATAACGGTCACATCGTTAAATAGTGTTGATTGCAGTAAATTGTAATTCAATTGTTTATTGCGTATGTATTGTTATAAATAACTAGTTGTTACCCATAAATTTGTGCTCGTCAAATTCTTTAGTAACTTTACAAAAATAATATCTGAGGGTTGTATTAATCTGATCTTGACTGAGGTGCCCATTATTGATACGTCAAATACCAAATCATTCGACACTGTCAATTCTAAGGTGTCTTGAGACGAGGATCTCAGCAAATATAATTTTATTTATTAATATAGTAAAACCAATCTTACGAGTAAAATGAGCGCTCCTCCACTAATCGATCTATGAAACATGCATCCAAATGTGGCATAAACTCATCGGAGGGGCGTTCATTTTAAGATTGCTTTTACTCTACGGCGTAGATAAGTAAGTAAGTATGTACGAGTATGTTTTATCTGGTCCAAAACTATTCAAATTCAGATTTAGCGTATTATAGGTACTGGATGATCATACTTATATTGCTATCTTAGTAGTTATACTAGTAAGTTAGTAAGCAAAACTAGTTAGCTAGTCTAAATAGCTTTTGCCCGCGACTCCGTCCGCGTAAAAGACGTTAACATATATTACCGTGGGAACTGTATTTTTCATGATAAAAAGTAGCATTTCTGCATAACATCACGTAACAATCCGTGTTGCTCCGTTCAAGAAAGCCAAATCAACAAACACAATTTCACATTCTCATGATATTCAGCAGAAATAGATCAGTTCATATTATAAAACCTTTGAAGATATGAATCTCCTATGGTATGGGTACAAACATTTGCGCTCAATACGTAAAATGTGCTTTCAGCAGTCTTTCGGCATAATCCAAACAATCGATACCAAGAAAACCGTAAAGAATTCATTTAATATCAAAGGAATTTGTGGCACTTAATTGATTCTGAAGGACGAAACTTGCACTAATTTCCAACTGAACTATTTCCAATTCCCAACAATCCACGGGGAAGTCACAAAACCGCAAATAAAGTTGCAGAACTTTATAATGAAGAAATAAACTTCTGAGAATTACACGGTGGATGAAATCTTTTGCCGTTTGAAGCAAGTAATATTCTCTCAGCAACCGTATTTAAATTAATATACTTCAGATAGAATCTTCCCGAGCTCTCGAATCATAATGGAATTGAGATCTTGTGTGACATTCGATGTGCAGACGCTATGCAGTGAAATGCATGTCGAGGTTAGTAAGGCTGCCGGCAATAATGAGGCGTGGATGATAATTTTTTTCAAGGGTTTTCAATTTTAAAACAGTTCCGTTCAGGTTTTTGAAAATAAATTAAATTAAATTATATGTAAATTAGAATTCTAATGAAACATTATATTGGGTAAGGGATGATGAGCAATTGTCTTAACCACGTAGACCTAAAGTCATGGCAAGTAAAAAGCGCGATATAAATTTCAATGAAGTACGTACAGTCAGCGTCTAATACATAGGATCAGCGAAAGTGGCCAAATATATCGCAACACATCTATATTAATATAGGGATAAGGATGTGATGGCTTACTCACGTATATGATTGCCTGACTAATGCGTGAGTAAAGTGTTTCAGTGCTCGTTTGTTTCTAATAATGACTCACGCTAGTTTAAATTTTATAGTAGGTAAAGTGTTAAATGTGTAAGATGAACACGCTTTGAAGGTAATTTCGTTTAGATTGACAGCAGCCTTACATTTCAAGGAATTGGCTGGTAAATCTACAGTACACTGCGCCTTGCGACTCATGTCCGCAATTCATATTCGCGTAATATTCCGTGTAACTAAGGCGTGTGCATTCGTCGCATGACTAAATTAGTCATATCTATCGATGGCAACGCTTTGAATTCAGCTTAAGGATTAAGTTGAAACTTTATTTAATTTATATTTATAGATACATTTATTTGTAAGTGGTTTTTAACATTAACCATTATGCCCAAAAGATTAGGAAAGATAATAAAATGAAAATAGCTCAAAAACTCAAATGGCTTGATTAAAAAAAGTTGTATATCTTCTATGTGTTTTATTGTGAGTATTGACATTTTTTGTATATGTAAGAAATTAACTTTTGTAAAACTTTTTTTATATACATCTGCCAAATTAGACCTTCGTTCTCCAGGAGTTAGTCAAGAGTAAACTATTATCCATAAAAACAACAAAAAAAGTTCTGATTATATTTTTTACAAGATACTTACCTTACCTACCTTATGTACCTATATTCATACAATAAATAATTTTGAATTTTGAAAATAAACAAAATGTATTCACCTGTTTCCAGCTAATATCGTTAGCTCGGGTTTAGGAAAAACCCCTTCCGCTGAGCAAATTATGTTTAGATATCCGTCGTCAAGGCGATCTTGGATCATGTCAAATCTTGTCTCTGGAACTGAAAAAAAAAATAAAGCGATTAGTCAGCGAGTGAAAATGTATAGGATTACAAATGAAGACTCGAGTAATATGATATTATATTTTATTTAAAATCTTTTATACTTTGAATGCTAGTAGAGCACGCACGGCACATTCGCCGACCAAACAAAATAATAAACACTAGCAAGCGCTGCAAACAACCTATGAAAATGTGTGTATGTACATATGTAAACTCTTTATTGCACAAAAAGTATAAGTAAATAATACACATTTTATATACTTGTGCATGATGATTGATGAAATATTGGTATCATTAAAAATATTGTCGTTTTTTCTGGAGTGCAATGAAGAGTTTTGTATTTTATTGCTCAATATTTCCTTCAGACGATCTATTTTTCTTTGTAATGTTAATTAAAAAGCCATATTAATAACAAGATATTAATTGACAACTTTATTATCCCCTTTCAGGTAAAATTCACATTTCATGACTCCTTTGAGTTCGAATTTGGAATGTCATTAAATCGCAGCCGGAACGAGTTGTGCTTGGGTGTACGACCAACGGACTATGATCACGCAAACAGTATTGGATGCCATGATGGATGTGCAGAGACCTAGGTCCCTGGAATGGATCATATTGGTAATTTTAGTATAGTTTGTTAAATTTTTAATAAGGCATTTCTACTGAAATTATAGCAATTTCATAGGGTCATTTATATGTAACTAGTTTTTGCCCACAACTCCGTCCGCGTAGTAGTTGTTTATCGCGTTTCTCGCGGGCCTCCATGGCCTCGTTATTTTAACTTTCTTCTTCTTATTTTATAACAGTATTTATAAATCGGATCGGAGTTAAATCTCGATTTCAATAGATGTAAATTTAAGCATTCTAAAGGAAAGTGTAATACAATACTTAGTTTTATAAACATCCGTGGTTGTTGTTTTCTAATAAAAAAAACCACATAAATCCAAATATAAGAAATAAGGGACATGACTTTTTTCAACATAAAAAAACATGGAATATTTTTCAAAATCAGAATCCTAGCTGACACAAAAAAAAATAATGACGAGAGATTTTACGACTAAAAAATGATAAGCGATTAATCCATATAATTTTATTAAATCGTGCCAGTCAAAGAGAAATACAGCGATTATTGGTTTGAGCGTAACGCACATGTATATTTCTGTAACCCATTTGATAGGAACGGTCAGACTATGTATATGATGGCTAAAAAAGTCTTCCAGTTTCTCTAGTTCCTTGTTAATGGCTTCGAATATTGATGGATTTTATCGTATGCAAGATGGCAATTTGTATTCCATTAGTTTGGCCCTGCTTTTGTTTTAGTTTGGCGTGCTCTGATCATAGCCTAGATTAGTTCAGACTTGTTTGTTACTTAGCTGTCCCAAAAAGGTTCCTTAATCATATTTTATTCAGTAATGTTTGAAGTTCTGTTCTATTTGCTGTTAATGGAGCAGCATTAGTCGGGCGTTATTTTAAAAACAGGTTAGGCCCTGTTAATGGTTTGGAAATTGTGGAAAGTGACACCTATTATGTTATTTGCAGCAATTTATGATAATGTTGGTAAAGGATAATGCTTTCTTGGAAGCGTTAGAATTTTAGGTCACGGAAATAAACGAGAAATCATTTTATTAATATTTATTTTAACAATTTAAACCTGCTTCACAATTTCACATTTTTTGTGCCATTAATTATTTTCAACACAGTGACTACTGAATATAACGTAATAATGGGCATTTTCCTGAAATGGATTTTGATGTAAGCCAAATGGGACAAAAAATAATGTTGCGAAAGTTTGACTCTAGATTGTTGACAGTCAAACTAATTTATTGTGACTAATACATTTTGAGCTTTAACTTGGCTGTTTTTTGAAGACCTAACAAACAGATTCTACTTATAGAAAACTGCGAATTTGGAGCTCAAAATACATTAGTCGTAATAAATTGGTTTGACTGTTAGCAATCTAGTGTCAAACTTGGCTTTAGATATGATTTCTTTTAGTAAGCACATGTGAACGTGCCCTTTTTAGCAAAGGAAGGGTAATGATCAGTGATCGGAATAGGTAGAGTATATTTACCTAAACTTGATGCATGTTCATTCAATAATGTGTTCCCATCTCACTCACGCATGAATGAACAAGCGTCAAGTTTAGGTAAATATACGCTACCTATTCCGATCACTGGTAATGATTTTGACACCCTATGTATGTATGTAAGTATGTTCCACTCTAGCGCCGTTACTAATGAACCGATTTTGACAAACGAGGTGTCTATCGATTAGTCTTTATTGATTGATGGTTATAGACAATTTTTTTGCAGTCGGGTTTTAGTTTTTTGACTTTATTATGATTAGGTACTATCTTACAAATAGCAGTTTTCACTTATATTGTTTTTAAATCACGGACAGACATTTCAATTTTATTCGTTTATGTTTTTGGTGGGATTTTCATTACCTGGGAACATTTAAGTTTAGTACAGTCCTCCCTATAATAATGTTTTCTTGCACACAACACACAACGTCCCGACCAGGTACATACACACATCGCTCAGACTCGTTGCAATAGGTAAACTTACCCGACGTAATTTCCGTTTCGTCTCAGCTCACAAAGCACGTTGCTACAACAATATGGCTCAAGCCTTAACACTGCAAGTGCACGCTATACTGCACCTTACTATTACGGATTTAGAACCGCAAGGGGATTAGAATTGATTCACGTAAAATTGTAAAATTTGTTCGCAACAGGATACTCCCTGAGCTAAGTGTTTGCTAGTGTTTGCGGATTGTTTACTGAGAATTTAGAACTGATGCTAAACCCTTAAACTTTATGCTTGTTACAGTACCATTGACGGTCTTTAATAGTTTGGTTTTGCTTATATTATTTTTTAATAGTTTCATTGAATATTAAGACAATTGAATTCAAAGGTTGCGTCTACCCGCATTAGTAATTAAATGTTTTCTGCTGGTAAATGACCTTTGATGCCTGTGGACGTTTGCTATATTATAATTATTTCTTGTTCTTCTACTTATGATGACCATAAGTTGTTGTTGTTGTTGTGGTTGATGGTGATGATGAGGACGATGATGATGATGAAATAAGGTAGGTACAAACCAAATATAGTCATAGGTTTGGTCCTCTCATCTTCAGCTAGGAATGTGGAAACCACGCAGGTGTAATTCCCAGTGAGGTCGGTGCTTGGAGATAAAATCCGCAGCGCCCGGTGCTGGCTGTAGATATTGTGGGATACTTTGAATTTGAGGTCCAACTGAAATTTGAAGAATTCGTAATCAGCAAGGTAAGTATTCCCGAAATAATATTTGTTTAACAAGAGAAAATCACGAAATTACGAGTGAATTCTGGTGATGCCAGGGAACGTCCAATTCCTTGTTTCTTTCTACTTTCTGTCAAATTAGTCATTCTTAGGTAGGATTTAAACCTATATCTAATATGGCAATACAGACCGCTTTACCATTATGCTGTCAAGATCCTAAATAAGAGTCACCAATTCAGCAATCGCTTATTTCGCTTTAATACAATTTAGAATTTCGTAACAGACGTCTCTTCATTTATCATAATCCTCACCTTATCTCTAAGCATCCCTAAAGCCTGCGGCTTCTGCGGCGGTATCCACTGGTACACTGGCTGCGCGCGGTCCATGAAGAACCACTTCACCACCAGACCTGTCACGTTTTTGGTCACGAAGTCACAGTCCAGTATTACGGAGTCTTTGGTTCCGTACTGGATTACCTCTGGCACTCGCATCTGCGTTATACGGACAGAATTGACACCTGATAACAAAAGAAAACATGCTTAAACTATGTCTCCTGATGCTGAAAAGATTGTGATTTTTTTTAAATTTATTTAATTTTTTTTACACAGTATCTAAACAAACTAAATACTCGCCAAACTACAAACTAATTTAGAGATCCAGACGGACCCTGAAAGTCACGTCTACCAAAACTGAATCATTTTTTTTTTCTTTTGACGTAATAGCTTCTACCCATATGGACAACTTTGCCAATGCCAGGGGTTTGGGGCTACAGATAATCGTTTTAACACGTGAATAAGTGGGAAATCTGTGGTACGAGTGCAGGAGTGCAGAGTGCAGAGGAGCGCAGCGGAGTGCCACTTTGCTCCTCAAAACCGCTTAGCACTAAAGAACGCAACAAAATAATCGGCATGAGCACCCGGAACCCTTGCCACCAAACCACTGAATCAGTTATCAATCGTTTATGTTTTCTATTGCAGTAAAACGGCTTATGGTGTAAATGTTTTCTGCAAATTCAATTCTGACAAAGTTATCAAGAAAATCTCTTTGCCCGCTTTTGTGCTTACATATGAAAAGTAAAGTAAGTACACGAAATCGTAGTAATTATACGTTCTAGAATGTTACGCTTAGTTCTTATCTTATTACGAGGGACCCTGCGCGTGTTTGCTAATGAGTAAACTTTGTAACTGGCGCATTCATACTTGTAGGAACGGTAAAATAATAGTAATAATAATATAGTTTCTTTCTTTCTTCTCCTTTCTTATAATAATAAAAGTCAACTATAAATAACAAACAAGCGATTGCCTTCCATATGCCTTAAAAATCTACAAAAAACATAAGCATGTTACACTTCAGCACACTACTCACCTACAAACTCTTCACCAGTGAGTAAAGAGTTTGTATGTAGATAGGTGTATCTACATACATTTTCATAAGGTTTTTTGTTTTTGTTCAAATGACCCCCAAATTAAGCTACACGTTTCGTCCAAGTTGTTGCATGTGAGCTGCTATTAATTCCATATATTTTTCATTATGTTTACGAGTACCATTACCAAATAGATTACAATGAACCTTGTCCACTTCGTTACATTCAAAGCCAACAATAAGAAACAAAAAACGTCGGCCAGCAAAAACCAAGGGTCCTCTAACCCAATGAAAAAGAGTTGTGCACAATTTTGTCCCTAATATAAACAGGCATGAAATGGGAGGCAATCCACGGGCGCATTAGGTGCCTTCTCTTCTGGAAATATCATATTATCGTTGGAGAAATTCTTGCGAATATTGTTTCGTGGTGGCCTATCGATACAGGGGATTTCTTCTTTCCTTTTTGACATTATTGGTCGTCGATGAAATTGAGTTTTGTGTGCGATTGCGGGACAACTTAATGGATATTTTAATTATTGGAGGTTGGGTAGTAATTTTGGTTGGCGCTTGGCTTTCGAAGTAAGCAATTTAAATGCTCTTGTGGACGTAAAGTACAATTAACGGTGTCGAATATATTTTTATATTTCATGCTGGGTGATTGTGTATTTTAATCGAAGACATTAATTGGTATTTGTGCGAAACGTTGTTTTATTTTTGGTTATTTATTTAATTGAATGCGTGTTAATCAACCACAATTGACAGAAACTTTTGAAGTAATTATTAGTTAAATATTATAGATGCCAGAATGAATTAACTCGGAACACGATCAGTGTAAAATTTATCGAAGTTAGTAAGTAACAATAACACTAGCAGTAGGTAATGTAATAAAATAACATAAAAATAAAAATCATATTTATACTAGAGGATGCTCGCGATTACTTGTAGATTAGTCTCACGTTGTTCCCACTTTTTTTCTGTAAGGGGTTGAATTTTGAAAAATGACTTAAGGAATATTCCCTCCAAGTTTTAATAACCTAGGCCAAGTGGTTTAGGCTGTGCATTGTCTGTCACTCAGCCAGTCAATAAAGCCTTTTAGTTTGAAATTTTTATGTCACATTCCAAAAAATGTACCGATTATGCTTATATAATATATTAGCAATTCTATCCTTCCGTAGGTAAAAAAACATTGACAGATAACTTACTATCTCAAGAAAACAGTTATGGTAAAGTATAGAAGATAACTTAAAAATGTCCAGGTGGGATGAGTAAGTAGGGCATCTAAAACAACTCGTCACAAAAAGGATCTTTAATATGCTCTAATAAACTAAAGATTCCCATTCCCAAGACTGTCATTAAGTTTCACATGAGTTGGTTTACTCGTTCAAAACCAAAAACTCCCCATTGGGTCCAAATATGCATGCAAAATAGTGCGCCTGGCACCGAGTGTCATAAAGACGTATTGCATGGAGGACGTTATCCGAGTCATAGACTGTGACGCTAAGAAGTGATCGTTGACAAGTGGTTGTCATTCCCACGATACATTTCTGCGTACGTGTGTTTATAGCTAGATCGCTGTCACTTGCGTTTGTATCGGTAAGTATAAATAAATAGAAATGCTAAAAACATTATGCACCCGGCAATAGCTTGTGGATAACAATTAATATAGGTAACAAATCAGTTTTGTGACTTTGATAATGTCTAAACAAAAATGACTGTAGCATACCGACAGATAGACAGGGCATAGTAAAAAAAAGGGTTCCTAGTTTGACTACGGGACCCTAACAAAAATGAGGCGCTTCCTTTTTTGAAACATGGCCATGTTGCAATGGAGGAAGGTTCAGAGCGTAAAATGTTTTAGTACAGTAAAATAACGATAATATCAATGTCTTATGAATGATTAGTTTAATATGGAAATAAATTATGTACTCGTACAGGTTTTGATGACGAATCAGCTCGGCTAAAAGCGGTAGGTACGTAACTCTGCCATGTGCCTACGAGTGCGCAAGAAAACTTAATTTTCCCGGTGAATACTTTGATGTCGTGTTAAAAAGGAGGTGCTTAAGAGAATAACACCCCTTATTTATTACTGGTAGGTATTTAATTTTAGTTCATATAGTTTTACAAACAGATACAGTTTTTCTGTTTGTGAAACGCGATACGCAATCGATAGTGAACAACTTATGTGAGTTGGCATAGCAACAACCTGCAAGGACGATAGCGCAGGGGTGGGTCACGGCTGGTTGCGCCGGCGCCGGCCGGTGCGCTACTGGGGTCCGGTGAGGTTATTCTACATCAAAACGGGAAGACGACAGCTAACTGCCGCACTCAGAGTCGTCAATTAAGTTTTAAGTTGCATTAAAGTAGCTGCTGTCACTTTCTTTGCTGTAGCAATAGAATAAGACGCAGCAACTTTAATGAAACTTAAAACTTAGTTGACGTCTCTCAGTGCGGCAGTAAATCATTATACCTAGTGTTTTCCAAGCGCCTCACTACCTCATTTAACTTACAAAGAAATAACCGCGCAATGTTAACTTGAGTGACGAAGCGGGCCTTCTTTGTAGAACGAAAATAGGTAGGTACCAACACAAAGAAAGACATAAAGAAGACGTATAGGTCTCCTAACCTCTAGAGTACCTACTATGTAAGACGGACAAGAATAAAATCTAAGCTCTTGCATTATCAAGTATAAGCTACAATATCAATAATTATATAAGCAAGATGGGCTAAAATTTGTTTGCTTGTGAAATTTTATGGTTATGCATATAGCACAATAATAGGTGAGTGATACGAACAACATTTTTTGTTACATTTTTAAGTAGGTTAGGAAATAAAGATTTATTAAACTTTTGACTTTTATTTAAAAAATCTCGTTTCTAGTTTTAATTACCTAGTTTTAAATGCGCACGCATTGTCGTGTATAACATATTTTTTAGTTATAAACTATTTTGTAATTTTTATTTATAAATTTTAAATTTTGCTATTTTTTCCATTAGACATACAAAAAAATATCCACTATATTTTAACTTCACCTGTTGTTTTTTACATAGTCTGAACTTTTTCCAACGGACTAATAAAATCGACAGTATACGGCAATTCACTCACTACCAGTTTTTTTTTTTAATAATCGGTCTAACAATATGCCTTTATCATTCCAATTCAACTTAGTCTAGACAACAATAACAATGACAATTCCCCAACAGTAATATAAATCAACCGAGCATTACAAAATAATTGTTCATCGATTAACATCCGGTCCCAATTTAGCCGACACACTTCCGGTGTGCGCGTGCGCCATACATTCTTAAACACCTTTAGAGAGACACTTGCCCGAGTACTTTTGAGGGGAGATATTATGTATACTGGTTGTTAGGGATCCGCGTAAACATCCCATTACATATTTTGAATTGAATTTAATTTAATATTAGTTTTTTTTTAATTACAATTGTTAATTACTTACTTATTAGACTGGAATTACACTTGTAAACACTCTTTGTGAGTAACTTATTGTAAGTTACTTACGTGAGTAAAACTTACAAGTGTAATGTTATTATTACCTACTAAAGTGTTATTGTTATCTACTTAATTAATTGGGTAATATTTCTCTGATCCCCACGATACAGGCTCGACCTAGCGATCACAGCAAAACAATGTAATGTAAAATGTTTGGCAATATTTTTTTTTAATTCATTTTTTTATTTTAATTTAATTCCAGCCTCAGTGATTTTTACCGGACTAGGTGAAGACGAAGCGTAAGGAGATTAACCAGTCTCTGTATATAATTGTGTGTGTGTGTGTGTGTGAAAATCAAATGTAGCTCCTGAGTATTGAACTGATAAGCTAAAGTGCCGTCATAATTATGATTGTTGACATTCACGTCTATATTTTTTGTGTTTTTTTAGAAAAAACTTCACAATAATCTCAACTAGCATCGTTGCGACAAAAATAAATACAACTAAACGGAACCCAATCTCAACATAAGTTAAACGAAGCTTATTATCGTGTGTAACGGAGCGTCGAAGCGCGACGACGCGTGCGCACCGTTCTCGGTGTGCCGGCGATAGCGATGCGATAGCGAAACAATGGCGTCTTGAGTAATGTACAGGTACCATATGGTGTAGTGCGTCCACATTTATGCTTCAAAAACTCGCGAAAGTACACCAGCGAGCTTGGAAGTTTATTATTTATTTTCATTACCAATTTTTGTCACCACTGAGGGCTTAGTCAATTCTACATTTTAACGACTGCTGCAGGCTTAACATGCAAGCACGAAATAAAGTTTGACAGGTGCTAGGGAAATGAATACATCTATTCCATATTCTAACGTAAGGCACTTAAGGCTTAAATTAAAAGTCCTGACTTTCATTACCTTTTATTACTAAGCGACTTTTATAGCATTTTTTTCACTTTTATTTTGAACCTTAAGCGTTAAGTCTTACGTTAGAATATGAAATAGATGTATCCATTTCCCTAGTCACCTGTCAAATTTTGTCTCTTGCATGCAGGGGGCTTGTGGGCCTATTATGGTCGTGTTTATCATGATGATAAACGTGTATAAAACATCTGTCACTTTCTAACCAGCACGTAAGTGCGAGAGTGACGGACACTTTATCCACACTTAATATCCAACGCGATAAAGGCGACCATAAATACGGGGGCAGAAATCAAACCTTTGTATAGGAGTGACGTCAGCTGTCGTGTTTGTTTATGTCAATTCGCAATTTTAAAAGATTTCTGTATGTCGTCAGTTTTTGAAGAATGCTTAGCCCTATATAGCCCTTGCTTGTTAGCCCTTGCTAGCCTTGTTACAGTCTTTTAGGCGAGTTAATCCATCAAATCAGTCTAATTTCACCCCTTCACACCTCAAGAACACGCTGCCATTCGTGTCTGATACACTGGTTATCCGAAGCTGTGGCGTATATCACCATTGTTTGCTTTGCGCGCTTGCGTGAGTATGAATGATGCATTATAGACAAGGTGCAGTTGTTTTGTAAAGATTTTCTACAGTTACTTAAATAGGATCTTATTTCAGTGACTTCTAAAAGATTTATGTTACAGTTAAGGAAAACCATTCGCTCATTTTGTAGTAAGGGTCTACTTAGCTGGACGGATGTATTAAAGCGTCGATGATCGACTGTTATTTTAGACCTCCGTAATACACTGACACGTTGTAAACGTAACTTAATTGGATAAAACACTTACTGCCGCACTCAGAGACGTCAATTTAATTTTAAGTTTGATTAAAGTTGCTGCGTCTTATTCTATTATTATAGCAAAGAAAGTGACAGCAGCAACTTCGTCTCTGAGTGCGGCCGTTACTCTTAGAACATAAGCAAGGTTTCATTTATCCAACGGGTAAATGGGGATTAAACATCCGTCACTATCGCACTTACATCCTTGTCAGAAAGTGACGGATGTTTATCCACAGCGATAAAAGCAACTGTAATAATAGGCCCGTTGATTTTGATAGCTACAGTATTGATGTTATCTCAGACACGGAGTTTTCTAAGCTATGGTTATACCTTTAGTTACTAGACAACGATAGGAATACAATTTCCTTGACATGGATGGAGAATTTCAAAAAAATAGCACACCTTTCACTATTTCTTCAGATTTGGGAAAAAAATTGGACGCTGATTGGGACCACGAAAACATTCTGAACAAGAAAAATAGTATTCCTGATATGTCCCCAAAAGTGTGCTATTTTTTTTAAATTCCCCGGATACAAAAATAAAAACACAAGAACTAACCTAACACAGGCATACAAGAAATGAATGCCTGAATTGTGAAAAAAACCTTATTAACCCGATATGCCCTCCAAACCAGTTCGTTATCTTAGACCCTAGCACGCGACCAAACGTACGAGTATTCACGCCCCGTTGCTCACAAGACAGGCGCAAAGCCTCCTCAGAACCGGAACACAGCATTTCCACAACGAACACCAGACATTTAAAGCCTAATGTCTTGATACGTAATGTTGTAAATTGTGATACTTGCATTTAGAGTTAGGGTATTGTCCTTCTGAGAAACAGGTTATTGTAATAGGCAGGAATCGCGCTCTCTTACACATGCCGCTTTTTTTAAGTCCATATGTCTACCGTGACCATAGTCCGTGGCGGGTGCCATACTATATTTTTTGCTAATAAAAGAAATAAAGAGTCTGATGTAAGTCTATTTGAACAATAAATGGCTGGAGTGAGGTATAATAGAAAGAACATCGTTTATGGAGAACAACTTGAAATTAATTTAATTTTAGAACTTAATTAAATTTACTCGGTTATTTTCAGTGGATATATTGTGACTTTTCTCTAATCTTAGCCGTTATTTTTACTTACTGATTCCATTGACCTTTAAAGAGTCTCAGTTACTTAATCCTCTTTAGTCTTTCTATTCCTCTTTCCTTCTAATTTCTCCTTGATTTACTCCAAAATGTTCACTAACAAACTATCGTGCCGGAAGTGTCACTCATATTTCTTCTTATAAGTTGCATAAGTATTCATTACTACTTCTTTACCGTTGTTAAAATCTCGATTTTTTCATCTTTCTATAACACCAAACCTTAATTGCTAAGAAATTGAGAAACAAACCTAATCTTTTTCATCATCGGTTTGACATCAACGATTATGCTTCTCACATTCAACACTTGCCTCATCCTAATGAATATCTAAAAGGAATCTCCGGTGTCAAACTTGCAAAGAATAATTCAAAGTTTGCAAGCGATCCCGAAAGTGACTTGGCAGATGTTAATAAGTTAGTTGAGTCGCATGTCACTTTTGCCTCTGAATTTTTAAGGAGAGTGCTGGAGTAAGTTAAAAGTTAGCTACATTAGGGTTGCCCTTAACTTTGTGAACTCTCTGTATGCGAGTTGAATGACGTTGTTAGAAAGGTTTTGATTTACCTATTTTAAAATAATGATGCATAATACATAGATTACGATAAAACATACGTCTGGTCTCTATAGGTATATTCAAACCGCAGATAGATAAAGGTTAACACAAATTAAAATTTGCCGCATGTTGTATGTGGCAAATGTCAAATTTTAACTTGAGGTATCCTAATCTACATATCTACTACTACTAAAAACTTCATTTTAATGGGGTGGGTTTTCTAATACATATACACATGTGAGTACTGTAGCACCTTACTTATTTGACTTATCATGTAAAGATCTTTGGAGAACGCTTATGTTCAGTGGACGTGTTTCAGCTGTCATGGTGATGATAAAATGAGAGTGAGTAAAACTTGTTAAATTCAGAAGAAGAGCCTAACATAAAAAAAATTACATATCTATCACCTCTCCTATAAAAGTGGAATACATTTTTTCAGAATCTTAAATAATTAACGAAAAAAGATTAGAAATCAGTTGCAATTTGCAATCAGCTTTCACACATTTGAGGAACTTTTACTTTTGTAAAATATTTACCTTATAAATTGTTTTTATACAAACTGGTTAATCGTATTATCAATTTGAAACTGCAAAATGTCCAAAGATAAACAATCCACAATGTCGCTATAATACAACAAAAATGTATGTTTCCATTCTAAAAAACTTCCTCCTTTTTTGTTATTCAATTTTTACCATTTTATACAGTTCAAAGTGAGAGCAGGAGTTCACAAACTTATCTGCCCACATTTACATAACACTCGATGATAGCGTCGCGGAGTTTTTTTGCCGGTTTTTCCACTCAGTACTTTATTGTGGAGAGTATGAATACGCGAGAACGTGTGGGGTTACTATTTTTAAAAGGCCATGCATAATAATAAAAGGCACACGTTGTGACTTCAATAGATAACATTTTATTGTTGTTATCATTAATAATGTTTACATTATCCTAAAGATTGCGATCTAGTTTAATAAGCTATTAAGGTACAAATTGTGTTTACATAAATAAATCCTTCTACTTCCACAACTTAACGAAAAAGTAAACATGAATATAATTAACAGCCATGATTCTGCTACAAATAACCTCATCCTACACACATTTCTTCTGGTGGTAATAAACAAAAAAATATGACCAGCATTGCAAGCAGGTTGAACTACTATAAATGGGCAATCGAGTCTGTCAACATGGTTGCTTTTTACTAGTATATTTGCAACTTGAATTGGTTTCGCGCGTTTTTTTATTAGTTTGGTCTATTCCTACTCAAGAAGATACTGTAAACCTATTCAAAATATCTGCCTTTATACCGCCGTTAGATTCTTTAGCCGCTAATATGTGCACAAGGAATCAGCCACGCGTAAACATCGCGTTCAAGGATTTCGCTTCACGCGATACAAGATTCGTTGTTTGTTCATTGTTTCGAGTAACACTTGATTTAATGGTATTCAGAATATCATTATTTTGTATTCGTACAATATGAAATCTTAGTTACACTTGTTTAATGAAATTCTTGTTAATACCAATTTAAACATTTTGAAGCACAGTTTTGTACGTTGCCAAATTGTTCCAAAAGGAAGGCATATAGTCAGGAATTACCTAATATACCGGATACATTCATTACCTGTAACGCATATAAATATTTTCCTTATGCCTTGAACGCGTATGTGCGTATAAAGCAATAGAGAAGAGGAAAATCTAGGTAAAGTGACGGTACCGAATGCATTAAGGAAGATCAGCCTAGTGCACATCCTGATACGATTATGTTGATGATGGGTACCCGTCGCTATCAGTAGAGCAAGATTTTTTAATATGACGGGCCTTAATTGAGTAACACACAACTCTGATATTGGACCAATTTTGTGAATATTTTTTCTTTTTTTCCTTTTCTAATTCGATATATCATATTTTCGATAACAGATTTATTTGCAAGACAAAGATTCGTTTACAATAGATCATGCGAATATTCCCCTCTAACTTCAACCAGTGAAGCACAAAATGCGTTCGCTGCTCGTTCGACTGTGCTAACTGACGTCATACCGCACTGGATAGCAGCGCTTTCTTTGTGTTATTTAACGCTTGCTATGTTTCTTTGGTAAATATAAAGTAAGAACTTTTGCAGCGACAAAATCCAAAAATTTAACATAATTATAATATTTTTCTTGTTAAACAGTTTTCGAACACTTAAGAGTAAATAAAATTGAGCTCTTGACAGATATGCAAATTACTTGTAAGGCGCATCCAAATTAAGTTCAGTTTTCATAATTTTATTTTGCAAAATTGATCGCAAATATGCCTACTGGTACTGGACTGTACAATCTACCACCGAACTATTAAAGGCATGTGACTGGGAACCGAGACTATTAAGGAGTTAGATGTTTTCGTCCCTTGGGTTCAGATGCTTGCAATTACGGTTCAACATTCCTTAACCAAATAATCATCTAGAATTAACGTCTCTTCTTACGCTGTAATTTATTTGGTTTCAATTAATCAGGGGAAATTATATTCATTTTGGAATTGATATAATATTTTTGACCTGGACTACAAATCTTGGCGTCAAGCAAATTAAAAACCATCTTTATTTAAGGACAACACAAGAGAACGTAATGTAATGGTAACTGTACCTTAGTTAAGGGTCATTAGTGTCATTACTAATAATCATAGTATTAAAAAAAAAAATATATTACAACACACCTTTGTTTTGCTTCGGGGGTTAAAATTGGTTTAAATCCAGCTTAGTATCAAGTGAAAGATAATATTGAATTTTATTGATTGGTCAATAAAATCCATTTTAAATTCTGAACAATACGCAAGATCATGTTGGCCGGGTCTGAAACTGATATAAGTAGGGGCTACAAAACATTCAAAGAGAAATTTTTTTTTGTCTTGTTTTATTGTACGGAAATACACGTTCTCTTGTGTTTTCCATAAATAAAGATGGTTTTTAATTTGCTTGACGTCAAACTTTGTTGTCAAGGTCTAAAATGGAATCCCGGTATGAGCAAATATTTCTGTGATGAGCGCGAGTATTTGTTCCTGATTCATGGATGTTTTCTATATATTTAAGTAAGTATTTCTCCTACCTCCTCCTAGTATACCCATAGTTTAGGGCTACGTCAATTTGTGTGAGATTGTCCCTGATATTTATTTATTTAATATACAATTCCAAAATGTCAAACATACTCGCTAAAACTCAAATTTTGGTCGGAAGGTCTTTGTAAAAAATGTAGGTACATTGGTAAACGTTAAACGTAGGTAATTTTGTAAATCCTACAGATTAGGTCTCCGATAAGAAGGACATTCCAAGTAAGGAAGCAAGCAAGGCCAAGGTAGGAATAAGGAAGCCGATGAAGGTAATTTCAAAATTAATAAGTTCATCTTAGTCATCATCTATGTACTTAAATGATAACTCTCCAAAATGCACAAGAACTAAAACAAGGCTAGAGCCCTTTTCTAAAATCTCAGCGATTTCATGGTGAGGTAAACTAGCTACATGAAAGCTGCGACACCTGCCGGCGAGGCATCTGGCGCGACTTGTGGCGCGTTCTGCGGGGGATCGGCTGATATTAATGTTTAGCTGCATTAATGTTGCCTTTATTGATTTATCCGCTTTCATGGCTCCTTTCTCATTTTATTTATATTAAACATAAACTTGCTTCTTTGTTACTTTTGTTTATCATTGTCTATTACTTTGATGTATAGTCGTCATCAAGTATATTAAAATACTTACACAAATATTTTAACCCACACTATATACCACGTAGCTAATACATACTTATATACATATTAACATCCAAGACTCAGGAAGAAACTCTCGCGCTCATTACACAAATATTTGCCGTAACCAGGTACCGTTAATTGAGTTTTAAAAACAATAATTAAACTAACCTATGTTCGAAATTAATAATTACGTGTGAAAAAGAAGTGCATACCTACTTAGTAATCACAAAACAAGGTCCACTTTATTGCTGAATACGTAACTTTGCTTCTTATTAGACGTGAAAGTTTTAAAAACATTTGAATTATAAACGACCGCTGGCGTCTAAGTTTCAGTTTCTTAGCTTTTTAAAGAATTGTTTTAAAAGTACTCTTCAGGAGTGAACGATATATTACAAAGGATACTCGGACATATTTCAACACCAACAATACCCAAACAATAACGGACTCTTAAACTAAGGAATAAGGTTTAAAAATGATTGTACTAAAGAAAATAATTTTAAACCAACAGTATCGGTGAGCTGTAAAGCGTCGTATTAGGGTTGAAAATAGAAAGGTTTTAAAGGTTTTGTGAAAAATAGTTTTTTAAAGTAGCTTAAAAACTTTTTCAGGAAATACAAGCGTTGATTATAAACGACAGGTGCTAAGAGAAGACTCATTTTACTTTAATGTGATGTTTTATATATTGTACTAGGTTTTCCCGCGACTTCATCCGCGTAGTATAATAAATAGTAAGGGGCAATCGACAAGTAAATTAATCTGTCAAATAAAAATAGGACTCTCCTTGTCTATTTTCAAGTGTAAGAAAGGGAAAGGGCTAAACTTACTTGACAGATATGCTTTACTTGACGATTGTGAAACAGGCGGTAAGTATAAAGATTAATCTTGCCTTTGAAGACAAATAAGAGCCTTTTAAATTGACTACTTTAGAACCTCTATTCCTCATTAACATAACAAATGTGACCACCTGTGACAATGACGTGGGAAATCATCACCTGTGAAAATCATGAAATTCGTGTGACGTAATTTAATAGATGTAATTAATAGCGGTCTTGTCAGAAATAAGTAAATAAATTCTATATTTTTGTACAATTAAATATTATGACTTGTCGTAAAATCCAAAAAAAAAACATTATCAAGGTAATTTTGTATCTTTTTTGCACATGAATAGGTATACATTTTGTTCAAGAGTAGCCCATAATAATTAAGTGCTATCGAAGCGAGGCAACTGAGCGTGACATTAAATTGGATTTAATATACGAAAGGAGAGGGATTGACATAAAAATCAGTTGCAGATAATATGGGATCAGTTGCAATTTTTATCAACTGCTCGCATGATCTTGGAAAGAGTTTTGGATTGTGTTTAAAGATATATTTAAAGAATGTTCAATATTACCGAAAGCTGGAAATTTCATTTATTTTGGTTTTGTAAGTTTACAGGAATTCTAAATTTGATAAAAAAAAGATAAAAGATATTTATTCAGTAAGTACCTAGGCCGTACGGGCACTTTTACACGTCAAAATCTACCAGCGCTTCCCAAGAGGAGACCACTGCTGAGAAGAAGCGCCGCAAGAAGCTCAACAGTTAGTAATTTTTGAATCTTCATTTTCCTTGTACAGCTAACATTCTTAATTCGGTCGGGGTGTCAAATCGTCAAACTTCATTACGATTGAGTGTACAACTCGGCTGAATTAAGAATCTTAGCAAGTGGCTCAATAATCCCAATGATGTGATACTATCAATGAACGAGTTTTGTAATATTTTAAAGAAGGAATAATTAAGATAAGAGAAACAAATAATGTCAAAGTGAAATAAAAACTATTCGTTGCGTAATATTATAAGTAGCGATCGGCCACCGGTAGCATTTTATGTCACTTTGATGACGAAAGTATTACATGGATATGACTCTATTTAATTTCGTGCACAATTTATATACCTATTAAAAATGTATGATTTTTTTACCGAGTCTTATTATTAATGGTCGGCGACAGGTAGCAACTTTCCGATTAAAGAATATTTATATGAATAGATATGATTCTCATCAAATTTTGAGTACGATTTTTTTATTATAAATGTTTTTATTTTATTTTGTTTACTTATACTTTAATTTAAACCATATCTAACATATCCATACTAGTCACTACGTTTGACGTGAAAGTGACATAAATTGCTCCCGTCAGCCGATCTTTAATTATAAGTACTTAGGTATTTCGGTTTAATTGTCAACGGTACACCACTACATACGCCATTCCGAGCTCTCGCCAAAATGAGTAAGTTATTTCAACAGGATTAACTAGATATTTTTAAAGGAACACCTGTCAAGTGTCACAAGTCGAGTTGAATTAGTGTTTTCTTTCATAAACATTCATACTCACTAATTATTTAAGGTATTTAATAAAATTACAAATGAACTTAGGAAATTACAAGACCGCACCTTTATGACAAAGGTACGAAAACGACTAGTAGATAAATGTTTTTATACTGTGCGTGAATATTTTAAATTGTAAAGAGTAATTTAGACATACATTTTAACATTGTTATTGTGAAAAAAAGATTTGCATGCCACTATAGGCTAAACATGTGAAACTAAATTATTGTTACCGTGATTAAGCAAATATTTTTTTTTTATTTCTATTTCATAAAAACTCGTCTTCTGCTCTAAAGTAACACTCTCAGCTAACGGCGGCACTCAGTCAATTACGTCAATTAACTTTTAAGTACCATCAAAGTTGCTGCTGTCATTCTTTGCTATAGAAATAGAATAAGACGCAGTAACTTTAATCAAACTTAAAAATTAATCGACGTCTCTGAGTGCGGCAGTAAGTGTATCAAATTTAGGGCAGTACATATTGAAACGGATTTGATTGATAGTTCTCACGAAAATGACTCAATAACGCCAAATAATTCAGTATTACGGCTATATTTTTTCATTGTTTTAACGGTTGAATTTTTGGAAATCACGGGTAATAATTATAGAGTTATTGTAAAATAATTGTACGGGGGAAAAATTAGAAGGCAATCGAAGGGCTAATTACGTACCTACATACTTTTACTAGTAGTCATGAGTTGTTTTTTCGACTAGCTACGTTCCAGGCTTTGCTTGGGTGTGATCATATTATTAATATTAAGATTTCCAAAGAATTTCTCAAAATAATGGTAAAAACCGCATCGGAAAAATCATGAGCAGACATCGGAATTTTTGCGGCACAATCATATGACAGATGTGACAGACATATTTTATGACTATGAAAATGAAAAAAAAAACCTCTATTTTTTTTTTAAACTTAACTCCTCATTGTGTTCTACTTCACTATATATTCCGGAATTGCAAATAATTTTACTTACTTTATTATCGTTACCAAAGCAAGCAAGTTATTATTGACAAATAACGTATGCATTTTAAATTCTTATCAAATTAGAATAGAACAAATATCTACGTAATTTCAGTGCAAATAAAAACCTGGTAAACAAACATTATAGTAATTTATTAAATTACGCGTTGATAAAAAGTTCTCTTTAATTAATTTAATCGCGATTTAAGAATGCATAAACTCGTCGCCAGGTAGCGAATAATAAAAAGTTTATAACAGTATCAGTGGCGCCACTGTCTATTATTTTTCAGTAAAAATGTATGAGTCACTTTTAGTTCCATTTTCAGCCACTGGTAAAATAGCTTGTAATTTTGAGCCATTAAGACCCATTACCCATCGTCAAACTGTCAAAGTAATTGTGACAAGTGAACGTTTCTGTCAAATGTCAGCACTTGGGCGTCCCTAGTGTTTATGTTCTTCCAGCCTATATTAATACATAAGTACATAGGGAGGGGTTTTCTTGGATAAGTTCGAATAGGTTTAGTTGAAAATGAAGTTTGTTTTGGTTATAGAATTTGCTGTAAACTAACTTTACTAAACTTTAAACTTATAAAAAGGAGACTTGATTTTGTTTTTTTTTTCTTAATGTACTTACTTACCTGGTTTAGGTAAAATTTAGTATATTTGGTTTCAAAATTGATCTTTTATTTGGCTAAAGGAAAATGACGGTTTAATGTTAGGTTTTACCTAATTCATATGTATGACCATTATTCTACACCCGTCTATGCCTTTGGATTTTTTTTTATTATTTAATCCATGTCCTTACCTCTATCTATAGCAGAAAATTACAATTATTATTATTTAACTCTATTACAACTAAATTACAAATAACATTTCGTTTAACTAAAGCAAACATTAAAAGTAATAAATCGGTTTTTAACTTAGACAGGTCGTTTAACGTCAATTGACCAAACATATCTCTTTCGGACCCGTATTTTTTAATATTTTATATTCTATAGCAATATCATTAATCATTATTAAATAATCCTTAAATCAATTAAGTGTACTTAGACGAGCACACAACTTTGTAACATCAGAATACACAGAATATGTAATAAATAAATATCGTAAAAAAAAAAAAAACTTGTTAGAATATATTACCCCCGTATAGAAACATAACATTGCAAACACTGGTGCTTGGTGGCAAGGTGGGTAAAATGGTTTAGATCTTGACAAGAACAATGACCTACTCGTAAAACAATTAATTTAAACGACATTTTCAAAAACAACAATTAACAACTCACAACTAAATCCAATTCAAACGTGAAACCAAACTAAAATACGCATGTGTAAAGCAAAAGTCTCATATTAAAAAGCATGTTGCTCGACAATTCTGTGAATACGATTCAACTTGTTCCTTTAGGGGATTGTGAAGAAAATTTCAACTGCTATAACAAAAGTCGGAACAAATTTAAAATTCAGCTCGATTCGAGTGGCCTAGCTGTTATCGATTCTAATGGTCTAAATGGAGTATGGAATAATTTATTGGTCGCAGTGGATATTCTGTATAAATTGCAGTTATGCCATTATACTGGAATTTAAATAGCTTTGATGATAAAAGGACCGTTTATTTTAATTTGAACCAATTACCCAAGACACTCTATGGTTATGATAACGAAAATTATGTTTTATATATTTGCAGCACTAACACAGGAATATATACATAATTAGCTATTGTCATCAGGTTCGGGATATAAAGCCACTATTAATGCTACTCGTAGCAATTTCTTCGTTTTACCCTACATCCCGAAACACACTGTACGAACACTTTGGCGGCAGCATTAAATGATTTTGTGGATATGGTGGTTTGAAAAATCTAAAAAATAGTAACATTTAATTAGGACTCCTAATACGTCATTTTATTTAGGACTCCTAATGAATCCGAAACATGTCGGATCGTTCCGGCTTATAATCGTGAGTTTGAACCGTTACCCGTTACGAGTATGTTTAACCTACAAAATCTTTAAAAGCGTAATTCATATGAAATGTATGAAGTCGGGGAATCATACAAAACCACTTGTGGTATTAGAAGCAGTGACCTTAAATTAACCAGGCTTTTTACACTTATTTGTATTATATTATTACTATCGTAATTATGCTGCACAAGTTTTGACAGGTGAAACTACAACACTTCCATGTGACTACAATCTAATTTTTAACTGCAGAGATTTTCCAAGTATTGTCAATATATTCAGGACAGCGCCTTATTTTTTTCTAATATATTACTAAGCTATAGCCTGTATTTTTTTTTATTAATAACCCAAATACCTTTACCGTTCCAGCATCTAAAGTCAAACAGCAATCTCTAACTTGTCCACAGAGGGCTTATTTACTTATAACTTATAAATAAAACTTAATATATCCCAACTTGTTCAAACACAAGGACTAATAACTTACAAACTTATATTTGCATGCCTACACCAGTATTTGCTCAATAAAGTGTACTAGCAGTGCTAAAATCAACTGAAAAAGTAAGTTGGTGAACAGTGTTCTGCTGCCCTCTAAGGGATTGCCGTAGAAATAAAACTATTCCAATAACTTTTCATTTGAAGCAAACTAGCAAGTTCATGTAAGTTTCACATATTTAATTATACCTTTTGTTCTTAGAGGTCTCATGTGGTTGGTAAAAACATTTTCTTAACTTTTGTAAATCGTGATCAAAAAACAAATTGCATTTTGTAGTTTTTTAACCTGACATTATTTTTTATTACCAAAACTGGTAAAATGGGGTGACTATCAAACAACGGGGCAATTTTGATATTTTTATTAATCAATGATTCTGTGCTATGTTTCAGTTATTAAGGAACTATTTCGCGACATAACTTTTATTTGTTTCATATGCGAGCGCGAACTATAAGTACTTACCTAGTTTAAATATTTTCAGAAAAATATGATATAAAAACTTCAAAACAAAATACCCCTCATTTTAACATGCTTTAGGGGCGACTTTGATATTATATAATAAACACAGGGATATCAAAGTAGCTCCAATTTAAGAATCGAGATTTTATGCTTCGTTGTTTTTTTTCCTGAGCCATCTACCGTAGTTCACCCGTAACTGCTTTATGTTACTCCAAATCAGTAGTCGCCAATACAATATTTTATAAATTTTATTATGTGGATAAATTCAGGAGATAAAGGAAATTTATTTTTTAAATTTATCAAATTAACCCCATTTCACGGTATGTAATTGTAAAATTTCAATTTTTTCCTGGAATAGGGAGGGACCTATCGAACGACAACTCACACTAAGTTTGAAAGCTAATTCTTATTGAGTGTCTGGTATGCAGGAGGACACACAGAAAACAAAATACCTACACGACGACGCGGTTAGTCTAGTTGGTAGTGACTGCTTACGAAGCTAGCGGTCCCGGGTTCGAATCCCGGTATGGGCAAATATTTGTGTGATGAGTGAGAGTATTTGTTCCTGACTTTGTGTTTGTTTGTTTGTGTGTTGTCTGTGATGTTGTCTATGTATTTAAGTATGTATTTATCTATATAAATATGTGTATCGTTGTCTAGTACCCATAGTACAAGCATATAGAGCTTAGTTAGTTAGCTTAGTTTGGAACTAGGTCAATTTGTGTGAGATTGTCCCCTGATATTTTTTTATTATAAATTTTTACTATACAGTGTATAAGGTGACCCAAGGTTATTAAAAATCTTTTCCAAACCACTTTAAACTCCAAATAATATAGTTTTAAATAACAAGAGTGTTTTTTTGCTCGTATCATTAAGGTTCAAATTTAAAGGATTTCTGATTAAACTCTTTGGGGCCTAGCCAAGATGCATTAGTTGCATTACGCTAACTGATTTTCGAAATAAAAAATGCGTGGGATTGACGTAAGCTAACGATCAGTCGCGTCGCGACAGCGTTAAGTCAATAAGGATTATCGTTTTAGTGCTCAGCTCACCCGTTGGCGCCACTGTAGAGTAAGGTCCTGAGGTGTAGCTTTCAAATTATATTCAATACCCTAAGTATGCCTATATGTACCTATACTTACCTAAAAACAGTAAATTAACTTCTAAATTAGCTTTTCTTTCAGCCGCTTAATTTTGCACCTCTTTTTCTTAAGTAGCTCCGCTTTTAAAACATTGACATTCATTGACCCGTAACTCATATTTGCCATAATTAATCTCAGTATTGCAAAATAATTACAACATTATTTTAATTAGAAATAAATCCGCGTAGCACTAACAGTGACATTTGACATTTCGGAGACCTCACGCTACACTAGCGCCTCTAGCGGCGAATTCACACGCGATAGCCCTCATTCCAAACATTTTGTCGATTTTCAAAATTCGTTAGGTAGCGTGATGTATCTTCGCTAGACCGCTGGACCCTTTTGCGAGCTGGATACTGAAGTTTTTAGCGCCCTGCCTCCTCATCCACGTGAGTTGAAAGACGTCCACTACTGGATATAGGCCTCCTCTATAAATCGCCAGAATGACCCCTGAATTCTCACAATCACATTATGTTCTCGTTCCAATTAGCGGGGGTATTATTTAATGATATATTTATCTGAAGTGTTGACTAATAATATAAATGTAGATAAATACAACAATTTCAAATCTATGAGCAAAACATTGCAGTAGATAGTGTAAAGTAAAAAAATTGGTTTTATGTCACAATGTTAAAAAATTATATAAATAACATTACTTGGCACAGAAATGTTACATCAAATAGCACTAAACATATATAAAAGGCTTGCAGCAATAACAAGTAGAATAAAAACTTAAAAAAATGATGAAAAACTTACATTGTAATAATATCGATAATTTGAGCAGCCACCACATCCTTACAAGTCAAGTCCGAACTGTGATCCAGATGTTAAAAACAAAATTCACTTAGCACTTAACTATTTGCCACATGATTATAAAAATAACAGCAGCATTTGTACAAAATCAAAATAACCGCCAAATTTCAAATTTAATAATTCAAAATTCGAACACCAGGGGTGCTCAACCTGAAACTTTGAAATTCAGGAGAGCAAAACCTTTTTGAGTAATAGTTTGAAACTTTAAAGTTTGAATAATGTACGTAAATATTTAACTCCGTTAATGTTAAACCAACGTGTGTGGGGTTCGAACCGGGGCAGGGAACTAACCGCCGAGCAACTGGCGTCCGGTAGCTAGCCGACCGTATCGGAAGCGCTGGCCACATCGTGAAGTTATTGGTTAATATATTCCAATTGTTCAAGTAATAAGATAACTAGAATTGAAATAACCAATAAAAACAATATTTGGAATGATACAATTATAAAAAAACACATAAAAAGTTGTTATTTTGTATTATTTCTTTTGTATTTACTTTCCAGGCTGTAATTGAGTGTGGTGTTCAATAAAGAGTATTTTTATTGTAGTATGATCTTCGTTGAACTTTTTTGGCTTAGATATTTTTAACCAAAATGTTTTTTATTAATATAAAATTTAAAAAGCAACGTATTAGAGCAACATAAAAAGACTAAAAATAAAACCGCAACCACAAAATATTTTGTAGTCTTATATTATGCTTATAAAATAAGATAGCGAGAAAACTAATATGCAATAATATTAGAAAGAAATCAGGCGAAAAAGATGGCCGTTCATACATAAACCGATTAAATACGCTTCGCCATTTACAAATCACTTCGTCTATTTATTACAATAGAATTAGAATCAAATAAAATACTGGCAGCTTTTAACACAGCTAATGGGCAAGAATTTGCATCGCCTTCCGGCGTTTTGCCAATAGTTTAGGATAATTCACGATACTGTATGCGAGCCGCATCGCCGTTTAGTTCGTGGGTTATGGCGATGGTCGTGCAAACAGAAAGATAAAGAAAGTGTTTGGTGTTTTGGTTTAATGTTGAAGTCTGAATGCATGAGTTTTGATTTGATTTAAAACGTTGGTTGGTACGGGAACCATTGTTCCTTATTCAACTTTCGGTATGCGGCGGGCAAAATTACGTTTTCTCGTTCAGTGCGGGAAGGTTTTAACCAGGTTCTTAATAATAATAATCCAGCCTATATACGTCCCACTGCTGGGCACAGGCCTCCACTCACAATGAGAGGGTTTGGGCTATTAGTTCCCACGCGGGCCCAGTGCAGATTGGGAACTTCGCACACACCGTGAAATTGCTTTGCAGGTGTGCAGGTTTCCTCACGATGTTTTCCTTCATCGAAAAGCTCATGGTAAATTACAAATTATATATCGGACATAAATTCCGAAAAAATTAGAGGTGCGAGCCCAGGTTCGAACTCACGACCCTCTGTTTGAGAGTCGGCAGGTCAAACCATTAGGCTACCACTGCTTTTTTGAGTACCACGGCTTTTTTTCCAGGTGTAAATAAGGTATAAATAAAAGGGACAACTTTACTATAATTTTGTCAATAGCGTTTTTTTCTTGACCGAAAAGTAGAGAAAAAAACCTACGGGAAAATACTTCCCGTAACGCACCACCGTGTAATTTTTGCACTGGTGCGGTACGAGAATTATATTTCCGTGTCTACCTACGGGTAATTCTCCGAGCGTTTCAACCGCTCTCATTCTCCTGGTCGCATTTATGTCGAATTCCCCATAGATTAGGATAACATTTTCAGTTATTTTGTAGAAGTCAGGGCACTCTACAAGATAAACCTAAATAGCATCCAAAGCTACAGGAATATCGACATTAATGCGACCAGGAGAATGAGAGCGGTTGAAACGCTCGGAGAATTACCCCTACCTACAAATCGTGTCTTAGTCGCTAGGAAAGATATGTAGTATACGTGAGTATCCTCTGAATATCACAAGTGATTGCAGTTTAGATGCTTTTTTTTGTCAAATGTATAATTTCCCAAATATTAATTTACCATAACAAAGGTCAGGTTAGACTTGTAACAGCAATAAAATGCAAAGTGCGGAGGAAAATAGCATTTTGGTAAATGAAAATTTGGGAAATTATACGTTCAACAAAAATATCTTGTCTAAACAGCAGAGCTCCCTCAAAGCTATTTGTCTGCTGAACCCTAGAAAAACATCTTTCTTACTTAAAGAAAGTCTTAATATGCAAGGTCAATACTCTCGCTTTATAAAGGTGACTGTACACAGCACGTGCCCAAGATTTAATTAAAATTTATAGCCGGCACGGCGTCCGGCGATTCCTTTATTAAATAAACATACGGGCAGATAATGTCTCTATGTTGAGATTCATTGTTGTGATGTTTAGCGTAGATAGTTTGTGCGTAGTTCAGTTTCAATAAAGATTCATGAGAATCATAGGTTATGAATTATTTATCTACTATCTTATCGTGATGAGATTTTTGATGGATTTTATACGTGATCGATAGGTTGACCATGGTAAAATGTACATAACATTTTACCATGGTTTAATGCATACCTAAATAAATAATAATGTATAATTGAATTGTTTTTTCAAACAATTTATATGGAACTCGATAAAATTTGGCTGCATCATAATTTTTTCCTAAAATCAAACATCAAGAAATAGTATGAATAAATGACTCGTCCTTATTTACAGTTAAATACAAAGAAAACATCCAAGATTAATAAATTAGATTAGTTTATTAATAAACTCGCAAAAATACGAGTGACTAGAATTCGCTAGCTTCTAAAATGTCCGTTCTCATTATTCAAAACGCGGACAGGTTAGCTAGCTACAAATTAAAATTTGCCACGTTTAGTACCAATTTCACCAAACGATGTTAAATGTTAATCGACTGTTAGTTCATACATTTTGACAGCTGTTAACAGTCTAATCGTTTGTTAAGTGGTTGGTGAAATCAGACATAAGTATGTGGCAGTTTGAATAAGCGATAACCGTGCCACCAATAGAGAGAGAGAGAGAGAGAAGGAGAGAAACAACATACACAAACAAACAAACAACAAACACAAACAACAAACTCAAACAACAAACAAACAACAAACGCAAACAACGAGCATAAACAACAAACAAACACAAGCAACAAACAAAAGAAACAAACACAAGCAACCAGCACAAGCAACAAGCACAAACAACAAACACAAACAATAAACACAAACAACAAACACAAACAACAAACACAAGCAACAAGCACAAGCAACAAGCTCAAGCACAAGCACAAGCAACAAACACAAGCACAAACAACAAGCACAAGCAACAAGCACAAGCAATAAGCACAAACAACAGACACAAACAACCAACACAAACACAAGCAATAAACACAAGCAACAAACACAAACACAAACACAAGCAACAAGTGCCCGTGCGGCCTACTTACTGAATAAATATCTTTTATCTTTTTTCATCTTTTTAGCAACACACACAAGCAACAAGCACAAGCAACAAGCACAAGCAACAAGCAACAAGTAAAAGCAACAAACACAAGCAACACGCACAAGCACAAGCAACAAGCACAAGTTACAAGCACAAACAACAAGCACATGCAACAAGCACAAACTGGAAGCGCAAACAGCAAGCACAAACAGTAAGCACAAACAACAAACATAAACAACACACACAAACAGCAAACAGCAAACACAAACAAACAAACAACAAACACAAACAACAAACACAAACAACAAACACAAACACAAGCAACAAACACAAACAACAAACACAAACAATAAACACAAACAACAAACACAAGCAACAAGCACAAGCAACAATGCTTTCAAGCTGTTTTTTATTCTATCAGATGGTTCTATTTTGCTTCACGCAACTTTTACCAAAAATTCTCACATAATAGCCACCCTTAACAAAAGCCAATCTTCCCATAAAGCACATTCAATGCCCGTGAAACCCCCAAGTCGCGTATCGTCCCGGTTCGGTGCGTGGGGTGTCCGTTACCGTGACACCGGAAACCGGACGTCCGCCGCCGGAACAACGAGTATTAAACGCATTCCGATATTGTACACGGGTCTTTAGTTTTTTGAATCTGGAATTTTGTGATTTTAAGATGACAGTGGTGTGCGATTCGAAGCGCAGTTAGAAAAGCGGCTATGAACAGATAATAATTAAATAAAACTACTTCGAAATATGTGACGTGAATATTGGGAACGCGCAATGGTTTCTAAGGTATTAGTAGATCAGTGGCCCATTTCACGAAACTACAAGTTACAAATTACAAGAGGAAGTCTCTTTTTAACTCCTTTCGCTAGAAACAGAGTTCCGCTTGTAATTTGTAACTTGTAGCTTCGTGAAACGGGCCACTGGTAGGCCCGTGCGGCGGGCTTGCTGAATTAATATATTTTTTTAATATTTTATTTTATATACATTTCCCTCTACGAAGTCCCTCCCCATTACTTAATTTTACGTACATTGACGCAGCCATGCAATGTCAGTTTGACTAACGGGGCACGCCTTGGTGGAATATAATATATTTAACATGTTTTATAGAAAAAGGAAACAAGTGTCATTTGAAGTTAAATTTATTTCGAACTTTGACTAACTATAAATTTTACTTTAGGTTTCAATGTTGAATGGTCTGATAATTGAAGTGATTGCGTTTTACTTTCAAACTTGCGATTAGTATCTTGTTTACAAATCCAATCCAACAATGTTGGGGGATACAAGCGGTAACACTTTAAACCGTTTAACCGGTTTTGTTCCGCTTTCTTTAATCTGCACACGGCCATTGCACTGAGATGTGTGTACACTTGCGGACGTTTTAATTGGTCGTAGAAAAAATTGGTGTGAGTAAAAGAGTTAAGCAAAGGTTAGTGTTTACTTACAGCCGTGTGTATTCCTAAGCTTTTTTTAGTTGAATAATATTTTTTTAATCAGGATATTCTTTCATGAGGATGTTTTATTTTCTCTCGGAATAAAGTAGGTAGAAAATACATAAAATTTTAGATTTTTGTAATAAATCTTTGAGTAAAAATTTATAGATTTACAGTAAGATGTTATAAAAAGGGCAGTGACGTGCCATTTAATGATAAAGAAGATAAGCAAAAATCAATTGCAGACCGTAAAATATAACGGATTTAAAACAATTATCTGTGAACAATTAAATCAGTTACCAGGTGTTTGTAAAATTGCGACTGCTTCCATTGATATTGTAGTTTTGTATGGCCTCAAGTGTATCAAAGTACCACAAAGAGCAGTGGTTGATGTCAAGCGGCGTGACTTCAACTGTTCCGCCCTGATTCGCCACTTTTGTTGTTCTCCTACATATGCCGTAGGTACTATACTTTTATAAAGAACAGTAGTCAAATTTCAATGCACGTAAGAATTTTCAAGTCTAGACAAGTTGCATTGTATGAACGTTACCTATCAACTGAAGAAATCAAAGATTTTTATAGGATTGACTTTTTCGTATTACATTGGTTTGACCTTAGTTGAGACCAAAGAGTCACCGGGTTTATTATCGTCGAGTTTATCACCGTGGATGAAGCATTCGTCACTTTCGCACTTGCGTTGCCAGAAAGGGACGGATGTTGTATCGACACCTTATCCACAGGGGTGAACGCAAATAGGCCCACAGGACAAAGTCTACGACAGAGCGAGCTTACTGGTAAGCATCTGAAAATGCGACTACATACGCAGCGCCCATCCACACCACATCCATTCCACATCTTCTATGCGGGCTTAGCACGCATGCACGAGATAAAATTTGACAGGTGCTAGGGAAATTAATACATCTATCTATTCCATATTCTATTCTATTAAAAATGTAACCCCCAGCAGTAATATGGTCAGTTTTATTGCGGTGGATAAGAGTAGATGAAAGTAAAAATGAGTAAGTAAAAAATACAAATTACAGTATTTAAGATCATATATTTGAAATATAAATTACAATTTTTTTTTTTAGTGAGGCTTAATAAAGAGCCTATTTTAATTAGCTGGATATCCATTTTTAACAAACAGAAACTGGTCTGATAGCACTTCCGTAAAATGTTCCGTTATACGCTTGTTTTATTTTATTTAAAGGAAACTACACTTATGTTATTACACTACACAAAAGAATTGAAAAATAAAAATTTTGTGCAAATGCATTTTAAAACATTAATTAATTTGAAATATAAATTACAAAATAAATGTGAGTGAGGTATTTTAAATACTAAATAAATACAAAATACTTTATCAGGTAGTATTTGAAATAAAAATACAAAATTCGTATTTCTACTTCAAATACAAGTAATTAAAATACTACAATAAACTAATACATCAAGATAAATGAAGCTTGCCATGAAACTCCATGAGCCAAAATATTTATATTTCAATCTGCCGCCTGCCGCATAAAAACTTTACTTGAAGGGTAAACTAAGCCCAAAAATCATTACAAGTACAATTTTCTTTTCATAAGCTAAATGAATGCAACAAAGCGTTTAGTACTTTTTTTTTTAATTTATTTATTTAGAAACAAACAGTCTTACATAAAACATCGGAAACATTAGCTAATTAGTCTACGGAATCTTAATCATAGACCTATAGTTTCCTATATTAAAACTTATAATAATAAACTTATTATTATGACCAATAATATTTTGGTTTGCGTATCTAATTTATGTTATATCTTATAATACTCGTACATCTGTTATACTAGATATTTGCAAGTAATATACATTTGTGCTTAGAAACAAAACAACAAGAAACAAGTGAAATTGCAACCACTATTTTAAACTTAAAAGTACATATCTATCGTTAAGCTATATTTACCAACTTATACATTAATAAGTCACACCATAGTACTCAATAAAGAATAAACTTGTTTTTTAAAAACCACTAACGAACTGCTAAACAGATCCACGTCCACGCACCTTTCGTTGTACAGCTCGCATGCGCGCCTAAGATATGAATGCTGTGCGTGTTTAGTTTTGCTTCTCGCAATACTGAACAATGCCTTAGCGCGGCAACTACGTTGTGTTTTGTGAGGCACACTTTTGTGAGGTAATCTGTATAGTTTCCACCCACGCGAAATTCAAGTGCTTTAATAAACTTTTTTTGTATTCTTTCAATTCTATCATTATGTACTTTCGTCGTAAAAGTGATATCATTGTACGTATCATCGAGTCCGATCATTCGTAATCGATTTCATATTTTAAAAGCATCGAAAGGGTCAGTAAACAATCGATAGGTGAACGTTCGGTTGACGACGTCGTTGGGCGCTCGGAATACGGGCCTTATCGGACTCGGCGAAGTGGGGACTTTGAATTTTTCATTTACCAGTTTTTCCTCGGCGGTAATTCTGTTTATCTAACAATTTGCATCGTCGGCGGGCATTGACGTTTTTACAGTTTAAGTTTGTTGTCTTAAATGATTGATTCTAAAATAATGATATTCTGACTATTCAATTTGAGTATGTACCTATGTAGGTTAGAATTCTGATAATGATAAGGTGACGGATACCTACTCGGAAAATCATAATTGAAAAAATACAAAGTACATCGTTTTTCTCGCAAGTCGTAAAAACAAAGTAATTATTTTTTATATTATTTAATTTTCGCTGCAATATTATTGTTATTCAACATTGCTATTTAACGTAGCTTTACTTTTAATATGTCGCACTACTCGTAGTTATTTTTACTCATAGTTTAACTCCGGTTAGTTATTAATGCTTAGGTATTTTATACGGGAATTATAGTCGAACAAGTTGAAGCGCAACCTTCCCGCGGTGGCGCAGACGCAGCGGGAGGCGAGGCGACTGCCTGTATATACACGCCGCGCTGTGGCTTCCCCTCCCCGCTACTCCGCCCGCCCCACTATCACCTAGATGCCTCGTCTCCGCCAACGTCTATAACCCCGCAAGAATGCCGCAGTTGAAATAAAAGATAAACACCCTTACGAACGTACAGAAGTCGGTATGACGTAAGCAAATGTTTCGAACGTAAACATGCAAAGAATCCAAAATCAGTCGAATAAAAACTATATAAAAGTTGCATTTTTCAATGGCATCTCAACAACATGTTGCTCAAATTTTTTCAGAGTGCACAAACAGAAAGGGACGTAATGCGCAATAGTTACATTGAAATTATGTGTGAAGTTGCGTCGATTAATCCGGGGATTTTAGGGTTCCACGAAAACATAACAATACAATCTATTTTCCTATTAACCATAATTGCAGAATAGCTTAAGTGAATCTAAAATATGTTCTCGCCTTATTTTCATTTTGACATTTGAATTTGACAGAAAGTGACAAATCATACTTAACTTAAAATGGTTTGCTGTTACAATTCATAAACGCATGAATTTAATTGTAACGTGTAGATATTTTTGATGGGGTGTTATTCATATAAAATTCGCTCGTTCAACGATCAGCTCTACAGCAATCATACCTTGATCCTTCTGCCCGTAAACAAATAACAAACCAATTTAACGTTAGGTAACAACAACCTTGGTCAATCGACGACACTCATTTCACCGCAGCTCAACTTTACTTTCTAAACAAAATATTGATGCACTAAATTTGTTTTTATCTCGTTAATATTACCACGGAACTCTATACGTGCGTGCGTAAAATTAGCACTTTTGCAGCCTACTGTACATACTATGCTTTAACTGTCTTTTTGTTTGGAATTACCAGAGTGCCGAGGATTATCCCCTGTTGGCTTATGCATGCGCGTCCATCTCGGCTGCGTTTCGGCCAAAAAAGAACTATAGACGTAGCCATTGATTTAGTATATACTAGATACACAATCTCGCACAAAAATGTTGTTATAAACTGTCCCAAATGACATTGACAACTGTATTCAGATACATGCTAACATCGCTTTTTTTACCTTAAACATCATGCAAAAAAAAACTCAATATACTAGCTGTCAAGTGTCAAATTTGCAAACGAACGTTTCAAAATATTTAAAACTTTTTAGTGAAATCGCCATTGTCATAATATTTACGACAAAAGTGAACATCGGACGAATGGAGTCGCATTTCTCATTTTTATATTGTATTAATTTTAACGAAATAATAAATTATGAAAAAACACCAATGAACCCTGAAAACATTTACATTACACTCCTTTACTCCAAACAAAACAAGATCTTATCCTAACTAGCTAAACGTAAAGTAAAACCTAATTTCCTTGAAATAAGTTTAATTTATTATATAATTGTCTTTTAGACCTACATTTACTTAAGATACTTTCTTTTTTTGCAATGTAATGTAAACGGACGGTTAAATATCGATCGGTAATAGATTTAATTAACAGAATTCTATGACTATTATTGTGGTCTTCTTCCGTAGTCGCATTAAAAATATCTAATTGCATAAAAGTTTTTAGAATATTTGATATTATTTTAGTATGGTTCTGTGTTTCTCCCGTTCGTATGTTATTTCTAATGAAAGCTTCTGTTTTCTTGCACATATCAAATACATCTTGAGATGCGTAAAAAATCCCACCTAAGTTTTTGATGTCAATTATTTATTTATTTATTATATTTAGGAAACCCAACAGTTATAACATCAACGTAAAAAAAGTATATGAAACATAAAACCAATTATAGGATTTCACGTATAACAACAAAGTAAGAATATCAAGTTAAATTAAACTCTTAAGTGCCACGCACTTGCACTACACACCTACGCAAAAAAGATATCAAACAATAAACAAAACAAAATAAAATTATACTAAAATAACAATAGCTTACTTGCAATAGACAAACAAATAATTAATTTATGAAAATCGTGCCTTTCCTTAGCTAAAAGAGAATTTGTGCATATGTTGCACCGAATTGATTTTATTAATTTCCGAACTACGTATCTGGCAATCCTATGACTTGTTTGATGTAATCACAACAGTTTCCAGACTCATCAAGATCTGAAGACAAAATGTCACAGTTTGCTTGAATATTTGTTTCTATTGCTGATTCTGCGTGTAATTGGTCATTGATTTCTCTTTCGGTATCCTCGCGATACCCAATATAAGAAATATTATTATAAACATTTTTTTTGTCATAAGTCAAAATAAACCAACACGATTTATTAAAATTAATAAAAGTAATAGCTACTCCATATATTTTTGTTCCGTGATAAGTCATAATTTGTATGTACAAAATAAATTCCTAAAAATCATGGAAGCATTATAATTTTAACTAGAATCTGTTTATAAATAAATATAACTTACTTAAAATAAGACATTCCATCCTTTTTATTTGTTTTCTTGTTATTATTTTTGCAGTTTTTCACTGCGCATTTCGTCATGATTGTCAACTGCCACTGTCTGTGGTTGGAACAAGACTAATAGCCAAACTACTGCCCAAGTCGATTAGGAAGTAGTTTTGACTTGCCATTTTTTCCTGCTGATTGTGTATCTATATATACTAAATCAATGGACGTAGCCCATTACTCTTACTCCCAAGTTACTTTTTTCAGAGCTTTCTGTACCTCTTTGTATACATGCAGCCTGTGGGCCGACTATACTCGAAGATCGTTTAGGGCCCTGCGCGTACAGTATAATGACGCGTTCAGGGTGCTGATGCGGCTGCCGCGCCGCTGCAGTGCGTCAGGCATGTTCGCGGAGGCGCGCATCGATTGCTTCTACACAACTCTGCGCAAGCGGTGCGCGTCCCTGCTAAGCAGAGTGCGCGGTAGCGGCAACAGCATCCTGGACATGATAGCGGGTAGGTTTGATTGTCCTTACATGGTTCACTGCATGCAACTCCATGTAAGGAGCAATCGTGCTTACTAATATGTTTAGTTATTTTGATTTCAATGTCCTATTTTATTTTATTATTTTATTTTTAAATTTGTAATATGTATTTTAGTTTTAGTTTTAATTAATGAATCTATGTTGTTTGAAATAAATAAATAAATAATAATAATAATCTCACGTCATTGATTGAACATGCATGAAGTTTAGCACTACCTATTCCGACCTCTGCGGGCATTATGGTCGAGTATATCATGTGGAAAAACATGGATAAAACATCTGTTACTTTCTGACCAGTATATGTATGTATAAGTGCGAGAGTGACGCGTGCTTTACGCACACTTCTAGGGTCCAAGAGAAAAGGGGTATAAGTCAACTTAACTCTTAATAAAAAAGGCTATCAATTATATACAGAGTACACTAGACTTATATTCTTTTTTGCATAAATTTTAGATGACTTATACTCTTTTTCACTAGGCTTTTCAGACTTATCCACCGCGATAAAGGCGACTATGATACGGGTCCTGATGATCACCTGACTAGCGGTTAGACGAAGTTTAATTAAAATTCGTAGCTGAGACATTATTGATGAGATGAGTGTATACGGTATGCGACTATATGAACCTCGGAATAGAGCGGAATGATTAAACGAGTTTCCTCACTATCGTTAAAGACCCGTTCTTTAAAAAGTGTAAGAATTTGCAGTTGCAAAATGCACGTCTTTATGATTAAAAGAACATGCTTTAGTTACCATGCAAGAAACGGTTTGTAGTTCTTTTTCATCAATTACCGGGTTGTACGAGAAAACTAGAAATAGGAATACAGAGAAATTTCCTGGAAAGTATCGGAACGGAATATGGGGTACCGGTAACTGTTTTCGTAGTCAATAAGCAGTTATAGAAATAAATTGGAGGTATTGTTACAAATGCTATTTGAAACATACGAGGAATCATGTTATTGGTGTGATAAATTAATGTGCACAAAATTACCGTGCGTGCGATACATGTTTTACAGTTAAATTCCTTTCTTAGAGTCATAGTTGGAAAAGAAAACAAATATTTAGATAATTTATGGCCATGCCGCGATTCTATCTCACCTGACATTAACTTACGATATAATAGATTTTTTGTGCGTACGAGTAAGTATATGAATGAGGGAGTTAAATCAAAACTCTCTGAAAATACAGATGAAGAAAGTGAACCAAACTTTATGCTTATTTTGGTAAATTAATATCTTCGATATTTAATTAAGTTATTTAAGTGTTTTGTACATATCTACGGGATGATGTACCTTTAAGTGTGTCTCTCGTTGATTTTGGTGTCACCGAAGAACGCCGAGCGCAGCAAATTTCGTTTTTTGAAACACCTTGCAAATGGTACCACTGTGACTTAATTAGCAAAGAAAATGAATCAATTAGTCTTTTATAAAAAAACCCGACCATACTCTCATAAACTGATATCATAAAGTATTGGGAGACACACCGAAAAAAATATTTTACTACAATACTACAAGAACGTGTAGTTGTGAAATATGTAGTTATCTCAACTAAAATCTGGTAGCGTTCATCAAAAATCTGGTAGCGTTCATCATAAATCTGGTAGCGTTCATCATAAATCTGGTAGCGTTCATCAAACATTTTGTATCGTGTATTATGTTGTTTGTAAACGCCACTACACGAGTCTAGTTAAACGCAGTTTTGTAGTAATTAACAATTGCATTGCTTTAATAAAGATCCAAGTGTAATAAATACAAAATGCTTTGTATTTTTATGATTATGCATCGTAATACGAACAATTGCAATGTATTAATAAAGATGCAAGTGTAATTGATACAAAATGTCTGTTATTTGTATTGTGCGCATTGTAATGTGAACACATCAACTAGTTGCGGGTATTACGTTTTATCGTGTATTATAACTAGAACCGTCTGGTTATGTATACAAAGAGTTTTGTCGTCACATATACAGCAAGACAATACTGTACAGATAACCAGATTCTGGTTCCCAGTACGAGGAATTTTTTTCATTGCAATCTCACACAAATTGAAGTAGTCTCAAATTAAGTTCTAGGCAATAATCTAGAAACTAATTAAATAAAGGGAAAACATTCAAGACTCCGGGACAAATAATCGTGCTTATATGTATAATATACATTTTTGCCTATACTGGGAATTGAACCCGGGACCGCTAGCTTCGTATACTCGGCTACTACCAACTAAACTAATCACGTCGTCGACGTAAATAATGTACGTTTTCCAGGCGTTCTCATTCCGCCATTTCATCGAAATAATATATTTATTAAATACCTTCCCGGCCGGTTGCGTGTTGGCCCGGTCACACTTATTTCAAAGGCGTCGTTCAGTCAATATACTTAAATGGGTCTTAACACGATTACTTACCCTAATCAGCGGTGGGTTGCCCTTTCGGTCAAATCAAATGTTACTCATATTAGATATTGTAGTACTTACTTTAGTAACTATTTAATACAATTTTCTTGCGTCTATTGACTTCGGTCGCAAGTAGAAGAAAATGAAAATATTTATTCTGTATGTAGGTCCTGTAGGCACTTTCACATGGCTGACTGTACCAGCGCCTTCTAAGAGGAGACCACTGTTATTTTATAGGTGCTACATTTATTACATATTCTTACGTAAGAATTAACGCTCAATGTTTAAAATTAAAGTAAATAGGCGCTAGACGTCGAGATGCGGAAACTAACTTTAAAATACAAAATATACAAAACCATTCCCCTTCCTTATCTTCGAAACTACTAGGCCTAAAATTTTGAAAAAATGTAGAAAATAGTTCTTTACCTATAGATTACAGGAAAACCTATAAGAAGTCTATTGTATTTAGTTACCACAAACAAATTTGGGTCAGATTAAAAAATAAAACGTATGGAACTTAGATAATTATGTAAGTTAGGGTTCCAGAAAACCTTTTACTTACCTAAACTTGACGCATGTTCATTCATGCGTGAGTGAGATAGGAATATATTGGATGAACATGCACTGAGTTTAGTAACGTTGAGATTTAACATTTGGTATTTCTTAAAGAACTATTTAATAGATTCAAAATCCCCTGTATAAGAGCTGATGTCTTAAATGACGATGAATTTCATCGTCAAACCTTAAAAAATGTCAACGTCAAATTTCGTGCTAGGAAATTTTAGTACTTTTTTTATTATTATGCATAAGTAGTACAAAATATAACAAATATTTTAAAAAGTTTCGCCATACTGCGGAACAGTTTGTTGGCGAAACTAACCTAAACTAAATAGGTAGGCCGCTCCTAAAATCGCCATACATATTTTCGACGACGATTCATTAACGTTACTATCCCGATAGAAGGAAAAGTTCCTGCTCGAATTCCTGCTGAACAAATATAACGAGTCAGTTTGTAATGAATTTTATACGCGGCTTCGTTTTATTGCATAGTTAACAATTGCCGAGCGGTTTTACAATTTATCGTCAAACAGACGACAAAATATGTGATTAAGAAAACTTTGTCATACTAAAATACAGTGTTCTATTTTACACTGATCCAGTGAGCTTAAGTAACTTGTCCTGTCTAATCAAGAAACTATCTCCGAATAGACCAATGGGCAGTAATGATTGATTGAGAATACCTTAGCAGCATTAGGTATTCCGGCAACGGGGCCGTAAATAGACATAGCCTTATGCCTAGATTACACGAAGACATTTGGTGCGGTTAGTGATTTCAGGTTCATCGACTTGCGCCGTGTAATGCGAGTAACTTTCACAGTTAATGAAGGGGTCGATCTTTCTTTTATTTTATAGAGCTTGCATTTAAGTTATCGAATGATTGTTTGTTTTCGCTCGCCTTTTATTTCCTCCCCATGTCATGAGCGCGTAATTTTATTTTTAACTTAATTTGGACTATTCTAGTTTCTCTATTAGTTTCAGATGCCGACTTACGAGTAGATTGTTGTAAATTAAAAGTGGTCAGGCACGGTGAGCTGGATTGGCATGCAAGCGTGCAACGCCAGTAACTGTCCTTTTTTAGACAGCAGCTCGTATCGTGTAATTTAAGCAGGCTTAAGCCAGGTTGAGGATGGATCTGGGACCAATCAGTGATGCGCGCTGCGGACAGCTCTAGACCGAAGTTCCGGACTGCAAGTCAAGACGGACGGAATATTAAACAGTCTAACTGCGGCTTTAGATGTTTTGGATTATACGACGATGGTGATACAGGTTTTGCATTAGAAAATAAGTGTTCTTCTTCTTCAAATTCCTCTCCGCTACTTGGTTGGCAGTCAGCTCTGCATATAACTGCTTATCTCTCGTCAAACAGAACAGCTCTTTAACCGTGGGGACGCCTGTCCAGTTCTTAAAGTTCCCGAGCCGTGACATCTTGAGTCTGCCAACGTCTCTCTTCACCTCGAGAGAGTCGCAGGAAAAAACTAAGGATTAGTAAAACAAAACACTTAGAACAAAATAATTAAAATTATTTCCATGGTTTGGTTGGTGATTGGAACCCACTAGGTACTAACAAAAAGAATAAAGTTAATTCTTTTCTGCGTCCAAAGTAATTGGTCTGGCAGGAGCGGTCGGTGATTTTTTACGGCTTCGAATTTAATCAAGAGCCGATACCGGCTAATTTTGAAGGGATTTTCCGTTTATATCGTATTTCTTTATGAACGAGCGTTGCAAAGTAACTACTTGTATGAGTACAGTCAGAATCGGTCAGTTTTATACAATGTTAGAGTTGTTACAATTTTATGCTAGTGGCTCTGCGAGTTGTAGACCTCGCGACAAACTTAAATTTCCCGTTGGATAACTGTCAGCCCCATACATCGACATAGGCCGCGCTAAGTTCACTAACACCGCAAATAAGTTGGTAATCGCAAAAAACCCCATATCTCCGCCATTTTGAAAAAAATTGGAAATCTGAATCGACAAAAAAAATCCTTTAATTGTTGAACCAGCTCACAAAATTTCACGAGAATCTGTTGAGAAATGCGACCTGTAGAGGAGAACAGCCGGACGGACGGACATACGAAAGCATTTTTGTCCAAGCTGAAACGGAGACGCTTCGCTCGCTCGGTCAATAATGCTAGAATAAGTACTGCTGTCCTAAACTAAAAGGCGATATCTCAAATTCAATAGCCAAAGCAGATTCAGTCCTCTCCTGTTAGTAATGAGGTAGCAATTGCTACAGCAGTTTTGTCTGAGATATCGCATTTTAGTTTAGCAGGAGTAGTATTTCCTACATTAACTCGGTTTAGGCAAAATTAATTGTTAATCAACAATACAATACTACTACACTATTATTCCGCCTGTTGTTTACCTGTAATACAACACCTATTGTTTCTTGTAAATGTTTTTGTATGGTGAACGATAATAATTATGTATTGTATTGTATTTAATTGTTAAAGACTTCAGTAAGAAACAGTTTCTAAAGACTGAAATTACATTATTATCACTAGCAACATGTTTTAATATTTAACATTTTCTATAATACACAAAATCATTACTTAAACATTAACAATCCCCCTTGTAGATAAACTTAAAAGTATTCCATCAACATATGTTGCGAAGCGCAACAGATTTCCGATATCAAGTTTATTATCGACACCAGAAGCCTTATCTCTGGTTAATATCCGATTAACACATTAACCGGATGAAACATCGGACTTATGTTGAAACAAATCTGTGTAAAAAATGTTTTTATGTTCCGCTACTTTTGAAAAGTGTTATAAAGCGACTTATATTTGTGAGCCATGTTATGTGTATGGGTTTACGAATGTGTCGTTTCACCGAATTTAACTTCATCGAAAGCTTTCGGCTGAAACCTTATCGTTTTCAGGTTATCTTAAGCATGGGTTACGTAGGTTACCTTAGACACGGGACCACCAAAAAAATTATAACACCTGCTGTCAATGAAATGAAATTCGGCGAAGTAAAACATTGTATGAAATTAGTGTCGATGATTCAAGGGTAAACTATCGTCACTTATTACCTTTTGCGCTACGTTGTCCGAAGTTTTAATAGAAGTATAGAAAACTAATTACAGACCGTCAATATCGGGCGCACCGTCCATTAAAGTTGGGGCTTAGTCCTGGCTGGATGTTTTTATTGGATACGTCGCTTATCGAACAGATTATGGCTTATGGCTGCTCGTTGGGCAAGGTATGGAAACTTATAAATTTAATTTAAAAAAGTTTCACCATTCATATTCTAACAGTGGTATTTTTTTAATATTTGCAGAATACCTTGTTATTTTGTTACTAGCTTTTGCGCGCGACTCCGTTAGCGTTGAAGTGGTTTTTATCGCTCACTCGAGAACAATTAATGTATTTGGTATAAAAAGTAGCATATGTGCTATTCCAGACCATAATCTACCTCTGTGCTGTGTTTCATCCAGATCCGTTTAGCCGTTCTGGCGTGATTAAGTAACAAACGTCCATTCAAACTTTCGCATTTATACTGGGTGTTTTTTTATTCGTCTTAAACATTTTGGGGGTTAAATCAGTAAGTCATACTGACCAACTTTCACTATCGGACCAACCCCGAAATCGCGAAAAAAAAATTTGACCCTCCCATACAAAACATCGTCAGCTGACTAGCCAAAATGTATGGGATGGTCAATTTTTTTTCGCGATTTCGGGGTTGGTCCCATAGTGAAAGTTGATCAGTATGACTTACTGATTTAACCCCCAAAATGTTTAAGACGAATAAAAAAACACCCGGTATAGTAGTAAAATTTATGAGAATAGTAGTTCGCTTAGAGCCTGTTCTACTCCTCCGCGACATTTCCCTCGCTAACTGCGTAAAACTTAATCCTATAATATTAAACGAGAAATATTTGTATACATATTTGTACGTACGTTCTCGAAAACGGCTCGAACGATTTCGACAAAGGTTTTTTTTTTGGGGTAGAAAATCGATGAAAATTCGGTTTCGACCCGAGCGGTGACGGTCGTCTCCCAGGCACTACTGCTAATGTTCGAACTTATCCATACAATGCTTGAATACGGTGTCGACGTCCCGTCATAAGTCGGCAAACATTCGCTAAAGTGTATAAACACTCAGAATATACTCGCAGATTAATTTTCCTACCATTTTGCTGGCATCCGTGACGTAAAGCGATTGCAACGCTGCAGTTGGTGACTGGGGGATAACTTAAATAAAAGAAGATTCTACACTATAGAATAAAGAGGAAAGAGGAAGATGATTCCGCTTAACGATTTTAAAAAAAATAAGCTAACGACCAGTTGCGTCAGCCGTGTATGTCAGTTCCATTTTTAGAGTTCCGTATCCAAAGGGTATCAACGGGACCCTATTACTAAGCCTAATTTTTTGCAGAATACATAAGTGTTTTTACGGCGAATTTCGAATTTACGAATGCTCTTGTCGGTGTAGCTCAAAGCAAGCCCTCCATTTTGTTCGATCCCAGGCCGCCTCTTTGATGTTTGGATACGACATGACCTTAACAATCTTTTTAATTTTTTCCTAACAAATAAAAAAAAAAGAAAATTAAATAAATAAAAAAGGGAGTTCTTTTCAACGTATATTTTTATTTTTGTTGTCTCGTAAAAACGGTAAAAATACAATCGTAACGTAAGACATTACGTATGTACCTACAGATCGCAGAGGACAATAAATTTGGTTGCGATTTGACAGAATAATTATGACATGCAGTTGAAGATGTGGCTATAATAAATCAGTTTTTATAAAATATGTATAAAATTTCATTTATTATTAACACACTAATATTAACATCCCTTGTAACTAACAAACTAACGATGTAATCAATTTTTGCAAGTTAATTTTAACCAACTTTTAAATGTCGGATTGACGTGAAATTTTGCATACGTATGCAAATTTGACGACAGTACAATAGTATGGTGACATTGAGTTAGTATGATAATGGAGACGGAAGGTGGCCAAACGAACTTCTCAATGGCTAATCGATGTTAGAAGTAAAGTCGGCAACATAAATGTGTTAATAAAAATGAAAATTTGAATGTAATTTATAATATTTTAGCGTTGATTAGTATACCAGTGCCTAATTTAAAATAAGTTGGGTAAATCGCTTTACAGAGGCGGTTTTTGCATTTATGGGTAGAGCCATCTTAACAATAAGAACCAACATTTTCACACACAACCCAAAAAAAAAAAGAGATCTACCACCAATTTCTACCGGTTTAATTTTTTCACTGCTTCACATCAAAAACAACTATCGTAAGCAATTTTGAGTATTTACAAGTACCTATTCCTTATTTATATAAAACCATTTGATTCGGAAGATAAAAATACCACTAAAATAAAATTTGAAAATGATCTCAACCCCGATCGTTTGATCGTTTATTTAATGAGTGATATTTCTGTCTGCCTAATTAAGCTATTGAAATGGCGACGCAAAGCTAAATTGCACGGCTAGTCGGATAGTTGACGCCACCTGAATGGCAGCTTTAGTTTGTGTCGAAATTTTGAACTTTGAAACGTTAATAGAGTTGGTTATTTCTAGTTAATTGGAACTTGGACGTTTACTTGCCGTCCAGTTCAGCTAAATGAATATTTTAAATTCAGAAAGCAATTAATGAGTCAATTGTGGAGAAGAACTGTTAGCATTCAGTAATTTATAAAGGAACTATCGTTCAACACCAGCTATACCTACCTGCGAAGGTGATAGTAGTGCCTACGAAGATAGTGGTCCCGGTTAGATTCCCAATTAAATACAAAGTACCTGGGGGACCGAGCGACGCCGCTCGGATCGAAACCGAATTTTCATCGTTTTTTAATACAAAAAAAAAAAAACCAGTCCATAGCTGGGGTTCAAACCCGAAGTCTCTGCGTAGTAGTCCAACGCTCTAACCATCAGTCTATTCAGACGGCGACGATCGCATCAATATTACGAACCATATTGCGGGGGAAATCTTTTTGCGTGAAAATACAGGGAAACGAATTTTCCTAGATATAAAACCCCATGCTGCAATAAATGTTAAATTAAAATGGTTGTGGTATTTTATAATATTTCTGTTATTGTCTACACCCATCGATCAGCCAACATTCCGCCTCGTATCTTCTGCTGCTTATCTCCATTTAATGCTAAAGTCTTCTTTATTCTCTACTCTCTCTTTTCAACATAGTGAAGAGGAATAAAAAAAATCACACTAATATTATAAATGCGAAAGTGTGTGAGTGTATTTTTGTTACTTCTCGCTGAAACGGCTAGACGGATTCGAATGGAGATAGCTTATCCTGGAGCACAAAAACTTTCATCGTTAAGAAATATCTGTTCCCGTTCTGGATGCTGCGAAAGTAAAAGTTAACCTCTACGCGAACGAACGCGTACAAAAGCTAGTCATATATATTTGTACTAAATTATCATTAAACGTTTACAAAACTTCCATGAGTTACAGAAACTTAAAGTTAACAACGTTGCGGGTGTAAACTTCTGTGGTTCGAGCATAACGGAAACACCGCCCTGTAACAGTTCTCAAGTCAATCTAAGACGCTGTTCTAGAATCTTCTGAAGGATCTTCCAAGGTTCAAAGCCAATCGATACTTTGCCGGCGGCAAGTAACAAAGCGCCTCGGCAATCGTTCGAACAGCACGTTCCACAGAATAAATACATAAGTACATAATGTACAGTACGACAAAACCATATTGGACGGCTGTGCAGATGCGAAAAGCAGTAAGGAGATTGGATCGCATTTTAAAAATGTACAGTGGTCATGATTATTTTGAATTTGGAATTTTCTTTCAACCGATTTTAAAAAAGGAGTTGGTTCGCAATTTTTCGGGTGATGCAGTAATCATCCCCGATTTTAATAATTCTTTTTTTTTTGTTTGTGTAAAGGGTGGCCCATTTAAATTTCGACAAGATCTGGTCATGGGATTTATGGAAAACCAACGGAACTCCTTAATAATTTGGAGACGGTTCATTGTTTTCAAGCATTTGATTATTTTATTATTAAAAGTTTTTTTGAATAAAAAACCCCCAAGATATGATCGTCATGGTTGGTGAGTTGATGTGACGATGCCTATATTTATATAAACATATCGAAGAGCTTGCCATACTTCGTCAAATAAATATATGGTATTAACACATTGAGCGGCGGTGACGTCTATAGACGTCAAGTAGTATAGCTAATTGATCACTAATCACGGTAGTGCACGCCAAAGTGTTAAGGAAGAATTTAATTATGTAAGAACTGATGATCGATTGGCGAATTATGTCTTGTCGAGCTAACATTTTAATACCGTGTTATAAAAATGAGCTAACCTTCTGATCTTTTATTTTCTACGTTAATGCATCTGAACCGTGCCCAACGCCGGGGGGCGGCAGTAAACAACTTTGTTAATGGCCACTTAAACTTCGCGAATCGCCACTGTTGGGGCAAGTCAGAAAAGTGGGGACGGTACCTGTAGGAGCATACTCCTAGGAGTATGTACAGTCGAGGACAGAAAGATGGTTACACTTTTGGACCTTATTAAAATGGAATAAGGTGAAAAAGTGTAAACATTTTTCTGTCCTCGACAGTACCTGTAGGAGTATGCGATAGGGCTGATATCGTTTGAAAAATTGATATTCTGGTAAGAAACAAACGAAAATTAATGATCCACGGTTGATTTGTTTGTTTGTTTGCTTGCTTGCTTGTTTGTTTTGTTTGTTTTGTTTGTTTTGTTTGTTTTGTTTGTTTGTTTGTATGTTTGTTTGTTTGTTACTTCAGTCTCAATAATCATACCAGCTCGGTGGTGCCATATTATTCTATTGTCATCGGATTTACATAAATATACAACTTATCAAATAAATCCGGTAATTAGAAGTAGGTTAAAATTGACTTCTAAGATTTTATTACATTGTTACAAGTGAAGCTAATATAAGTTAAAAACAAACGGAATCTTTTAATTGGAAAATCAAAATTTTTTGTTGTCACTTCTTCGGATAGGGCCACGCTGAAGCCTTTGAGAGAACCGATTCTGGAGGAGATTTATATTCATTCAAGATGATGAAATTTGAATGTATTACATCTGCAGAAGATATTCTACAACTAAGTGAAGCCAAATAAACCCAAACCAATAAATTCTCAGGTAAGCTTTAAATTGAAGCAATGGAAAAGAAGTACCTAAGATAAGTGAATTCGTTTTTTAAAAGCGTCTAATCACACAACGTTGCGGTAAGCTAAGCTAAGTAAGCTTAGTTGGCAGTGGGGTAAGGCCGCGGAGCGTTCGAACCGCCCCTCCTCTATGCTACCAAATAAGTATAAAAAGCTAAAACCCGACTGCAAAAAAGAATAAAACTCCTAGTTTTTTTTTCAGCCGCCATGTTACGTTTATAATAAAACAAAATAGCCTATAACCGTCACACAATAAAGACGAATCGATAAACACCTCATTTGTCAAAATAGGTTCATTAGGAACGACGCTAGAATGGAACATATTTACATACATACATAGGGTGTCAAAATCATTACCCTTCCATTGCTTCGACGTAGTCGGGTATAAAATTACGTGTAATATAATAAACACGTTTACTTTCGATGAATATACGTACTCGTGCTTAGCTTCTGACAAGATACCTCGAAAGTAAACGCTATTTATAAGGTTACACGTCAATTTTTGGTAGCATATATTTATATTTTAAGCGAAGACAAACAGGTAAAAACGTGTCTGTTATACTTAGGAAATTGTAAGTATATGAACTTAAGAAAAAAACTAAAAATTAACTTGATGCGTCTTTTACTTTGGTCTATACGATATCACTTGCATGGAGCTATAATACCTAACGTCACCAATGTCTTATGTCCTTGGACATTTAATAATGTATGACGGAGTAGGAACCAGCTAGTCGCTTTGTTCCACCTATGAATTATTCCTTTACACTGATGCTGAGTTGTGCTAGACACGTATGCTCTGGATGAGCATAGGAATCCCTACTTAAGTCGTCGCTCGGATCGAAACAGAATTTTCATCGATTTCTACACAAAAACAAAAAAAAATAACGAACGTGACAGGTGTCCTAATGAGACATTAGTTCTATTAAATGTTTGTTGTTATAAGTGGTAATGAGCTAATCCTGACGCCGCGGTTAGCCTAGTTGCCAGTGACCCTGCCTACGAAGCTAGCGGTCCTGGGTTCGAATCCCGGTGTGGGCAAATATTTGTGTGATGAGCGCGAGTTGGTCGTGAGTCATAGATGTTTTATATATATTTAAGTATGTATTTCTCTCTATAAGTATGTATATCGTTGCCTAGTACCCATAGTACAAGCCTAGAGCTTAGTTTGGGTCTTGGTCAATTTGTGTGAGATTGTCCCCTGGTATTTATTTATTTATAATCCATACATCGGTATATCTAGCAACGGTATATCTGCAACATACTCGAGACGCTCCTTTGTGCGAACACTCATATCTCTTTACTAATGCATAAACCGTGAATAGGTTTATTAACCGCTTTCTAAGCTAAACTAAGCTAAACTAAGCTAAGCTAAACTTAGCTAACTTGACTTAACTAATTGAGGATTGTTAAAAATGTTGGTCACTGTGACATCTTAAAAAAGTGGCAGATAGGTAGAAGACATGAAACTATGCAACAATCAAATTATTATTTGATGACGCGGTTAGCCTACATGGTAGTAACCCTGCCTACGAAGCTAGGGTCCCGGGTTCGAATCCCGGTATGGGCAAATATTTTTGAGATGAGCGCGAGTATTATTTGTTCCTGAGTCATGGATGTTTTCTATGTATTTAAGTATGTATTTCTGTATGTAAGTATGTATATCGTTGCCTGGTACCCATAGTACAAGCCTAGAGCTTAGTTTGGGACTAGGTCAATTTGTGTTAGATAGTCCCTGATATTTATTTATTTATTTATCAAATATTATTCTTATATTATGTCTCAGAATAATGATAAGTATGGAAAGTTCTTTTTTGTCCCCGAGATTCGTAAGCCGTGGTAGCAAAACTTAACTTCCTAAACAAATATTCTGGGACAAATAATTAATTATTGCATAGTTTTATGGACCCTTCCTTCCATTTTTTCCATAATGGGATATGTCAATCACAAGGGCCAAATTTAAAAAAATGTTAATAATTAATTAATTAAAAAGCCGTGGTAGCCTAATGGTTTGACCTGCCGACTCTTAAGCAGAGGGTCGTGAGTTCGAACCCGGGCTCGCACCTCTAAGTTTTTCGGAATTTATGTGCGAAATAATAATTTGTAAATTTACCATGAGCTTTTCGGTGAAGGAAAACATCGTGAGAAAACCTGTACACACCTGCAAAGCAATTTGACGGTGTGTGCGAAGTTCCCAATCCGCACTGGGCCCGCGTGGGAAATATAGCCCAAGTCCTCTCACTGTGAGTGGAGGCCTGTGCCCTGCAGTGGGACGTATATAGGCTGGATTATTATTAATAAATTAACAAAAATGTAGACGGACGTGTTTTTAGGGTTCCGTACCCGAAGGGTGCCTAACGGGACCCTATTACTGAAAACCTTGGCCTTCCATCCGTCCGTCCTAACTTTAATCGCATTTGATCGGTTTTTTTCGCAACACCAATAAAATTTAACACGATATTCGTAAGATTTAAATTAATTTGCTTTTAATTTATTATAGTTATCACCTTTGTATACTACGCTTTTTTTTGTTAAGTGCAAAACTACGAGACGGAAGACAGTAAAAAAGAGACTTGCAATTCCACTCCGATTTCATTATTCCAGAGTTCCAAGCAAAGCTTTTACTTGGGTTTATTAAATGAAAATTGACACTTTCCTACAGTATATTTATTCTGAAATTGTCAAGAGAAAAGTAATTTTCATAGCAACATCAATTTCTACTTAAGATAAGGTATTTCAAACCTATTTCATATTTACCTAGAATGAATTGATAATGATCGCCAAGACCAATACTATCCTATTAATCCAACTAATATTATAAATGTGAGAGTTTGTACGTACGTTTGGATGTTCGTGTTTCAATCATACCTTAAGCGTAAAAGACAGAGCGCGGGCGCGGGCGCAGCGCCGTTACATTGTATTCTTGCATGTTGTACTTAATATTTAATAATTAATGGACAATATAGATAATACAACTTTCTAAGAAATATAATTGAAGGAAACATAGAAGGGAGGCGTGGAAGAGGAAGACCAAGAATAAACTATATCGAACAAATTAAAAAGAATGTAAAGGTCATGTCGTATCAAAACATCAAAGAGGCGGCCTGGGGTCGAACAAAATGGAGGGCTTGCTTTGAGCTACGCCGACAAGAGCATAGCTCTTAAATAAGAAGAGAAAAAAACTTTGATCTGTTATTTGCATGTGATTATTTTATTTTAGTTTTGTACGTCTTTTTACGCCTGAAACACAGGATCATTCTAGTACAGACATGTGAGTTATTTGTCTCTTTTGGTATGTTCACCGCCTGTTTCACATTCGTCGAGTCTCTCTCGACTCGACTCAACTGAGTCGAGTCGAGCATCTCTGTCAAATAAATTTAGCCCTTTCCCTTTCTTACACTTGAAAATAGACAAGGAGAGGGCTATCTTTATTTGACAGATGAATTTAATCGTCGATTGTGAAACAGGCCCGTAGTCTTGAGTTATATTTGTAAATAAGTCGTTTTGAATAAAGATTTTATTATCATTATTATTATTGCGCGCTCTGTGAGAAGGCCTATCGGAGGATGTATGTGTTACGAGCAATGTTAACGGCAATACGCCCGCGCTCTGTGTGTTATATCGAATGCACGCCTAAACAGCTGAATATATTTTAATTAAATTTAGAATACGATAGTCGTTATCTTGGATTGAGACTTAGGATACTTTATTCACGGAAAAAATTACAGTTCCCGAGAGGAAAAGCAATAAACTTCTACGCGGACGGGGTCGCAAGCAAAAGCTAGTACAAAATAATTCTTAAAATGATAAATTATTCAAACTAAAGATAACATCAAAATGAAGCCCTTTTGAAACCTCGTCAAAGCACTATTTAGGAGAAAACATTATGAATTATTAATTTAAACTCCACTACTTTGTAGTTGGGATCAGCCAGATCGGTATCCCGGGGGAAATCTGGGGCGGTTAGGTGTGCCACGGTGAATTTGGGAAAGAAAATTGATATAACAGAGATATTGCTTAATAAAATATCGAATATACTACTATTCCCAGGCGTTGGGCATCAATTACAGTGGATTTTCTTTTGGTTGAGTAATTGAATTAGTTGTGATTGTATGGAAGTGGTACACACTCAAGTTCATACATTTGTGTACATTTTTGTACCTTGTCTATCTACGAATGTCATAGCGATTAAAGTGACAAGGTACTAAAGTGTACACATATTGACCTTGACTGTACCTAGAGCTAAACAAGGCAAGTTGCTGAACGTGTCAAAGCGAGAAATAAAATTCCCGATTCATAATCAAACCCACAATATATTTGACAGACACTGCGACACAACAAACATAGTACAACATTTCGGAAACTATTTAAAAATTAAAAGGATAGCACATACATATAGATATATTTAGATAACAGACGATTCAAAATCAAAATCAAAATATTTATTTAGTAAATTGGCCACATACGGGCTCTTTTACACGTCGGTCATATAGAGTGAATCTACCAGCACTTCGGACAAGACCATCATTGCGGAGAAGAAGCGCCGTAAGAAACTCCAGCAGAAAGTCATTTTTCAAACATAAAATACAATAATACTTAAAAGTAAGTTACATTACAAGGTAATAAAGTAACAAATATAACAATTATTAGAACTAGCACAAATAAAAACATTACAAATGTAAGGTCAAATACATTAAACTAAATATAATGACTAGGAGAACAACACGACGAGGTCTCTTTATGTAGAATACGAATCCCGATAAATAATTTGAAACAAAATATAAAAACACTGTTTTAAAACACTCGTTATTATGTAGTATTCCATTTCAGAAGTCTATTCCGGACTGCGTTTTACTACCACGGTTGTAAAAAGAGTCCTAGCCTACATACATAAAGAATTCACTCGTATCATGGTCACGCGAACCAATTGTAAAAGCCCCCCCCCCCATATATGTACTCTATACTCTAAAATCCATTTGTGACTAGCCTAATGCACTTAATAAACTCTATCGTGGTCGCGACCACTGAATGTATCCGACTAAAACAGCTCTAGTTAAACTAATTGTCAATCCAGAGTTTACTTGCGTATAACCTGGTATAAATGATATTAATTGAAATGAGTTTAGCATGAATTCAATTACTTGATAACAAATGAAAACTAACTTTGGCATGTGATCGTCTAGATAATAACAAAAATCGACCTTTCGTTGTGAACCGTAATACCACTAAAATTCTTTAAGTCTTTGTTTTAATCAATTCCTCACACTGATATGGATTGTTTCTATGATAGATCTCTTATTTACTAAATAAGATAGAATATAATAGAATAGAAATAGGTAAGTTACATAATCAAAGGTTAGCAGATTTTTCCCTTTTGGATTGGATACACATTTGGTCAATAGTTCATCAAAATTGGTTTAGCTTTTTGTTGGAGAAGTTTCAGTTCAAATGTAAATTATAATTAACTGTTTCTCATTATTTACTTATAATAAATTTTGCTTTTGATAAATTTGCATTTTTTAATTTCATAGAATGTTATGTTATTATGATTTTATTTTGTTCTAGCTTTATTAGCTTGATATTGGCCTCTCTAAATAGAGAGATTCGCTAGCCCCTCCTCCGCTAACGAATAATAGTCACCATCCAAAAGAATCGGGCAGACTCCTTGCCATAAAAAAAATAGATTTACTAATTTCCGAACAAGTCATATGTAAGTTTGTCTGTATGTCTGTCAAATTTGGTAACAAAAGAGGACACAATATAATATTAATATTCGATTCATAATTCCCTTTAGGATCTCTCATTAATATGCTAATATTCATATCTGTAATATTTTTATCATTACATAAGTGACTCCATTCTAACATTAATAGAGTTTTAATGCGTCGATCATGTTTTAGATCCAGCATTATATGTATCCATTATGAAATATTCAACTTTCTCTATGTTTCTTCATTGATTGTATATTGTCAATGTGGTAAGAAACAAGACGTGGTTTCGTCTTATAGATAGATTGAAACCTCATGATAGTTTTCATGGTATGATGAATTAAGTATGTAATTCAATAAAGCCACTTTATGTTGGTTTTATATTGCTTATAGTATTTACAGCATCTCATTTAATTCAAGATCCAGGAATATGATCAAATATAATATTTTCTATATATCTCTAGCTTTATTTTATTTAATGTTTAGCTAGAATATATATATTTATAATAACATGATTAACTTCTATATTCCAATTTTGTTTTATTCTGTTGTTAACTAGAATATAGGTTTCTTGTTTCTTGTAGGCCATCTAGTTTTATTTTGTAATATTTTTAACTAGATATTTCGTATTTATAGTATCATTTTATTTTAAATATTGTTTATCAGATTCCGTCAATTCGATTACATACTTCAGAAATGAACTGACAAGCTTTCCAAAGCAGTAAGTTAATTTATAAAGGTATATGGTTAAGAATGTTTTCAGGCAATTTAACCTGTTAGTTAATGAAGATATTCCCTATTTAATCTTTCATTAAATTTATGAAAGACATCCTACTTATTATGAATTTTGGCATGTTTTGGAACTTATGAAATAGTGTTGTTTATTCCAAAACTATACCTTAACTTGTGTACCTTACTCTAACAGCTTCTAATTAGTTTCAATACTAGGACCGGTCCACATTTACTTTAATTGCGTATCCTTATCTAGCTCTATCGTTTGGTCAGGTAAGCCAAAGGGAGACTATCTAAACCTGGTGTAATGTTTCTTCCTCGGACTAAATTAGCCAGTTTGAGGTCGAAACTCCCTATTGTGTTCATAGGTTTTCCTCATGACATATAAATATGTTATTTTATGGGGATCACAAAGCAATTCAGAGGACTTTGGAATTTGGTGTAGCCCGCTTACTAAACTTATGTTCTGGAGCCTTCCATTGTTTTAACCTCTGTTGGGCTCTTGCTCTGTGAGTTAGCACTCTTCCATGTCTTATGTTCGCCATGAAAAAGCCTCGGCTTATCCGAGAATTTAGCTCCAATTCAAACGAATTTAACACCGCAAGGCTCGTTTGTATCGTCATGAACACTGATCATAATTAAAAATCAGAGTCACGGTGAAAAAGTCTTAATGATTCGTCTGCTGACTGAAATATTCTATAATAAACTTCCCTTAAAAAATTAACCCAAATCTAACGAGTGAGCAATTTAGATAACAGGAATACCATCGCCACCGGCGAACAATACTCGCAAGTCACCCAAACAGCTCTTTTAAACTCGTGATTTTAACGAAAACCCCATTAGAATTACATATCAACATTAAGCACTCTATCACAGCTAAATCACCCTTATGCGAAGATAATTATTGAGATTAAGCTTCCTATACCCATCTAACCCCATAATATCCTCTTAAACAAACTATAAATCAATCTATAAACTTCAAGCTAAATTCAGTTATTTCGCGGTAAAGAAATCTCAATTTCATTTAAACTATAAAATTATTTCAAACAAAACACTAATAAACTATAGGTTCCGTAACCCATGAACATCCAAATTATAATTAAAATTGTTAAATTATCAATTAATATCTTAATATTCAATCATAAAAGAAGCGCCATTAATAACTCGAAAAACTCGCAAACATTAATTAATTATTAGTACGAACAAATTATAAAACTTCTATAAACCCCAAAACATATTTAAAACATTCAAACAATTAACGCGACATTACTATGAAAAATTATTTTTAAATTCAACCTCTGTATATGCGACCTACTCCTAGAAGCTTATCTCAACAAAAGACCTTTGCCTTCACTCGACACCCCTATTTATAACCCTACCTCTTGACGTTCGTAATAGTGGCGTAGGTCAGGTTTTCGCGGACATTCGTGACACAATCGACGTTCGCTCAGTAAAAGCCTTTAACAACCAAACTGACATTTTAGACGTGGCGGCCATATTTAAGTATGTAACTTTCTGTATAGAATTTTATTTACTTATTTTATATGTCTTATTTTAACGTTTATTTCTGCTCTCATGATTATTTCTAATAACTTTAAACTAATATTTTGAGAAAGAATAAGCTAGAATTTTATTCCTATTAACTTTTTAAAGTAAATTACATTTGCTTTGTTCAATGTACTATTTATAGGTAGCCTGTATTATTCATTAAGTTTCATATTTTTTGATTTTCCTCTTTTTATTAATATACATTATATTATAAAGAGTCCCTATCTTGTATGTTCATCTGTATCAATCTCAAAACCCTCCAAACTAATATCATATTATTTTCATCAAGAGTTTTATATGAAAATAATTTCCGTCTCTTCCTATAAAATTAAACAAATATTTTAGTTCCAAATAAATGTCAGCTGTTAATAGACTAAAATGGACAGGGGTCTATTGGCCTGTTACAATCCCTGCCTTTAGAAATCTTAAAGATGATATTAAATCAATAATCTAGCATCTGACGAGATTTCTACCCAACTATTATTAATTTATCATAATTTTACAACTAAAAATTTATCAATATTAAACCCTTCTCGTTCTTGATGTTATGTGTTTTTATACCTGTCTGAACTGAAAACAAAAGTTAGTCATAACCCATTAACTTCAAATGTTCTGACATAAAATATTATGACACCGGTAGGATCTTCCTTCTCTCTGTGGAAAATGAAGGGTTGTGAATCCTCCACGACTTCTACCAGTATATGACCAGCTAATCAATAACGAATCTTTTGTATGTATGATTTGATATGACGTCACCGATCACACCTCCCAGAGAGCTATACAAACCCTTCTACTCCCAAACATCATAACATTGTATTTCATTACATTTTATCAACACATTATTTCCCACCTTGAAAACAATTCAGACCTGGAGTATGTATAGTGTACAAACATAGTCTGTCCTGCGGGTAGAGTATGAGTTCATCAGAACCTGCATAAAAGCTGACCTGTTTCCATGCTATTCATGAAAACTAAGATTTAACCTAACACCGAAGTCAATTCTAACAAACCTTTTGTAAAAAGTTGTGCCTCCAGGTTTAATATCAATAAACCCAGCCTGCTATTTATGAAGTATATTGAGAGTTATACCCCTCGCTACAGATTCATAAAAAAACAAATAAGTTTTATGAAAATTGTACTCACACAAAATATCCCGGTTATAACTTATCACATGCAACTTTTTCACCAGTACTAACTTTAAATACACCCCTTTAAATACAGTCTGGTAATAACTTATTACAACAAATTCAACTTTAACTATTATTCAACAATTTTAGAACTCTCACAGATGCTTTTAACAAAATTTTCTTAACATATTTACAAATATTTACTGTCCATAATAATTTTATTACTCAACTGACATTTCATTTTCGTTCTCTATGGTCTGCGAATTTTTTTTTTTATTTTCCGCGTTTAGCAATATCTCAAACATGTCCATTCAAATTTTTTCTTTTATGGCGCGAATTTTTAATTAAAAAAAAACTTCCTCCTTACTTTAACAAATAACCTCAAACAAAGTAAACTAGAAACCATGTCTTGTCTCACTTTTGACGAATTGATTCAGAATTATCCCTGCCTTTTCGACCGCAAATGCATCCACTACAATGATTACATAATCAAGAAACGATGCAGAGAAGCCTTATTAGCCGACTGCAACAAAACAGCTTGTATAAAAATAACCATGGTGGATCTTCGGCGAAAAATTAATAGTTTCCTTCGTAGAAGGCGACGTCAGGTAATCAAACTTTATTTTCTCGACAGTTTTACCTTTTATTCAAAGGTTTTTTTTTTCCCGCTATTTGAAATTAACAAGATTTTACATTTTAATAATTTCTATTAAATCATTTCCCCTTTTTTAATTGAACTTTTCTTATAATTGATAAATCATTTAAACAATTAACCCTTTCTGAATACCTTAATTTCGTATCTAAGTTCCTTAGTTTCTTATTTTTTTTTATTTAAACATGTCGTTCTATTTTTCCTTTACCATTGGTTTTCCTATAATTCTAATATTTCAAATTATTTGTTTTCAGTTAAACAAATTACCTAAAACTCCTGTCCCAGCGTCCCATCCTGTTGTAAGTTCCTTTCCTTTAATAAAAATCTCCTTTTTCAAATTTTATCAAGTTATACCTCTTTTTCTTGTAATTAATATATTTATTAAAATATTAAAATCCTTTCTTTTTCTACAGCCCGCTCTACAAGATTCCGCACCTGCTCCCATGGCCACCGAAGTATCCCCTCCAGCACTCGAACTCCCCGAATATTTTATTGAAATTCCCGCTCCCCCTCTAATAGATACCATAGCAGATGTCCAACCTTTTCCAAATTCCTCCTTATCCCCTGTTTTATCTCTACCTTTTTCTCCTCCTCTGACCGACCTACAAGACTTTTCCTTTCCTGATTTAAACTTTGACCCTTCTTCCTTTCTTTAACTTTTTTTTTTTTCCAAGCTTAATAGCAATTAAAGAAAAATTATCAGTTATTTACAATATTAATTTTAAGACTTCAACTACCTTTTGATTAGCATTTTTTTTTTAATATCTTTTTTTTTTTTTTCTCCTATCTTTCCTTTTCATTCCTTCCTTTTAATAAAATTCTTCTTTTACCATTCCTCTCTTTTATTTAATAACACTTCTGTATTACTTAAACAATAAAGCTCTAAAGAAGTGAGAAAACCGCCCAACTCCCCTCCTTCCATACTTAACAATTGTTATATGTTTTCAGATAATTTATATTTTAATCAATTTTTTTCTTATATGATAAATTCTAGTTCCACATATAACACTGTAATTAAGTATAGAAGAGTTCTCTCCCTTGCCCGTCAGCATCTATATAATTCAAGGGACTTTCTTTTCTCTTTTTTTTTATTAACCTTTTCTTACAATCTTAAAATATCTTCTTTTACTTATTTCTATATATTTTATTCAAACAAACCAACCTCCCCTATTTAATAATTGGAGAAACAGTCATTATCTAACTCATTAATTCTCTAATTTTGCATAACTAATTGTTTCAAATTTTTCTTTTTTTTTTTTCTCAAGGGAGAAAAAAAAAAATTTCTTAGATTTACTTTATCTATAGTTCACACAAAATTGTAACTTCCTTTTGTTATTTCCCTACTTAAATCAAGATCCATTTATTACAATTTAAGGTAATTATTTAAATATTCAATCTCACAATTAAAATGATTTTACAAATTAGTTTGATTAATTCTTAAAATACCATGGTTCCCCAAGTCAGTCTCACATTAACATAGACATTGTATCATTTTTCTTTTGATAATATTTTGACAAATGAACAGCATTAAACTTTCCACGCACTTTGTTAGTTTTAATATCTTGTAATACATATACATTTGCAAACGGATTTGCTGCTATGACATACGGTCCCTCATATAAAGCTTCAAAATTTTTTTGTAATTTTCTTTTGTGCATCAGACTTATTAGTTTTTCTTATTTTCACTAGATCACCTATTTGAAACTGTATTATTCGATAACGTTGATTAAATTTAATTTGTCTTTTCTCACTTGCTCTTTTTAAATTTACCCGCGCCTGTTTCCGAACTTGTGTTACATCCAACTTATTTTTATTAACATCTCCTTCCGTATCAATTGACATTTGATTGGATTGACCATACATTATTTCACACGGCGTAAATTGTGTACTTTCATGGAATGTATTATTGTATAATTTTTCTATTTTTGGCAACATTGACACCCAACCTTTATGATTAGTTCTGCAATAAATTCTAAATAATTTACCTAATTCTCTATTTACTCTTTCTGTCGTATTTGGCCGAGGATTTCTTACCGTGGTATATACTACTTTTACACCTTCTTTTGCCATATTTTTCCTCCATAACTTACTTATAAATTGCGAACCATTATCTGACATAATCACCCGTGGTTTTATTATGTCAAAATATTTTTTTACTTTACATAATACTGATAAAGAAGTCGCTTTTCGTAAATCATATAATTTAACAAATTTACTGAAAGAGTCCTGAATAACTAAAATATAATTCATTCCGAATTGTCCTGTTGGTAAAGGCCCATATAGGTCTATCATTACTAAATCTCCTATCTCCTCTGTTACTATGGACTGACAAGGTCCTACATGTTTTACTACGTTACTTTTAGTAATTTGACATTCATGACACGTTCTCAACACCCTTTTTGTCAATTTAGTTAACCCTCTCCAATAAAATCTATCTCTTATATATTTTATTATTTTATAAGCACTCTGATGTCCCATTTCTAAATGAATTTGATGAATTACTTCTTCTCTCAATTCTGCAGGCAAGAATACTACTCTATTATTTGAATTAGTTGGTATGAAATATAATATGTCATCTGCTAGAATACACTTCCCCAAGATTTTCCCTTTTTTCCCTTTAATATTTTTATTATTTATACTTTCCCTTAAATTTATAATTTCTTTATCTTGCTTTTGATATACCGAAATATTTCTCAATTTCCCTATTAATTTAGTGTTAGTTTTAATTTCTGTATAAAGTATCTCGGGTAATTTATTTTTTTCCTCTTGCAACACTTCACACTCAGGTGGATATCTAGACAACACATCAGCTACTACATTTTCCTTCCCTTTAATATGTTCTAATTCATAATTAAATTGTTCTAGGTAATTAATCCAACGCGTTACTCTAGCATTGTACAACTTCCAATTTTTTGCAAAAATTAATGCTTTATGATCGGTTTTTATTATCACTTTTGACCCTCGCAAATAAGTCTCAAATTTTTCTAAACAACATATTACCGAATAGAACTCCTGTTCCGTTACTGTCCAATTTAATTGAGCTCCTTTCAAAGTTTTACTATGAAACCCTAAAACTCTCATTTCTTCATTTTCTCCTATTTGAAATAAAACTCCCGCCATCCCTATTCCGGAGCAATCTGTTTGTAAATAATATGGTTTAGAAAAATCAGGATGTTGCAACTCTATAGTGCTTATGAACGCCCTTTTAATGTTATCAAACGCTTCCTGTTCTATTTTACCCCAACTCCATCTTTTTTTTTCTTTTCTTAACAATTCACATAAAGGTTGTATGTAAGTATTGTACCTAGGTATAAATCTCCTATAAAAATTACAAAGACCCAAAAATGCTCTAATTTGCTTAATCTTCTTTGGAATGGGAAATTCCTGTATTGCTTTTACTTTATCTGGATCCGTTCTTAATCCCTCGGTTGAAATGATAAATCCCAACATTTTTACTTCTTTACAAAGAAATTTACTTTTTTCCAAATTACACGTTAAATTAGCCTTGTTTAATTTGTCTAAAATTATATTTATATGTTCTAAATGTTCCTCTAAAGTGCCTGTAGTAATTATTGCTAAATCATCTAAATAATTTACACAAAATTCGCGTACTTCATGTCCTAAAATTTTATCCATTGCTCTACTAAAACTCCCCACTGACGTTTTTAATCCTTGTGGCAACACATTATAGACATATGACTTGCCATTAAACGAAAATCCCGTATATTTTTTACTCGATTCTGAAATAGGAATTTGAAAATACGCATTATTTAGATCCAATATACTAATAAATTTAGCCCCATGAAACGAATTTAATACGTCCAATTGCATTGGTGGCTTCTCAGTTTCCGCTATCATATATTTATTTATTTCCCTAGCATCCAAAAGTACTCTAATTGAACCGTCCTTTTTTAATGTAAAAGTCATAGGACTACAATATGGAGTAGCTGATCTACTTATTATACCCTGAGTTTCCATTTCTTTTAATTTTTCCTCAACCTTAGAACGATAAGCATAAGGTATAGGATATGTCCTCTTTACTATAGGTGCAGTTTTTTCCATATTTATTACGTGTTCATAAACAGACGTCCTTCCAAGTTTTTCACTAAATAATCGATGATATTTTTTTAGTACTCCTTCTAACTTTTTCCTATCGACTTCTCTTAATTTCACCCCTGTGTTGTATTTCATACCTTTATTAACTTCTATCGATTGGACCTCTTTTATATTTTCATCAGCTTTGTCATGTTCAAAAAATCGAACTAATTGTTCTTCTCCTTTCTTCCCTATTAAAATTCCATTATCAAATTTATCTAAATTCATAATTAATTCATTTTCTTTCATCCAATCAAATCCCAAAATTAAAGCACTACAAAGCCCTGACACTATTAAAAATCCAGTTTCCTTAATACTTTTCCCCATCACCATAGGTAGTAATACCATTTGATTAATGTGAACACTTTTATGACCTACTGCCGTTTTAATTTGAAAAGGTTTTACTGGCATAATTGGAATATTTTTATGTCTTTCTTTTAAGTTATTCCAAAAATCCTCGGATATACAAGTTAAATCACTTCCAGTGTCTAATAAAGCTATTACGTCAAATTCAAAAATCCTAACAATTATTTCAGCTTTTAATGGTGTCTTACGCTGTTGTTCTACTTGTTGTTCTTCAAATACTGTTGCTACTAAATTTTTCCCCAATTTGGCTACTCCGCACTGATTATATTCCGCTTTTAATTTTAAGACTTCTACTATTTTGTCAGAACAATGTAATTCAGTAATTTTCCCCGACTTGTAACCTAAACCCTCTCCCTTTTCTCTTAATAAATAAGTTAACGGAACCCTTAAACCTCTGCCATTCCTTCCTAATGTTTGTCCTGGTTCCCACCCCATTTTTTTCATAATAACTAAACCCTTGTCCCCTGTAATTGAGACTGACTTGGGGACCATAACTCCAGTCTCTAATTGTTTAAATCAATTGGATATGAATTTTCCACCTCTTCTACTTCTATATTGGCTATTTTGTCGCGACTCTCCGTTCCTCGATAATTTCCTTCAGGTCTTTGCCATTTCTGATAATTCTGTTTGATTTCTTTTCTTTTGTTCTCATTTATTTTATTATTTTGACCACTTCCTTTGTATGAATGAGCTTCCTGTTTCCCTATATTGTCCATACTCCTTAAAAACTCTGCAGTTTCTATTATTGTTGCTGTTTTCGCCATAGCCCATACTTGTTGGATCCCTTTTGGAAAATGTCGTATTATGTCTGAAACTAATTGCTTCTCCGGAATTACGTATTTTAACATTTGTGCTTTCCCTGTCAAATGAAGAAAATATTTTCAACATTGATGGATCTTCATTCCGATTCCAAGTTCCTTGAGTTATACTTCTTCTAAGTTCATTCTGTTCGCTCTCTCCCCAGTATGTAGATAAAAAATCTTTTTTGAAATCCTCATAGCTTTTCCATCTCCGCTCATACACCCTCGCCCAATCTCTAACATCCCCAAATAAACAAGATTTAATTAATTCTATTTCCTTTCCTTCATTTTCTTCTCTCTTTAAAAACCCTTCCAAATCTTCCAAAAATGATACTGGTTGAGATGAATTCTTCTCTCCAAATTTAGGTTTTTCAACATTGGTTGTTCTTATGTTATATATAATTTTCTTGGCTTCTGTTAAATTCAAATGTCCATCCTCTTCACTATTAACTTCTCTATTAGAATTCTCCTCAATTTCAATATTCGAATCAATTATTTCACCTTCAGAATTAGCTGGTACCACTGTTGTTATTTTCATCCCTTCCCTCAGTCTATTCATTTGGGTCCTTATTTCCCCTACTGATCTCCTAATAAAATTATACATAGTTTTAATGCCCAAATTTCCCCTTCGGCCTCTGGTTTTATGTATTATAGACTTATTTCGTTTTGATGGAATAATACTTTCTTCCTCTATTCGTTCTTCAATATTTTCATTTGATAAATTTTGCTCTCCTACCTCCATGACAGCATCCAGCTCAACATCATTTTCATTTTGTTCCAAATTTACTCTTGTACTCTGTACAGGACGTCTCCGTTTCATATTCCTTGTCTCCATTTTTTTTCTTACCCCCTTTTTTTTTATTTTTTTTTTTATCTATTTTTTGTTTATATATTTTTCTTTTCACTTCACTTTTTTTTATAAATATCCTGTTATTTGACAACGAACTTATTGTAGAAGCCAATATTTTTTATAATAAATTTCGCTTTACAACAATAAGTTTTCCTATTTCAAAGTGTTAAAATTTTTTTTATATTATTATTATCAGAACCATTAACCAAATGCTCTCCACTGCCTTCTATTTAGATAATAATCCAGTTTTTAAATTATAACCATTTTATCTTTAACATAATTTACTTGTCAACCTTATAGTAAGTTAAATGTGTATTGATTGTCAGGCGCAACAAACATACGAAAATGTCCTCTCATAATTATTGTTTATTTAAGTAATAAACAATTTGTAAACCGCTTGGGATAATTATCCTGAATGATTAAAAGTCTAGATACTATTACACCGAACATACGATTGGCAACAAAAAACTCTACTTTATAATAAAATTAACTAGATTTTCATTAATAATGATCAAACAAATCAATTCAAACACGACACACGTAAATTAAAATTTATTTGCAAAATAATAATTCTATTTCAAAGTCCCAACCATAACGATTGTGTAATATCAAACAGTGTAAAAAGGCTTTATTAAGAGACTGTCGACACAAAACTATGTAGAAAATTTTGTAACTTAACAATTTCCAATATAAGAAAAGACGTCATATATTTAGTTTCCCTTTTCGCACTAACAATATTACGTTGAAAAGTTTTAATACGTTAACGAATTTAATAATTCAGAACAATTATAGTTGTTCGGAATAATATTGACAACATGATCCAATTTTTCATCAATAAAATCGATCAATACATAATGCTACGATTGACTCATTGAAAATTTTGTGAAATCGAATCACAAAATACTTATCTTTTTTTGAATGTTCAAAATATAATGTTGGTAGCGTTAACAATTATACTAGATTTAATCTCTCAATTTAGGTTCTCGCTTGTACGCATTTGAGATATCGTAATAATCTGTGGAACGGACAACACTAGAATTATAACCTGTCATTGGTTATTATTATCAAAACAAAGAAGAAAAAGGAAAATGGATATCTGTTTTAACTGGTACCTCGCATAAACAGTTATTAATATGCACTAAGAATCGTTAACGATTAGAACAAGTCATTTCCTTGGGCATCTCAGTTAATCTCTTCAAGTAAGTTTACCTATTATCAACTATTTATGATAATCGAAACCTTCCTAAATGTATTTGTATTAAACTATAGTATTGATAACAATTGATAATAAACATGATTCTGAAGTTCTAATGACTTATTCATCTGAAGTAATAAAAGTTATTGTCGAAAACTAATTCTTTCTATACACAGGTGCATGTTAGTTTTCGTTATTAAATAGATTTTTCTGTTTTGTTTCAGATTCTCTCTTTGTTAAATTTGAGGAAGGATACCTCTATTAACATATTAATACACATCGGCCTGATGAAATTATGCAATTTATGAAGGCAAGCGTTTATAAGAAAATATCAATAATCCTCAACACATATGCAGCCATACAACGACAAACTCCAAGAAACCGGCTAAAAAAAGGTCAACCACCTGCCCCAAACTGCCAAGTGAAGTGATAAAAAGTGAAGTGTACCTTATTTAGTTAGATTAACAATCAAAATTTTCTCCAAACTCTTCCTTGTACTAATTTCCCTTTCCATTGTTTATTATGTACTTATTTTGGATTACACAATGTTTAAATTGAGTTTTTTTTTCTTATTTTTATCCTAATATAAATAGAAAAACATGGTTTGTTCCCTTTCCTAAAAGTTATTTCAACCCTCCATATGTACTACATATGTTAAGATTATAAAATGATTAATTTACAAAGTCGAGATAGTAAATAAGATTGTCTCTTTATGATTCCTTTATCTTTTGCCCAATAGTTATGAATCGTTTAACGTTTAGCAAAGTTTCCCCTTACGCTCCCTACCATAAGTCATATTGATAACGTTCAGCTGTATTTATAAACGCAAATGTCCATTTTGTATCACCGTAACTAGAATCTCAAGTTAAATAAGCGTTAAGGTACAGTTACACTAAGTGTGTGACAGCCCCGCATAATGCCTGTCCTTTTTATTAAACTACCTAAAACTACATAAATAGTGATTAAATGAAGTAATTAACAGTGACAATAATTAAATTAGTAAAAGGCAAATTACTATAAAACACCGATTTTTATGAGATCATATTTGCAGAGACCTAATTTTTTTTTCTACTAGCAACACAGAGTGTATTTCTGTTTCGTTCACCATTTGTTTTAACGAAAACAAGATTTACTAATTTCTTCATTAAGAAATGTAAATTAAACTCTTCATTTTATTATCTAACCAAAAGTATTATTTTATTTTGATTGTTTACTTTGGTTCTCTTTTTGTTTTAAAATCCAAACCTTTTAATATCTTTTACATAATGAAATATCACGACTGTATTTTTAAAACCATACATTTATGAATCGAAATATAATTTTGTTATAGCAACACTAAATGTTCAAGTGTAATATTGCCAAATACACTTTAACATCTAGGCTTTATGGATGACTTTATGAAATTTTCACGACTTCAAATGTACGTGTGTCTCAATCATGTTATCGCTTTTGTACCTTTAATAATAATTGATATCTTAACTTGAATTTGTTAATTAGTCTTCATACTGACTAAATTACTATTGACTATTCTTTTATACCGATAAATCATCCATTTTGTGTTTCGTATCACAGCTAAACCACAATTATTATCTTGTCTGTGCCCCACTGACTTGACAACACTTTCAACAATCCGTTTCGTATGGACGCCATAGTTCCGTTATTTTGCACTAGATGGCGACATTTAGTAGGGCTATAATAGATGAAAAGAACTTCAAATTCTAGTTTCAAAAAGCTGTGGCAGTGGCCATGGACAGTGGTTCAGTAGGAATGATATTTACACGCGGGATTATTGATCCTTGATACAATAGGCATGGTAACAGATGGTCCTAACAGAAGTTACGGGACTTTGCGTTAGATGGCGTCGTGTTGCTGAATAGAGTGATATCTTCATCCTCCTATATGATGTAATCTTTGTTTGACTATTTAAGAATAACATCTCTCTGTGTCACTAGCAAATAATTTGAAACTCTTGATTGCATTCATGAGAAAACAGAGTTTATTCTATTCTATTAAGTAAGTATATGAACAACATTTTAATACTTTGAGTTGTCTTCAAATATCTAGATTTTGTTAACCCCACTTGCATTAATTTCGTTCAAAGTCAAACTGTTTTAACAATTCTCGATACTTATTTTGTTTACTAATAAAATTTCAAGATTCTAATGCTTATCCATCAATTCCTTTTATGAATCTTAATTGCTTTATTTTCAGATTGAAGACTAAAATTGATCACGAAACACAGGAATGTTGTATCACCGAATAAGTTTAATGTAACCCTCCGAAGACAAAATTTATAATCTCAAACCAGTTTAACAACTAATGCTTTGATTGAACCCAACTTTACTAGGAATTGGAAGAATCGATTCTATATGAATATTTTCTTGGTAATTCGTTTGACTTTTGCATTTTAAGTATACAAATTTCTTTGTTTATAAAATGATTTCATAATCTTAATTCCAATATAACGTTAACATTCTACTATTGTTAAATAGTATTAGTTTAGTACATTGTTGCCATCATTACACCTAGTGATTTCCAAAATTTAAGCTTTAAATACCTTTTTCTATTAGAATTCTTAGACTTTTGAACCAATGAACTTTAGTAATTAGCTTTACTTTTATTTCAGCTTAACAAGTTTTATGAAGAACCCTAGTAAAACTACAAATGTTGATGACCAACAGTTTTGTACATTGATATACTGTTTTGAATTGCGATGGCAGTAATAAAGTTTCCGTCAACAACCAACACTACCGGTATAACCTCAAATCATGAAACCCGGATCAAAATACAAGGTAACTTTTATTTACTTATTTTGTTTTTCCTTTGTAACTCATAATCAGTGATTCTAGATATATGTTAAGTTCAAACCTTCTACTTCCTTATTTATTTATATGAGAACGTAACCTATTTTTGTTAAATTTTGTATAATGAAATTAACAACTTACAAATTCACTTGTTATGACCAATTATGACAAAACAGCAAAAACATATTGATGTTATGTATACTTATGTGATTTGTTTTATAACTAATATTAATCTATGTTAATTTTCCTTTTCAGATTAACATTCAAAACAATATTTGCAAACAGAAGTGACTCTAACAACTAAAAGTCTAGCAAACTGATTAAACTTCTATATGTTATTGTTATTGGCTATATTTAAAATAACAATACCACATTTGTTTGAATAACAATAAAATCTCAGAAGGAAATTACAGGTACAATACTTGTTTTTATGTTTCAAACTAAAATTTTAGTCAAAATAGTTTTATAAATTTGATTTATTATCATTAGACTTTAACTACTATTACTATCATTTTATTTTATTAATATTAATTGTAAATCTATTATTTGTGCAATAAAGAGTTTACATACATACATACTACTGTTAAATAAATTAAAACAAAATTGTTGTTAACGACAATACTATTGAATCACGTTCTCTTTATACTAGCGTTGATTTCTTCTTAACAATATTTAAGTATTTGACAACGCGGTTGGTAGTGAATCTGCCCACGAAGCCAGCGATCCCGGGTTCGATTCCCGACATGGACAAACATTAGCGTGATGAGCGCGAGCATCCGTTCCCGAGTCATGGATGCCTCCCATGTACCCAAGCATGTACCTCTCTATATAAGTATGTTTATCGCTGTCCAGCACCCACAGTACAAGTCTAGAGCTCAGTCCAGGACCAGGTCAATCTGTGCGAGACTGTTCCCCAACATTTATTTATTTATCTATTTGAATTGTTACTTCCCAAATTTTATATTTTATGTTTTGTTTCAGCTTGCAAGGATAACAAGAGCCTCAAATAAACAGCACATGTTGACGTCCATCAAGCCAATGTCATTCATATGCATATTATAACCTACGACTAATTGAAAAATCCGTGATTTACTTTAGTTTTTAATCCCGTTATACCTACAATAAATTAATTAACATTTTAGTTGTTTAATTCACCTGCCTTAGATTATACAATTCTTGGCTACTTTTAGCTTTTAGCATTCCAGAGTATTTCAACATTGATATTAAATAAGTGAACAATTTGCCTTTTATTTAACTTCATTTAGCAACAATAATTCCATTTAGTAATCACTATAATTGAATCTTTTAATTTAAGACTAAGACTTCTGCCTGCCTTAGTCTTTTATACTATTAGTTATGTGTAAACATAAACTATATGTGTCAATATCATAAGATTTCTTTTATAATGTTATTTATTCATATTAAAGATTAATTAACTTTTACCTGCCTTCAGTTATAAAACTGTAAACAGAACTGTATTTAATATTAACAAGTAGACCGTTTGAAACCAAGATGTAAGAAATTAATTAAAACAAAGACCTCCATTTTCACAGACAACAATTGCAACTTTAGGAGTCGCTTTCCTATTACTAATAATACCTGATAACATGCAACAGCTGTTATTAGTCAAGTATATGTTGATCACTAAGGCAACAATTCTAAACAGTTCTAAATCATGGTAACCGGCACCAATTGTAAAGAGAGTCCTAGCCTACATACATAAAGAATTCACTCGTATCATGGTCACGCGAACCAATTGTAAAAGCCCCCCCCCCCATATATGTACTCTATACTCTAAAATCCATTTGTGACTAGCCTAATGCACTTAATAAACTCTATCGTGGTCGCGACCACTGAATGTATCCGACTAAAACAGCTCTAGTTAAACTAATTGTCAATCCAGAGTTTACTTGCGTATAACCTGGTATAAATGATATTAATTGAAATGAGTTTAGCATGAATTCAATTACTTGATAACAAATGAAAACTAACTTTGGCATGTGATCGTCTAGATAATAACAAAAATCGACCTTTCGTTGTGAACCGTAATACCACTAAAATTCTTTAAGTCTTTGTTTTAATCAATTCCTCACACTGATATGGATTGTTTCTATGATAGATCTCTTATTTACTAAATAAGATAGAATATAATAGAATAGAAATAGGTAAGTTACATAATCAAAGGTTAGCAGATTTTTCCCTTTTGGATTGGATACACATTTGGTCAATAGTTCATCAAAATTGGTTTAGCTTTTTGTTGGAGAAGTTTCAGTTCAAATGTAAATTATAATTAACTGTTTCTCATTATTTACTTATAATAAATTTTGCTTTTGATAAATTTGCATTTTTTAATTTCATAGAATGTTATGTTATTATGATTTTATTTTGTTCTAGCTTTATTAGCTTGATATTGGCCTCTCTAAATAGAGAGATTCGCTAGCCCCTCCTCCGCTAACGAATAATAGTCACCATCCAAAAGAATCGGGCAGACTCCTTGCCATAAAAAAAATAGATTTACTAATTTCCGAACAAGTCATATGTAAGTTTGTCTGTATGTCTGTCAAATTTGGTAACAAAAGAGGACACAATATAATATTAATATTCGATTCATAATTCCCTTTAGGATCTCTCATTAATATGCTAATATTCATATCTGTAATATTTTTATCATTACATAAGTGACTCCATTCTAACATTAATAGAGTTTTAATGCGTCGATCATGTTTTAGATCCAGCATTATATGTATCCATTATGAAATATTCAACTTTCTCTATGTTTCTTCATTGATTGTATATTGTCAATGTGGTAAGAAACAAGACGTGGTTTCGTCTTATAGATAGATTGAAACCTCATGATAGTTTTCATGGTATGATGAATTAAGTATGTAATTCAATAAAGCCACTTTATGTTGGTTTTATATTGCTTATAGTATTTACAGCATCTCATTTAATTCAAGATCCAGGAATATGATCAAATATAATATTTTCTATATATCTCTAGCTTTATTTTATTTAATGTTTAGCTAGAATATATATATTTATAATAACATGATTAACTTCTATATTCCAATTTTGTTTTATTCTGTTGTTAACTAGAATATAGGTTTCTTGTTTCTTGTAGGCCATCTAGTTTTATTTTGTAATATTTTTAACTAGATATTTCGTATTTATAGTATCATTTTATTTTAAATATTGTTTATCAGATTCCGTCAATTCGATTACATACTTCAGAAATGAACTGACAAGCTTTCCAAAGCAGTAAGTTAATTTATAAAGGTATATGGTTAAGAATGTTTTCAGGCAATTTAACCTGTTAGTTAATGAAGATATTCCCTATTTAATCTTTCATTAAATTTATGAAAGACATCCTACTTATTATGAATTTTGGCATGTTTTGGAACTTATGAAATAGTGTTGTTTATTCCAAAACTATACCTTAACTTGTGTACCTTACTCTAACAGCTTCTAATTAGTTTCAATACTAGGACCGGTCCACATTTACTTTAATTGCGTATCCTTATCTAGCTCTATCGTTTGGTCAGGTAAGCCAAAGGGAGACTATCTAAACCTGGTGTAATGTTTCTTCCTCGGACTAAATTAGCCAGTTTGAGGTCGAAACTCCCTATTGTGTTCATAGGTTTTCCTCATGACATATAAATATGTTATTTTATGGGGATCACAAAGCAATTCAGAGGACTTTGGAATTTGGTGTAGCCCGCTTACTAAACTTATGTTCTGGAGCCTTCCATTGTTTTAACCTCTGTTGGGCTCTTGCTCTGTGAGTTAGCACTCTTCCATGTCTTATGTTCGCCATGAAAAAGCCTCGGCTTATCCGAGAATTTAGCTCCAATTCAAACGAATTTAACACCGCAAGGCTCGTTTGTATCGTCATGAACACTGATCATAATTAAAAATCAGAGTCACGGTGAAAAAGTCTTAATGATTCGTCTGCTGACTGAAATATTCTATAATAAACTTCCCTTAAAAAATTAACCCAAATCTAACGAGTGAGCAATTTAGATAACAGGAATACCATCGCCACCGGCGAACAATACTCGCAAGTCACCCAAACAGCTCTTTTAAACTCGTGATTTTAACGAAAACCCCATTAGAATTACATATCAACATTAAGCACTCTATCACAGCTAAATCACCCTTATGCGAAGATAATTATTGAGATTAAGCTTCCTATACCCATCTAACCCCATAATATCCTCTTAAACAAACTATAAATCAATCTATAAACTTCAAGCTAAATTCAGTTATTTCGCGGTAAAGAAATCTCAATTTCATTTAAACTATAAAATTATTTCAAACAAAACACTAATAAACTATAGGTTCCGTAACCCATGAACATCCAAATTATAATTAAAATTGTTAAATTATCAATTAATATCTTAATATTCAATCATAAAAGAAGCGCCATTAATAACTCGAAAAACTCGCAAACATTAATTAATTATTAGTACGAACAAATTATAAAACTTCTATAAACCCCAAAACATATTTAAAACATTCAAACAATTAACGCGACATTACTATGAAAAATTATTTTTAAATTCAACCTCTGTATATGCGACCTACTCCTAGAAGCTTATCTCAACAAAAGACCTTTGCCTTCACTCGACACCCCTATTTATAACCCTACCTCTTGACGTTCGTAATAGTGGCGTAGGTCAGGTTTTCGCGGACATTCGTGACACAATCGACGTTCGCTCAGTAAAAGCCTTTAACAACCAAACTGACATTTTAGACGTGGCGGCCATATTTAAGTATGTAACTTTCTGTATAGAATTTTATTTACTTATTTTATATGTCTTATTTTAACGTTTATTTCTGCTCTCATGATTATTTCTAATAACTTTAAACTAATATTTTGAGAAAGAATAAGCTAGAATTTTATTCCTATTAACTTTTTAAAGTAAATTACATTTGCTTTGTTCAATGTACTATTTATAGGTAGCCTGTATTATTCATTAAGTTTCATATTTTTTGATTTTCCTCTTTTTATTAATATACATTATATTATAAAGAGTCCCTATCTTGTATGTTCATCTGTATCAATCTCAAAACCCTCCAAACTAATATCATATTATTTTCATCAAGAGTTTTATATGAAAATAATTTCCGTCTCTTCCTATAAAATTAAACAAATATTTTAGTTCCAAATAAATGTCAGCTGTTAATAGACTAAAATGGACAGGGGTCTATTGGCCTGTTACACGGTCTATAGGGAAATCCAACTTTTTAACAAAACACCAATGAAAAGGCGTCTCGTATTTCAAAACATTATAATGGTGTTTAAAAAGACGTTGTTTTATTTTAAATCATTTGGCAGTGAGGACTATTGCGATAATGGTTTCTGGGCAAAGTAATAAAAATACTTTTCTAGACGGACGTAAGAATTTTAATACAATTTAAATAGACGGTTAGTATTTTTATACTCGTAATTTGAATGACTTGAAGAATTTGCATTAGTTAAGCCGTACGATTAAGGTCGGAGTTCACCAACAGTTAAACAGGCGATTAGAGGTCTGACGGCTGTCAAAATGTATTGACTAACATCCGATTAGGATTTAACAGTCCGTTAAATTGGTTGGTGAACTCCGACCTAAATAAGTAAACAGACGGTTAAAGTTAACTTAAATTGACAAAATATTACCTATCGATTACAAAAAGTAAAAATACCCGACAGCCAAATAAGAAAAGCAGATACAGTTAAAATTCACTGAGCTCAACACTCGGCATGGAGTCAACGAAACTATTTATTACATGGATACAATATCTATTTGTTAGACCCGACCGCCGTGTTCACCAGCGGACAGTTTGACGGGCGCAAATTCAGCAAAATACCACTAGCTTTGAAGAAGCCACCGAAGTTAACGGTTTGAATAAAAAGCAACCAGGCAACTTTTCTGATTATTTTTTTTTAATATCGATGGTTTTATAACTAAAAATATTTTAAATAATTATTATTATAAATAAAAATAAATAAATAAATAAATACATATCAGAAGACAATCTCACACAAATTGACCTAGTCCCAAACTAAGTTCTAGGCTTGTACTATGGGTACTAGGCAACGATATACGTACTTATGTAGTGAATTACATACTTTATTATACAGTGTGACCTCGAATTGGTAATACAAATTCAAAGTACTACAGAGAGCTTCCCTAAACCAATCGCTTCTACGAGGTCTCACGCTTAATTTTAAAACATAAGTACTTTTTTTTAAGTTTTCTAATTATCCCATTTTTTTTTGCTTAAATTGGTTACCCTACCATTACCTTTAAAATGAAAGAGGTTTAAAGTATTTCAAATGAACACTTTCCTCTTTGGTTCGTTATCTGACACATCATTTATGATAATAGCGTATCTTGATTAGTAAATTGTCACTTGTCTTGTCAAAGAAAGTAAGAATTTTCGTATTTAATTAAGATAGTAATTAAACAAAATGCCCCGAGCTTATCCTTATACGAATATTCAGCGAATGGATATGTTATCTTTTTATTTTACGTCACGAAGTACCGTACGAACTCAAGCATTGTTTCATGAACGACACCCTGACTGCCCAACTCCTACTCGTGTTCTAATAAACTCCATTGTCCAAAACTTAAGAGATTTTGGACAGTTTACTGTCCCAGTGCACGCTCAAGCTCCGGGCCGGCGGCCGCGGTACTCGCAGACGTTTCGGAGACGAGTTCTCGATTATTTTAGCCACCACCCAGAGGCGAGCTCAAGGGACGCTGCCGCAAGATTCGGAACGAGCCAATGGTTTATTTGGCGATTACTGAATGCTGAAGGAAAGTATCCGTTTAAATTCCAAAGGGTGCAGGATATCATATTAGCCGATTATCCTAGAAGAGTGCAATTTTGTCGTTGGCTGCTGCAAAATCTACACTTGAACATTTTATGGACCGACGAGGCAACATTTACAAGAGTAGGCATGTTCAACGTTCACAATGAACACTGGTGGTCTGATCGTGAAGCAAATCCTCACGTAACTCGCAGGGACTCCTACCAGACACGTTTCTCGGTAAATGTTTGGGCAGGAATACTGAACGACTGTTTGATTGGTCCTCATTTCATTGACAGAAATTTAAATGGACCGAAATATGAAGAATTCCTGAGAAATGTGTTACCGGTATTGCTACGAGAGGTGCCGCAGCAAAATTTGGAGGCTCTGTATTACCAGCAGGATGGGGCACCAGCTCATTTTTCCCTGCGTGTGCGAAGCTACTTGGACCAAGAGTTCCCTGGGAGATGGATTGGACGCTGTGGCCCAGTCGCTTGGGCTCCTAGAAGCCCTGATCTCACACCTCTCGACTTCTTTTTGTGGGGCGAAATAAAAAGGAGAGTGTACGCACGGGAAACAGATACTGTGGGTGAACTTCGCCAAAAGATAGTTGAGGCATTTAATAATGTAAAAACCAATGAATTTGTTCTCCACAGATTGAAAGACAATCATAGGCGACGGGCAGAGTTATGTATCCAAGAAGGCGGGGGTCATTTTGAGCACATTTTAAAAGTTGTTTAAGTTTTACAATTTTGTATTTTGTACTGTACGTTATTCAACAATAAATTATTTTTAATAATTCACTCATTATTCAGTTATTCACTTTATCAGATAATTTATTAGGGTACCTACTTAAAACTAAAGGGTTGGATGGATATCAGCACCTAGTTTATTAATAACATCGAGTGATAGATACAGGAATGGAAATTGAGACACATTTTGTTCCTTGTCGCTTTGGGTGGCAGTGCGTCACGTTGAATGTCCACTGTCATTATCTCCGTCGTTGTTGTGACAGAGTACAAAATGGTGCGAGAATCAATTTCCTTGTCTGTACGACAGATATGCATGACGTCATGTAGGTTAACCACACTTGGGATTTTAAATTATTTTTATTATTTTGTTTTGTTAGAAAATTAACGATAATTAAGGAAAGCTAACTTTAACAACTGAGTTAATGCAATACACTATTAGTGATTAACTGAATCATAATCAAGTATTTTGTATTACCAATTCGAGGTCACCCTGTATAGAAAACACCCATGACTCAGCAACAAATACTCGCTGCTCATCACACAAATATTTGCCCCGAACCCGGGACCGCTAGATTCGTAGACAGGGTCGCTACCAACTAGGCTAATCGCGTCGTCAGAGTTGAAGGTGAAGTTGGGATAATAAAACTTTTTTCTACGTAACTCTACATCAAGAGATTCACAATACTGTAAGTATAATTTTACCAACTTTCGTTCCTATCATTACATCTTTACTAATGAAAAAATGAACAGTATTTAATTGTTATAGACAGTGGAAGGAGAAAAATATAAACGCAGGAGACAAATACAGCGGAGTGAGCTTTAATATCTATATTCCTTCCCAGAAAAACCGGTCAAGTGCGAGTCAGACTCGCGCACCGAGGGTTCCGTATTTAAGTCCATACTTTAAAAATATACCTTTTTAACCTCCGACGCAAAAAGAGGGTGTTGTAAATTTGACATGTGTATCTGTGTAGATACACATGTCACAGACAGATGTCTGTGGCATGTGGATGGACCGATTTTGATTAAGGCTATTTTTGTTAGAAATGAGACTTAATAGAGAGTGTTCTTAGCTTGGTTTGATGAAAATCTGTTAAGCCGTTTAAAAGTTATGAGGTCTGAATGCGATTTTGTCGGGAGTTTTTAATAGGTATTTGAAATCTCGTAGTGACGATAAGTCCGTCCTGTGACATAGATACATATACGTGCTCGGCGCCCGTTTATATCTTTGTCGGACGTGACGACGCTTAAATCAAAATTTTACCTACTAGGTACTGACATTAAGCTTTAAGGGCCATATTATTTATTTACTTTATAGATTTTTATTTTTGTATCGGGGGTTTTTTAAATTTGTAATTTAATTTTGTATATATGTACTTTAATTTGTATGCAATAAGGTCTATTTTGAGTTGTCTAAATTTAACACAAATTTTCAAAGTTTTTTTCTCAATTTATCGAAAACTATAAATCTATAGATTTTGAACACTATGTTTTTCGGTACATAAACTTCGGAGATAAGGGGGGGGGGGTAACATTTTTAGTTATAAATCAAAAAATACGACACGGAAAATTATAAAAAATTGTTTTGAAATGTGCAGATTGAGCTCCTTCATATGACACCCATTCCATTTGCTATAATCAATTCACTTTCATTTTTCAATCCCCCATTTTAGACCCGTTTTTAATTATTTATAAAATTAATTTCATATTTTTTTTACTAAAACAGATGCGGGCATGGAAGTTATACAACTATACCAAATTTCAAGGTCCTATCACTTTGTGTAGTTGCTGAGAAAAACTGCTGTGACATACAGACAGACAGACAACGAAGTGACACCATTTTGGTACGGAACTGGCATTCCATTGACAATTGCGATACCTTTTGTCCCGTTTCAGAATTAACAAGTTAATATATTTCAACAAGCGTAACGTTATTTCAGGGCAATAACGCTAAAGTCCCGTAATAGTAAACATTTCTATAAATCCGCGATCATTTATTTCCCAAACAAAAATCCTATTCCGCAATTATTTCATCTAAATGGGGCATTCCGCGAACGCAACGCACTCTTTCCGAAAATTACAACGAATGTTTTGGCGAATTAACTGATTTGTGGTGGATTTATACGAGTTTTTTGGCAAGCCGTGTTTTGCTTCACACTCGGAGATTAAAGTATTAAATGCAATGTTCTGTATACCCGCTAGTTTTGGATTTCATGAAAACAATCCGTATTCAAAATTTTATCTAGTAATGCAGAACTACATACGACTTTCATTGTCTTCACTGAAACTCAGGCTGCTGCTATTTACTGACTGACTTAGACAATGCAATGGCACGTTGAAACTTTGCTACTGAGCCAACCTGAACTCAGCTTCAGGTACCTACCTGCCTTATATTTACTACTTCCACTTCTAATCCATTAACTGTGCCATTCGTAGACTCCGAATGTCATGTCAGTCTACCTTACTTATGTATAATAATCATTGCCTCAACCCCTTAAATTTGTTTATACAGGGTGTCCCAATATCAGTAACCCACATTGACACCGGAGGTAGACCAGCCTAAGACGGAACGAACCAGCGTAACATGACCTCAGTAAAAGTCGCATGGTTTTCGAGATATGCCAGTTTAAAGATTGTACTGGAAAAGAACTTTAAACTGGCAAAACTTGAAAACCATGCGATTTTTACTAAGATCATGTTAGGTTGGTTCGGTGTGGGGACAATGCGTAACGCATTTCCACTCCGTTAAAAAAAAATCAAAGGAAAAAAAAACCAAAGAAAAAAAAAAGTGTCTGGTTTGGTCCGTCTTAGGCTGGTCTACCTCCAGTGTCAATGTGGGTTACTGATATTGGGACGCCCGGTATAGAGACTTACTTCAAATTTCAATTGAAGGTGAAACAAATTACTAGTTCAAATTAAATAATTGTCTGTAAAGGCATTTGTCCCAGTTTTGAGTGTAAATAATGATATGGTAGGTCCGAGGTATTATCGAAAAGGCTTTCGCGGTGTTATTCCCTGATGCAATAAATATAAGTTTACCGTGTCCCCTTGTTTTACAGACACTAATTTCATCGAATGTGTCGTTTCACCAAATTAAATTTCATCGAAAGCTAATTTCTGCTGTAACCTTGTTGTTTTCAGGTTATCGGCATGGGTTACGTAGGTTAGGTTAGATTAGACCTGTGACCACCAAAAAATTATAAATCCTGTACGTGGAAATGCCTTGCGATGAAATGAAGATTCGGCGACGTAAAACATTGTATGAAATGAGTGTCGGAGGTTTAAGGGTAAACCGATGGATAGGTAAGCATAATTTTATCTTCGACTATGACTTACTTGATGTCAAGAAGGTTATAAACTGCTACATATGTAATATTTTGGTGATCTATTTTTGTATTTATATGTTGTTTTGCGGGTATGGGTAAGTCCTATATGACTTGGTGCAGGGTTATCGCTTCATCCTACCTACTAACCTGCTCCCATGCAGCAATGTTTGCGCTGTCGTATTTCAGCAGAGTAGAAAGTTAAAGTTAGCAAAGCATTTTAGCTTTTGCCGTTTTAAGATTGCTATTACCTAGTTGGCATTGTTAAAAAGTCACTAGTGTCGAACTGGTCTGAGAACTCTCAGCGGTTGGATTGTGAATCACGACCACTACCGCTTCTGCTGCTACGTAATGATTGGTTTAGCTTGTAAATAAATTAGAAAGCCGGGTTAGGTCAGTCTGTATTGATTTTACCTATTAGAGCTCACCTTGCTGTAAGTTATTTTATCGATGCGGTAAGTATCATGAATCATGAGCAACCTTGCTTAATTAAGCGGCATTAGGCAGCTTGCAAGCATGTTAGAGGATGGTTGATGGAGCCGATAATACTGATAAGGCAACGTCACGTAGCAAATGAGAAGATTGTAATGGAAGCTTAGGGTAAAGTGTACCGACAATTTTGTAGTGGTTGCAGGAGTCTGGTAGATGGAAAAGGCAAAAATAATCATGATAGTGGATCAGATTTATCCAACGATCTGCTTATACCCTTGTGCCTTGGACATAATATCTCCAACGACATTTACAAATTTTGAACATAGGTTGACAAAGCATATTACAGTATCAGCAACGAGGAAGTGTATTACGAGTACTGGCTTTTCTTTTTACTTGTCAATAATTAATTAATTTAAATCTTACAATTCAACATTAATTGATGCAGAATAGAACGGGCTAAAATTTTAATTCACGAGAGTACCATATTATGGAGTCTTAGAGCTTTTTTTTTTCAAAATCTTATATTCCTTGCATTTTTCTGTAAAACAATACATTACATTATGGAAATGTTCTGTTCTTCCAAGAATTTACAAGTCCCTTGAACTTTATAACCAGCTGGCAGGTTGATATTAAAACTAAGAGCGGGTGAGGAAATTTGAAATAAAGTTCTTTTCAGGCGTTACTTCTTTATCTAGTAACTCATTCGTGGTTATCTTTAAAACTATTTGTACTATGGTCTATAATATTTAAAAATGTCTGAACAATACTGTTTTACCCGTTTTCTATGTTGTTACGTCTTGCTGTGACTGTCAAAATAATAAAAGAAGTAAAATACTACAATTACAATAAAATTCTCGATTGGTCCAATAAATACGACTTAAGGACCTTAAAGAGATGAGTATACTTTCTCAAAGGCAAGGCATACAAAGCATTACTCTTTTGGTGTTGCAGGTGTCCCAGGGCAGCGCGATCACTTTACATCAGATAATCCATAAAATCCTTCCCATAAAATAAAGAGTTTTTTTTCAAATCTTACGCTTAGTACCATACAAATAACAAGCTTTTAAATAAAAAAAATGCATTTCATAATCTTCAGTCGTTTGAGCGATGACACATACACATACGCTCAGACAAGCAAAGGCTTCAAACATAACACCCTTCCTTTCGAATCAGAGGTGAAAACGCCACCTGTCTTGTCCTATCTTAAAAATAAACATAAACAAACGATCTAAAACAAAAAACGACGCAGCAAAAATCATAAATATTTTCCGTGAACTCGCCTCTCAGGAGACAGTTTGGGGACTCGGGGTCATTAGAGAAGTTTTAGTGGCCATTACGGCTTGTTTTATATTTGCAGCGTGCGTGGCCGTAGATTCACAACGAAGAGGGCAATTCTGTTGCGATTTTTATTTTCGAATTTGTTTCGTTTACAAAGACTTGTGATTTTGAGCAACCATTTTTAGATGAAGTTATCTTACATTGACAACCATATTATATAAGAGCAGAGTAAATTGTAAAAAGGACGCCATTTTCAGTAATTTTTGTAACTCTATTCTGAAGGTTATTTGTGCACATACTAGCAACCCGTCCTCGTTTCGCTTCGGTTAACATAAGTTAGAGTTAAGCCTGTCTACCATGAAAAAAAAAATTAATAATTACCATTTTTAAAATCGGTGAAATATTTTTTTGAAATCGTATGACAAGTTTCCATATCGACAATATGCAAAACCCTAAACCTTTAAAAACTAGTGGTAATCTGATACATTAAGTACCAATTACATACGATGTTAAATGTTAAAGACTGTTTGTTCATACATTTTGACAGCTGTTAACACTCTGATCGTCTGTTAGGTTGTTGGTGAAATTCGACTTAAACCCGCAATCAGCAACACTTCTAATTTTTTTTTAAAGCAGCTGCTTTCTAACACTGCTTTTAAACGCCATTAACTACTATTGCCACTTTGTTTCCTTAAACTATCCTTACTCGGAACATCAGCGTCTCGCTAAATTTACCCAAATCGAATCTTGCAGTAGACGCTGCATCTAATTAGTTCGCTATTTCACTTGCATACTCTATCCCGTCGCCGTTTACTGAGGCACTGTCTTCGGAGTGGGTTTAATCTTGAATTAGTTTGAGGTTTGTCTCAGAGAAGAGGTAAGTCAAGGTTTTGTACGACTATTTGTTCGTTTAAAAATAATACGACTTGGAAACTTTTTCCAATGATTTTGTGTCGAAGAAAATAACCTAGTCAGGGAATTATTGAATGAGCTTTATTTTTGCGTTTTAGTTAAGAAACGTCACTTAAAAAAGTCATGCCATATACCACATTAGTCCTATAATGTTTATCATAAAGCAATTTCTGCTTATATTAGTAAACTTTTTCGTAAAATACAATCCTAACCTACTCGTACCTATCCGCGAATTTTTTGGAAAACCGAAAATTTTTCTGTTATTTTTTTTGGGGCAAAATTATTATATGGCCCCGTGACACATTAAGGGCCTGTTTCACAATCCAATCCAAATAAAGATAGCACTCTCCTTGTCTATTTTCAAGTGTAAGAAAGCGTAAGGACTAAATTTATTTGACAGATATGCTTTACTTCACGATTGTGAAACATGCGGTAAGACTAATAAACCTCGTATTAAATGCTTTAAAAAAATGAAAAGAAAACTAATGAAGAAGCCATATCCCGGGTTAATTCTAAAACGAGTCTCTTGCTACATTTCACAGCAGTTTCTTCACTCATTCGCTTTGAAGTTGCTGCCCAAAATAACCGTGCTGATGCCAGTTAATTTCTTACGTTCAAACTTAGTTTCTGCTCCAAATTACTGATTTAGTATATGTTAAATATTTTAAGTTATATCTTAGTCTAGCGACGCACCGATATTTGGTTTAAGGTTTTTTCTATCCGCTTTTTGATCTGTGTGGAGAAATATACATTTTTGAAATACATACATTCACAAAGATTTACACGTTACGCATTTGATTGCATCATCATTTCCTTGCTCTTGCCTCTATCATTTCGGGTCAGTGCGGTGTGTCGTTTTCTTCCTGACATCCTTATTAACCGTGACCCCGGTGTAAAACAATGTGAATAATTAGTTAAGAATAATTAATAGTAAATACCAATTATGCACACCGCCGCCGCAGTTATAATATCAATTCCGTATATTCTTAGTTTTTCTTTCTTCAGTCCCCGCCTGCAATAACTTTTCCAACGTTTGTTTTAGCTAATCAGTTGATATTTATAAAGCGGTAGGGTTTTTAATTTTTTTTAATTAATGATTTTTTTTATTTAAGTCTAACAATTTACTGCAAAACTATAGAATAACTACATTTACTTTTTAAATCTTACTTTGTCTAAAATCCTAGCATTGCTCGTGAAAGCAGCAATCAAAGCTTCAATTTACGTAAGGTACCTCAGTGTTCAATACCAGGAACTGAAAGGATCACTTTACTCCCAATCTGAATAGCGAACAGTCTGTGCCAGTCGGCTTGGGGTCAGAGCAGGGGAATGATTGGTTGCTTGTTTAGAGCATAATGTCCCTCGGTCCTTGTTTAGATAAAGCATTGCTATTTCTTAATACCAAGTCATAAGCTTCATTATCACTGGATTATTTTATTATCTGGCCAAATAGGAGGCATGACATTGTTGATCAGATAATTAATAAACCTTTTTGCACGACTGGACATTTTACAAACTTAAAAATAGTGTGATTTATTAAAAATGGTATACGTAATTTCTGTTAACTTTGTTACTAATTTAGAGGGCTATTGTAACGGTTTTATATCTAATTAACATCATAACGTTGTCATAGTTTCACCAGAAATGGAATTATTGCATTTATTAAGACAAAAATGTTTAGCCAGATAAAGATGCAACCAAAAAATATCCAATTCAAAAATACTTGCGTAGGTAAAAAAATTCTCAAAAATAGATTATTACTTAATTTTTGTCGTAATCATTATTTTAGCACCGACAAAAACGATGTTACTAACGTAAGGTTGCTTTAGAATGTAGATGTTCTTGAAGTTATGCTTGTCACTATTGTTCTTCCAAGCTCGAAGTCCACTGAAGTATCACAGACTAGACTGCGCTCACGCATGAATACCCGCGTTATTGCCGCTTGATCGCACTCAGGAGCATGCTTGATGCTCTATGACGGGTTTATCATAACAGACAATTTCAGATAGGAGCATGGTCGTGAGTTCGTATGCCAATTGACAATATTAACTTTTTAAACAATTTGTTCGATTGTTCAGCTAGGAAAAAGGTGTAAGTTTGAATTAGGTACCTACAACTATTTTATGTGTTTTTGACGTACTTTTCAGGAGACACGAAAAACTACTTTTTTAAGAATGTATTAATAGCAGTCTGATTTTTTTTTTATAATAATACATTAAGCATTGTCACATAGTTTAGGAGTACTTTTGGTAAAATCACATTAATAATTAAGTTATTTTTTTTTTGATAATCTGGTACATAGCGTTGTTTTTTTAAGACATTAAGATCCGATAAGTATCACAAACACACATTATGGTAAAGTTCATTTTAAACGTTCATCATTAAATAAACGTACGACATAATATATTTACGATTTCAAAAAATTATCAAAATTAAAATAATAGTAAAATATCGCTATATGCTGGGAAACACTTATCGAGCGCAATCGATAAAGACGTTACCGTCTTATGCAATAATATTGCTCGAGTTCATCATTGAGGTATTGTTGTGATAAACGAAATATTTGTGGTGATTTAGTGTCACAAAGCATTTTTTATATATGAGCGTCACATAGCGACATTTTATAACTCCGAAAATATTGGAGTAAGCAAGTCACGGTTTAAAATAAGGTTCAAAATGGCATAAAAAAAAATGATGTCAATTGAGATGCACGAGGCCGCCTGAAACTCTTTTCAATATTAGATTTTATAATTACGAACAGTGCACTTAAACACAAGCCTTTGCAAAGTTTTTGCTCCATTCTTTAATGATTCTAAATCCCTGTACTAAAAAAACTTCTACGAGTTCAAATGAGTTTCATAAATTTTTTGACATTATTTTCTTAAAACATAAATATTTTAAATAATCCGAATAGCCTAGTTTGGTCTCTGACGGACAACTACGCCTATGTAAAATGTTGTTTTTTGTCTAATAAATTATTTTGTATTTGAATATAAAGTTAAAACGTTTCTTTTTTAAGCTCTATAAAGCTTTAAAACTGAAAGTATTTCTAAACTTTTAATTATCTGCTCTCTAATTCATTTTCCTTACCATAAAAATAAACAAGTCGTGCAAGAATTCGAAAAAATTAAAAAATGAAAGCAGGTAAAAAATGGAATTGCTAATAGAGATGGAAGTTGGTCTGAAAACCAAAGTTGGGCAGCGTTACGCGTGTTATGTAAATCCACAACTCCTTGGAACTCGGCGAACACGGTTGAACCGGGTTCTTAAAAATTCAGAATGCTAAATGTGATACCGCATTACGGGATGCACGGACGAAGGTAGATGCGGTATCTACGGAAAAATTGTGGATTTTAGAAAGAAAAAATATTGAATGAGAAACGTTTATTCGAATAATTGCTTTTAAGAAAAGGACGGAAGACAAACTAACAAACAAAACAAAATAAGTTGATTCAAAAAGATAAGATGAGGTAAGATATTTACTTAAAGAAACTTATAACACGTAACAGAAATAAACATGGCGTACAAAAATAAGCTTGGTGGTATAAAATGGCTTTAGCTCGGCATAAAAAAGGTTTTGAAGCCAGAATTGGTGGCCTAGCCAAGACGCATAACTTTATGTATAGGATTGTCGTCAGCACGACCAGTCGCGTCAGCCGCTTATGTCAATTCCATACATACAAAATACAAAATCGTTACGTTATCGTTACGTAATGAATCACGATTAACTTCCAACTTAACTTTAACGTAGCGTAGAAAGAGTTGTAAGGCGTGGAAACATCCTTCCTTTGCTTTTTGCACTGAGTACGCGATGTATGGACACACATTTAAAACGTTATAGGCAGACGAACCGGAGGCAAACAATCAGCCGCTCACTGTTCGCCTAATGAGGGCACCTTTATAACTATCATTATTATGCCACAGTTATTTACTTAAAAAATAATTTCAAAGCCATATCTTCTCTTATTTTTACATCCACGTCATTCCTCCCAGTTACTTTATCACTTGGAAACTTTTCACTCTCCACACGCGATTGACGCGGGGCAGATAAACGCTCAGGTTATCTGCCGGTGCTGTGAGACTGCCATGGACGGGAATTTGATGTGTTCCTGGAATTTTGGAGTGGCCTGAGGTTTATGTCGGAATTTATTTACCTTTAGGCTGGATATGTATCCAAGGGAAGGGTTTATAAAGTATTCTTTTGTTGTGGTGTTCAGGTTTTTTTTATAATTAGTCTTTTCTAGATGCTATCATTGTGTGGTTTTTTTTCAACAATAACGCGATGTTAGTCATTGTGATTGTTTTTTCTTTAAAGCGGAGGTTTAATCTGTGTTATTTTAAATTTTTAAATTTTTCTTATACTGCCGAGACGGTTAACATATATAATACAACATAATAGGTATTCTGTTTTAGGCAGGTGTTGGTAGGTAATAACTAGAAATAATTTACAAAACATTCCAAAAGCTGTTAGAGCGTCAAGGAAAAAAAAAAACTATCTACACCTAGCCCGTTGGTGCCTTGAGCACCGACGTAAAGTTGCTTGACGTTCTGTCTTTTATTAATTAAGCTTTTATTTTACTTTCAATGTTTGTGATTTTGTATACGTCAAATCTTGTAAGCTAAATTTAGAACCACTTCCCGGTGTCTGATTGAGCTGAAATTTGGTATACCTACGTAACTTCGGTGACAATGCAATAATATAGTACCATGGAGCTGGTTTAATGATGCATTCGGAAGGTAGCCATAGGAACTCCGCAAAAGAGGATGTTTCTACAGTATCGAGGAAATTTTTACATTTGAGGAAACCTAGATTTTAAGTTACTTGTAGTTTTAGACATTTTACTCATCTTGTCCTATATAATATGTTCATGTCCTTAGGTCATATCCTTAGTATACTACGTGTTCCCTTTTTTATTTCAAACACAATAATTGTATTGTTTATGAATAAACGAAAAAAAAAATACAAAGCCCCGCCGTGGTTGGGCTCGTTGGATTTTTCTTTATAAACAGATCATGTCAGCAAAAAAAGATTTTTTTTTGTCAGACACTTATATGTTGCATTTCGTGGAGTAGCGTAGAGTAGAGTAGGATTTCATTATCTAGCTCCGCCATTGGGGCTTCCAATCCCGGGATTGGTTTGTACGCAATACCGTATTAATACCGGGATCAACCCCGGTATTGCATACAAACTAATCCCGGATTGGAAGCCCTGTCCGCCATCATCTGTCTATCATCGGACTTTCAGCCGAAGAGAGAGTGGCTCACCCTTATTCTGTCACAATACCTCTTGTTTGCAAGAAACATACGATCTCTTTGTTACCCGACTGAGCGAAGGCAAAATAAATGTAATTATTTTAACAGTCTATGTATGTATGTGACCAAAAATCGGTTCCGCTCTAGCTCCTTAACTATGGGACTGATTTTAAATCATATGATTCGTCTAAAATGTGCGTCATAGGCTATATACAAATTATAATGGTGCGTCATACAAGTCAGTCGGATTTTAGTTTTTGATGTCAGGTTAGGTTATTTAAAATATCTGTTAGGAAATGAAATTTGTTTGCGTTTTGTAATTTTTGAGAGATACATAACTTGTTTACCCAGCTAACTTCACCTTCAACTTGTCACTTACCATTACGCAAGATTAAGGTTAATCTCAGAACAGTCTAATAAAAAATAGGACTTAAATCAATTTTACTTTTACCAACTGCAAATAAACTAACGTAACTTACCTAACTTTAAGTCGGAATCAATTCAATCAGTGTATAGTAAATATCGAAATCGTCGCCGTAAAGTTGGGGACCAGGAGTTGGAGACAGTTCAGGAAGTTTTTTTATCTTCACATCGTAATGAACTGCTCGAGGCTTGGATTTAAACCAAAATAAAATGGCGGGTGATGGAGTGGTCTGAAGGACACTGGGTTCTGTCAGTGAAAATATAAAGTTGAATGGATTGAGATTTGTATAAGTACTTACCAAAAATATAAGTCTGTTCAGTTTATTTATTTATTTTTATTTTATTTATTTGGGGCAGCAACAGCGATACATGTTAAAGAATCCATATAAATATAATACAAAATAGTAAGCCAATGAAAGATGTCCACAAAAATACAGCGAAGTAATATATAAAAGAATACAACATAAGCAACATTTTAGAACTTGCAGCAAATCGACAAATCGGCAAATCGACAGCAAATAATATTATACCATCATACTTCTCAAATGTTTCGCTACTTTAGTAGTTCCATAGCTTTCGTTTGTTTTTTAATTAATTTTATTAGTAGATGGCCATTCCAAAGAGTTCATATACCTGACCAGCAGGCTTATTGCCTAACGCACTCGCAATCGCGATCGTTTTCATTTTTGACAGTCGAAGGCAAGTCTGCCTTCAAAATTAAAACAATTGTTCCACGTAACGTCATCGCATTCGAAAGCGATAGTGAGCCATTTTTCAAACCAAGTGAATGAATGATTTGCCAAAAATAGGTTGATCGAGTTGCAATTTTATCACTTAGTTCTTTACTTACATAGTTTGTTATTTACTTAGTGACAAGTGAAATTAATATAAACGTGACCTCAACTTTTCAGTCATATTGCAACGAATGTGGTCAAGTGAGACTGACAAATAAACAAGACCAAGTGCCGGTAGTGCGAAAAACTCGCGCAGCTAAACAGATGCACGATGCAGAAAGCACTTTTTTTCAGTTAATCTGCTTTTATATTGACTGCGAAGTTTACACTATGAAAAACACTCCAAAGAAAATTTGTAATTCTTATTTCTTCCATGATATCTAAGTAAAAATACATAGTAAAACGATAAAATATATATTATTATTATTATTATTATTATTTATTTATTATTATTTATTTATTTCAAACAACATAGATTCATTAATTAAAACTAAAACTAAAATACATATTACAAATTTAAAAATAAAATAATAAAATAAAATAGGACATTGAAATCAAAATAACTAAACATATTAGTAAGCACGATTGCTCCTTACATGGAGTTGCATGCAGTGAACCATGTAAGGACAATCAAACCTACCCGCTATCATATAATAGTTAACTTACTTTTCGGTTTTTCAAATTTCAAACTGACAGACTGAACTGACACTGTGACATACACTCTATTCACAAAGATAGCTATGAAGAAGTTCACGACTTCGCGTTTACGAAGCATCACTGAGTTTTGCGTTTAGTTTTATTAAGAATATTTTTTATTTTTGGTTATTAATGAAAATATTTATAATTTTAATCTTTTTATTGCAACTACCATAAAAAACGTAAAAAATACGGTTATTTTGTGAATAAAAACGCTACAATTAGGGACTATTAAAATAATCTAAACGATTCGTTCATTCAAGTGTATTTGCAAAAACAAAACGTTTCTTTCCATTCACTTGGTTTCGTTTATGAAGGCGATTGCGCTCGTAATCAGAATCATTCTGGTAGACAATACCAATGTTTCGAGGCGCTCGTAATCGGAATCGCTTTCAACCTTCAAGTAGATCGCGATTGCGAGTGCGTTAGGCAATAAGCCTGCTGATCCCAAATTAAAAAGGAGGGCTTTCTAAACCCAACTTAAGAACGGCTTTTATAGTTTTCTGAACCCAACTTGAAAGGGGCTAATGATTTTGAAATTAGTAATTTTCATATCCTTAAAACTATGACAGTTGAAGGCACTAAAAGATTCCCAAATTTGGTACGCGGAACCCTAAAAAGTCTGCCGCTATAAAATTACACGTACGGTGGTTTCCGTTTCCAAAAAGGACGCATAATGAACGTCATACACAATGAGCCAGCCGGCAATGTGTTTTAAAAATTTCCGGATTTTTCCGGAATTTGCCCGAATCGAGGCGCCGTTTAGCCTCAAAGTTGGGCAAGTAAACTTCACCCGGTTTGATATTACCGCTCGCTGGGTTAAGCGACATGCCGGAAAATCCGGTAAAATCGAGGGTTAGTAGGCGATTCCGTTTTAATTAGAAGCGATCGGATTTAGAACGCGGACTGTTTCACGGAGTGCTTTTAAAGTATAATCTATGATCGAGAGGTGCTTAAAGTGTTAAAAGGCTGTATTAATGAATGATCTTGGCTGAGATGCCCTTAAGATACTTCAAAGTTAAAGTCATAGAAACAAAGAAAGAAGCAAAACAATGTATCTATAACTGGCTATTATCAATTACGTATGAAGATACTGAACGGTTATTGCAGGTAGTATGTTAATTAAGATAAAGTACTCGTAATGTAGTTCATTAGTAGTAGCAGTTGCTCTATACAATTTTAGTTAAGAACTTTGTTATAACTAAGTAATTAGTTATATATACAAATCTGTCAACCGAGAATCTAATTGGGATTCATAATGTTGGCCTCCCACGATTACAGGCTTGCCTAGTGTGGGGACCAATGGATATACGCTATACACTTCTTTTGAGAACTGTACAATTAAAGATTAAGCTTAACTTGTGTATGGTTTGTGTGATTGTGTGGTTGAAATAAATATTTTTCATTTTTCATTTTTATAGAAAACTGTGATTTCTGACGAGTTTTAAGACGGGAATCTCAGTCTATTTAATGTTATAAATGTGAGTGTTTGTTTGTTTTTTGTTTCGCTTTCAAAATTAAACGCCTGCTAACTAGTTATAGAGATAGTTTCAAAACACAGGGACAGTCAAAGGATATTTTTCTGCCGGAAAATTAAATAGTACCCGAGATTCAAGGAGTTGGGTGGAAAAGGTATTTTATGTATAAAGTTCAAGTATTTTGTTATTTCTAATGACATACTGGTAGTGACCCTGCCTACGAAGCTAGCGGTCCCGGGTTCGAATCCCGGTATGGGCAAATATTTGTGTGATGAGCGCGAGTATTTGTACCTGAGTCATGGATGTTTTCTATGTATTTAAGTATGTATTTCTCTATATAAGTAATGTTTATCGTTGTCTAGTACCCATAGTACAAGCCTAGAGCTTAGTTTGGGACTAGGTCAACTTGTGTGAGATTGTCCCTGATATTTATTATTATTATTATACTGAGTCAACTCATACAACTATGTGCCTAGCTTGTAACATATTTGTGACTTCCCCCAAACATTCATTTGAACAAATATCCAGTAATCAGCATTCGTTTTTAGTTTCCTATAACATTATATCAAACTATTAATTACACCTATCAATAAAAGTTCAGTCAATTATGTTATTTTTCAGATAACATATGACGAAAGTTGGATTATTGTTGTAAGCTAAGAACAAAGTTGTATGAGTTACCTTTATTGTTTGTAACGAGCCCTTTAGAAGTCAAGTTCCAAACTGGACTGTCAAGTATTTTACCTGTAAACATTTCGGGAGCAACGCAGGTTTTCTAGCCGCAAGCATCTCTTGTGGCTTGCGTAAACGCGCAGTCAAAATATAGCAGTATGAAATTCTAATATTGTAAGTTATTTATCGTACGTTGTTGGAAAACCAATTATTTCCGACTTCCAAAGGAGGGCAATGTTTTTGACTTGTATGGATGGGTACTTATAGCAAGGAGAGCAAACCAGTAGTAAATGGGATCTGAGACCCAAAGATATTTTCAATCTCGACACTACAATCTCAAGATCGCAATCCTACATAACACTGTAAATGCGTTGACAACCCTGATGACTAGGATGGAATACCTGTGTGCTAGTCATATTCATATATTTTATTCGTAATATAATTACTTGTCATTTTTTTGTACATTAAAAAGCATTATAATATTTTAGCAATATTTTTAGAATAACACACACACACTATAATATTATAAAGAGGTAAAATTTGTAAATTAGTTTTTTCGTTTTTATGGAAGGGATAATCTCCGAAAATACACATCCGATTTCAAAAACTCTTTCACCAACATTTTAAATGGAATTTCAGCGTGGACATAAGCTACATTTTAACTTACGACAGAACTGACTCTCTGCAGACGAAGTTGCGGGCGGAAAACTAGTATATTATAAACGATAGACAGTACCCACAGTCAGTATTGATTAACACACTGATTCATCATCATCATCAGCCGCAAAACGTCCACTGCTGGACAAATGCCTTCCCCAAAGTTTTCCACAATGACCGGTCCTCTGCTGCTGTCATCCAGTAGTTTCCCGCGACCTTTATCAGATCGTCGGTCCACCTTGTGGAAGGCCTGCCGACACTTCGTCTCCCGGTTCGCGGTCGCCACTCTCGAACCTTTCCTCTCCAACGGCCACTGATTATTTATTACTTAATTCATTTGCTAAAGTTATTTCACGTTGTCTTATCACGGAGCTTGGATGGTAGCGATTAATGTGATCTTTGTCACAGACATAGCTGGAGAATCAAAGAGTGTAAAATGCTACACTAAAAACTGTTTTAATAAATAAATTAAAAAAATGCTAGAAATTTTGCTGGGGAAAATGTAATGACTTCAACGCGGACGGTGTCGCCGGAAAGCTAGTTAAAAAAAATTGTAGGTTGCATTGCTGTTTATATTTGTACTGCGCCAGCGACCCAACTTGGGTCATTTCACACATTTTTGGAATAAATGTAAAACGGTCACATGAATTATCACCTTAAGGGCGTTTGTTTTATGTTTAAAATAGCTTCTATTAACCCAAAGTCCTTTATTTGGGGTATTATGGGAATTAAGCGCGCGTGATCGTGGGATGGAGCTAGTTAGTTTAGATCCGAATGGGAGCGGAATAGTTTGTATTCATTATTTAAGGATTTTAAGGTAAGGTTTGTTTTACAATTTGGGTGATTTGCACGTCGTTACAACGAGAATTAGGCATGCATTTTTTAAATGAACTAGCGACCCGCCCTCGCTTTGGTCCAGGTACTATAAACTTTACGTGAATAATTATCTAACTGATGGTGAAATCCGCATTAAAATCCGTTCCGTAGTTTGAAAGATCTAAGCTATGTACATACAAAGGGACAGACGGCGGGAAGCGACTTTTTTTATACTATGAAGTGATTATGCTTCAATATGCGTGATTGCTAGTTTTGGATATATTTAAGAATACATTTTCATTTTCTCTCAGTTAAAAAGTTTCAGCACAGCGGCCTATCTTTTAAATATCAAAACTATTTCATAAAATTACGCGTCATAAATAGAGGTAAATCCCTATTAACGACGCAACTATTTGAAAACAAAACACATTTCAGATATTATTTTACTCCTAAATGCTTGTGCATTTAGCTCAAGTACGCTTGAAGTATAAATTGTCTTTATCGGTCATTGTGACATTTCAATTTAACAGAAAGTGACAAAGCATAATTAAACTTAAATATGTTTTTCTGTATTTTATTACTAAGGTTTAGCGTTTATCCAAAATAGTGCAACTAATTAAAGAGAAAATTCTGAATTAGGGGACACCGGGTATTGTTGTCTCGCGGGTGGGTTGTCACAGCGGCCAATTAAGAATACTAAACGAAGAAATAATTGAACCGATCGATGTTAAAAAATCTTAAGAGCTATATATATATATATATCTTTCCGTACTTCAACAATCGATTAATCCTTTGTTTAGTATTCTTATATGGCTGCTGAGACCACCAACCCGTGGACAACCATACCCGGTCTCCCCTATCTAACACGAAAACACTCCCCGGCGCAATCTTTTTAAAACTGGCAGCTATCTCGCTTCCACGACTTGTTTACAATCAGCTTTCTTTCCCGTTTTTATTTTCGAAGTAGAACAATCATTAAAACTTTTTGACGGCGCAGACTTTAATTATTACGGATATCTCGTTAGCGTTACACGGTAGACAATTGACGTTCGGGAAATTAGGAGTTTTCCGTGAACACGACGATTATTGTTTCTTTATAACGCGTTTGAAAAATTTCTTTTTAATCGTTATTTTTTGTTTTTATTTTTCTCTTTTAATAACGCATGTCTTTGTATAAGTTTTTCTTGGTAGTCTGTAGAATCGTAACACTGCAGATCGTACAAACACTAGAATTAAAATAGATTAAGATTAATATCATTAGGTTTCAAAAATCGCATTTTAGAAATTTTCCTTCAACCTAACAAAATATTTACTTTTATTTCAATTCAAACAAACGTGAGACATACAAATTTAGAAATATATTCTCGTAAATCTATTATTCAATTTATATACGAGTGAATTTCATAAAAATGATTCGATTTAGATGTTTGCGCTGAATTTAAAAATGAAAAAATGTGATAGGAAGAACTTTTAGTGATATTGGCAATTGTAATTGAAAAACCCAAAAATAATAACAAAAATATAACCTTGAACTAAATGTCCGTCCAGTGTGTTTACGCTCACGTTATGACATGTGGATGCTTGTTTCATAGGTCAATTAGTGGAGGGCCTTCAGTTTTGGATTAGATGACCTCTACTGTCAATGTCCTCAAATTACTAGTAAATTATATGACTGCTGCATAATGAGAGGCATTAAAACACGAGTGTGTGTTTATGAAACGAGCCGACAGGCGAGTTTCATAATAGCATCACACGAGTGTTTTAATGCCTAATTATGTACAGTTACATACAATATTTTATCTACAATGATGTGTTCAGGAACCGCATGTTACGACCGGCATAGCCGGCATTAATCAATTATTAGAACGTCAAAAATGGCGGCAACCGTAGTTTTTTTTTTTAATTCAGAGACAATCTAGAGTCGGCCTCTACTATCATATCGTTCGATATCAAATTATCAAGTAACATACGAGATTTGTCAAAATTGTATGCAATTGACATTTCATTTCGAATTAAATGTCATCTCGAGTGATATTAGAATTGAGGTCAAATAAAATTGTTTTGTTTTTCAAAGATGTTCGAAATTTGAAACTCATAACTTTATCAAATCTTATATCGTTATAAGAACATTATGTTACTGCTACAGATAAGAAAATTATCATAGTAAAATTGATTGTTGTAATGCTGGTCATTGCCAACGGATTCTGAACGCATTATAGAGGACTTATGATATGTGTGTAGATAAAGATTTTAATAATGCCACTACTCTGCTAACCAACATCCATTCCATTTTTAACCCTAACAACTATCCCATAACAAAACACTTAGCACATTGAAATAAAAATTGCATCGCGACACTAACGCGCGATAAAATATGTCGCGTCGACGTGACAGAGCGGCTGCATGACGCGGGACAAACCTCCACCATTACCGCGGAGGTTCACGTTCGTCGGGCAAATATGAACTTGCAGAGATGTCAATTTGTACAGGAAATATGACACATACGTAGCGCCGCGCGCCGCGTCGTGTTCTTTAACGGCTTTTGCCAATGTTGAACAGCGATATTGTAACGTTTATCGTAGTGGATACAAGTTGGATAAAGCATACGTTACTATCGCACTTACATACTTGTTAAAGTACGGCCAATGGAACGAGATAAAAAATGTAAAAACTGACCGTTACTGAGTTATATTGCAATAGCGAGCGATTATTATATCTGTCCTTATTTCTCGTACGAAATAATATCTTCAGTTGGTCGATGACGGCTGTCGTGCGTGATTCGTGGTACAGGAAAGCTGTCAGTACAGAAGTCGTCAATATTAGGGCCGCCATTTTGTGAAGTTTATTCCTGTTTGGATTGCGTTCGAATTGACACGATTTTTTTCGTTTCCGTATTATTTTGTTGTTGTTATTACACGTACCTCGCAATAATACCTCATTATAAATTTGAAGATGTGAAAAAATTGCTACAAGAAGGAATCCAAAATATATCTGCTAACAATACAACACAATACATACAATACAATACAATACAATACAATACAATACAATACAATACAATACAATACAATACAATACAATACAATACAATACAATACAATACAATACAATACAATACAATACAATACAATACAATACAATACAATACAATACAATACAATACAATACAATACAATACAATACAATACAATACAATACAATACAATACAATACAATACAATACAATACAATACAATACAATACAATACAATACAATACAATACAATACAATACAATACAATACAATACAATACAATACAATACAATACAATACAATACAATACAATACAATACAATACAATACAATACAATACAATACAATACAATACAATACAATACAATACAATACAATACAATACAATACAATACAATACAATACAATACAATACAATACAATACAATACAATACAATACAATACAATACAATACAATACAATACAATACAATACAATACAATACAATACAATACAATACAATACAATACAATACAATACAATACAATACAATACAATACAATACAATACAATACAATACAATACAATACAATACAATACAATACAATACAATACAATACAATACAATACAATACAATACAATACAATACAATACAATACAATACAATACAATACAATACAATACAATACAATACAATACAATACAATACAATACAATACAATACAATACAATACAATACAATACAATACAATACAATACAATACAATACAATACAATACAATACAATACAATACAATACAATACAATACAATACAATACAATACAATACAATACAATACAATACAATACAATACAATACAATACAATACAATACAATACAATACAATACAATACAATACAATACAATACAATACAATACAATACAATACAATACAATACAATACAATACAATACAATACAATACAATACAATACAATACAATACAATACAATACAATACAATACAATACAATACAATACAATACAATACAATACAATACAATACAATACAATACAATACAATACAATACAATACAATACAATACAATACAATACAATACAATACAATACAATACAATACAATAGATACAATAGATAGTTTTGTAATAAATAGGGCTGATTCTGACTCTTCTAACGAATCATCTTCTGATACAGACGACGATGACTAGAATAGGAAGTTTAAAATTTGTATATCATTTCTTCAAATAACAATGTTTTGAACTCCTGAAAGCTTGTTCACATTCTTTATCTCGTCTCGTTGATGGCCTTAGGGGAGACCGGGGATGGTTGACTATAGGGGCAGGTAGACTAACTATCAAAAACTCATCCGACGCAAAGGCCTTGAGCCAACCAATAAGGCACGAGAGTCCGCCACCTCCCCTCGCTCAGTCACCGGGGAGGTGGAAGTCAGTCAACCTGCCCCGGTCTCCCCTACTTTAGAACGTGACGGATGTTTTATGCACAGCAATTTTATTTGCCGAACCGGCAATGAACAAGGATGATTTTGTCTTTGTTATTTTACAAAATTTAATGTCTTAAACCAGGAGTACTGCACTTTTAATACTATTCAACGATACATGGTTGTGGTGTTTAGTTATTGATTAAATGGCGAGAGACGACCTTCTCCTGGCAACACTGTTACGAAGACAGCTGGCGCGAGCGGGAGTCTTGAGTGAAACTATAAATTTGTTTATTAATTTTCTTGGTTTAAAGTGATCCCTACATTTGTGGCTAACGGTAGGACAGCACAATGTTCAATAAATACATTGTATACATTGTAATACAATGCCGAACTCAAACTATTTCAATATTGTATTGGTCTCCAGTGTCTTAATCAAATTCCAGGACCGAGACTTAAATGTCTCAATGATTCATATTGCCGGCAACATGGCCGTGGCCAACTATTTGAATTTAGGGAATTTAAAGGTCACAGCGAGCACGTGGGAAGGAGATGTTTAATAAATCACGGGAAAGAAGAATGTGTAGCTCCAGATATCCGAATGATGTATCAGTTTACTTGTATTGAGAGTATCGAGTTATTTTCTGTATTATATAAGATTATTTCTAGTTTAAAGTTTAAACTGGCGAAGAACTTAAACTGGCAAATATTGAAAGCCATGCAACTTTTACGGGCGTCTTCGGCTGGTCTACATCCGGTGTCAATGTGACGTACCAGTTTGGGACATCCTGTAGCAAAAAATTTAAAAGCGCTGGATAAATATGAGACAAAGTAAACAAAACGTGATGTGTGAAAAAAACACGCTGCGCCGTCAATGAACATTAAATTAACGTTAACGTAGAAAAAGAATCCGTTTCTTATAATTACGTTTATAATTAATTTTGTATCCTTGAAGCAGATACTAAAGCCTCAGGATAGTCGCTAACTGTTAGCCGCAACTCACGTCTGAGAGAATTTGGATCCAGTTTCAAATCGCACTAAACTTTATAAACTGTATCTAATACATTTACTGGAAGAGATTGTTTTATATGAAAACGTTCGTAATATTTTACTAACTCCCGGGTTCGGTTGTGCCTCACTACGGGGCACGCCACGCTAAGACCAGGCGAAACTGTCACAGTGCGTCGTACCAACAGCGAAAATCAACTCTAATAATGACTGGTTCAATACCTAGGTCTGAGTCAATTCCTAGGAAACCGGTCATTATTTAGTCTTGTTTAGTGAGTTTTTAAAAACGGTTTTATTTTTTGTTAAATCACGAAAACAAACCGCATACACACAAAATCGGTCAAGTTGAACTAATATATCGCTTAATGACGAATCCGCGGACGAATCCGTCACGGGGTATCCATTTTTGTATACCAAAACCTTCTCCAGAATGTAACAAATACTTTTCTGAAAACTGCATTAAAATCTGTTCCGCCAAGCGCGAGATAATTGCGGACAAACATACATACATAATTTTTTTAAATTCGGTTCAAAAAATAAATGATTAATAGAACCCCAATTGCCAAATCTTCCTTTCGTTGCAGGTAATTGGTGGCGGTATTGACTATATCCATCAGATATCCCTACTGGTTCGTTTGCCTATATTGTTGCCTCCTCCAGTGTGCAGATTTTTTTTTTTAGTTTCGATCTCATTAACATTTTAAAGCAAAAAGGCGGCTTAACATGCGTTGACGATATGAAAATTTGACTGATGCTAGGGAAATTTATTCCATCTATTACATATTCTAACGTAAAACTTAAAGTTTAAAATAAAAGTGTCTCCTCCTGACTTTTATTACCTTTTATTACTAAGCGACTATAGCGATTCTCATTTTTTATAGCGATTTTGTCAAGACGGGACACTTTTATTGTAAACCTTAAGCGTTAAATTTCACGTTAGAATATGGAATAAGATGTATTTCCCTAGCACCTGCCAAATTTTATCTCGTGTACGCATGCTAAGCCCGCTGAAATGAATATTCATTTATTCATTCTTGAAAAAATATTTTTATGGCCAAAAAATAACTATTTTATTTAGCATTTTTTCTTTTCTATTCTTTAAAAGATTTTGTTGTAAATTTCCTTTTTAACATTTTCAACGCCATTGACGCAAATATCCGTCATGGTTGACAACGCAAAATAAACCTGAGTATGTATGAATTAATGTTGACATTAGCTCTAGTTTTTATTTGACATGGCCAAACATTCCTAGTGGTTAAAACCACTAGAAATGTTTAAATTACGTATTCGGTTTGAGAAATATTTAGTTAAACTTTAACCTTTATACGTAGATGGAGCTTTTGATCAAAAGTCACTTTGAGCGAGCTTACAATCACACACCATGACCTGTGACATTAAATGCATGCATATGCATCATACTCAATCAGGTCTTAAGATCAATATTGCCCTTCCAGCTAGCTCTGGGTCCTTGCACCTAACACTGAAGAGCAACTGCTCTAGTCAGTAATGCAGATGCAAATCGACTCGGCCCAAAAGGAATATTTCTCGACGTTTCTGGGATTCAAGCGTGCAGGCTAAAGGATTAGGAAAGTTCTTACTGTTACTAGTTTCTTCTTGTACAGTCCGTTGAGGTGCGTGAAAAGAGTTTTCAGTGCAATGGATAATGCAAGTTGCTAAAAATTTATCGGATACCATTCCACTCTGATTTAAACTATATTTTAATCGTATTGTTTATGGCTCGCTGTACTGTCAAATTATAAAAGCTACCAGCAACTGGTTCCTAGTTATAGACTCGGTAACTGTTAATACTAATCTCATAGCAGCACTTCTTGGGAAGAGAAAAATATAATAATTGCGATATGAAAGAGAAACCGTAATTATAAACAGGTACTTACTTATATATAAACAAAAAGAAAAGGAGAAGACTTATATAATAAACAAAAATATTTGATAAATAAATAACCAGCTACCTAAGTGAAGTGTCGCCACAATGTATTACTTGCTACCAATTTTATACATTTCATTAGCTCTTAACAACTTGAGTTACGATTCTGTTATTATATAAGCACTCCATTTAAAACCGCTAAATTTCGTGTCCAAGCACAAATTACTTGTATACAAAATGGACGCGTCGTTAACTACGTAATACCCTTTAATGTGCCGTATAACTAATTTGCATTATTAACTCGCACTGCAAACGTGAAATATTAAATCAGTCCGGTCCCTTAATTTAAATTTCTAAACCGTATGAAAAGATTACATTAAAACTGTGTGCCGTTTTAGCAATACCTATTGTGGTTTATTTTTATATATTCTTGAGAATTATTGTTGATTCTGCAATATACAATACTATGTAGATGTTAGTAATTTAAGTTAAGATGTAAAACGTCATTACATGGATTATTAGCATTCGTAATCGACAGGCCTACCATAAGGTCGTGTTTATCGCTATGGATAAATGTGGATGAAGCATCCGTGTCTCTCGCACTTACATGTTTATTAGAAAGTGACGGATGGTTAATGCATAATAAGGGCTCTAGTAGGATCCCAAGTAGCACAAAAGCTGTATAAGAGCTTGTACAGCCATTATAAGTCTCTCTAGTTTCTCTCTCTCTAGTTTTAGCATTTTAAGGGCTGTATAAGCTCTTATACAGCTTGTGTGCTGCTTAGGTAGAACCAAAACGTAGGTTTAGGTTTCCATTAACCCCTAACAATTCGTTGCGACTATTAAGCAATTGCGGCACAAATTTTGCATGTTTTTTTAATTTTAGGCTTGTATATATGCCATTTCCTAAACCATTTGCTGGAAGAAAGAAAAACAAAACAAAGTAATGTACGGCCCCCTTACCCAAAGGTAGTAAGTTCAACTCCATAGCTAAATCAGAATAATATTTTGGGAAATCTATAAATTTCAATAGAAATGAAACAATATTTTAAATTCTGCTTAATTTGCTCATACTAAGTTCTTCTTGTTTCTTCTTAATCTTCTGTTTCCAATAACATCAAGATAAAGATAAAAAAAGATAAAAGATATTTATTCGGTTAGTAGGCCGCACGGGCACTTTTACTCGTCAAAATCTACCAACGCTTCCCAAGAGGAGACCACTGCTGAGAAGAAGCGCCGCATGAAACTCAACAGTTACCTAGTCATTTTTTAAAAGTAAATACCTTTCCTATTTCCGTGACTACCATAGAACTAAATACTATAACACCACTTCTCGATAAAAACAAACATGGCCGATTGAACGGCTTCTATTTCTGTACATAAAAGCATTTTTCAATGATTTCATTCACAGTCCATTTGCCTCCACAATCTCGCGACTTTTATAACCCGTAAAGTATTTAGATACACGGCGCGTGAATCATTATGATAAATGGCATTTCGAAAATGATTTATTTCCATGTTTGAGCTCTGGTTTTGTGAAAGGAGTATTTATGTCTTCAACATATTCATAGCAGATGTTGCGCATTTAAGTTGTCGTAATTTAATTTTTAACTTTGCATTACAGAGGTTACAAAGCGCAAAGCGACATAACTCCCACTAAAAGTTGAAATTTGGAACTTTATTGGATATCACTACTTTTAGAGGAACATTTTTAAATTTATGTTTTTGGAGTTAAATAACCCTTCCTTTAGCTTGTCGCTGTCGGGTAAAACACGCATGATTAATTAAAAAACAAAATTGTCAGTGTAATTTTTTAATCATTCTAAACCACGACGAAGTCATTAGCCCAATCCTACACCAAAACGGCGAAATAACCCCGAAACCATTCGATTCTATTATATCCTCTTACGAGATAAAGCTCCGATGGATTTATGGGCAGTAATTAACATCTGTTATTGGCGTTTTCTTCACTTGGGCTTTAATGGGCGATGTAACGCGAGCCAGCAAATTCAATTTGCTGGACGATTTTCCTTAAGAAGAGTTAAACTGATTCAGTTCTGGTACAAATTTGATTAAAAAAATGTACGTAATAAATTACATAAAGATGATAAGATTAACCACGTTATCTCGAAGCTAAAAGGTTAAAAATGTACAGACGTACAACTTCATAGTTTGTATAATTATTCATAACTAAAGCTTTTTTTCATCCCTTAACTACACCTTTTCCATTCTCCCCTATTTTTTCACTCATTTCGAAACATACGTACCTATAATGTATTTTTAGCATCCATCTTACAAAAATTGATTGAAACTAAATGAATTCATAACGGGATCTTCCTGAATATAAAGCAATTAAAGATTAAAATTTAAATTGACATTTTTTTTTAATCTCGTTAAGAAACAAAACAGTTTTTGAACGTATTTTTATTATTTCACATAAAATAAATGCAACAAAACTTCGAAAACTGCATAAGATTAGCGTCAGTTTCAATACAAAACTTCGTATAAAAATACATACCCATTTCCATAAAAAATATGAATATTTATTGGACCAATGACATGGAAGTCTGCATAACTACTGGATTACCATATTTTTCCGTAGCTATTTATTGCTATCGCTTGACGGGAGACGCATTAGCTTAATTTGATGCCAGACGCTTCGATTTTATTAATTTTTCCGCCCACATGGATATGGTTTCATATTATTATGCTAGAAGTGATTTTTAATCTATGACCCAAAAAGGTAGAACTTGTGTTTCAACCCTTGGTATTTCTGTGTGACTGTGCCCTCATATTTTTATATTTGAAAGATTGTTTTCCGGTAGTTGTTATAAATTGATAAATTCGGAGTTCTTTTTTATATATGTATTGTTTTAAACAGATAATTTAATTATGTTAAAAAACATTTAACAGCAATACTCCTGGTGTGTTTTAATATAAAATATTTTATGTTGCCAGCAGTAAAGAAAAAGAAAACATAATATCACCGATATTAAAGGATATGTTAATCCCAACTCATATCGGCTCAGTTTAAACTTCGTGTAATGGTTCAACGTTTAAAGGTAAAATCTTTACCTACTAAATAATAAAGTTGTTTCTAAATACTGACTGACTGACTGACGGATGAAGGATGTTTTTTTTTGGAAATGTAAGTAGGTATGTATGTATGTTTTTTGCAAGTTTTATTGTAGAGCTGCACTAAGAAAGGCGTTTTAAAAATCAACTCCTAACAGAAAGAAATAAGAGGCAGAGCGAGATAAAAAGTTTTATTTAGTCAAATTTACCTGGTTGACGTCTTAAATCGTCACAAAACAGCCAACTTTAGTGATTTCAGATTTTTAGTAGGTAGTGAATTTATGGTAAAACACAAACTTAGATTGTTATAGTTAGCAAAAAAAGTTTAAGTGTTAATCCAGAAAAAAAATAGTGAAATACGTCTATATGAACTAAACGCCGCGTTTTCTCTTAATAATCCATAATTCTAATAAAAGCTGCACCATCCAGCAAATAATTAAATTAAAGGCCACGTGCCCCCACATTACGTGCGGTAAAATACGGCGGCGGCATCAGCATGTCACAAAATTTGGACGACGCCTGCTCTTTATAGGCCCCGCTTCGGGTCCCCTCGGGTTTTCTCGTTTTAAAACCGATGTTGTTTCAATTTCGGTTTTTATTGAAAGGGATTCTGCTGATGCAGGTTGGGTTTTTGTTTGTTTTCTTGATAATTTGAGTACAGGTTTTATAGTTTATTAAAGTTATAGATTAGAAAGGGGAAAATATGATAGGTAGTTTATCTTACACATCTTTGTAATTATTTATGTTGTAGTAGCGACCCGCCCTCGCTTTGCTCCGGGTACAATATATACATTAACCTTCAGTGAAAACTATGTAACTGATGGTGAAAACTGCATTAAAATCCGTTGCGTAGTTTGAAAGATCTAAGCGTACATACAACGGGACAGACGGCGGGAAGCGACTTTGTTTTATACTTAAAGTAGGGGTGCTGTATCAGAGTGTTAATGATTTTAAGGCTTGGAAAAGGTTTAAAATAAGTGTCTCCAGACTTTTATTGCCTTTTATTACCAAGTTATTTTATCCGGTATTGCTAAGAGTAATTAAATGAATCGTTTAAATCTAATCAGAGCCTGTGCACACCTACCCCCTTACTAATAAATGTTGAGTAACGGCTGAATAGTTATACAATGCTTTGTCCTTATCTGTCGAATTCAAATGTCACAATGACAGATAAGGACAAACCATTGTATAACTACTCAGCCGTTACTCAACGTTTATTAGTAAGGGGGCTAGCGTTTTTGACCGGGGGGTCTAATTGCTAAAAACACTAGTGTGCACAGTCTTTAAGGTAAACATGATATTTAATTACTCTAGCAACTTTTTATTCGTGCTGTCACTTTATTATTGTGATGCTTGTTAGGCTCGTTGTGATGGAAACACGGCTTGGCAGTAACCCAATTGTCGCACAGTAAACGACAGTCTAATTGGCTGTTTATCCTATTATCCTTAGTCCATACTTTCATACAATATTACTAATATTATAAATGCGAAAGTGAGTTTGTATGTTGGTTGCACTTTTTTTGTGGTAAACCACTGAACCAATTTCGATGAAATTTGGAATGTTGTTTGAGTCCCGGGGACAAAATAAACTATATCACGGAAAATTTGATAGTTTCCTTGCGAATAGCGATAAACGACTTCTACGCGGACGAAGTCGCGGGCAAAAGCTAGTCTAATTATAAATGCGAAAGTTTGTTTGGATGTTTGTGTTTTAATCACGCTCTGACGGCTTAACGGATTTGGTTGAAATTTGGCAAACATATAAACTTTGGTAAACATATAAATTTCACAGTTTCCGAGGTAAAAGTGATTAAAGACTTCTATGCGGATGAAGTCGCAGGCCAAAGTATATCACTACTCACATGAAAGGTAGAATTTAAAACCAGCAATTATTTTTTTCTCCACTGAAACGCTGATTTCAGTGTGCTTATTGCAAATAAAGTCATTTCGCGTGACCGTAATGTGAGTACAGTCCGCAATTTACATTTTGAAATCGTTTAAACAATTTATGGTTTTTTGATTGTTGTTTTACCGCAGTATGGAATGGCATTAAGTGCAAGATTTATTAAAAGTTATATGGACTTAAAAACGGCTGTGCTGTGGTAAGGTGTCCCATTGTTTTGCAGACACTAATTTTATCGAATGTGTCGTTTCACCGAATTTAATTTAAACGAAAGCTAATTTCTGCGATGGCAATGTGACATACGGCTTATGGGATACCCTACAATATACACCGAAAACTGGATGATTTTTCAAATATTTCAAATATACTAAATAAGTATTTACGTACTATTTATAATGTAGACGGTACAAAGTGAGGCGGTAGGAAGTTTTTAGGTATTTTATAGAACGCTAATGCTAAAAGCGGCTGCCGAGTGCCAGTTAATTGGTAGTGCAAAGTAAAAAGTTAGCAGCTTCATATAAAAGACTTCTTTGCGCTGTTTTTCATGCGTTCATACGTGTACCTACAGGGTGTTGATATAATTTTCCTTAAGAGATTTTTCTTGGTGGATAAAGTTGAAATTATTTTCAAATTAGGTTATAATATAAAGATAATTATATTGTTTTGTATCGTTTAGGTTAGGTTAGGTTAACGGAGGTATTATGATGAGCTACAAAAAAAATGTAAGGGTTTTATTACTTAATCCAAATTCAAATTCAAATTCAAATTCAAATATTTATTCAGTAAATTGGCCACATACGGGCTCTTTTACACGTCAGTAATATAGAGTGAATCTACCAGCGCTTCGGACAAGACCATCATTGCGGAGAAGAAGCGCCGCAAGAAACTCCAGCAGAAGGTCATTTTTTCCAATATAAAATACAATAATACTTAAAAGTAAGTTACATTACAAGGTAATAAAGTAACAAATATTAATTATTAGAACTAGCACAAATGAAAACATTACAAATGTAAGGTCAAATACGTTACACTAAATGTAATGACTAGGAGAACAACACGACGAGGTCTCTTCGTCAAAAGCCATACCTAGAATAATTAACTGAACAAGTCCTTGCAGACAAACAGACAGATAAGTAATAGCCTAGACACTACTTAAATACATCTTGGTCACCAATGAAGTCATTTACAGTATAGTATGCCCTACCCATCAAGCAGCGCTTGATGTGAGACTTAAATTTATTGAACGGCATATTGACGATATCAGATGGTATCTTATTGTAGAAACGTACACAGTTCCCCGCAAACGAAGTGCTTACCTTACGGAGACGGTGACCTGGAAGAGCGAGCTTATCCCTATTTCTAGTATTTAAATTATGAACGTCGCGGTTATGCCTAAACTCATGTATGTGTTTGCGTACATACATGATATTCTCAAAGATATACTGCGACGCGACTGTAAGAATATTGATTTCTTTAAATTTATCCCTAAGCGAAACACGAGACCCCAATTGATATATAGCACGTACAGCCCGCTTCTGTAATACAAAGATGGTCTGGATGTCAGCCGCTTTTCCCCACAGCAAAATTCCATAACTCATAACACTGTGGAAATAACTATAGTACACAAGTCTCGCCGTCTCGACGTCAGTAAGTTGTCGGATTCGCTTTACCGCAAAAGCCGCTGAACTAAGTTTACCTGCAAGTGTGGCTATATGCGCACTCCATTGCAGTTTTGAGTCCAGAGTGACACCTAGAAATACTGTTCTATCTTCGAATTCCAGTGTCTCATCCTTCAGTCTTATACTAGCTGCATTCACTCGCTTCACATTAGACAATGAAAATTTAATACATTTAGTTTTTTTGGCATTTAAAAGTAAGTTATTGGCCGTAAACCAGTCAACAATTGTGGATAACGCATCATTAATTTCATTAAAATTATCCTGTTTCCTATCCGCTTTAAATATAAGTGAAGTATCGTCAGCAAACAAGACTATTTCGTGTTTTTCGCGCACTACAAATGGGAGATCGTTAATATAGATTAAAAACAAGAACGGACCCAGAATAGAGGCCAAATCTCGGGAGCCTTATAGAGTTAGAGTAGATGCAGATTTTTTTGTTAGGTGTTGCTAAAATTATCACCAGGCATATATCTTTTTATATTTAGAACACAAACAACGCGAAATGCTTTAAATCCGACTTTGAACTATGACCACGATTTACTTTTATCTTTTGTTTTTGGTCGATTCCTCAAGGCAACAGGCCTGGCCATGAATTTGCACGACCAGCTGAACGGTGAGTGCATTTTATAATACATTGCGTGTAACGTCAATTAACCATGCTCGATGAGCGTCTCCCCCGTGTAATGAAGAGAGAATTTGCTCGCTGCCGTCACTTGCTCAAGTCATGCCCCTGCTCACTGGGTACTTTGAAAATCGAAGTTCGAAGTTATGTTAGCTCCTTCTCTTTCTGTCGACTTAATCACAATTGAAAAGGAAAAGGGATGATGCATCCAAACGTTTAAAATTAGTGGCCGTTTGCGTTGAAACCAGAGCGATTGCTGTCATCCAGCGGTTTCCCGCGACCTTTATCAGATCACTTAGTGAAAGGCCTGCCAACACTTCGTCTCCCGGTTCGCGGTCGCTACTCTAGAACCTTTCCGCTCCAACGGCCGTCGGTTCTACGAGCAATGTGCCCTGCCCACTGCCACTTTAGGTTTGTTATTCGGTGAGCTATTTCAATGCTGGGACTTAATACCAAGCTCCTCGAGAAAATACATACACAAACTGATAATATTTCAGAGAGTTCCACGCGACAGTCTTTTTAAATTTTTAGCAGTGCCATCCTTCTTTTACAGGAGATAAAGTATCCCCGTCGTATATTCGAGCCATTTGTTCCCCACACGGTCCATGTATTTTTATGTCCTTCGTCAATTACTTACTAATTCTAGTCCAGGTCTCGTCTGTTCATTTATCTATAAGTATAAATGATAATAAGTTTTGTTTTATTGTTAGGAGATAATTTAGTTGATGAAAGGGTTTTATTATGAAAAAAAATGTAAGACTCCAACCTCTTCCGGGGTTAGACCTTGAGTTTCGAGCAAATTGGAACCGATACCGACTAGCACTGAACATGTCAAGATACTAAAATTAACAGTTAACTTACAATTATTTTAACTCCTTATTAATCATAAGGTAAACATGTTTTAAAACTATTTGACACGAGTTTGTAAAATGACTGTAATAAATAAAAAAATATTTCGAAGTAAATACAAAAAAATAACCCTACCAATTGCTAAGTACCTAACTTGAAATTTTAAAACTAAACCACTCTAAAAACATTCCAATGTCTAACTAGCCTCTACTTAGAATTTAAACAAAAAAATATTGTAATAAAACTGCAGTCGACCCACTGAATTCTTGCATTATTTATACGCACGGAAGCGACAGTCCCACTGCAACTGCACTTTATGCGGCTAGCTTATTTAATAGTTTCTTAATTAGCGCTAATCTTGCATAGCCACCTTGTAATTTCCCTCTATTTAAGTCCGAGAGAGAATTCAAATTCGAGGTAAATTAGAAAGGAGCGCTCTGAATTTCCAGAGCCTTTGGGATTTTTAACGTGCTTTCGTGCGGTTAAATCAGAAATAGCAGTTTGAATTGTTTTAAAATAAAACTGTACTAAAATTTAGCTTAAATTAATACTTTTAAGATTTTTGGCGATGATACAGTATTATTTAATCAGTTTTAGTAGGTGCAGTGTGCGCGCTGTTGTGTTCCGGACAGCTATAAAGATGATGTTCCGGTTAGCCAGTTACAATCTTTAGATTGTGTAAGTGAATTTTGATGAGGGAATTCTTCTGATTTTTTTCTTTCTTTTGGAAATACTTGGATATGTAAAAATGTATATATACAGGCGATCGAGTAATCATTAAAAGTCATAATAAGTCATTAAAACAAGTCTAACAAAACAGGAAGCACAAGCAGGCAGGAAAAACGCTGCCGCGTGTTTTTTATATAATCGTGTATGTGTGTTAAAAACCACTTAAATTCGCATTTTTTTATGTTAAGTACCACGTGTCATTCGCGACGCTAAGACGAATCTAATGGTCGTTTTTCCACTTGCGGTCACGGCACCGGTACGGCGACGGCGCCGGCACCGGCTTGGCTATAGGAAGAAAAATCTATGAAAGCTGTGACGTCACCGGCACCGGTAAGTGGAAAAAGATGCCGGGTAATTTTATACATTTTTGCATTCCCGGCAGCCGGGCCGGTGCCGGTGCCGTCGCCGTACCGGTGCCTTGCCGGCAAGTTGAAAAACGATCAATGACTCATCGTCTATCAGAATCGGTCCTTCCGTTCAGCCTCTACGAGGGAACAAAGAAGAAGAAGAAGAAGCAATACATTTATTTGTGACATATAAAAACAATACAAAAAGAAGACATGAAACAAAAAATAGTAAAGGCCTGATGCCACGAAATGGCTCCAATTAAAAAGCATAATGCTGGCATAGAAGCCAGCGCTGGTCATCCACTCGGAACCATACATCATACATGTCAAAAACATTACCCTCATTTTTCGGCAGTCGGGTAATTAAGTTCAATAGCAGATAAATCTTTGTATGGAATATAAGGATTTTCTTTTCTTACTACATCAATCTAAATTAATCTTATAAATAATGCAAAGACTATTCAACGTAGCTGCTAAATAATGAAACGTTTCAGCACAAGGGCTTCCAAGCTACTTTGACGTCTGTAATTAGTGATTCCGTGTAAAGTGAGTGGCAATTAAAAAACAATTACTATTTGCAAGTCAAGCAATTAGACGTGATAGAATGCATTTGAGATTAATTAGTCAAATCAGTGTTTGAACATCGGTATCACGTGTTCATCTACGAAGCCCCATTTTTTTTTGGTCTGTATGTATATAACGGACATAAAAAAGACTACACTAATATTATAAAGATGTCAACGTCTCTATAAGAGGCGGCTGAAAGATTCCGACTGTTCCTGGCAAGCTGAACTTGCTCCTTCAGAGCCTCTCAGCTAATTCCTGTTCTCAAAGTTATACATTTTTAAAATCCTTTTGAGTATCCATAATGCATTTAAAAAACGGTCCTTCTAAGGGCTCTTTGACAAAGAGTTTAGGACCCTCTGTTCTAATACTGCAAATAAATATAGAAGGTATGTCACAATCAAAGTGTGACTATCTAAGTAGACTAGCCCACGACAATAATATAGATGTAATTGCCATCCAGGAACAACATTTAGATAACATTACTAAATTCGACACTCGTGGTAAAATTGCGGGTTTTAATTTGATAGCCAACACACTGTCATCCGTCTATGGCTCTGCGGTTTGTACGCACTTACGTCGGGTGCCAGGGATTGGCTATCAAAATTAGATATAAGACTATGAACGGGACATTAAGCCATACGATAATAATAATAAAGATGTAAAGTTTGTAAACTTAGGTCGGAGTTCACCAACAGTTAAACAGGCGATTAGAGGTCTGACGGCTGTCAAAATGTATTGACTAACAGCCGATTAGTATTTAACAGTCCGTTAAATTGGTTGGTGAACTCCGACCTTAATCTCTTATTCATAATCGCACAACTAAAGTATGCTTGAAGTATTCTGTGGCCTTATCTTTCATTGTGACATTTGAATCTGACAGAAAGTGACAAAGCATACTTTTACTAAAATAGGTTTATTGTGCGTTTATAACTTCATTATGAATAAGGGGGTTAGTTTGTATATACGAGGTAATATCTGAAACAATATTTAGAATGGACTTTCAGGGTGGCATAGGCTATATTTTAGCGAAGGGTCGCTAGTATATAATAAAGTAAATATATCTAATTTTATTTTTTAATATTAAGTAGTCTTTAAGTAAAAAAATAACGTTTAAAGCACTACTTAACTACTGGAAATGAAAGCGCGGAAATTTAATAACGGCTTTTAAGATAAACCTGCTCCTGACAGTTCACTTCACAAATAACTTTCTGCTTTAAATATTTATCTTAAGCTACTGTAATAAATAAATGTTTTGAGAAACAAATAAAGTTATTAATTTTATGTCTGTAATTTTATAACTAGTTTTTTTCACAAAACTTACTTTGATATTCACAAAGGCTGTCATTAATGAGTTCATGTACTGAAAGGTTTTTTTAAAATATTTTTTATTCAGAGAATAGTAAAATATTACTGAATGATTATATTGACGACGCGGTACACCTAGTTGCCAAACTAGGCTAGGCATAATAACAGCAATAAAAAAGGCTTCGATGAAAATATCGGAGTAGAGGTTTTTTTGGTCAAGAAGTCTGTCAAGCTGTCATTATCGGGAAAATTCAGTTTACACCCGAGTGACGCTTATTCTTCCAGGTATAGTCGGGGGAAAAAAAGGTTCGTCTTTTTTCAACTCTATTACAATACTGTTAAGGTCCAAAAGTGACGAACCTTCTTTACCCCGACTATACTATCTGTTCAAGTAATAATTTTTCTCTGTACATATATAACTTACGTAGAACCCATTGTTAAATTTTAATAAGTATAATTTATTTCTCAAGACTGCTCGCTACTTTATTACAAAAGGGTTCCGTGGTGGCTCACAATTTTTTTCCAAAACCGTACTTACGGTCGGCATCAAATAGATAGAAGCAGTCAAATGGCCAAGTGTATTGCAACACATTCTTATTCCTATAGTAATAAAGGTGTGTTGGGATATATTTGGCCACTTTCACTGCTCCTATCTATTTGATGCTGAATGTACTTACATCTATAACAAGACAAAATTATTGATTCCCTTATAACATTCTATGCCAACGACTCCCCAGGCGTTTCCAAAAAACATACTCTACTAGTCGGTGGCAGTTTAATACCTACCAGCGGGCTTAGCTTGTATGCACGAGATAAAATTTGACAGGTGCTAGGGAAATGAATACATCTATTCAAAATTCTAACGTAAGACTTAACGTTTAAGGTTCAAAATAAAAGTGAATGCTAAGCCCGCATTAGGTATGTCAATAGTGCAAGCTACACCATTCGTAACCCTAGCTTATCTAACTTCACATGTCAAAACCACGGTCTCACAGATTCTCGGAGATTCTCGAGGATTCTCGGCGACTCACCGTAAATCCGAGGTCGCGTTATATTTCAAGGCTCGAGACGGGTCGAAACGCGTGCCTTCCGCCACAATCCTGGAGAGCCGGCACAATTAGCTGCTTGCTTTGCATAAAACACCGCGCGTTATGTGGCACAAGCTTTAAGATTTGGCGTTTACTGTATACCTACAATGTATTGAGGGCGGGAAATAGTTGGTAGGCTTTTCAAATCGTAAAGGGCGGAACAAAATTTACTATAGTTAAGATCAGGTCCTAAGGAGTTAAAAATTAATGAAACGTCGATGGAGGAGATCAAGTTTTTTCATACGTTATTTAAATAATAATAAATAAATAATAAATATCAGGGGACAATCTCACACAAATTGACCTAGTCCCAAACTAAGCTCTAGGCTTGTACAGTCACCACACGGGATTGTTGAGCCACCATAGAACCCTGTCATAATGACAACGTCAAGTCACTCAAAAGAAATTACGTCAAAATTTTCCGTCGATTTTCTGTGAGAGGGTTCTATAGTGGCTCAACAATCCCGTGTGGTGACTGTACTATGGGTACTAGACAACGATAAACATAATTATATAGAGAAATACATACTTAAATATATAGAAAACATCCATGACTCAGAAACAAATACTCGCGCTCATCACACAAATATTTGTCCATACCGGGATTCGAACCCAGGACCGCTAGCTTCGTAGGCAGGGTCACTACCAACTAGGCTAACTGCGTCTATTTATACAACAAACAATTACATTCGATTGATTTGTGTCACCCCTATTGTGCCATTGCCAAGACTAAGTACATACAGTATTTCTCAATTTTCAAACAAATGCTCTGATGACATACGAACGGCAGTAAATAACATTTCATACACGTAACATAACAGTAAAATTACATTGTTGTTTATTTTATTAATTAATTAATATAACAACGTGACTTTTAATTGTAATTTTTATTTCTAATTTTCTTATTTAATTTAATTTTTGTAACAATTTTAAACTTAATTAAATTTATTTGTTGTAATATTATGGATCGTTAGCTCTGGAAATAAACGTTATTCTATTCATACCTGGTTATAAAGGGTTTACCATATTTTGTTATACAACGTTTTACAAACTGATCCATTTCACAAACATATCATTTGGTAAACCACCTTTTTTTCCGAAACTGTAAATATTTCAGGATTTTTATAAAAGTAACCTAACCTAACCGACAGGGTTCTTACTACTCAATGGTTATGAAATAAATCTTGAAATATTTACAGTTTCGGTGAAATTTTGTTTAGCAAGTGATTAGATACGACCTTAAGGTATTGAAGTCATTGTTGAAATATTCCCTTGCACCAAACACTAACGTGCACTGATTCACGTTGATTGTATAGCCTCTGCAGTCACGCGATCCGTGCACATAGAGCTATCTCGCTTGCTAAAGCACGCTGTAACTTGTCTTGTGCAGCTAGTGCGATTCGTCAAAGACCGCCTTTTTAGCCGACTGAAAAAGGAGGATGATGTTGTAAAAATGTTTGACATTTTAGTAAAAAAGGCTTATTAATCTGTGAATGAATTTAGTAATGACATATTCTAAAAATATATATTTAATTGTTACTGTTTTATATACTAATCAATGAATTAATTATTTAATGCTTTAATTTTATTCATAACTTTGTAGAAATGTTTAGTTTTTTTTTTTAACGTCATGCTAGCTTGCTGCTTGCTTTGTATGCCTTATGGCGAAACATACTGCACCAAACTGTATACAAGACCGATTTTATAACATATGTTTATACAAATAAAGATTTTGATTGATTTATTGATTATTTTTCAGCTTTACGTATGTTGGCGACCAGCTGATAACATGGTGTTAGCGATCCGGACGGACTCCGCACGAGCTACCGCTTTAGTATTCTGTTTATATGATTGAGGGAGAATTGTTTTTAACTAGCGGCCGACCCCGACTTTGCACGAGTGCGATTATCCAAAAAAAATCATAAATACCTTGTCCTGACGATTACAACACACAACAAAAAACATCAGCCAAGGATAATTCTTTGGGCGTTTCAACCGCTCTCATTCCCCTGGTCGCATTAATTTCGAAATTCCTGTAGCTTTGGATGCTATTTTCGGTTATGAGTGTCCTGGCTTCTAAAAAACTGAAAATAGTATTCTAATCTACAGGAAATTCGACATTAATGCGACCAGGGGAATGAGAGCGGTTGAAATGCTCGAAGAATTACCCCCAAATCAGTCGAGCCATTCTCTAGTGTTGCGCTTAGGTACTCAAACATTCAGCAACTGATTTTTATTTATATTACTTAAGACAAAAATGATTATTTTTATTTAATCAATCGCCTTAACTGTGTAGGTAAGTAACTCTAAAAGTATTTCATGAAAGCTAAAATCGTTTTCTTTATTAATGAATCGGCTGGCTCACGTGTTCTGTTGTATTACAAAATTATATAGCTAAAAGTTATTTAAACTTTAATTTTAAAAGTCAGTTAACGTTCTTGGTCGTCGGGGCAGCGAAGTCGGAAAAAAGTGACGGCTAAGACTTGTAAATGGATGGCCAAGAAAAGGTGAAAACGAACTTTACACGTCTGTCGGAGTATTTTGTATTTCTGTTTGAATATATAATATTGGGGAATACCCAAATATTCCGAAATATTTTTTTCCGAATATTCATTTGTCCGAATTTTCATTTTTCCGAAATCTATGTTATGCTAGAGCTATTTAAAATTAAAAACATATTTGAATCGCTATGAGTAGGTTTCTGACAGTATGGGTAAGTATCACCATGTCCAGGAAGACGAGATCATAGAATAAATAAATCTCTTAAACTTTTACTTGAATTTTAATTATTTTTATATTTCAATAGGTTAATACTCTAATACAACAATCTCATTTTTAATAAAATATAATATTAAATTAATATATATTCTAGATTTTGTATGTCTTTAATTCAATCAGCTCAGACACTGAATCCCTTATCGATCCGCGAATCGATCATAATAATTTTGAATTTTGAAGAATTTAAATCAATAAAAGAAACGTAAGAGTGGTAGAAATAAAATCAATAGATAAAGGAGGTTGTAACCACCTTGTTACAGGTTAGGTTAGATTAGGTATAATTTAAGTGCGATATCAAAAAATAAAGTCTTCATTAAAAAAATTGCATTCGGAATTATGAAAATTCGGGATTTCAATCAATTCGGAATTATGACTCTTCGGAGTTATATAGTGTACCCTAATATTTGAAAAATAAGGTATTAGTTTGAGGGCGTAAGTACTATTTTTAAATTAGATGGCAAAGGTACCAAAGGTAAGCAGAAACCTCAGAATTCGTGGAGCTCTTCCTTCAGAAAATGTATATTTTTCGTCTAATAAGTATTGTAAGTGTAAATATTAAAAAAAAGTAGCGAAAGTCACTTTCCCATTCTGTGAAATAAGGATAAAAAAATACAGATTCAAAACTAACCGTCGTAGGTACCTACTTCTTTATTTTTATGCATGAAATAAATAGGTAATAAATTTAAACGTAATTTAAAAAAAAACGGTGAAGTGCGAGTCGGACACGCGCACTGAGGGCTCCGTACATATTGGCCGGTTTTTAGTATTCGTTTCTTTTTTTGTGTTTGTTCTATAATCATGCCAAATTTGACGCTTGTTTTGTTTTAGAACGACGATAGAACAAATACAAAAAAAACGTAGAAAAATAACGGTTTTTTGTATGGGGACCCCCCTTTTTATTTTACTTTTTGGATTTTTTATTATTGTTAAGAAATCCCCCTTTATATCACATATTCTGCTAAAGAAACTCAACAGGCTATCTTTTACGGTTCAAAAGATAGAAAGACACGGACGAACGGACAGCGTAGGCTAGTTTCGGGTACAGAACCCTATAAAAACAAGTTAAAAATTTAAAAAGTGTTTTTTATTATATATATGGTGGAATCATGAAAGCCTAACTAATAAAATGTTAACTTTCCTTCAAGATCAGCCTGTAATTCTATCAAACTTAGATCGACTAAATCCAGTGTAGAACTTCGCTGACATTCTACCTTGGCAATAAACAAACCATTTTATAAACGAAAATGCCGTTATCATGCTCACATTTTATCGTTTTTAAAACGTCCCCTAAACGGCTTGGAACCATGCAAATCCTTATACCACCAATAGCATTACAGAAATACGATCACAATCGAAAATTTTATGATCCATGAAATGAGTCAATACAGTTGCGATAATAAAACATGACCCCACTACGTTTTACTGCTCTCTGTGGTCTCAGCCTGCTTGGAAGTGCGTACGACAAGATATATAATAAAAGTAATGAGGGCTAGTATTATGTAAGTGGAGGACGGTAATGTTAATCATTGCTGTAGTTTATTGGTAGCAGGCAAGCCGCGTGTAGTGACAGGTACATTTCGATTGAAATTTGTGATGCCTAGAGGGTTACCATGATAACTGTACAAATTTATGACTTAGTTCAGTAATACGCTCGAATATTACGCCTTATTGTTTTATTGTGTTCTCAGGAGAAATGATTGTACAAGGTTTTTTACTTTGATATTTTTAAATCAAGTTTATTGATTATTTTGATATGCTAACTTTAATCATACTTTGCATAAATCGCTTTTTGACATGCTGTTTCCTGTATATTTTGTAATCGACAAGAAAATAGGATCGTTACAATGTAATTATTAAATTATAATTTACATAGTTTTCGTTCAAAATCAAAATCGTTTTTGAAGACAAATTCCTTTAAATATGTAATTTTGAGCGCTTGTATTCCCCTCTTCTTGGTAGCTGGCCAACAGATCACAAAGTCCAAGCAACCACTAATGTTTCAGCCACCAAAATGTTTGAGGTTTAAATTTATACAAAATAGTGACAAAAATGGAAAACTTATTTAAATTCGGGTCAACACCTATACCGAGTATATAGTTTACAGCATATTTAAACAATTTTAACAGACTTAAAACTTGGCCATTTTCTTCCACTCGCGTATCCCCACGGGCTAATTCTCTGGTATTCCAGAGTATTCTTCAAATATGTGAGCTCGAAATATTAGCTGTCGTTGTCAAAATCATATCGTCCTTGTCGCTTCACTGCAAAAACAACATTGGTTTTTGGAAAGTAAAGTTGAAATTGAGTTGGTGCAGAAATGAGATGAGATATTGTAGAAGTAAGAGTGGTATTCGGGCGGCGTGAATGAAGCCCGGTCGTAAAGAGTTCCGAGCGATTAACCGCCTTTGACCCAGCATTGCCCGTGTAATGGCAACAGTGTTATAAACTTTGTAAGAAAGGTTTTTGCCGGTAGATGGCGTTGACCTGTTAATACGTTCCGTGCCAGCGACACGCTTGGCGCGTTCAAATTGAATGTGACTGTTAGTTGATGGCAGTGAATATGTTTTTGTAGGTTTGAGAAGCATTTTTATACATTTCTTTGAATTTCTTGAATTGCCGATTGCGTCATAGATTTTTAGAACGCTTAAAATTGGAGATTGGTGGTGATTTGATTGATGATAAAATGATACAACTTTGGAAATGCTATTATTGCAGTCAGTAATTATTCTAATAAATATATGAAAAAAAAAATTATACCAATTAATTTTGAGCTAAACTTAGCGCTAAGATACTTTGAACACTTAACAACGAAATACGCATAAAAATAAACATAATTCTTACATATCTTCCAAGACTAACGAACAAAAATAACGTTAAAACTAAATTATAATGGCCGCGAAACCTGAATTACATTGTGTCACAAGACACGTAAGGTGATTCTTTCGTTTTATCGCCAAGAGACCCGCCGTATGAGCTAGTTCAACACTTCTATCCGACTGTTACACCCTATCCACTATTTCACCCGCCATATTTTTATTCCCCTCGTAATTTTCATCAGAACCACTTACCCTGTCCCCCACGTGTGGAAATTTAACGGAAGCAAAGAAAATGGTCACTTATTCCGCATTTTAATGCACTCTTTATGAAGCTTGCTTTGTTGAGCGAAATGAATTCTTGCTTTGAGCGCGGAATATTTAATTTTTGGGTTGGTTTTTGTATAATGGTGGCGTTTTATGAATCATTTTGTTGCTGTTGTGGCAACGAGATGAAAAAAAAGATTTGTAAAAAAAGTTGCGTTTAAAAATATACCTATATTTCAGCATCATTTAATTTATGGTTTCTTCCTTGAAAATGAGGCGAATTTACAAGAAATAGATTGACATTAGCATTTTTAAACTCGTTTTAAAATTTAAATTTACTACTAGTTTAAATGTTTTGTTTTAGAGTTTTTGTTGTAGAGTTTATACGAAACAATACTACTTAATTTAGTTATTACTAAGTTAATTCTACGACTTCGTCCTTGTGGAAATTGTTTATGGTTATTTGACGGGTTGAATTAAAAACATATCCGCGTGTCAGGTCTTAATGTCACAAAAGAAAACTTTTTCTTAAATTCTGTATTTCAAGTGTCAATTGTTTAAAAATAGAGTAAAAAATAATTTGTTCAACGACCACACAACGCAAATACGGCAAGCAAACGAAATAAAATAAAAACATAGCGTTGGAAAGGTTTTGGCTATGCTTTGATGTATCATACTATCAGTCAGTTTTTGTTAATAATATAGTACTCGTACCTATTATGTATAAGTTACTAGCTCCGAAATTGGATATTTGGAAAGCAAATACCTTTTACTATACCAATTGTTTTGGTGTTTTTTAGGGTTCCGTACCAAAATGGAAAAAAAGGAACCCTAATGGTGAGACTTCGTTGTCTGTCTGTCTGTACGTCACAGCAACTGCACAAGCTATTAACTTGAAATTTGGCATAGTTGTATAACTTGCTTGCCCGCATCTGTTTTTAGTAAAAAAAAATTAAATTAATTTTATAAAAGGGGTCTAACATGGGGAAATGAAAAATGAAAGTGATTTGATTATAGTAAATGGGCTGTCATATGAAAGGACTTAATTTGCACATTTCAAAACTATTTTTTTATATTTTTCCGTGACGTACTTTTTGATTTATAAACAAAAATGTTCAAAAAATTACCGTTCCCCCCGATACGGAGATATCCGAAGTTTATGAACTGAAAAATCTGAAGTCTTATAAATTACTTATATTATACGGAAAAAATAAAACAAAATAAACAAAATTTATAGTTTTCGAGAAATTGACAAAAAACTTTAAAGATCTGTAGTGAAATTTAGACAAGCAGAAATAGACCAATTAATGTACATAAAAAGGTATATTTTTGAAGTACTTACTTAAATACGGAACCCTCGGTGCGCGAGTCCGACTCTCATTTGACCGGTTTTTTATTTTTATTATCTTATGCTTTTATTAGCACAAAATTCGAGTTTCGTAAATTTCTCGCAACTAAACTGACGTGGCTGTTTAATTTCATCGTCGATTTTCCTGGGAAATTGAAAAATAGTTCCGAAGCAATATACGTAAAACGTACGTCAATCGTTCTTATGGGGAGAGAGGAAAATCTTCGGTTATATTTTTGTGAAAAATTTAACAGAAAAATCGGTTCGAAAGGGAAATACGGGCATAGATTTTTCAGCAATGTTCAAAGCTGAAAATAATGTTTTCTACTTTTGATTTCAAGCGTTTTTAAATTTGAGAAAAAAAATTATTGGAGCGTTGCGATAATTTGGTTGAAAGATAAATATTACAGGCTTAACTAGTTACTTCGAAACGCTTCATAAAGTAATCATTGGATCGCGAAAGCAAAGCAAAATCAGTGAAAAAAATGTTTCGTCATACTGGAATGCAAAAGGTGGTATTTCAAATGTAATACCTATTTTAAAATCAGATTCGATATACAGACATATATTCGGTACTACAGATGTTTCGTAACAATCGTGACAGATGCCGCTATTTGGTTTAGCAGTAATCAAACTGGAAAGTAGTGAATGCCTGACATACCGGACGAGTATTTAGTGTAAAATTTGCGTCACAATGGATCCAATTCGGAACAGTGGCCTGTAAATTTAAATATCTGTAAACGTAAATTTATAAACGTCAAACTCGATTTTGACAGGTCTAAACGTAATCCGTATTCGGTAATTCCTTATTTAAAATTAAAATCTCTAATTTTAGACATACGCATAATTTGACGTTTATAAACTATTCAATTTACAGATACAGGCCAATTTGGTATTCGGACGGACATCCTAAACGTAAATTTACAGAATTTTATTTATCTTATCTGTAAATTAGCGCGCCACCTAAAACTTGACGTCTAAAATTTAAGTGACAAGTAACCTTGCTCTGTTATTGTGAAAGTGTAGTATTTCGGATATATTTTACTTAGTGATAATGGATGACTTTATAGTTGTTGGTGAAATTGACGAAGATGAAGGATAAATAAATAATTTCATTAAGTATATCCGCCGTGTGGGCCGTGTGTAACATTTTATCGGTCGGCCATAGGGTCAGCCGGCTTGAAATCGGGAAAAGTAATGTTTGCACATCAAAAACCATATAATATCAGTGCAGTGGTCCAAAATATGAAGAAAAATAACATAGGTAAGTATATATCATTCCTCCACATAGCTGATTTTTGTTTACCATAAATTAGTTGATTATTTGTGAAATTTGAACTTGTTAAGTGGTAATTTACTGGTCGCTCAAAATGTTTAGTTTTTGCCAAAAGGCTCACTCACATTTAAAATGACATCTAGTAACCTTACCAAGGATTAAAAACATAAGTAAAATAAGATTTGCCTAGGTACTTAGAAGTGTGAAGCTCTATACATTTTTATATGAAACAATTTTAACAGTATGAGGGACCTATAAAGTTGATTAAATTGCAATAAAACTTGGTAGACCCAATTTTCATGTATTTTGGAATAAAAAGAAACTTAGAAAGTTATTATTATGATGTTATTATTATTATTATGAAAATTGGGTATACTGAGTTTTATTGCTATTGAATAAACTACAGGTCGCTCATACTGTTAAAATTGTTTCATATAAAAATGTATAGGACTTCACACTGCTAATAAATATATCAAATGAGAAAGGCTTATATAAAGGCTTAACTATTGCAAGTTCTTTTTAATTTTTTACTTTTGCAAACTCATAAACTTGTAGACAATCTCCTATTATCAACAATTATATAATAATTAAAAAAAAACTGGTAGATTTACTTTATTATTATAGATTAATTAATTAATGTGTTAGTATAAAAGAAATAATTGTTGTGTTATGTTAACTTATGTCTCCAAATGATTTGATAATTTATCAGTGGTGGTTATTTTGTGACTAGCAAGCCACAGCTCATGAGTTTAATTTCTGCTAGAGGCAAGATTTGTTTGATGACCACAAATATATGTCGAAGTTTAATATGGATTTGTTTAGTACTTATTACAACAACATAATGAGTGCATCTATAAAATGTATCTATATACCTTCTTTCTGTTTCAGATATGTGATTCTGACAAAAGGATTATAAGTGTCAACACTGATGCACACATGATGCAGCAATTTTGCAGGCAACAAATATAAATGTGAATCAGTATGTCATCGGGAGACAGAATAGATGGATACTTGGTATTATATATATTTCATATTTCATATTAATATATAATACTAGCCATATTTTAACCAAACAATAGATTTTAAACCCGAAAACCAATCACAAAAATGGTTTGTTATCTCCTTGTGCAGTCTTGCTGAACTCATATACCACTACTAGCATTACTAGCATTTGCCTGTGACTTGTCCGCGTAGAAGTCGTTTATCGCGGGAAAAAAGTAGCCTATCTGCTATTCCAGACTACAATCTCTGTGCCAAATTTAATTTAGATCCGTTCAGCTGTTCTGACGTGATTGAGTAACAAACATCCATCCATCCAAACTATCGCATTTATAATGGTAGTAAGATAAGTAGGATATTATTATATACTGGGATAGCAGGCTAGACATTTATAATGTGTTGAGTGGAGACCTTCGCCAGCAGTAATAATAGTAATATTATGTAATATATGTGCGTGCTACACGGTTTCAAACAGGTGGTTTGAAACCGTGTAGACAGTGGTTTTAAACCAAATTTCGCATGACCTTAAACACCCTTGGTAGATGTCAAACAAATGGGCTTGTTTGAAACTATGTAGCAGCTCGCTTCTACTAAGGTCACTTGGTTTAAAACCATGGTTTCAAACCGTGTAGCACACGCAATAGGCTGATTATGTTATGCAGGTATGTTAAACTAGCTTTTGCCCGCGACTCCGTCCGCGTAGAAGTCGTTTATCGGTTTTCCCTTGGGAACTACCAAATTTTCACACATACAAACACACAAACTTTATAATATTTGTAGGATTATAATATGTACAAGTAAAGATTACATACTTAACAAGTACAAGTGTGTCATTTGTTTGTGAAAATGGAACAATAAAGATGTTCAGTAATCAATCATTGGTCACCAGAATAATCATTACAGACGATTAAAGTAAGATTCATTTTAATTGACACTTTTTATATCCTGTTAATGTGTTCTGTAGGGCATCATCTGCACGGAGGCGCCGCTAAACAAGCGGGCCGGCTCCAAGGCGAAGGAAACGGGTGGAGACGCCACGAGTCGAGGAACGCAGCTATCTCTGGCCTTACTTATCATCATTATTATATCCAGAATTATACCAGAACATCATTTTATTGCATATGAAATTTTTTCTCTTATATTGGGGTTAATTAGCTTTATTTATTTATTAATTTTTATTACATAAAAGCTTACGATTCCGAGACGCGCATACGAGAGTCGTTCCGAAAGTTTATAGCTGTGCCAGCATTAATCGTAATTTTTTTTTTTGTTGATACATTCATAAAACAAATTCTATTACGAACAACTTTGCCAAAAATAATGGTAATGAAATTATTTCATTGAAAGTCATTGAATTTTCCTGGGACTCTAGACATGTCTTCAAGGCATGTTTCCTCCATATTCTAATATCCATTTGGTTTGCTTAAGTGCAAAGCAAATTCAGGTGCTTAAATAAAGACCGGGTGCTGCATTACAGCCCTATAAAGGTAGCCCTAATTTAAAGTTGCAGGTTGCACGCTGCACGCACTATCTATACTTCTTATGGGATTAATCTTTAAAAGTACACTGCCAAGTTGAGAGTTTAAACATGGCGTTTTTTAATATACAGGCAGTTTTTTGATAGGTTCTTTCTTGCACACGGCTTATTTTCTTTGCACAATTAGTGTTCTCGACTACCATTGTTTAACCCAAACTTTTTATTATATCTATTTAAAAAGAGTCTATTTGTAATGCTCATTTTTTTCAGGGGATAGCGAAGAAACTTCCGAGGATGTGAAGTTGTGCCTTCGTGTATATATACGTGTGGCGCTAGTTAGGAGTTTGAATGAAAATTAAAAACTTGTGTCCTAAATGAAATGTTTTTTTTATACAATTTCTTATGTTGAAATTAAAAATATCACTTGAATAGGTAATTTAAAACCGGTCAAATGCGAGTCGGACTCACGCACTGACAGTTCCGTACACATTTGGCCGGTTTTATGAACATTAGGAATATTATAATTAGTGCTGCTACCCGTGCGAAGCCTAATGCGGGTCGATAGTTTCTAAAAAAAAAGAATACTTGCTTAGGTATATGTTTTCAGTTAGCTCAGTAAATTATTCCATGTAGCGTTTTTTAAAATTAACATATTCTTTCCTGGCTTTTAAATGACCGGTGTTGTAAGTTATTTTATAAGCGCCAGTTGCCAGCCAAGTTGTTGCTTTTATACAAACTGTAGGGTTTGAAGCTAGTTATGGGTCCCCGAGACGATCATTTGCGATAGTCAATATTAATGTCGCATTGTTACTTTTCACTTGCCCATCATTTGAAACCTCCAATAGGTACGTCATAATGGACCTTAACTAAGGGGTAGTTAGGGTCCGTTGTTATTTTCTATATACTTTGGATCTTTTATTTACATTAGCATCTATAACACATAAAAAGTGTTTTTATTCCATAAGATTTTTAATAACTTTTATTAGTAGGTAGAGTGCAACTTGTTCAATCCTCCGCGATTCACTTGATAGGGGTTGTTATACCTAATTATGGGGCTTCTAAACGGGCTACATTTTTCTGCATTTTTTTTATAGCCGGAAATATATCCTAAATGATGAAGAACAAGATGCCCATCTTGTTCTGGCATACTCAGTCTGAGAAATACAGCTATTGTTCCCGGCTACAAATTGCAGAAAAATGTGCCCCGTTTATACTAAGCCCTTTTAGGTACTCAATCGGCCAGATGCCCCGAGATAATAAAATTAAACTTATCGAAAACGAGCGAGTAGGACCTACGTAGCGCGTTCGCCAGGGCCTTGGGGAACTGCTATACGACGCCGGCAAGAGTGGCCAGCAGGCAGGTAAGTAGGTACGCTCGCGTCAACTGGCGCTCCAGTAGGTACAATTTTAGTTTTGAAACACCAAGTCAGATCAAAATGGTAATAGTTGTGCAGTAATAATTTTAGTTATAACTGACGATACGTTTAAAAATAAAGATAGCTTTGTTCTTATACGCTTGCATGGAGACTGACGGAGGTGCGAAGTTGTAGTTGATTGCGGATCGAAGTTGTATGCGGGGGTGAAAGTAAATAGCAAACAAGTAGTATTTGTCTAAAAAAAATTTAATAAAAAATGAACTCCTACATACTTAATATTAAATTAAAGCACAAGTACAAATAAAAACTACTTCATTGCACTCTTCACGCGTCCTTATCGCCGCCGCAACCAGTTCGCCACTTTGACGGATAGCGGGGAGTTCTCCAATGGAGTGGCGACAGGGTTATCTCAAGCTCCTAAAACAATGAGAACAGTTTATTAATTACCTACCATACCACGTTCCTCTGCATGATAAATACGTAAGGTTCAATCCACACAAGTCCTAAGTGTAAAGTTAAAAAAAAATTAAAACTATAGGTAAGTAGGTACTTGGAGAGAAAAGCACTTTTAGTGCACGGTTTTTTATTTTACTATACTGCTATACTTTGTAAACGAGTCCGGTAAAGTGCGTTTGACGAGCACGCATTTATTTAAACTTTAAAATGAAAAATAGAAATGCATCGTTGTTTAATCGACTTCATTCTAAACAGTATTGCCGTCTAATAAGTACTTATAGGTAGGTACATGACGGTGCAGGTCGCGGCGCTTCGCCGGGAAGATCGTGTGAACGTCAACCGCGCGGTCATGTGAAGTTAGCCTACCTACCTACCTACTTTGTGTTTGACATAATACTTTGTCGTCATCAAACCCTCAAACCCCAACTGTAATAATTTGTAACAAAGTGAAAATAGGCACTAAAAGCGTTAACAAAATACATACCAATGGAGTTTCGGTACTCGCGAATCCGTTAATAACTACACTGCCCATTATCTCAATAATTCTCTCAGTTGCGCTGAGCGTCGGCCCTGCAGGTCCCCCCTTATTCCCTTATTTAGCGGGCCTTCGTTTTGATCCGCTGCGCCCAAATAGTCCAAATCTGGAAAACGTGGATCAAATTATATCTTGGCATGATAATGAACATGGGATCAAAACAAAACAGTTGTATATACTTACCTACATGCTGCCACTCCGATAGGTTCCTGCTGCAGCCCATATCATTTAGCTCACTAGCCAAAATTGGACCACTAGTGGTTCTCTTGCATTACCTGAAATCGACATAAGTATTTAATAGCCTGACTCTAACTGAACCGAAGAAAATGAAGTAAATAAAGTACTTTCTTGTAAATAAAATTTAAGGCGCTTAGATAACAAGGTTGACTATATAATAATTCATTGCTTGTCTTACCTACCTCTCGCCATGTGTATATTTGCGTAAAGTTTTTCAACTAGCCAGTAAAGTTTTGCTGGCGTTTATTAGATCCACTTCTATTATTCATGTTCATATTATTGTTCATAGCTGTGTTCTCGGCTCTCGCAAACAAATCTTTTTTTTTTACTTTTCCGCCAGAAAAAACTCCTGCCACCAATGTTGCTAGATATTTTAATTGAACGAAGAATTTATTTTTGAGTTTTATTTTACGTAAACATCACATAACTTAATGTAAAATAAATCTTAAATTCAACTTGCACGGACAACAGTTTTTTTGTTACTTCAATATTTTAGTTTGATGAGAACCAACCATAGACGACAGAGTAGTCACGAAATTTAGAGCTGTCATTTGAGACGTCAGATAAGTTTTAAATTTAAGTGGATTCAATTTAGGCGTATTTCCGAATACCAATTGGCGCGTAACTTAAAATGACATAACCTAAATTTACAGATTCCTAACTTAAATTTAAATTTAGAGGCCAGTGTTCCGAATTGGATCCAATACCGCGATATGCATTGAGCGTGCAATGTCATTTATCGACGGATCTTGATTTCCAGAAATCCTACCGGAATCCGGAAAAATCTAGATATCCATTAATATGGACCGCGATCCTAATATACCGATGAAATAAAATTGTACTTGTAGCATCACTACATAATAATCACTACATATAAATGTACAAAACAAAGTCGCTTCCCGCTGTCTGTCCCTTTTTATGTACGCTTAGGTCTTTAAAACTACGTAACGGATTTTAACGTGGTAGTCGCCACCAGTACATATATTTTCACGGAAGGTTCATGTATATAATAGTACCCGGATCAAAGCGAGGGCGGGTCGCTAGTTCGGTAATATATTGTTTGTGATGGTTGTTTTGTTATCATGAATCCAAATCCCAGTTATCTTCATATAAACAGTTATATCTTTTCCCAATAAAAACAATTAGCGTATCTCTAAATTTATAAGAAAACCTGTTTGTTCGAAGACACTCTCGTATTTCGAAGTCTTTATTTACTGTATCGTGTAAATGAAAAGGACTCAAATTTATTGTTCAATACACTTTGTCTACAGATAAAGCTACCTACGATTTATTGCTTACATTTCAAATAAGAAATCTTAAGCTTACTTCAAAGAGAAAAGATAAATAAAATACGTTTCCGGAATATTGTACTAGGGATTGTTATTAATTTATTTTCATAGGTAGTGTACTTAACCTATTTGATGTACATAGGTGTTATTGTTGTGAAATGAAATGTATGTATATTACTAAATGGGATTAATGCCTGAATAAATAACGATTTTGTTTTTATTTATTTATTAGCCGCAATAAGCCATTTGGCCACATGCTTTTCCCTTAATATTTCGTGAACTACGTATAGGGAAATATAAAAAGATACGAGAATAATTAGCAAAATATCAAGGTCCTTTTAAGGTTAAATAAATAAATAAATAAATAAATATCAGGGACAAACTCACACAAATTGACCTAGTCCCAAACTAAGCTATAGGCTTGTACTATGGGTACTAGGCAACGATACACATACTTATATAGAGAAATACATATATATAGAAAACATCCATGACTCAGGAACAAATACTCGCGCTCATCACACAACTATTTGCCCATACCGGGATTCGAACCCGGGACCGCTAGCTTCGTAGGCAGGGTCACTACCAACTAGGCTAACCGCGTCGTCGTTAATGGTTCTACCTTACATTGTTGTTTTTTTTTTAAATTAGTGGTAGCAATCTAGTCCGCAGATATTAAGGTAGTATTGACCGTAACAAGCCACTTGAAAATCCACCCAACGATGAAAGCCAGATAATCCATCACATCAAAACCCTGTGTCGCAACCCAAAATGAGTTTTTCGAAATTTCAACGACACGAAAAATTGAAAATACGTTCAGCCATCAAAGTTGGAACTGCCATTTAATCAGTTAAGGGAACATTAAAACTCCATTTCCAGTTTCACGATCCAAACAAGTCAGCGTTAATGGTGCTTTTGGAATTTGCCAAACTACAGGCAGCAAAACATGTTGAGTATAACGTCTGGTTTAGTCTTAAATACGCTCCTATGCTAGTGAGAATAGAGTATTGTATATGTTTAACTGTTTTGAGCGATTACAAACTCAAGGCGCTAGGTGTAGGATGCATTCGGCACGCGATTCCTAATTGTTTCATAATTGCTGATGTACCCATCAACTTTTTGGTAAGAAGCGGTTATGAATGCCGTGTTGCTTCGTTTCTATATAGGTACTTTTATTTTACTTTATGTTTGGGTTACATTCTTCTAGTAACTTTTGGCAGTTCGTATTAGCGAATGGTTGGAAATTTAAACGTTGTTACCGACCTGATAACTGCAATATTAGGGCCTGCGCAAACCGGCGGAGCGCAGCGCAGATCACTTTAATTTTATTAATGTATATTATTTTCTATTTTAATTACAACAAGGTATAAATTTAGAGCCGCAGCCGCAGAGTACAAATCCCCCGTGATGCTCCGAGGTCGGTCTCAGAGCATTCAAATTTATACCTTATCGTAATTAAAATAGGAAAGAATATACATTGATAAATTTAAAGTGATCTGCGCTGCGCTCCGCCGGTTTACGCAGGCCCTTAGGTGTTTAAGTGTTCTGATGAGTTGGAAAGACATTTTGGTCAAGGTAGAAGAACCATCTAGTTTGGACTAGTTTTTGATCTAAATTTTGAAATAAATAATAATGATTAAACTAAATGGAATATGTCTATTTACGCTAGTCATTTCACTGACGACTGCCTGAATGATGGTAGCTCTAACCCGAGGGCCTCTATCTAAAACAACGAATACTTAAAACCGGCCACATGTGTATGGAACCCTCAGTGAGCGAGTCCGACTCGCACTTGACCGGTTTTTTTTGCTGTGCCGTTAGTCGGGTAAAAACTACAGAACCGTTGCACAGCGCAAAGTCAGCAATAACTCTTTAACTTTGTTGAAGCCATTTTACTGTCAAGCCGCCCCAGTTTCACTTTGTTCAAAATTTCATGTATTTCGCAGTATTTCAAGGGTGTTTTGTCTTTGCGAGACAGGGTGAGAGCCTTAATTATGCCTCAGGACCGGTGGAACGGGGAACTAACTGTTGATTTATTCGACATGCGAACTTGAAGCGAACTCGCAGCCGTTAATTATAAGCCAACAAAATATTAGGTACCCGGTTCTTATATTGATGAGAAAGTAGCTTATTTAATCTAGTTTATTTTCGTTAACGGAACAATTTTAGGAGATTTAGCGTTGTTTATAAGCCTCCAGTTATCTGCCCGTTTCTTTATTACGTAAAAGGAAAGTCGATATTTCAAACTCCAGATAACACTATCTGATAGATAAATTTAAGCTCTGTCCTTTTCCTGTCGCAGTTCTTGTTCAGATATTTTTATATCTGGGGATTGGAAATATAATATATAATTATTTAACTGCTGCTTACTGTGATATTATAACCGGCTTTTGGAGATAATGGTATCTAAAACAGGAGTTTCTGATGGAATTTAATATGACAAGTATGAGAGCTGATTTTGTGTTGCTTTAATTAATGTTGACTCTGGAAATATACCGTTAAATGGCAACCACAGAGCTGATTGGCAGATATTGGTCTGAGAGCTGGCCATGGAAAAAGGTTTGCAATTTTGAGAGCTATCAAACCTCTTTTATTAGACATAACGTGATTATTCATTGTTTTGGGAGCCTGGCAGTGAGGGCATATTTTCAAAAAAAGAATATTTTCGCTGTCGTGACTATTGGATAATAAGCGTACTTTTTACGAGTCATTAAGAGTTTGATGATGAGGTGTTCCTGTTATCCCTCATCCATCAGGGACATAGCGCTCGTAGAAGGGTTTTCCATGTTTACTGTTCCTGTGCGGCAACTTAAGAGTGTATTTAACAAAAATAAATTTAGCCGTTTTCTACAAAAAAAGCAGCTGTCAGGCTCCCAAAATAATGATACGTAATAATGTTTAATAGATTACATTTTTTAATTTTACCTAATTTTATAAGTATGTTGAAATAATCATTTCTTACGATTTAAAACTAGTAATTAAGTTAACTGCGGATCAAAAAACGTTTAATGCCGAATTTCATCAGCAGCTTAACTGAAGATTAGATTAGCTGTCAAAATGTATGAACTAACAGTCGATTAACATTTAACATCGTTTGGTGAAATTGGTACAAAGATTCATGAAAAAGAATCGTTAGCTTCAATTGAGTACTTTCCTCACCTTTGTGCATGTACGAACCAATTAAAGGCTCATAGTTGCATTTCCTTTTACAACAAGGTGCAATAACGAATGACACACTTTAGCCACGCAATTCAACAATTTTCATTTCCAGACTTGCAAAGAAAATAATTGAAACAGTTAACCCTTTTTACTTAGTCATAAATCTTACTGTTTCCAATTGTTTTCCTATTCATTATTACCGAAATAATAATAATATATAATAATCCAGCCTATATACGTCCCACTGCTGGGCACAGGCCTCCCACTCACAATGAGAGGGGTTTGGGCTGTAGTTCCTACGCGGGCCCAGTGCGAATTGGGAACTTCGCACACACCGTCAAATTGCTTTGCAGGTATGTGCAGGTTTCCTCACGATGTTTTCCTTCACCGAAAAGCTCATGGTAAATTTTCAAATTATATTTCGCACATAAATTCCGAAAAACTTAGAGGTGCGAGCCCGGGTTTGAACCCACGACCCTCTGCTTAAGAGTCGGCAAGTCAAACCATTGGGCTACCACGGCTCCATTAACCTACCACGGCTTAACCGGCTAACCGAAATAAAAACAATATAATTTATTTTTATAGTAATGAGAGATACACAAAAATCACAAACTCAGCTAGGCAAGGCCGCACCATCATCGAAGCCAAATGATTTGGCTAGTGTTCTGAATTTTATGCCATGTATATTAATACATAATATTTCTGTGTTTTTATTAATTTTGTCAAAAAATAGAAACGAGACTTAGCAATATAAAAATTGGTCAATGACTTTACAATAATCTTTATACGCTTTAAATATCTATATCTCCCATGATAAACCGGTTGAAGTCATGTTTTGTCATAGACTATTAAATTTAATGTATCTATTGAATTAAACTTTTAATAATCACTCTTAGAATGACTACAGCTTTACATACAACCTTTATAAACAGAACGATTACATTTTACATTTCCTTCATAAAACAGATAACTCGCGGACTGGCCAAAAATAAAAAAAAGAACGCCGTTAAAAAATCAAAACAGCCAGCGATAAACGTTACGCAAGCCGGACATCCTTCGATATTTAAAAAACAGGGATCGTTAAAACATTAACACGGACGATAGCGCAAAAATATGCGTCGTCGTGGGTATAATTCGCGGTAAGTTGGGCCATTAACTTTTATCTCGACGAGGCAGGGGACTGTGGTATTCCCTTGCGTAGCAAAGACGAATTCGATCGAACTTGGTTAATTATATCCTTGCGTGCAACAGCGTCTATTGCGTTAGTTAGTTCAGCAAAGCTATAATAATAATATTCCCATAAACGTAGCTCTCGTCATTGGTATATTTTTCAGCCTTATTTCCACGAGTCGCGGCGCTCATCTACACAGTGGTTTTGAGGACATTTCTTACGCGTACAATAAGGATTTGAAATAAGTTTTCTGCTGTTTTTTTTTCTATATCCGTGCTGCGTTATCTACAGAATAGGTTTTTTTAAACCTCGTTTTGGTTGCGTAAGAGAATAACACCACAAGAGTGGAGACTAAAAGGGTGCATAGTCGACAGGCGGGATTAACGCTAAGCGTAACCTATTTAATTTCAGTCTACACTTTGGTATGAGAAAATTCAAATTAATTTTATCTAAAGAATTATAAGTAGCATAATTGCCTGGACAAAGTATAGATAAGTTTAAACGTTTGAATTTAAGAAACACTAGATCATGCCACAACAGTCTGTTCCCCATTACTTTATATTGATACTTCAGGGTATCTCCGAACTGACCACTCTGCTCACATTAATGATCATTACTCTCATAAGGATTGTTAGAGGGTAGAATGGCGTCTCTAGAGGAATTTGACATATAACGCATGATATAATTTGTACTCATCGACACGTATTCTCTTATGAAATCATGACGAGTTCCACAAGACGCTATGTATGCGCTGGGTAGTTAATGATTTGTATTAAACGTTGTTATTAAGTTAGCTTTTGCCCGCATCTACGTCCGTGTAGAAGTCATATATCGCTTTTCTCTTGGGAACTGTCCATTTTTCTGGAATAAAAAGTATCATTGGGACCCAAATTATCTCCATGTCAGATTCCATCGAAATCGGTTGAGCGATAACCGTGAAAGCGTAGCAAACAGACTATTTCCACATTTATAATATTAGTAGGTATAATGAGTTCCTCAAGGCACTATACTGGATAGTAGACGATTAGTATTAAAAGTTTGCATTAAGTTTCTTCTACAAAATGTTTCATAATAAACTCGTGAACGTTGGTGACAGCTTTAGTAATTTAGTGTGTGGTGAAAACAATTTGAAGTTTAGTAATTAACATTTTGAAAATTAATTTTAGCATTGCGAGTTAGTAATTACAACGTAAGCCGCAGATGTATAATTACGGTATTTACATTTAAATTGCAAACTACGGCCGATTTATTATTAAAAAACAAGATTACAAGCCTGCGCAATTTTTATTAATAAATTGATTTATTGCAGTCTCCACTAACGCGAGGGGTTTTACAGTGAAATTAACCCTCCCTTTCGAAAGATCACTAAATATAAAATCATATATTTAACTTTCACGTTGTTTCATGTATTTCGTAGAAACATTTTTTTTGACAATTATTAGAAGCAATTTTACACAGCGACACAAGTTGATATTCCAGGAGATGAAGAAAAGATATGATAGAGTAACAGAGAAAAATAATGGCAAAGACCAACATTAAAAAGAAGGCAAAAGGTTCAAACACTAAACACGCGTCAAATTATAATTATTTTTGCAAGACAATATAAAGTTTTTAAGTACAACTTTTTATTATGTAATCATAAAATGTTTAAAAAACTTCACTTCGCTTTGGTTAAGTTTGGTTTGGTTAGGTTTGGTATAGGTTAAAATATACTTCATCATTCACTTACTTAGAGAAAAAATACAGGGTTAAATTATAGACAATTCATACTTATTTTCATTAAAATCTAACTTAACGGTTAACCATTAAGTTAGATTTTAATAGTACCTATAGCTTGATCTCAGCTGTAACATTAGGTTAACCTAATGTTACAGCTGAGATCAAGCTATAGGTACTATTTATCGGAAATTTATCATAAATTATAAGCAATTTTACTTTCTATTTTATAGATGAATAAGCGTATCTACGTGAGCTTATCCAATTACGTTATAAAATAATTAATGTAGATTTCTAATGGTAAAAGAATTAATAAAATCGGTCTAGTAGTTTCAGAGTTAATCGATTACAGATAAACAAATCTTTTTCTCTTTATAATATTATTTTACAGTATAGATATACGAGTAGATCCTCCAAAACCAAACTTAGCGACAGAAGAATTCTATTAACCACTGTAATCTAGAGGTTAAGAGAAACCAATCGACATATGTTTCATTAATATATGTTGCAAAACGTGTGTGGGGGCCTATTCCCATACAAAAAGAAATTGCTGCTTTACGGAATGACACTGGCAAACACATGAGAGCTTACGTCTCTAGTCTTCAGTTTCTGCATTGTTAACGTTTGTGAAATGCAATTTGGCTAGATCACGCTAGCAATCCGAAAACGACAATGCCAAAAGCGCGTAACAAAGAAAAAAACATTTCAATTAGGTCCCACATTAATTTCACCCTACTCACACACTTAACCAAGCGTTAAGTTTCGCGTTACGGCAATCGTAATTAACGCCAGATGAATGAACGGTGGCGAGTGTATCATTTATTAAGCCTGATTTGTGGTCGATTTCTGTACCTGCCATCAATTTGCGGGCTGGAGTGATCTCAAAATGTGGGATTAATCTTGGGGCATGTTCCTATACTTCCTACTAGGTACTGTTCTCAGGTTATTCTAAACCAGACCCGAAAAATTTTTGTAATGTAATAAATATAATCTTCAAAAGCTTTCGTGTAGCAGTACGTGTACGTTTACGTTTTCATAAGAAAAACTAACTATAAATAGTTCATCATTATGATTGCAGCATCGCCAAAATATCGGGAATCCACAACCTTATTTTAACTGCGGTAAGAACCCTTTTTTATTTTTACCTACTCATGAATAATCGTGATAGTTGAAAGTATATCATCATCATCATCATCATTTCAGCCGAAATGACGTCCACTGCTGGACATATGCCTCCCCCAAGGTTAAAGTGTATAATAGAAGTTATTCCAAAAATCTGTTATTTTCGTCGAAAAATTAATAATAGTACCTAACACAGAGGTAAACTTCATTAAATTTGTGTTATGACAAACAACTATGTAGTAATGTTTACTTGTTTGAAAAAAAAAACACGTTATTTCAAATTCCGGTTACGTTTCATTTTAAGTAAAAACGAATCATCTTATTAATAAAAGCACAATAGCTAAAGTTTGCTTCAAATGGAATATGTTTTCAAGGTTATCTTGTTTTGCTTTGCGACATTTAAATATAAATAATTATACCGAACATTATTACAACTGAAATTGGTCAATTTTTTTGTACTTAAATAAGACAGTAACTGTAGTACTTTAAAAATTAAAAAAAAAACTTTAAAATCATAACCTTAAAGGCATAAATGTTCTTGTAACTTCAAAAAATTGCTCACTAAATTGCCAATAACCACTAATTCACTCAAGCCGATAATTAGCTCAAAATTATTAGATTACAACTGAGCGAACGTTTTAACAGCGATACTGGGTGAAGCATTCAATCCAAGAGCGGCCATTTTTCTACGTCGTTGCACATCCATTAACTTAGTTGAAATAAAGGCCCGATTACTGTGGTTAATGACGGGGGTGTACCGGGAGTACCGCGATTGTTATTTAGACATGGTTCTATAGTGGGTCCATTGTAAGCGAGTTGAATCTAGGTCGTACATATTATCCTTTTAGAACTTCCTATTGTATGTTGAAAAGGATTTATGTTTCAGGGTTTTAATGATGTTAATGATTTTAATATTAGAGTTTTAGGTTGTGTCATATTTAAGTGTGTTATGTTAGTATTTCTCCTTTCTCTCTTGTTCTTCTACAGCATTTACTTTGATGCCCACTGTTGGGTATATGCCTCTCCAAGTTAGTGTTAGTATATATTTATTCGTAATTAAATAAAATACTTTAGAATTTGATTGATTATTGTTTTAAGCAACTTTAAAGAAAATTTGGTAGCATCAGAAGGTAGTAAATGTTAGTTTGTTTGTAGTCAAGGTTGCCAAACTTAAATCAAAAGTGATTAAAAGTGTTTACGTGGAGAAAAAAAAAAAAGGAATTATTTTAAACCTAACATTTAAGCTTCGCACGGATAGCAGAGCATATGCACCTAAACCTTAATGAATTATTCACCTAAATCTTCCTCATGAATCGCTCGGTCCATTGGTGGAAACCGTATGAAAATCCGCTCAGTCGTTTTTGAGATAATTGCGTTAAAACAGACAGAGAGATGCGGCGGGGGGACTTTGTTCTAAAATATTTAGTGAAGATACACAGACTTAGATTTCTGATAAAATAATAACACATATGGCATGCTCGTACGCATGTCACATTTCACCGGATGTCTAAACTCACCACCTAAATACAACAATGTGAACCCTACTGCTTAGTAAGTTAAAGGTTATAAAATAAACTTATTCCTCGACTGTAAAATCTAAATCAACATAACACGTGAAATCAACCAAATTAACTTGAAAAAGTCGTGTTTTCTAGAATAAGGACATTTTGTAAGTACCTACAGTGTAGTCAAAGGCATAAAAATGTTTATACAGTCATCGTGTTCAAATTGTACACGACCTTATTGTTAGTAGCATAGAGGTGTAAATTTATTTATGGTATTTTGGGAATGTATATATTTATGACTTTGACTTCAGTGTACAATTGACGAAACTCGGTTAACCAGTAAAGTATTATTGTTAATAAAAATACTTGCTTGAACAAGGCACGAAGAAAAATATAAGACTGATAACGGAGAATATAATACTACTCTGTCAAGAAAGTACCGGGAAAAGATCAATAATACACAAACTGTTTGTTAATCATCCAAATTTATTTTATCACCTTCAAAGTATGCTCCTTCAGAAACGATACACTTACGCCAACGAATAATCCAATCATCAAAACATTTTTTAAACGCTGTTTCCGGAATTGAATTCAGTTCTCGGCGCGAATTCTCCTTTATGTCTTCTTCGTTTCGGTTTCGGTTCAGTTGGAAGGCGCCACTCCGAAGCTTGTTGACTAGTTTGCATGTCAAACTCGTAAACCCACGTCTCGTCACCAGTAACAATGCGTTTCATGAATGTTGGGTCGGAATTGACTCGTTCTAGCATGTCCTCAGCGACTCTCATGCGATTGAGTTTTTGGAGAAAATTCAGGTCTTTTGGGACTAGCCGAGCGGTAACATGTTTCATACCCAAATGATTAGTTAAAATAGTACGGATCGACTCGTGAGATACAGAAAGTTCGGCGGCTATCTCTCTCAAAGTTGAATGAGGATTTTCAGTCACTATTTCCTTCACTTTTGCGATGTTAACTTCAGTTGCAGACGTTGATGGCCTACCAGAGCGAGGCAAATCTTCCATCACATCTCGACCGCTTTTGAACGCTTTGTACCACTCATAAACACGTGTTTTTGATAAAGTCGAATCACCGTAAGCCTTCTGTAACATTTTCAGTGACTCCGAACACGAAATTCCATTGGCGATGCAAAATTTAAGACAAACTCTTTGTTCAATGTTTTTGTCCATTATGAAATTCGCAATACACACTAGATATGATATAACTAAAAACAGCACTGTATTTAATATAAATAACAGATGCAACTCAAACTCCGCGCCAAAATAGAAAACAGTTGTGCCAATCTAACAACAACAAAAAAAACAAAAATTTGAATTTGGAACCATAAACAAATCATCCATTCCCGATACTTTGTTGACTGAAGGTATGCCAAAATACAGAATAAAAACGTAGTAAAAATACAATTCAAATCTATAACAACAGACGAGGGTTTATCAAAACAACCGTGTGGAATTTATTCAATCTGATATAGTCACATTTTTGTTTAATATTAGATCAGTTTTTTCGTGCACGATATTACATATTTTTTCATCATTCCATTTCTGTTCAGTTAATAAAGAAAAAAACAAGAAAACTATGAACTGGTTTTAGGATCCCGTACTAAAATTCTGAAAAATGGAACCGGATTTTTCCGGATCACGTTGCAAAATGCTGCTATACAGAAAATAACTTCGGACACAACAGCAGCTAATTTCATACAAAATAAGACGGTTTCTTCTGTACCTCATCACAGCCTCGGTGCTCGAATCTAACTCACACTAGACCGATTTGTTCAACATGTAAAGATAAATCACAAAAAATCTATATAAAAATAGAGTTAACGTCAGGTGGGGTAAGTGAAATATACGGGGGAAGTAGAATACTTTCATATATCTTCTACATAATAAGTATCTTCACTACATAGTATAAAACAAAGTCGCTTCCCGCCGCCTGTTTCTTTGTATGTATGTACGCTTAGATCTTTCAAACTACGCAACGGATTTTAATGCGGTTTTCACCATCAGTTACATAATTTTTCACGTAAGGGTTGTGTGTATAATAGTACCCGGAGCGAAGCGAGGGCGGGTCGCTAATTAATAAATAGCAGTACGTGTCGGTGAAGCAGTTGTCGTCAGACTGCTTTACTGACACATAGGTACTGCAAATTATAAAAGCCCAGTGTATTTCACTTACCCCATCTGACCTTACGCTTTTGCGGTTTACGTAAAATCATAAAATTTCATGAAGTCTTGACTTGTAAGCCTTCTGTATATTAAAAGTAAACAATACAATTTCGTAACGGGTGCACCTTCTGGCAAAGAAATGTAATGGAGTTGGAATTTATTAAATTTCGACTCTACATAGTGAAGAAAATATACAGCGCAACGGTTTGATTCGAAATTTTTTAATCAAATGCGTCTTCACATCTCTCTATTTGACTTTGTTAGTTTAGGAGTTACATGGCAATAGTTCTGTTTAAGTTTATGATGTACAATCCACTAGATAAAATATGTAATACTGTATATTTATAGGTATAAACCTTATTTTTTTCTAATAAATATTCGTATTCTGATTATTCTTAATTCCAAAGAAAATCAAAACAATAATACAAGAGTATTTTTAAAATTGTCTTTATATTCATTGATATGAATTGCACGTTATTACAGTTTCGTATGTAAAGAAAACTGGACCGTTAACAATATCTAAACACCGTTGTTAAAATTACAAATAAAAAATTCAACCCAACCGGAATAATGAAAATAGTTTTAAAGCTGAGTACTTAACTAGTTACCAAAAAAGTCTATGACAGCGTAATTATCAAGTAAGCCTTCCCAATACAGGTACATAATTTTATCTTGTGATACGAGTGGCGAAGTTAGAGAACGAGGCGTACTGAGTCTTAACTGAACACGAGTGTAAGCGACGCAAATATAATTAAATATAATGCTATGTTCGTGTATTCATTTAATTAGAATTATAAGGATTGAGTATATTTCAAAACCTGTAATGCCATCTAGCGTGATCTATTAAAATTAAAGCGTTGGTGGTGTAGCTGCAGCCGCTGAATAGATATATTCGTAGCTATGTACGTCAGTCGTAAAAAAAAAGACGTCACAAGCGCCCTGTTGATTGCTAGGTCGCGCCACCGTTTTTGATTTTAGTACAAATTTCGAGTTTTCTTTACTCCAATTAATTATACGAGGATGACTTGGGACGTAGGTTTGAGTTCTTCTTACGACCTATAATTTGTAAGTACATATTCCATATTTGATGTAAGAAAAAGTTGCATATGGCTACCGAGCGTTAGCCGCCCTTCTGTACCTTACCCCCATCAGTAATCTAAGCTACGTGACCGCCCCGAGGTCGCGGGTTTCGAACCCATTAACCTTGTCCCAGCATGATTTAGGGGGCGAAATACGAATTCCCCTATATTTTTGCCCTTTCACCTTTTTATGCGGAACAGATTTTTCGGTGGATTAATATACTGACACCCGTAATGAAGGGAATCGGGCGGAATTTTAATATAGGTACGGGTGTATATTAAAATTTCGTTTTTTTTAATTTGTTCTATCGTAAAAACGGTTGTGCATACAAGCGTCAAATTTGGTATGATTATAAGAAAAAACTATAGAAAAACAACGAATACTCAAAACCGGCCAAATTTGTACGGAACCTTCAGTGCGCGAGTCCAACTCGCACTTGACCGGTTTTTGTATGATGCCTAATGAATTTACATATATACTTTATTTCACCGAAAGTATAATAAAAACTTGCTTTTTTCACCAGCCCTTATAATGTACTAAACAGCTAACGAAGAGTTAGAATCCTCTTTTGAACGATGTTTCCTCATTTCCGTGTACTTTGTTAAGGCAAAGCTAAGTTTCGTACAACAATGCGTCCTACGCAGAAAGTACTCGGATGCGGTCCAAGTCAAAGGATAAAATATGACTAAAATCGAATTTATAGTTTTGTGTATTATTTACTTACCTAGTATTATTCGAGTAGAGTTAATTTCGATTAGACAAATCACATTTTGAAAAAAATGCATGTGTAAAATTAGGCGCCGTTCAAATATTACATAAGCTGTATTTTAACCCTCTTCTCCCCCTTGTAACCAAAGGTAAGCTCTCCCCCTCCCCCCAAAGCTACATGCATTGGTATAAAGCGTGTTAATTATGTGAAATTTGGTTTGAAACCACTGTCTACATGGTTTCAAACTACCGAGGTCACTTGGTTTGAAACCATGGTTTGAAACCGTCTAGCACACGCTTAACTTTTACAAAATCTGTTTATGTTTCTTTATTGATATTCATAAGCAATACCTATCATAGTTATTACAAAAAGTAGATAAATAAATATTGCTGACTTAATCGCCGTTCAGACCCCCCTCCCTCCCCCATGTCATCAAAAATAAGCAAAGCAGTGCTGCAATGCTGTGCTTACGTAATTATTGAATGGTCCCTTAATATTATCATACGGTCAAACTATTTTTTCGAAACCGTTATCGGTATTTTTTTTTGTATTATAATGTTTATGATTAAAATAAGTATTATATCTCTCATTTATAATAACGGGAGCTGGAGGCACAAGAAGTTGTAAAGGATGTCAAGAAGCTAATTTTAATCCACGTGCAAATACATTGCTGTGAATAACAGCCTTAAAATATCTCTTTTTTACCTTAGAACAGGCTCAACACAGAAAATGCAAGTTGAAATATTTTGTTCAAATCTCAGCTCCCGTGACTTAAGCCGCTCTTGGATTCAACAAGCCATGTCGACGCAACCGCCCAAGGCAAAACAGTTCTTATTTATTAGGAAAAACAGAGGTGTTTCCTGCTTTCATACATTCAATAAAGGTACAAGATATTTTCCTGCAAAAATGGAGGTATTAGATTTAAAAACTTGTTTTAAGCTCGTAGGTTTTTGTCGTCAATGTGAAAATATTAATTTATTTTCTTGTATAAAAACTACTCTTTTAGTACATAATAGTTTCATATCGTAAATACTAAAGAAATACCAGTAATTATTACTAGGTATGCTAAAATGATTCAATGTGTGTTTCCAAGAAAGGCAAGGTGGAAGACATTAAACTTGCATCTGTTTGTGGCGATATAGACTTCAGCTCAAGTTGCAGGCTTTATGCTAAAACATAAGGGGTTGCATCCCAGACGTTAACGTTTAGGCTTAAAAATACAAATAGTTATACGAATACTGAAACGGTTTACTAACGTATTAGTCAGGCAACGGCCAGACATGTTTCGGACTCATTAGAAGTCCTACATTATTTAAGGAAGGGCTTGTTTGACCGTTATTTAGTTCACAGTTTACAAAAGCTCACAACCGAGGGCGCTAGTTGCTCGTATTTTTGAAACTTATCTTGTATTTTAAGCAAAAGTAGGGAACGTAATTCTACATTTTTATGGATTAAATCTGCACGAAGTTAATATTTATGATATTAGTTTTCTGTAGCAGATAATTAGTTCTAACAAGATTCACTAGGTGTCACTGTATCTGTGAGCTAACTAGATATTAAGATTTCCCCAGAATTAATTACCTCAGATAGGTAGGTTCGTGTATTTATCTTTAAGCATCCAGGCTGTATTATACATAATTATATGCAATATATTTGGTAGTTAAAGTCAGTGTTTTATTTGAGATCTGGACGCTGTTGCGATAAAATGTGTCAACCCACAATTATTTAGCAATAAAATGTCAAACTACTGTATCCATCATTGTGGGTTGATATTTTATTGCTTAATTATTATGGGTTAACACATTTTTGTATAACAACATCCATCTACGTGATTGAGCAGTGTTATCCCGTGCACTGAGTGATCGTTTGGTACTAAAAGTACACATACACATAGGTATACACACGACTAACTAATAATACCCCTCTTTTTGCGTCGGGGGTTGAATAATGACTGACTCTAGTTTAGATTGTAGTATCTTGGTTGTTACATTTATTTTGGATATCATTACATAGTAATGATCACTTTAAAAACATCTTCGATGCAACAAGAAGCCTATTAATACATTGGGGAATATAATAAATACAAAAATAACATCAAATATTAAATACATATAATTAAGTTCCAAATCATAAGTTTTTTACTTTAAAACATGATGGTTTCTACAATGCCGACAAGGGATAAAAAAGATTTATCACTTTTAAGTCACTGTAATGTGTATAAAAATAAGATGACGTTTCAATAAAACCGTGTGTTTCCAACTACACACCCGCAAAGGCTGAAGTTTGTTTGTGTCATCTGAGAAATATTATAAATTGAGAGTTACTTGGTTATTGCTCTGACTAAGGTTGCGAAAGGCTTGAACGTTTAAGAGGTGGTAGAGACTATTACACGAGCCTGCTTTCGTATTATTCAAATATAATTATTAGCTTTATTTATGTATATTAGTTTTGGAAAATTCAATTACCATTGTATTACTTATATTTATATTTTCTAATATTATTAATGCAAAAGGATATAATTATAAAAATATGACTTATTAAATAGAAAATACATAACTATAGTTATATAATAATGTAAGTTGGAATTTTAATAAAGTTCTGACTTGCTATACGTATATAAATATTCACTGTCCACAATTGACGGAGAAATCGGTGAACATACATAAAAAATAAAACCAAACCGCCGAACATAGAAACTCCTCCTTTTTTTGAAGTCAGTTAAAAATGTATTTTCTTCATTCTAAATCATAATTATTTCTGCCATATTTCATGAGAGCTGTTTTCTTTAAATATCTAGCCTGTGACGTTTGAAAATAAAACCTAATTGACATGCTAACTAAATATCATCTGATGTCCTAACTCCCTTGGTTTCCATAGTCAAATAAATACATATTTTTGTAGCAAAAATATTGGTATGATATATTTCTATGCGGTCAGCAGTACTGTCACCTGAACGACGACATTAGTTATCTGTTATTGATGCATTTTTGTTCCTGGGCAAACTTCGGACATTCGTTATTTAGCGTAAAGCCTTTTCCACATTGTTGTTCTAATTTACCGTAGCGATCTTAGCTAAATAGTTCAGTATAAGTAATAGGCCAGCCGTAAAAACTGGACGACGGTGAACCGCATCCGCACGGGGGTCGCCCGTTGCAACTACTGTCTGCACAAGTGGGGGCTTAAAGATTCGCCGGTGTGTGACTGTGGCGCTCCACAGCAAACAGCGTACCACATCGTGGGAGAGTGCCCAAACCGACGTTTTGCTGGTGGTTTTGTGAAGCTCAGCGAGTGTTCTGAGGCGGCTGTGGACTGGCTGCAAAATTTAGATTTAGCCTTATAATTAACGCAGGATAGTTTTCCCCGGCCGTACGATAATAATAATAATAGTATTCATTTTGTGCTTAAAAAAACGTCATAGATTGTTTTCTTGTTAGACTAATATCAACTTTGACAACTTTTTTAAAGCTTCTCAATCATTTATTGAGATAATGGTCTTAGAATTGGACCCTTTCTTTAAAGAATATTAACAAAAAGTTTTTTTTTATCATCGATACGTTTGTTATTTTCCAGATCTTTTTTATTCTTGGCAAAGACACATTAAAACCGGCTCATATTTGTTTCAGAATGATAAAGTAAGATCCAAAAAAAAACCTATTTATATTTTAACAAATTGTAAAAATTACCATATATTTTCTTCCAAACATCAGTGATAAACAAACCATAAAAACAGTCAAGATGTTTAGATTAGTAATAAAAGATTAATGTAACATTATGAACACTCTCTTACGATAAGTAGGGAAGTTTCTCGAATCATAACTTTCCGCATTCGACACGGTCATCAAAACTATCATCATCTATCTCCTTTCAATTACCTTCCTCGTGCAAATAAATATCAATGATATATTGATGTAAACAAGTAATCGATATAAACGAACACAATAGTAAAATTCTAAATATAACCTAAATGAAGTAACAAAGCATTAAGTTTATAATCTATTATTCTAACGCTCAAAGGTATTATTTTAGAGCTTAAGTTCACTGATTAATGTCAAATAGAAAGAGGCAAACAAGACACCAAAGGTAGCGATTATTAGAGACCGTATTAAGCCAGGAAAATACTCAATCCATTATTGCTATACTTTCAGAGCCCAGAACTAGTTATCGAACTCATTTTGTATTGAAATACTGTAGACTGGGCCTGGAAATGTCACCCATTATTACATGGGGACTTCCACAGACATTTATTTGCTAAAGCCTTGTTTTATTATCATGCATTAGACGACACATACAAACCACAGTGAACCCTACTAACAGAACTCCTTTCATATCCTAGCAAACAAAAGGGGCCAAGCAGATAAATATAAATTCTGACATTATGTGGAGCAGAGTACATTATATTCTGAGAAAACACAAAGGGCTGTACGTTTTCTTCGTCAAAAAGTCTTATAATAGAATTGTGTTCCATTTTCGCCGTCTAATGCAACGTCCGAATAACGCTAATGCATTCTCTGAGAAGCGTTTGCGTTTTGCCAAATTTTTTGGAAAGGAATATTTTAGGATATGCTACTTTTGTCTGAGTTTCGGTCCATTCTTTTCGTTGCTTTTATCTGCAGATGGAACATAATTCACTATTTGTGTTGGCTCCAGGACAACGGCGAACAGTGTTCTGGCGTATTATGTAAGTTTGTGTTTACGATGTGCCTTGAAATATATTATGTTGTTGATGTTGTGAATCTTTGGCTATTCTGACAGCAGAATTGAATATTTGTTGGATTATTTACGATAACGTTAAGCTTATTTTTGTTAAAGAATCTTCTCATATGCAGCTAATAATATGTTTTTGGAATAGCAAGCTTAACAAAGAAATTACCGAAAAAAAAGCTGGTCAAGTGCGAGTCGGACTCGCGCACTGAGGGTTCCGCACAAACTTTTAGGCATGTAAATATTTCGTAAATCACGGGAATACAATATAAACAAAGTCCAGTATAAACTGACACGCAATAAGTATGCACAGTCTTACTTAGCGAGTGTCCGTTTATATTGGACGTAATTTTTATGCCATTTAACCACAAATTTACAGTTTTCGGATTTTTTCCTTTACTTGTGCTATAAGACATTGCTTCTTGCCAAATTTCATGATTCTAAGTCAACGGGAAGTACCCTATAGGTTTTGATTCCCTTGAGATTCCCTTGAATATGCGGCATTAACGGCCGTATCTTTTGATTGCGTTGACTTAGATGTCTGATTTTTTCACTGATCTAAGGGATTGCAGACCTTAGTATTTGATATGAATTTCAACATGTTACCTTCACGCGTTCCTGAGAAAAAGGGTCTTGACAGACACACAGACAGACAGACGGACAACAAAGTGATCCTATAAGGGTTCCGTTTTTTTCTTTGAGGTACGGAACCCTAAAAAACGATTAAAATACTGTCAAATACTTATAAAAATAAATTACTGCTACGTAAAATCGAAGTCCGCTTTGCATATTAATGGATAAGTTACAGTTTTTTTGTATTTTTTGTTTATGTTTTATTTGCTAATTTGTGTTCTGTACTTTTGTAAAATGTATGTAAATAAACGTTTTTTCTTTCTAAATAGGCTAATAAACTCAAATAATAAATTATTAACATTAGTTAGAATAGCATTTGACTGTAAACGCTTTTCCTACGTTTTTCCAAACAATAACAACCTAAATAGCTCTCTGCTATATATTCTTCAACCAACCAATTTGATAAATATTTCTGTGAATCTAAACAAAAGGACACAACGGGAATTATATTCAGAATTAAATGAAGTATTAAACTCAGGATAAGACTAAGTGAACTAAACTAAATGTAAGTGAGTTAATCTACTTAAGAGAGGCAGCATAAAATATATCCGAGAAGTATACTTAAGTTGACTAAAATAACAAATAAAAACGGTTACTTAGATAACTAATGCCATTAAAACTAGCTATTAACTCGCGCAGTAAACTTAACGATGTGAAACAGAACACTGAAATGAAATCTGAATTCGTATCTGGAGACGAGCAAAATAGTTAAATCCTTTTAATTAAACATACTCTCACATACGAGATCTCAAGACTTAAGATCATATTAAGCAGAATGTGCTACTTGAAGCAAATTATTTTGTAGTTTCATTCTCCCTGTACCAAGATATTTCTGCTTTGAGACAATTTCTCATGCAGCCGAGTGTAATGCTGTATCTTTAAGGTAATGCAGAGACTTGAGTTATACAAATCACGCAATGGATATTGCAGGAAGTTGTTATAATGTGGTATCTTGTTTTCATTTTAGATTTGAGTTATATTCTAACGTCGGGATAGGAATCCATGAATCTTATCAGCCACAACTCGGACAAATTAATTTTAATTCAATTTATGTTTCTAGCCGTACTAAGCTTGAAGGTTTGTTCCCATTTGGAACCTTATCATTGTGCAAGGGCGTAAATGTTATATCACGATAAAATTATTGTCCCATTTCTAAAAGTTATTATTTGGCAATGTGTATCGTTGTACAATTTTTCATTTGGCAAAAATGAACTTCCCCTTGCAGCATTTTATTACCTTAATGGTCACAAGTCTAGCCTTACGTAAATTTTGTAATAAACTGGTGTTAACTATTTATTACGTAGCAGTTTAAGCACAAATAAATAAGCAGGTTTTTGCGCAGTTAAAGTTAGTGATATGATACGTTGCCAAGCGAACTTTTGGTCAAATGAAGGGAAATAGAAATGTACATGAAAATTTCGTTGGTGAATGTGTCCTGGAGAATTTTATTTTAAACGATAACTCTGAACTCAATTCGGCTATTACTTTGCCTTTAATTTTACTCGCATTATAATTTAAAAAAATATCCCCGTCTTATTCTGCACGCACGAATGTGTCATTAAATGGTTTAAATTTCTTTATGACGAAACGAAACGTGCCATTACAAGATAAAACCAGTTGGTTCATGTCTGCTACCAGACAGGATAAGTTAGAAGGACGAACAAAGGAGATGTTGATTTATTTATAGAAAAACTTAGAATTACTGAGTGGGAAGTTTTAGGTTTGAAGTATTTATCTATCTATAATTTATATGTATTTATATAGATTATAAACAAATATAAATTGCCGCATACACGAATGATCATCACTTAAGAACAGGGATGTTCTGTTAATCGTCTCACCTTCACATCGATTGTGGCGAAGAATAACCGGCGAATTTACGTCATCCGTCAAGATGTGTAAATTACATTTTTCTGCCTGCATTTTCATTTAGTCGCCTGTTTCACCAATGTAAGTATAGGTACTTGTAATACTTTAGGATTACCTATACATATATACTTGTAATCACGGTCAGAGAAACGGATCTAACGCTCTCGATGAAAATCATGGATCAAGAAATCGATATATCAAAGAAATCTTCAGAAAAATTCGGTTTCAACCCGAGCGACGCTCGCCGCGGTCTCCCAGTTAGTAAGTTTAGCAAAGAATCAACTGGTTTTAAAACCGTTTTATTAAAAGACTGTATCATAAATTGTGCTTTATAGCAACCTATACGGTCAGTGAAAATACAGCGTGTATTCAAATCAAACCTCAATCAATAACTTTATCTTAGAACTGTCAGCCGAAACGTCAGGAGCATCCGGCGTTGATATCATGTTTGATGTTTTGTTAATGTAAAAGAGCTGTGTGGGCAGAAAATCAATTTAAATATTAATAACAAGGTTTAAGTTGTAAGAAGTAAAAATATTAATAATTATAATATAATTTGACTAATAATAGGTATATACAAATAAAGCTATCCTGGACTTTCTATACTTACCGAAAGTTCAGAAACGTACTTTTGATTAAAATGAAAACTATTAAGGCAATCGATCAAGTATTTATCGATAATCATTATCGCGTAATCTATCGATTTTATCGTCGTAAAAAATACTATTAATTATCTGGTGAACACCAAAACCAAACACCTACTTCTACATCATGTAATAAAAAACAAAATATTCCATTAGCTAAAGTTAGTAGTATGTTTGTTTTAATAATGCTCCAACGAGCAGCGAACAGTTGAACAACGATAACAATATCCATGGGAACATTGTAATAATACCCGTTATCATATGTGAACGTCACGTGAAAATTAAAACGGGGGTGCAACTTTATGTGGGGTTCTCACGCTAGAGACACGGCCGTTCGATATCGTAACGTATACGGCTGGTGTTTAAAAATACACCCTTTATAATGAAGTATAATTATAATAGCAATAGCTCGGAAAGGCATATTCTAAATTCAAATCTTCATTTTGCTAGTGCAACAAACGAGGTTTGCAATATTTTGAAGAAGTAATAAAAAAATGCCGGTCAAGTGCGAGTCGGACTCGCGCACCGAGGGTTCCGTATTTAAGTCCATAGTTCAAAAATATACCTTTTTATGTACTTTAATTGTATGCAATAAGGTCAATTTTATTTTGACTCTCCTAAAAGTTTTTTGTCAATTTCTAGAAAACTATAAATTTTAAATCCTTCATTTTATTTTTCCCGTACAATTAACTATAAGTTAGGCATTTTTCAGATTTTTTGGTTCATAAACTTCGGAGATAAAGGGGGGAACGGTAATTTTTTGAACATTATTGGTTGTAAATCAAAAAGTACGGCACGGAAAATTATAAAAAAAATAGTTTTGAAATGTAGATTGATCCTTTTGATATGACACCCCACTTGCTATTACCAAATCACTTTAATTTTTCAACCCCCTATTTTAGACCCCTTTTCAATTATTTACAAAATTAATTTCATATTTTTTTACCAAAAACAGATGGCAAGCAAGTTATATAATTTTTCCAAATTTCAAGTTGATAGCTTGAGTAGTTGCTGAGAAAAACTGCAGTGACATATAGACAGACAGACAACGAAGTCTCACCATAAGGGTTCCTTTTTTACCATTATGGTACGGAACCCTAAAAGTATAAAAAAAAACTAACAATATAACAACTTATAAGCCAGCATTTTTCGCCTGAACTTTATTACAAAATGACGTTTAAAAAATGACTCACCAAGTATTAACTAACTTATTATATTCCTTACCTTAGACTTGAAACCAGGCCGCTAGTTAATAATGAATTTAACCGTTTACTACATTTGGCAGATTTTTTTGGCAAATGGTTGAAGTATTTTTTAAAGTTGACGGATAATGTGGCTTTCTGCAACCCCCCACCCAGCAACACCCCTAAATAGTGTTATTTACGATGTCGTTAACTTGTAAAAGTCGGTATAAATTACGCGATTAAGATCTCCGGAGCCAGTGTGTTACAATAAAAATGTTTGTATTATGATTTAGGACGCCTATATTTTTGGAGAAACCCACAATTTGACGGTCTTAATTGCTTAGTTTGTGTTATACCAGGGTGAACTTTTCACTTAGTAAATACTAGTAAGTGAGTATGCCGCTTTAATAATACGCGTCATACTCGTGAACGGGTGCTGTTTGTGTTTGTGTGAAGAGACCTCATCGTGTTGTTCTCCTAGTCATATATTTAGTTTAATGTATTTGTCCATACATTAATCATGTTTTTATTTGTACTAGTTCTAATAATTCATATTTGTTACTTTATTACCTTGTAATGTAACTTACTTTACTGTAACTGTAACTTACTTTTAAGTATTGTTGTATTTTATGATTGAAAAAATGACCTTCTGCTGGAGTTCCTTGCGGCGCTTTTTCTCCGCAATGATGGTCTTGTCCGAAGCGCTGGTAGATTCACTCTATATTACCGACGTGTAAAAGAGCCCGTATGTAGCCAATTTACTGAATAAATATTTTGATTTTGATTTTTTTGATTTTGATAATTATAGTTGATGGCAGCGGTCGGACGGGCCTTCAGCTCATCGCGCTTAGCACGAGAGTTTGCTGCGAAGATCGGCTACATAAGCCAGCTTCGGGTGCACCAGCGCCCGTCCGACTAGGAGTCGAAGTGGTCGCCATGGCCGAAAACGGTCGGAAAGATCACCATCACTAGTAAGTAGTAGATAGTATTGCAACAAAATACAAGATTACGAAAGAATACTTAAATGCACATCACTTTCTAACTCACTGTGAACGCCATAAGTAACATTACTATTAAAAGATAAAAGCTCCCGACGAAATTGAAGCCCGTAATTTCAGAGCTCATTACTCTGAAATAGCTTAACGGATTTTCACCTTACTAAGCTAAAAACACATAATAAAGTCAATAAAAAAAAAATCGGTTCACCCGTTTGGGACCTACGAAAAAAAATGATTTATTGCCTCAACACACACTTATAACACTTAAACAGAACATATACACGGACATATTTATACACAAACAAACAGACAAACAAAGGACTTATCAAAACGACGACGATGCCAAAGACAGATACACAAATGCACACGTTAAACTTATAACATCCCTATTTTGCGTCATGGGTTAAAAAAGTCCAACATTACGTCATTTGTTGCTTTTATAGTCCGGTTTCTATCTATGTACAGTCAATGTTATAAATATACGTTCAGAGTGCCAACAATATGTAACCACGACCTTATTACGGCGACATAAGATCGTGGTAACATTTTTGAGGCTTACCTCGTACCTCACTATTACCCACTCCTTATGATCACACTATAAAACTTTGATAGATCTTAAAGTAGGTGTGTTCACAAATAGCCTTAAAAGTAGTGGAAAAGGCTTTTACTCGATTGCGTCCGATGGACGTGCCTCCAGTCGTATGCTGGATAAGAAGGTTTACACGAGTGCTTGGACAATTCTTTGATACACTTAGTAACAGTTGGGTATGAAAGGTAACTAGTAAATCCTGTATTTTGAAATGCGTATTGCTGATAGGAATTTATGCTAGTTTTCATTGTATTTGGGCATTTTAGCGAGAAAGTGTACCGGTACATAAAAATGCATAAATGTGATATTAAATAAAACCTTGTAAATAGCTACTTTTTACTATGATATTATGACTGAGAGACCCGAACTCTCACCATAAGCACAGCCATAAGGGTCAATTTTAGTACGGAATCCTAAAATGTCATAATGTTAATGGAGACGTGAATGTGAATTGAATTTTCAAGTGCATTCACTTCGTGAAATTTAAATTGTATTGTGTTGCCACTGGGCAGGTATAGCCGGTTTTAATCCATCTGGCGTTGTTAAATGAATTAAATTCCATAGGTAAAATGTGACGTGCTAATAAATTCAAAGTAAAATTTTCGGATACTTGATTTCTTAGTAAGTAACTATCAAATTGAAATTGTACAAAAGTGGTATGACTTTCTTGCCCGCATATTCTATCTTATGTAAAATGCCATGTAATATTCGAAGAAGATGTCTGCCTTCGAAACTGATAGAAAATTCTGGACTCGCTTGGGTCGACCAATACAAATAAGAACTTCGCTGTGTTTCGCTGTCTTTGTGTGTGCATATCACGCTATTGGACATCGACATTTTGACCCAACTGCTATACGCAATAATGATTTTGAATTTTTGCTAAAACGCCATTTTTAGCATTATAAATTAAGTCAAGGAAACAGAAAAGAAAAATCTTACTCAGAGAAGAAAAGGGGAGGAAAGGAAACGCAACAAAGTTCTTCTAGACAATGGTTGTCATGTCACGTCTTGGATTTTATTACTGCACCGGAGAAAATTCTCTGTGAAATTAAAAAGTTATATTTCACCGCCAAAATCAGACCTGGGTTCTATCTGAGTATTACTTTTTAGGGTTCCGTTTCTAAAGGCTGCCAACGGAACCCTATTTAATAAGCCTCCATTGTCCGTCCATCTGTCTGTCAGCTGGCTGTATCTCATGAACCCTAACAGGTAGACAATTGAAATTTTCATAGAGTGTGTACTTCTATTGCCGCTATAATAACAAATAATAAATTGAAAATTAAAGTGTAATTTTTTATACGATGGTACCTGAGGAACCTTTCGTTTGCAAGTCCGATTCGCAATTAGCCGATTTTTAGGGTTCCGTACCTCAAAAGGAGAAAACGGAACCCTTATAGGATCACTTGTGTATCTGTTGGTCCGTCTGTCACAGCCAATTTGCTCCGAAACTAAAATCAAATTAAAATAGTTTTGATTTTATTTAAGAAAAAACTTTTACCCAGACATAAAACGCATGTACTTAAAAAATATATAATAATGAAACAAGTATGGACCCTCTTTAATGTTTTATAACTATTTACTACCATATCCTATCCTCTATCTGATTCAGAATAAGCCCTGCTCATTATGATGACGAACAGTATTAAATTTAGTAAAATCCAAGACATTGGCAGTAGGAATCAGTAAATGAAACTCCATAGAGGATAGGACATGGTAGTAAATAGCACTTGTCCGTTTTTTTTTTCTTTGATATATTTCATATACAGTCGAACTCATAAGTAGCTTTACATTTCAGTACCATGTCGCAGTTACTTATTATAAGTTTTAAGTGTCAATAGTTTGAATTTACTATGTCAATACTGCGACAAGGTACTAAAATGTACAGCTACTTATGAGGTCGACTCTGTACTAGGTATCTGAGTGCTTAATGAAGCAACCGATGCTCTTGCGGTGAACAACAACATCGTGAGGATACCTACATTTCGGTAAAACTAGGTTAAGAAAAGTGTTTATAGATAAACGTGGAAAAACATGGATAAAACAACAGCTGTCACTTTTTGACAAGTATCTTAGGGCCGTATTAATAAACTCATCTCAACTCTGATCCCCGTTTCAAGTCACGTAAAAGTCAACGTCAATCCATAGAAAACTGTCATTTTTGACACATCTTGTGACAGTTTTATATGGATTGACGTTTACTTTAACGTATCTTGAGACGGGGATCAGAGTTGAGATTAGTTTATTAATACGGCCCTAAGTGCGAAAGTTCAGTGACGAATGCTTTATCCACCGCGATTAAGGAGACCATAACAGGGGCAGGTTTCTTAAAAATGATGTAAATAATGATTCTCCAAAAACAGAATTGTTAAATTCGAACATACCACTGTTTTGTTGGTTGTAAAAAATTGGTTTAAGTATTTGGGGCACAGCCTTTAGTAAAGTTGTTTATCGGTGTATTCGGCTTCGTTAATTTTACAACGCAATTTCTTTGTTACGCTCTTGTAAGCTTAAATTTTCTAAAGTATCTAGAACAGGGTTCTGGGAAAGTGTGTTTATTGTCTGTACAACCTTATTTAGCTGGTGAAATTGTTTTCATGAAATTGTATTGAAATTATATTCTTACCCACAACAAACCTATTTTAGTAAAAGTATGCTTTGAAACTTTCTGTCAGATCCTTACAATGAAGAGGACAAACCATACTTCAAGCATATACTTTAGTTATTGTGCGATTTCTAGGTGTTATAATAGGTAATGGTCCAAAAACAGAAATTTTATAACTTTTTGCCACAAAAACATTCTATAGACAAGATTCTTTGCTAGTACCTACCCCGTAGTACAAGCCTAGCTTAGTTTTTACGATGTTCATAAAAAAAAACTTTCTTCTTTCTATTTTACTGTTATCCTATTTCATGCTAATATATTAAATATGAACGTTTGTGGGAGTCACGCATAAAAGACCGAAAGTCCGGATGTAATAGCAATAAATAGCCCGTATTCTAAATATCACTGATGATTAGTGAAAATAATAAAAATAAAGTCACGCAGTGATCTCGCTTACGAGAGGGTTATTTGATATCACAGGCGTGATAACTTCAGTCACTATCGAGATTAAAAATATGAACTTCTAGATATCAGTAAAAATCATCTTTTAACTGAGGTTTTGTCATCGAATGAGATTCAAAAAATAACTTCTGGTTAAATATTAAGTAACATCACTAATGTATAATGTGTAGATATCATTATTTCTCTTTCGTCTTTTTACTATAACATTAAATATATCATTATTCAACAAACTGGCATTGGCACGTGTCAGTTTACTTCTAATTAAAACATGTAACATTGATCATGAGTATAACTTTCAAACTTTACGTTTTCTTCAAACTTACCCTCGAAGGTACGAAGGCTGTTAGTAAAGTTGGTATGCACCAAGTTTGGGGAACACTCCAACTCTACGATAATGGGGCCCTTATCGGCCAATCTGGGCTTTCCGTCGAAAATTTTCTTTTCGTTGCCACACAATTAGCTCTGATAGCTTTTTGTACCGCGTCATGCTTGCCTGGTGTATTCCCTTTAATGTTGGTGATGTTGTTATGTTTTGTTGCGAATTATTTTTTATAGATTTATTAACAATATTTGTCTGCACGGGTAGCACAAGTTGTATTTTCTCGCTTATCGCTCAGTGCGTCTCTTTCGTTACAGACTGGGTAGAGAGGGATTACCGAGCGACAAACGAGTCGCGGGCAACTTGTGCTAGCCACCATGGAAGATCAAAGTTTTGTTGAATATGAACCGAGTATACTACATAATTCTGAAGAGTCACAGTACAGAGTACGTGTCGACCAAATAATTGATAAAAAGCGCTAAGAAGAAGAACTAGAAGAAGAAGTAAACATTTATTCACAACAACGAACACAGTACGAAATTACAATAACATAAAGGTACACAGCAAAGTTGTCGCGAAACGGTCCCAACTCAGCTTAATGCATGTTACTAGTACCAAAGTTGTGTAACTGTGTTAGCACTAAATAAATGTTTCTTTTTCTTCTTTATTTTTTTTTGTGTTATATAAAGAAGAAGAAATTTGTATGAAGTTTTATATTTTAACTTCTTTCCTATTATATTCTACCTATGCTGTCAAAACTATAATACCTTAACGAGAGTAACCAGAGTTCAAGCAAACCCTTCTAATTGGTTCAAGGGCTTTTACAGTATATTTTGTGGAATACAATGCGAAAAGTAAATCAATCACGGGCCTCACTTGTAATTTAACAAATAAATACTTTGATAAGTACAATAAAATGTTACATTAATGTTAATTCCGGTGGCTGTGGCGTGTTAGTAGCCCCAGATAGGTGATTATATTATACAAGTCAGTTTTTAATTCGTATTAGTCACGTAGGGTAGTGATACCTACCGTTTTAGCCAACCTACATCCTCTTAAAAGCGACTTAATTTAAAATACACGCACATAAACATTAATAATGCTCTGACAACTTAGGCTTGCTGGCAAATTATTCATCAAAGAACTGATAAGGGAGTTTAAGAATCGCGAATCTATGAGTCACTAGTCCACGTCGGTGTTGTATATCAATTCCATACATTTTGACAGATTTCTGCAGTTGTTAGCGTTTTTAGAATGCAATTTACCTTTACTTATTTTTTTTGTAAATAAGAATTGTCATGACATCAACGATATGATTACGATTTCGAAGCAAGATGGGCTAATACAATGTAAAATAGTCAATAGAGTTTCAGATGTTTGTATGATTAACAGTTGACGTCCCAAAAATACATAAGCCAAAAACCATTTCATACTTCGACGCTCAAAAACTGGTTTTACGTGAAATTACAAAACGAACAGCACTTTGATTAATGATATCCGACCGTGTGTCAACGTGAAACAATGAGAGTGGCTTATTAAATATCGATTGGAAACGGCGCGGTGGTGCCATCTGTTCGCTATGGTTCATTTTGAAAGTTGAAAACAAATAGAAATGTATGTTGTATAACAAATTTAGAATAAATTTTGTTAACAGGAAAAAATAAATCGTCCTTGAATTACATTTTTAATGCATTTGAGCATTAAAATGATTAAAATGTTTAACAAAATCGAAAATTTACTTCTTTGCAATAACAAACTCAATACCCATGCCCGTTAAAGTGCAAAATACTTAGCCATATTAAATGCTTCTAACAAAAGGGGCTAGCAGCGTCTCGTGCAATAGCACAAATCTGTTTTCTCCAATGATTTGTCTCCGAGGAGCAAAATCTCAGCTGGGCTCGAGCCAAATGTGCAACCTCCACCACAATAGCTTTGCTAACACCACCTACTTATTACCAAAGCAATACAGTTTACATTTGAAATAAATAAGGGTTAATGTAAGCGTGGTGAAGTGGATTTCAACTGGGTGCTAGGCTTGTGTCTCTCATGATAGTTATTTGTATGAGGATCATATTTTATTGGTAGTAATCGGTATATGGTTTAGGGCGTATACTTAGTAAATAGGCAGCGAATACATTTAGATGTTTAGGATTTATCTGGGATAGAAATGTCCATAAACATTTGAATTATTTTAAAACTGATTGTGATCATAGTACGCGTACCTATAATAAATATGGAATACATATTTCAGAATCATGACAGAGCATTAGAACACTAAAAATAATTATAGACTTTATTATAACTGTTTACTTATTTACGAAACTTTACAAAAAAAAAAGCCGCCAAAATTGAAAGGCAACTTACGTTCATTCTTGTTTATTGATTAATACAAAAATGAAAGAACATCGTAAACGTCAGTTGTCATTAGATCTTTTTTTATTTAAACGGTCAAAAATAGAACACTAATAGTCGAACAATTACATGAACGACCGTCGCGCAACTCACGCAGATGTTGGGGGGAGGTGAGGCGACTGTTAGTACGAGGCGCGAAACGTGGCGAGCGATTTTTCTATTCATTGCACGGTCAAGTCGCTCATCGCACAGCGGTTAGTGACCATCACACTCAATGTATTAGGAAATCGGTTCTAGATGCTTCATCCCTGCGGACACGAACTGGTTGAACCATATAGTATTACCTAGACAAATGTGAAATCCAGATATTCAGAATAAAACTACATGTGGTTTTCTCTTATTGTATAGGGTTAATTGTGTTGGCGTGTGCGATAGAAATCAGTAGCATTAAAGCATTTACCTTTCGAACTGGATACGTTTTCAACACGATACACGGGTGTAAATGGTGTTCTTTTTTTTTTGTTTACGCTTTTCAGCTGTTTTTTTAATTGAAGGGAAATAAAACTATTTTATTATTAGCTTTTATTTATCTAGCATCATTTGTTTTATATGTCGTCCATCTAGTTGAAAATTTGAATTGTAACTGATTTTTTGGCGCCTTTTAAGTTTCTAATCTGTAATTTGGGCAATTGTCTATTAAACTTTTAATACGAGTACCTATTCCAAACGTAACGTCAGGTTCAGTTACACACAAAAAAAAAACGTCGTATTATTATTATTTTAATTTTAATTCAATAATGCTTATTTTATGTTTAACAACGTGAACCTCCAAACAAGTTTAATTTTTGAACTTTCAATTACCTTTTACACTCAAATGTTATCCTACTAATTAATATAAAACACCCTGTGCTCCACAGCCATTATTGATATGTAAGTGCTCGGACAGAATAAAAGTAATTATTGTCTGTAATTACTTTTATTAAACAATTACAGTTGATTGTTTCGATATTGGTATGGTGGGCGAATACAATAATTAAATAATCAAAGGAGAGCGTTGTTTAAAAATCTAGGGCGCGGTTTGAAAATGGGTAAATACCAAAAAAGTTCTTAGTAAACTTACACATATTATTAAAAATGTCTTATAAATTTACGTATCGAACATTAACCGAATTTGTTTATAATAAACTTTGGACGGTTATTTGCACGGTTTTGTAACACCTACGAGTATATTACATACAATACCTAAGCTTATTTTTATTGGAGTGTATTTTTAAATTACTGACTTGAATACGGAACTAGAACTAGAACTTGACCAGATTTTTAGTTTGATTACATAAGTTTCTCTTAGGTTTTGTTTTGCTTTAAATGTTCCAAAATCCCTTAATCGAAAATTAATAATATTAGAAACAAATTACGATGTTTCACCTGATTAATTGTAAAGTTTTGTACCTCTCCTCTATTCAGAAAGACGGGAGGTTGAACAATAGCACCAGTAGGTAGTGTAGACGGTACTAGGTAGAACCATCAGTTTCAGTACTAGCAGTTTCAATCTTCTTAAATAAAAGTCTATGTTTTAATTAAAATTTGCTAGCGTTTATATTTAAGTAAAGAAAGCTCAAGGGAAGGGCAATGGAGAGGGCTATGCTCGGGATATCTCTGCGTGATCGAATCAGGAATGAGGAGATCCACACGAGAACCAAAGTCACCAACATAGCCCGAATTGCTAGACTTAAGTGGCAGTGGGCGGGGCACATCGCTTGCAGAACATATGGTCGTTGGGGCCGAAGAGTTCTCGAATGGCGTCCGCGTACCGGAAGACGCAGCGTGGGTAGACCTCCAACAAGGACCGATGACGTGGTTAATATTGCGGGAAACCGATGGATGCAAGCGGTGCAGGACCTGTCCTTGTGGCAAACCTTGGGGGAGGCCTATGTCCAGCAGTGGACGTCTTTCGACTGAAATTATGATATTTAAGTTACCTTTTTTCATTGTCCACGTTTTTTTCACCCTGCGAGTATGTGTTTTATATTATCAAAAAAAGTAAGCACAGCATTCTAGACTTCACAAATGAGTCGCGTAAAAATTCCTCCAAACGGTCTGCGGTGAAGTAAATGACTTCATTTCCGCGTAATGCTGTACGTTAAAAACGTTTTAAAAAATGGAATTATTCACATGTTCACCTTAATAACTTGATGTACTGGGAGCGACAAAAGTGTTAAGACTAGTAAAATAGTATGGGGTATATTTACTTAATGAATTTTGGGTGTAGTTAACTTTATCGTCTTTTGTTAACTTGTTTTTATATAAGATTGCAATGAAACTTTTGCGAGTTTAAAACTTAATTGAATGGAGTTCTTTTTGTTCCCCTAAAAAGTCGTTTTGGTTAACCCATGGAACGTAAGCGATTTAAACCCAGCTGAGCAAAAGAATGATAATGATTTTAACAGTGTATGTATGTTTGTATGAAAATCGGACGTTCCACTTAGCTCATTATATGATTCGTCAAAAAGATGCGAGTGTCATAATATGTAATTTATTTTAAACATTTTTGGTCATAAATCTGAACTAAATTACTAGAAAAAATAAAATAAAAAATGTGCAGGTCAAGCCCTTTCATCCCCATTTGCTATAATCGTTTTACTTTCATTTTTAAACCCCTCTTTTGGGGTCTCATTTCCAAATTAGGTAGGTAATACTATAAAACAACCGTAGATTCGGATCGTTTTAAATCTACCATTTAAAATTACTTCTCTGCTTACATAGATGATATTCCTTACAATCGGCTAAAATAGATTTTGCAAAGAACAACACTGGGTGCCTCACTATACGCTTTATTTGACAGAAAAATGAGACAAGCGGCCTTACCACTAAATTAAAACGCTTACAATAGCATCGTTTGAATAAAAATCCATTGCGTGTCGCATCAAGTAAAAGCCGCAACGAGGTAAAGTAAATGCCGCAATGGATATTACACATGCGAGACACATACAACTACATAATTATTTTAGTAGCATTGGGAGCAAGTAAATACTCGAATACAAGATAAACATCCAAGACTCAGATACCAATACTTGTGTTTGGGACCACTAGCTTTTATTAACAAGTTTAAATAGATTTACCGAATCCCTATCCCTACTAATCTTATAAATGCGAAAGTAACTTTGTCTGTCTGTTAGTCTAGCTGTCTGTTACCTCTTTACGCTTAAACCGCTGAACCGATTTAGATAAGATTTGGTATAGAGATAAGACATAGAATAGGTTTTATCCCGGAAAATTTGATAGATCCCGTGGGATATACGATAAACGACTTCTACGCGGATGGAGTCGTGGGCAAAAGCTTGTGTAATATTAAAGTCTTATTTAAGCCACACTCAAGCAAAGCGTAAAGAGACTAAAAACCTTACAATATTAGTCAAAAAAGACTTATTTTTAAATTGACTTTGACCGTAAATCTCAGAAATTCCCGATATTCCTTAACATTGCTGTTGACTAAAATTGTTTCCTTCAATCAGTGCCAGATTTTCAATTTTCCACACAAAATGCATGTATAATTTATGGAGGTTCTTGGCGTTCTGTTCTACACACCTCGCTCAAAACCGCTTCAAATTCAAACCCAATAGCACAAGTCACCGAAGCCTTGTAGAACAAAGCCGAATCGATACGATAAATCCCAACATCTTCCCGCGTTGTTACTAAATCCAACCGAATTATATCCCAGAGGAATAAATTATTAGACCAACCCCGCTCCCTCTCAACAGCACGGATAACTTTAATTAAGCTGCATTTCGGGAAGGTTCCCTTTTCAAACATTTAGGACGGTACAAACGGACGGCCATTTTGAAATTCTAGACGAGAAAATTAGCGAAAAATTTGAGCGGTCTGTTGTGGGACTAATAAAGTGTCCGTGGTTTTTAAAGGGTATTAGTAGTTAGTTGGGGTTAACCAATGTTTCGATAGACGTTAGTTTGGCAGATTTTGTGGTCTGGTGAGCTTGGAAGAGGTCCCCGCTCCTTGAATCGGTTTCCTCATTACTGAGGGTCGCGTTCATTTCCTCGGAACTTGCTCGCGACTTTTTTGTAGCTCTGATAACCCTATCTAACTAATATCTTCCGATAGAGATGGACTGAGGGACAAGCGAGAAAATACAACAAGTGCTTGCCGCTCTGTATCGACATAATATCGATTTCTATCTTCTGTAAAATGCTTATTTGAGAAGTTTAAAAGCAGGCCGGATGAATATTGTGTCTTATCTTTGGGCTTGTTAGCTTTTTGGACAATACGCCGTCTGATTAGACTAACGACTCGGATATCCTTTTCTAATTAGTCTTTAAGCGACAAGCGAGAAAATACAAGATGTGCTAACCACTCTAGTAAATTATTAGTCAAAGGCGCCCTTTAGTAAAGATACAGGTAATCTCTCAGCGTCGATGCAATTTCAACCATTTTTTTCTTTAACAACTCGATTACAGCTTCACATAAAAATTACTGTCCCCTTTATCCAGTGTTTCTACACGAATACAAATCCCAACACTTAACCGTCCCGATCCAAGCTTTAAACCCATTGTTCTAAAGTTTGAATTGCAATTTGTCAACAAGCTAAGCCGGTTGTTTGAAGTCTTTATTTTTGTTCGGGAGCAATTCGCATTTTTCACAATTACTCGGACGTTCCCACGTTAATCTATCTTCTTTGTGTCACAGTTGAATTTAATTTTCTAGCGCGAAACGTTATTGACTTTCCTTGATTTCATTTTAAAGTCGAATGCTGATTTAGTAACAAGAGCGCTGAATGTGAGGAACACTCGATTTTATACAAAAGTAACTCTTTAATTCTGGAACGTTCCACTCATGATCACTATGATCAGCAACCTGGTTTGCTTGCTGCTGGAAAAGAAAAAGGAAACAAGTGCCATTTGAAGTTTTTATATTTTCTATATTTCTATATTTTCTAACTTCGAATGCATTTTACTTTAGTTTTCAATGTTGAATGGTTATAATTGAAGTTATTGCAGTTTACTTTTAAACGTGCCAACTAATTTTATAACTAGAAGCATGCATAATATTTTGACAGTTTTTGAACGCGCTAACGTTAGCGTTATGCATATTGGCTAGACCACCAGTAGTGTTAAGGCCGAAACCCACCGGGCCAATAAGCGTGTGCGTGCACGTATACGTGCACGTTTCACTAAGTAGTAATGTATGGATACGTCCACGTTTTACTTAGTTGTAACGTATGGATTTGTATGAAACAGTTCCAACCTGATGCGTGACGTGCACGTGCAGGTACGCGTAATGCGTACCGCTACGCATTCCAGCACTCATGAGACAAACCGCTTGCTTCGAGCGGCGCGTGCAATGATGACGTGTTGTGTTCGAAAACTTTCCCCTTTGGACGGGATACCCAACAAGTTTGAGCATGCACGGTTCCTTGCTGCGCGTGACTACACGCGTTCCTGTTGTATTTGTTTACAAAATACACCGGCTCGCGTGGTGTTTTTGGTGGCCAATGAACGAAAAAAAGAAAAACTTATACTTGTAGAAATAGTCAGAAAAAATTAATCAGCACACCTCCAACAACGTGGTTACGATTGCGGGAAACCGATGGATGCAAGCGGTGCAGGACCGGTCCTTGTGGCAAACCTTGGCGGAGGCCTATGTCTAGCAGTGGACGTCTTTCGGCTGAAATGATGATGATGATGATGACATAAGTAACCCCTATTTTCTGCCTAAGTAATAGTCTTATTACTGGCCCGATCTTTAGGAAAAATTCCGAGCATATCCGTCTTCATAGCTGAACGACTTATAAATTGTGGAGACAACCCTCACCGTTAATGACTACCTAAAAATTTTAACGGCCTTTTAATTAAATTGTCAGAGCAAGACGTTAATTAGATAAAGGCCTTTATTTCACTTTGTTTAAGCCCATCTCGTTTCCATATCGTAATCATAGTTGATGTTAAGGTAGCTCTTATTACTTGACAGGAAGAGCTATATTCTACTACTACGAGTATTATAATATGTTCGAAAAATATTTCTAGCTTCAACACTGAAAGTTTGAGTGAAACACTGAAACACTGAAAGAATTGATGTTTGTGTTTCTATGATGCCTAAACGGCTAAACCGATTTGGTCGAAATTTGGCTCACAGTCAGTCCTTATCCTAAAAAAGATACTTATTATTCCGGAAAATCTTATAGTTCCCAGGGGAAAAGCTATAAATAACTTCTATGCGGACGAAGTCGCGGGAAAAACTAGACGTCTATAAATACGGTAAATAAACAAGACAGGTTAGAAAAAATCGTAATAGATCCCTTGCAGCGTGTACAGTATAAGTTAATCAGAATCGTTCAATAGTGGACTCGTATAGTGTTAAAATAGCATTTACAAAAAGTTACCAAACTTCCCATAATAACCTGATTTCTTAAGGTAAAATGTACCACATGTCCGTGTTAAGGCTAAAAATATCTCTCAAATAAATTACACATCAATCCGAGGACAAACGGACACTTTCATAATATTAGTAATGCTAGATTAGACCTGATTATAGAGAGCGATATACATCTGTTTAACCAACAGAAAACCAGCAAGACTGCGGCTAGCACAAGCTGCGATTGCTTCATTGCTAGATAAAGTGTTATTATTGTAATAAGTAATGTTTAAAGAATGACTTACTAGCAAGTTTCTAGAGGCGCATCTTTTCAGCGGTGAAAATCGTCTCTGCGGTCTACTTACTGAATTAATATCTTTTATATTTTTTACCTTTTTCCAAGAGTAAATTCTTCCACAGTTTCATTTACTCTTAACAAAAACCATACGCGTTTCTCAGGCCGCAAACAAAACGCGTCAAAAAAAACTACCCACGCGGGACGCCACTAAATTTTCCACAGCAATTAAATTAGCCACATGTTGTATATCATATTACAGTCCGGTGTGTTCCTAATTCAACTGTTTATATTCATGAAGCGGATCGTCCTGCGTCGCTTTATCTCGTTTGGGACGGTGTAAAAAGTTAAGTCGGAATTTTTGCTGTTTTTCGACGACGAAAGTTGTGGGCGCTGTTTTTATTGGTTATGAAATCTGTGTGGATGGTGTTTATTTTGTTATTAATTAATTAATTTTTGGGTTAGACGGTTTTAGTTAAGGAGTCTTGGATGTGTTTGTACTTACTTAAATTCTTATTAACCTTGCGTTATATTTTATCCTTTACAAGCATGTGCATTGATGTCGAGTTTTGTTTGAGACTACGTCGATTCGTGCAAAGTGATCCTTCATATTAAAACCTTTGAAAATTAGTTTGTAAACAAAAGCAAAGCGGAAAAATAAGAAAGCAAATAAGTATTTATTAACAAAAAAACATCACATATATTAAGTAATAGAAAATATTTAAATAATATTAAAGAAGCAAGAGAGGTATACTTAAAGTATTACTTATTAATAGAAGTAAAACTGAAAAGTCCCACCGAAATACATTATGATTGTGACGTTGATTTACAGCTGTGGTGTGTTGTTGTCTTTGTTGTGTATCGAAGTAAATGTTTAACACAAATAAAATTCATACATCAAAAGTGGCGTAAGAGAGACCAAAGCGATATCTTTTCTGACGTTTTTAAGGTACAACGACATAATTAATTAAAAGATATGCAAATAAGAGTAAATACACTTTTATTCCTAATTAATGTGTTTTACGTAGGTGTGAAAACACGTGATGAATAATCATCTTAAAACTTTTCAATCAACGATATTGTGTCAGACATTAAAAAAAAAAAACAAGCAAGAGCATGTTGGACCAAACTTCAGTGTAGGGTTCCCTTTCCATTCTTACAGACACAAACAATAATGTCCAAAAAAATCAAAAATAATATTAGCTAATTTTCTACTTAAAATTATCTAAGCCGATTTTCGGTAGGTATAAACATTTTAGTCATCTGTAACTCAAGAACCAATCATGTCTACCAAACCGTGATAGGTTTCCTTTTAAATTCGTTATATGTGTTTAAATTTAAGATAATTTTCATATTTTTATTACTAGTGGTTTTGGCTATAGAGGGCGGGAGGGGGATGGATGCGCAACTCTGACGCGCATTGACGGACGGACAGACGGACAGACGGACACGGCGAATATATAAAGGTTCCTTGTTGAGAACGAATAAATAAATCTCAGTATTTTTAGCTGTAAAAGCCCGTTACTAATAACATTCCATTAAATAACATTTTAAAATAATTGTAATTAAAATTTGAAAGTGAATTTAATTAAAAAATCTCGGCTTATTCGAGATTACAGAGGCCTTCTTCGAATTAACTCCTTAAGCACCGCTCCGGATATAATTTAGATCTCAAATTTAACAACAGCCTCCATCGACGCCGACCTTTTCATTAAAATTGTTCAACCACAAAGATTTATAAGTTTCGCAACTCGAATACGCGAAATGAAACTAATTAAAATGGGTAGAATTGGGAACGGCCTGTTGATGCGGATGCTTTGAGGTTTTGCTTTTAAAATTGACTATTCAGCATTTGAATAACCGAAATTATTCAAAACAACAACGAATAAAAGTGTAGTTAACGCCTTACATAAAAAAAAAATGATTATACTTGAACACTTGCACAGTTACTTAACATCTCCTAGTTTCAAGAGGCATATTTTTTTGTTGCAAATGTATACCCAACCCTCAGATACAGGGACCGGAAAACCCATAAAGGGTTACCTTATCATTTAATTACCCAACTGATGTGGTTACCCTATGATTGTGTTACCTGAACGTTAGGGGAACCCCTTTAAACTAGGTAACCACGTCCATAGAGCTTACCAAGTTCAATAGGGTTTCAGTACTTTAATATTTAAGCACAGCATTAGCTGGGTATTACCCAATTGATCACTTCTCACTTTTTTGCGCATTCGAACTGTGATTCGGGCGATCTCTGTCTAGCCACTAACTACCCTATTAAATTGTGAGGTAGTGCAATAATAAGCCGAAACACTTGCGCATGGAGATTAAAACAGCTTGAGACTGTTCAATTAAGTTTAAAAAGGGTAACAGATGATAGGGGATTGGGTTAGTGTTTAGTCGAATAAACTGTATCGTTTGGTTGCTCTTTCATTGGACTAAGTTGTAAGTCTATCAAATACCCTATCAAAAACCCCTTTTTTGGTAAGCGGTTCCAGTCCCTGCTCAGAAAACACTTATCTTTATCCCCTTACCTTTGTAACGTTTAACGGCTAAACCGCTGAACTGGCTTCGATAAAATTGGTATAAAGATAGTTTGAGTCCTGGGGAAGGGCATAGGATAGTTTTTTCCCGGAAAATTACATAGTTCTCGAGTGAGCAGCGATAAACGATTTCTACGCGGATGAAGTCGCGGTCAAAAGCTAGTAATATATAGAGACATATTAAATAACTGAAAGCTTTAGAGTTTATATCACAGCAAAAATCTTCATAAATATCTTATCATCATATCACCATTATCAGATTATACAAAAATGATAACATACGATTTTTATATAAAACTACATAAAAAGTTGTACTTATACTTATTTTCAAAAAGCGGTTAATGTTTTTACCTAAGATGCACAAAAGAGGTGTTATGAGTTTAACATGTGTATCAGTTTATGACATCGTAGCTCTTAAACTGATGGATCGATTTGAACGCAGTTTTTTTAAATGGAAAGCAAGTGTAACTGGAGTACTATATATATCATGTAAACACGGAAAGTTCTGTCCATAAAGTAACTGATAAAGTTCATAAAACTTACCGAATAAGATCCAAATAGTTAAGTGCAGGGAAAGAACTGAGTGTTAAATGGATTTGCTACGCACGCCGTAGCACTCCGCTTTCGTAGAGCTCTACGAGTTTCGTAGCACTCTACGCTTAACTTCTTAACTAAGAACAGAATCTTCCTGATGGTTATATTTAATAAGAAATAGATTTTGTACGATTAAGAGTAATTTAGTATATGTATTAAGAAAACCAATTTCGTTAATTTTATATTTAATCCAGCTATTATAATTGTCTTCAATAACTTTATTTGTTGGTATTAAACTTTAAGGATGGCCGCATTATAAGCAAAATTGTTCTTTTATAACACAAATGGCTTTAGTTTTTACAATAGTCGATAAAAATCAGTCTAAGCCACAACAAAGTCAAATAATTTATGAATAAGTAATTTAACCACATTAAGTTGAACAAAACTAAAATCCTTTGACGGACAACATTTATAAATAGACAAAGATACTTCAAAAGGAATCGTCATAGTTTAACCACTACACGTTTTAGAATAAACATCAAAGGTTCATCAAATAACTATAAAATAAATAATTTGTTAGGTACTGAGAAGTCTGCGTTTGTATTATTATATTTCATTGGTTTAAATTTGTTAAATGGTAGGAAGAGCCTTGTACAGGATCCGGCTGAATAAACTACACGGGAATTATAGTTACTTATGTAAAACATTATAATCTTTGCTAGTTTACCATTAATGCATGCGTATCACTACATAATGTAAAACAAAGTCACTTCCCGCCGTCTGTCCCTCTGTATGTACGCTTAGATTTTTCAAACTACGCAACGGATTTTAATGCGGTTTTCAGCATCAGTTAGATAATTTTCACTGAAGGTTTATCTAAATAATAGTACCCAAAGCAAAGCGAGGGCGAATCGATAGTTACTTTATTTATTTAACATATTCACAGTTAAGTAGCCCCACGAAAAGGTATCAACAGTTAGACTGAGATCAGGGTCGCTTAACTTAAAGTAACTATTAAAATCAAATTAAATAGTAATTTAAAAACTACAAAAAAAATAGTAAGAATATTTTTTTTACTTTTTGTTATTTAGGCTCTTGTTAATTACGGGCAAGTTGTTTAGCCAGTGAGGCAGGCGTTTTTGTAGCGTCCTCTTTCCATAGTAGTTCTTGACGTTATGTCAATGTTATGTTTGTATGTCAATTGCCCGTCGTTACTGACCTCGTGCCGTGGTAGTAAATACCTACTTGCAGGCTAACTTAGCACATATATTTTCCACCAAAACATATATGTGAGAAAATACACACTTAAAGATACAAAACCCAGTAGTTACAATAACCCCACACAAACTGATTCTTCAATTTGATTATATCTGCCTGAAATTCCTGGCCTGTTTCAAATTCCTGGCTGAACGCATCGAGCCATCGCTATGCCAAGTGGCACTTTTGATAGGTTGCCGCATACCACGAAACCGTTAAATTTTTGGACACTCGGTTCTAGTGGAAACGTAGCTGTTGGTTTTACAGGTGATTAGAGAAACGTTGAGAAGCCTAGCCAAGAAGCTAGCGGTCCCGGATTCGAATCCCGGTATGGGCAAATAGTTGTGTGATGAGCGCGAGTATTTTTTCCTGAGTCGTGGATGTTTTCTTTTTAAGTATGTAGGTATTATAAGTATGTATATACCCATAGTAGAAGTCTAGAGCTTAGTTTGGGACTAGGTCAATTTGTGTGAGATTGTCCTTGATATTTATTTATTTATTTTATTATTTACTATTCGATAACTATCACAAGGTACTAAATTGGCAAAAGCGCCTGATGCGAGCCTCAATAACACAACAACTTAATTAATACGAATGTAATGAAGAATAAAATACTAATGATAAAAAAAAACTCAAATGACATGATTATAACACAAATCACAAAACGACTATATAAAATCTACTTAAATTTTATCACAAAGCCCCGGCAAAAACTAATAATAATAAAGTTAAATCTATAACTATTGCTTTTGTGTGTAAAAATAACAATTCAAAGAACATTTTTAATATTAAAACGAAAGTGGCTAATGCGTACGCGCTCGATAAGCCGGCTCTGGTGGCCTGAATATTTATAAATCAATTAGGCTTATAAGGACCTGAGATTGACGGAGGTTACAGTCTGGGCACAACAAGGGGTTAAAACTTTATCACATAGGTCGACACGTAGCCTTTAAAACTTACTCGACTAGTCCAAAAATGCCGGATTTTATTGAGATACGTCCTTATTCTCTACACAGAAAATATGAAAAATGAAAATGAAAATATTTATTTCATATAAACACATACTACTCTGTCAAGAAAGTACCGGGAAAAGATCAATAATACACAAACTGTTTGTTAATCATCCAAATTTATTTTATCACCTTCAAAGTATGCTCCTTCAGAAACGATACACTTACGCCAACGAATAATCCAATCATCAAAACATTTTTTAAACGCTGTTTCCGGAATTGAATTCAGTTCTCGGCGCGAATTCTCCTTTATGTCTTCTACCGATTGAAAACGGGTGCCACGAAGCGCCACTCCGAAGCTTGTTGACTAGTTTGCATGTCAAACTCGTAAACCCACGTCTCGTCACCAGTAACAATGCGTTTCATGAATGTTGGGTCGGAATTGACTCGTTCTAGCATGTCCTCAGCGACTCTCATGCGATTGAGTTTTTGGAGAAAATTCAGGTCTTTTGGGACTAGCCGAGCGGTAACATGTTTCATACCCAAATGATTAGTTAAAATAGTACGGATCGACTCGTGAGATACAGAAAGTTCGGCGGCTATCTCTCTCAAAGTTGAATGAGGATTTTCAGTCACTATTTCCTTCACTTTTGCGATGTTAACTTCAGTTGCAGACGTTGATGGCCTACCAGAGCGAGGCAAATCTTCCATCACATCTCGACCGCTTTTGAACGCTTTGTACCACTCATAAACACGTGTTTTTGATAAAGTCGAATCACCGTAAGCCTTCTGTAACATTTTCAGTGACTCCGAACACGAAATTCCATTGGCGATGCAAAATTTAAGACAAACTCTTTGTTCAATGTTTTTGTCCATTATGAAATTCGCAATACACACTAGATATGATATAACTAAAAACAGCACTGTATTTAATATAAATAACAGATGCAACTCAAACTCCGCGCCAAAATAGAAAACAGTTGTGCCAATCTAACAACAACAAAAAAAACAAAAATTTGAATTTGGAACCATAAACAAATCATCCATTCCCGATACTTTGTTGACTGAATGTATATACATGAAACAGTGGTTTTGGGCCCTGAGCTAGGATGCCCTGTGTTACAGGACCCAGTTATACAGTAAATAAGACAAGAAGACATAACAATCATAACTTAATCTACATAACAAATTCAGTCTACATCAACATTATGCGATAGCAACAAACGAATGAATGCATAATAGAGTGAGATATATATATATCGCGTAAGGCCTACGTCAAAATTTCGCTAGTTCGAAACTGAATCTTATGTCAGTCAACAAAAGTTGGAAATCATTTTGACAAATGCCCTATATGTAGGACGTAAACTATATGAAAGCAAACTATTTCGGTTAATTTTAACTCTACTGATTTGGTTAGGTATTGCCTTAGTAATGCAGCCCCTTTTTTTAAGCTACACGTAGACGAAGTTGGGTTTCATTTAACAAATTTTTCATTAATCCTTTTTCTCAGTGTATTGAGGACCTAGTGTTTTTTCTCTTCAAAGTTATCTAAACTGCAACAAAGACTGCTCTGAATTCCTATTTCTTTTAAACGGATAGTTAAAATACTTAAAAAATATACGATGGTACGTGTAATTTTTCTATTGGTATCGTTATTGCTTTGGTAGTTTGTTATTCACTTGACATTCAAATAAAAAAAAATAAAGAAAAACAAAATGTCATAATTATGAAAAAGAAACTATGCCTTAAAGATGACGATGAGAAAGAAAATATGCCTTAAAATGATGATGAGGTCATGTTAGGCTGGTTCTGTGTGGGGAAGATACGGAACGCATTTCCACCCGTCAAAAAAATGGCTGGTTTGGTCCGTCTTAGGATGGTCTACCTTTGGTGTCACTGTCACCTGCAACATATGGGAAACGCTGTAGATGCAAAGTGGCTTAAGACTCATTGACATAGAGGGCCTAAATTTCTAAAAAAAAAAAAAAAATTCTAAATTATAAAGACGCGATGGTTTGACCTGCCGACTCTTAAGCAGAGGGTCGTAGGTTCGAACCCGGGCTCGCACCTCTAAGTTTTTCGGAATTTATATGCGAAATATAATTTGTAAATTTACCATGAGCTTTTCGGTGAAGGAAAACATCGTGAGGAAACCCGCACACACCTGCAAAGCAATTTGACGGTGTGTGCGAAGTTCCCAATCCGCACTGGGCCCGCGTGGGAACTATAACCCAAACCCTCTGATTGTGTGTGAAAGCCTGTGCCCAGCAGTGGGACGTATATAGGCTGAATTATTATTTATTTTTTATTTAAAGACGCTAAGCTTAATTAGTTTTAATTAAAAGAACAAAACAAAGGTTTATCAAACTACTCGTAATACTCAATCCTGTACCTTAATAGGTCATAACCATAAAGATATACTACACCGGTTATTTCTTGTTATTTAATACCAAGGTAAATTTATTAACGGTGCCCAACGGGCTAATTAAACATTCGTATGTAAGACATTAAGTTTTTAATACGGCTTCGACTCGATTACCACATTCTAGCGGAGGGTACGCTTTACCACCTCCCCTTCCATTTATTACAAAACGGACGCAAGTCAAAAGCAAACATCATTATATTTTAAATGTTATGCTAGTAGTGTTATGATTTAAAATGTAATAGCGATGGATGCTTAGTTGTATTGTTTTTGTATTTTTTGTTAACGTCACGCGATGAAATAAGTTTAACCAGAACATTTATAGAAGCATTGGGCACGGAATCAAATAGTTAACTCGTCTGATTCTTGGCAGTTGCTGTTTACACGTAGCTCATTATTATTTAAGGGAAGATTGATGGGGGAAGGGAAATTACTATCACTGACGTCGTATTGCCATTTGAAGCTGATAAAAAGAGTTCAGAATTAAAACAGATCGTTTAATTTGATATTTTATTGGTTGGTAGGTTTTTTATAGTCCTCGTTTTCAGAGCTGAAAAACCACAGCCTAATCGATTTCTAACAAATCTCACAAAAATAATGGTTGAATAAAGCTAAAAACGTATTATGGAGCATTTTACCTATTGTATGTACACCAAGCTTTGTTTTAAAATTTTGTGTTTGTAAAATACTTAAAGATGAGAAAAAGACACAGATGAAAATGACTTCTGTCATACAACATGTGTAGACATACAAGTGAGCTTACAATTTTAATGACGACTTACTATTTGTTAATAATGTTAAAATCACAGGTAATAAATGATATTAATATTGTTATAAAGGTTATTCCACCCGCAACACGAGCTTTAATAAAGAAAACGTGCAAATTACAACGGAAGCGAAGCCGCCAGGTTTATCACTAAATAATTACAAGTAGAAAAGACGCAGGTCGTTCAACTTAACGCTTAGGTAGTTAGGCAAATGAATACGTGCTTAAAACTTCGCCGAGGCACTACCTAGTTACGCAGAAAAATCAATAGTCGGCCCAACAAGGCAATTTCTTGGCTAAAGATTGTATAGTCGAGTACAAAGATATGTATATACTTTTGCACCTTATCCCATTGCAATAGAGAGCAAAAGTGTATACATAATAATATTTGTACTCGACTGTACTTGATGGTATGAGCGAACGCACACGCACACAATAAGTTTATGCGAGAACCGTCAATTTGATTTCCAAGACGTGAAGTCTTGCCTCAAAAAGACTTTCTAAACTTCACAGTTCCATCATATATAGACGACGCGGTTAGCCTAGATGGTAGTGACCCTGCCTACAAAGCTAGCGGTCCCGGGTTCGAATCCCGGTATGGGCAAATAATTGTGTGATGAGCGCGAGTATTTGTTCCTGAGCCGTGGATGTTTTCTATGTATTTAAGTATGTATTTTTCTATATAAGTATGTTTATCGTTATCTAGATACCCATATTAAAAGCCTACAGCTTAGTTTGGGACTAGGTCAATTTGTGTAGGATTGTCCCCTGATATTTATTTATATAATTATTTATTATATTTTTTTCCCTTTCTGGGTGTCCCACTGCTAGGCAAGGGCCCCATCTTCAAACTCAAACTCACAATATTTATTTGACAAACACTGCAACACAACAGACAAGGTTCAACTTTGTAACAAATTCAAATTCATTTTCAAATTCATTTATTTATTTCGGACTATACATCCATAGGGTTAGTAGTAAATACAAATCTTAATATTTAGGGTTAGTGATACAACGACACATGAATACAAGAACAAGAACATAACATTTACAACCTACGAGCTGGAGCAGCTGGTGGCGCGTGCAGGCGCGCGTGTCGCTGCAGCAGCGGCGCGTCCCAGCGCCGCGCCAGCGTGCCCAGGATGCTGTTCGTGCTGTCGCAGCTGCGGCGGAGCAGCGATTAACAGAAGAGTAACAGAAAACCATTCCGCATTTCTCTTTCCGCCATTCGTCCCTCATGAGCGCAGGCTCCTGCCACTCCGCAACGCGTTTTAGTCATCTTGCCATCTCCTTTTCGGTCTGCCTCTGCTCCGTTGGCCATTTTGCGCATTCCATTCGGTTACATCTATGCCAATCATGCCAATTATGTCAAGTATTGTAGTTGGGTTGATTCTTATGCTCGAAGGTTAACCCGCCTAGATATTGAAGCCCCGCGCTCAATCCGTGGGCAAGAATCAGATATAAAGCCATTCTCAAGTTTTAAAGCCTTATTTCATTAGCATTTTCACACTTGCTCACTGTAACAGCCAAGTTAAATTAAACCATCATGAACACATGGCCGTTAGGTTAAGTGGCTAGCGGAATATACTTTCCTTGTCACGCGACACACATCGACACCTCAAAAGCAAATAGACATAACAGCTAAACTATCAACCACGCAGAAACGCCTATTTGATGTAAAGTGGCGTAGGACGTTTATTTTTAAGTAAGTCACATAAAATAGCGTCGCTTATTACTTTTTGCTGCTCGTGGATTGATACGCATGGCTTGGCATTTGAGATTTTGTTTCTTGGAGTTTTAGTTATTCTTTTGTTTTAGGCGTGGCTTTTTCAGGTGTTAATAATACGAAGGAAAGTTTGAAGCTGTTTGCTTTTTCAAAGTTTAATAAAGTTCCACCTATTACCATTTTACATTGTTTCACAGATGTTTAGGTACGAATAATTAAAGAACTTTTTAACTCTATTAGGCACAGAAATGTTAGAGCGAAGTCTTTTTTTCCAATTGTTATAGAGATTTAGTGATTCTCGGGGAAGGACGTCCACCAACAGACGTATTTCGGCTGATATGATGATGATGAATATAGTGATATTTACAAGTTTTTTTTAACTTGTAATATTTCTGGACATCACAGCCAAATGGTCGGATGTCCAATTGAAATCACTAGCATATCTGACCAGTTGGCTCTGATGTCCAGATTTGTATGTTGGTTTGTTTAGGTAAAATCTTGCAAGCTGAATTAGAACCACTTTCGGGTGTCCAATTGAGCTGAAAACCTACGTAACTTTGGTGACAATATAATAATATTGTACCACAGTGGTTTGATGATGCAGTCGAAAGGTCATAGGAACTCCGCAATGAAACAAGATAGAGACGCGGTATTGGATCGTTGGATCAGTCTTGATAAGGAGATGATGACTGTGCATAAAAGTACAGTCGGCAAGATAAGGTTGTCCCAAAAATGAAATGTGAATTTCTCAATATAAAGGAACCTTATGAAGGCAGGCGGTTACGTCGTTTTTAGAACTGTCACCATAGTATTCGTATAGTTACAAGAATAAGAAGAGCGTAACTGCCTTCCTCCATAAGGCTCCTTTTATTGAGGACGTCAAAAATTTTTGACTGAAACTTATTAATCCACGCAGACCGGCGAAATACATACATAATTAAATTCTTGTCTTCTAAATTTACAATTTTGAATGCAAACATTCTAAGAACAATGTTTTTGAATCGAATTATTTGTGTAAAAAAAACTACGCATTTTTCTTTACCTTCATAATTAAATAGCATGTCGCAGAGCAGTTCCAAAGTAGGTGAAGGTTCCAATCCGTACAGCCTTCAACGTGGCGAACTGAGTAATAAATAATTAATAAAACGAGCCTGAAAGCTTTAGTAGTTTGTTCAAATGTATTTAAGTATTTTACAAGATTTAAGTAAATTTTGTGATTTATTTTTAAAGTTCTTGCATTTGTTTGCCTTGTTGAATTCTTCTTTATATTTAATTTGGGTTGTCCAAAAGAGATCCCTTTGCAGCTTTAAGACCGGCAGTTGTTTACCTTGTAAATAACTTTCTTATTATATTTCTATAGTACCTTTTATAATAGTTACAAGTATGTCCGTATGTATGTAACTATGCATGTATGTGTATGTAATTACCTAAATCATTCTCACGAAAGCACTCCCTTGCAAGTGACTTTAATAGTGTAATTAACATAATTTAACTTTGTCTCTAAAGTGTAAAGAGAAGTCGGTTACATGTGGTCGTCCAAATCGAAATGGACCTTATCGCGGTAGGCGGTTACGTCTTTTTTCACACGGCTGTTATTGTAATAACAAGGCAATGAAAACTATAACAGCGTAAGCGCCCGCAGCCATAAGGGTCCTTTCGATTTTGGACGACTACACATAATCTTTTTCCGTACCTATTTTGCTGAAGCTTAAGCTGTATCGTTATCATAGTGCTATCATTATTGAAGCACTTATTCAATTGACGTTAAAAGCGGCGATCACATAAAAAAAGAAAAATGGTTTTAAAATGTTAAAACAAAGTGAAAAAGAGGCAAAGTCTAGTCTTTTGATATACAGTTAATTTTTTCACGGTACTATTGTACATTTCTTACTTAAACTTCATTTTCATGCAAGATAAAATCCACTTAAATTTTTAATACTTTAAAGATTTATTAAATAATATAAATTAATATTAAAATGCCTATACGTCTCAATTATGCCCCGATACGACTAATTAAAACAAAGTGGAAAGGCAATGAAACGCAATTTATTTTCTACTCAACACAACGGCGATTCACATGTAAATTTATTGTGGCAAGAATAATATTATTAAAAATAATCGGTGGTGAAAAAGCTAGTTGTTGCGTGACTCCTTGAAGGAAGGGCCCTTGCAGGGTGACGAGAAATAAGCGATTTATTCACCGCTATATAAATTTGCAATAGCTCTTATAAAATCATCGATGACTTTAACTATCAAATTCAAGAAAGGGCATAATGCACCTTACAAAGTAAGTCAGTAAGGTGCATTTTACAACGTATTAAATTTGTTACTTACGCGGTATTGCAGTATCACTGAAAAAATATTTCAGGTATGGGTAAAGTCGGTAAGATTAGCATAGGAGCATAATTATGACAGCGAGTGCAAATAATGTACATACCAGATGTCATTTTGAGCACTATTGTATTGTATTTCCTTTCCCAGGTAAAGATTACCTAAAATTACAGTTTCTTAAATATATCTTGGCGTAAATTGCATATTGTCCTAACATTGTACTTTACCACTTTGTTATAATTATCTACCTCAAATGAACTACTCTTTTTGTTGAATTTTTAGCCTAGATAAGTAGATAATAATGTAGTTTAACTCTTTATAAGGCAGAGGGAATATATTTACCAACATATTATTTTTTTTTCTGAAAAAAAAAAACATTAAAAAAAAAAAACTTTTTTTATTTAAAATGAATCAGAGGTAACAGTGTGGACACTAGGATATTAATCGCCTAATTCAGGTGTATAAGAAGCAACATTTTTTTCATCAAACCGCCCCGCGGCTCTGAGACCCCGGTCTTAAATCGTGAGACTACTTCCACCAACTTACGCCCACTTCCGTGAGCGGCCGCTCCGCCCGTGACTTACACTTTTCCATACTTTCCTCACCCAAAATCGATAACATTGGTTTGTCATGCCGCTAAAATATAATTCTGATTAATTACATTTTATATACTAGGTGTTTTTTATTCGTGTACAAAATTTTGGGGCTTTAATCAGTAATTCATACTGACCAAATTTCACTATGGGACCAACCCCGAAATCGCGAAAAAAAATTTGACCCTCCCATACAAAACATCGTCAGCTGACTAGCCAAAATGTATGGGATGGTCAATTTTTTTTTCGCGATTTCGTGGTTGGTCCGATAGTGAAAGTTGATCTGTATGACTTATTGATTTAAGCCTCAAAATTTTGTAGACGAATAAAAAAACACCCAGTATAATACTATATAAACTATATACAGGTGATCAATCCAAATGGGTCAGTGACGGGAAATCCGAAATTATAAGAGATAGGCTATTTTGTTCTTAGGAATCATGGCTTCGATTTTTTAATTAAGGAAAACTACATTTAAGTGTACAGTTTACAGTTTGTCCGTGCGTGGTCTCCACTCCAAAACCGGTCTGGTCCATCGATCATCAGTTCATCGACATATGTGACCAGCCCGCTGCTACTTCAGCGTTCTGCTAGCCTTCCAAGCAATGTCGACCACCTTCCGAAAATGTGTAAAAATGACAGACTGAAGTAACTAAATCTATCCGCGGTGCGGTTATTTACGCTGAATAAATGAAATGAAATGAGTATAAGGAATGAACATATTTTATTATTATTATACATATTATATTCAAAGCTCAGGGTAAATCTACCTACGAGTATAGGTATAGTTCTACGAAAATAATAATAATAAAAACTCTAGCTCAATGAAAATGGCACACTGTGGGCTATACATGCACGCACAACCTTAGCGTTAAGTCTTACGTTAGAATATGGAATAGATTATTCATTTGCCTAGCACTTTTTATCTCGTGCATGTATGCTATGGGGCCTGTATCTACAAATTTTAGTACACACGAACCTATTTTCATTGATCATGTATGTAAGAATTAAAAAAAAGTAAAGTTTCTAAAAATAAAACTAAGTAATAACGATTAAATTATTTTTGATCAATACTAATATTTTTCTAAATCCGATTAGGTTACCCATAAATATACATCATAGAAATTAAGTCAAAATTGATTTTATTGATGTTACAAAATATATTTTTAATTCGTTTTCAGCATTTTAATTTTGAAGTCTAATCCGCTTTAGTAAGGCTTTATAAAGATTTTAGAAAGGTTTTACATTCTACTAAGACGATAAAATTACATAAAGTTTTCAATTCACCACAATCTAACGCACACAATTATTGCGTCATTGTACTCTTGTAAGATCTCCTTTTATTTAATCCAGTGCCCTTTTGGATAAACTTTAATCCGGGATGTGCAGTCCTTACCGTAAGAAAATTGTTGGCTGCCTCAAAAAGCTCTAAAAATTGATTCACGGCAGCCAATGCGGTTTGAACTCGATAAGCACCTTGCGACCATAAGTCGACCTTTGAAACCACTCCACTGAGGATTTTACGTAGGTAATCTTTTTGACATGTATTTATTATGTATTATGTATTTCTTTCTTGTTCTTCGTTCTTTTCGAGAGGCTGAACCAATGGCCCGATTTCGACAAACTGCACCGGGTCGTTCTTCTTTTTTACAATATATCGTAATTTTTCTGTTTTTTGCGTTTTTCAACTATTGCTAATTATGGTTTTAATGTTTGCTTTTAGCATATATTTACCACATTTTGGATAACCACTCACGCGATTCTATGAAAAACAAACTTATAAAAAAAACCACTGGATAAAGTGAAATACAATTTAGTACTAATAGATGAATAAATGTACGGACTTGTATTCAAACACTAAAACATTAATAATCAATACTCTAACTAATGACGTATGGTAAAATGAGGACAGGCAATTGTAGTAAAAAAGAAGAATGACCCTCTGTATCATGGTCGCCTTTATCGCGGTGGATACGTATGGATAAAGCATCCGTCACTCTCGCACTTACATATTAGCTAGAAAGTGACAGTTGTTTTAACCACGTTTAACCACATCATAAATACGACCATAACAGGCTGGTGTCATTAGATTTGTCTTACCGTCGCGAGTGTCACTGGATACTTTAATTTAAAATAAACGAAACGATGGATTTAAAATATATTAGTAGTTTTTAGCATACATAGACGATAATATCAAAATATGGTGTCGTGTTTTTAAAATTTTTTTTTTATTTATCTTGTTAATACATTTTTACCACACACGTAAACGATGCCAGCCGTTATGAAGCAACATTTACCAATATAAAATTCACAAAAACAAAAGTAATTAAAAACGCCAAAAACACGGTAACTCATAAAAGTTAATCGAGGTAGGGATCAGGAAAAATAAAGTCGTATGACATTGCTAAAACACTCGCCGCACGGGAAAATTAAATGGCATCCGAATAATAATAAAAATGTGCGTTTGGAACACAATGGGAAGAGCCTCCAATTTACCTCGACCCTCCTGGAATGACCGCTGTCCCATTCTCTCATTATAGCCATACGTGAGAAGAACATTTCGCATTTCATATGTTTTCCCAAAGTTGCTGGAGCGTTCTGGATGAAAAACAAACTTTAATCTAAAAGCAGACCCATTTGGATTATATTTTCTTCGCTTTTAACAACAATGGTAAGCTTTGCGTGGATATCAAAAACGTAATAAGAGGTTTATACTTACGTTTTTTATTCTGCGTGAAAAAGAAACAATTTACTATGTAAGTACGAGAAAAGGAATTCAAGTACTTAAAGATAAAATTAATTCAAGTACTTAAAGATATACGCCCAAATCGGTCCAATAGGCCCATTTAAAAGGATAACTTTAAAATGTACATACATCATTATTTGGTGTATCTAGTCATATTTTGTAACAAATTTTAGGAAAAAACATAACAGTAAATCTTGGCTTTATTTATTTAACAATTTTTTTATTATTATTTCCTTATTTGGAAATCCGTAGGGCACTTGGACTAGTGAACGGTGTCAAAATAAACAAGGACACATAACGCTACTTTTTGGTGTTAAAAATTAAATACGAATCTTTCTATTTTATGCCACTATGGGTCTCACGGACCCTACCAGACATGCCTAGAGTTAAAAGTAATATAAATATATTTAACTTTCTGTATCATTCACTTTCTGTCTGTTCTGCATTTCTTTTTAACCCCCGACGCAAAAAGAGAGGAATGTTATTTAAAAATAACACAGCTGTATCTTTAATTAAAACTAGAAATTGTAATTGGTTATATACATTGCCTTGCCTCGCAGCACTAAACTTAACCAACCAAGAATAATAATTATATTACAAAGCCTAACTAAACTTTGAAGGCTAGTTATAACAGCAGCCGTCAATGTTCTAGGCTCACAATCTTTAAAAGTTTTAGATCCTAAAAACTACGACTCCATGGTTTCTTAAGAGATAATTTCCAAATTTTTCACGATTGATGATAAAGACGATAATAAAAGGTTATTACAAAAATATTTCAATTAGTTATTGCTTTGGATGATTTTTTCCACTTTGTTTTTGTCCGCCTTGTTCATCGTCACCTTCTTTGTCATACGCTTGTTGTCATTTTACCAAACACATTGCTTTTGGTTACCATGGTAACTCTGGACCAGTAAGTGGTTATTATCTAATCAGACTGGGCACATCCCTTCCCTAAAGTTTACCAAATTGATCAATCACGTTATCACATCCAGCGATTTCCTATAACAATCACCATAAATTTAGCCTACCTAATGATAATAAAATATAATTATCTTTCACTAGCATCAAAAATCTAAAAATAACGCAATTCAATCTAAAAATCAATAAAACCAATTAAAATAACCACAAAATTCGTCATATCAAACGTAAGCCGCATCAATCCAAATAGAACTGTGGTGTCGATACAGAAAGCCGATCCGAAGCCATAGGGCGCGTGAAGCTATCGGATTATCTACCAAATGACACCTAGCCTAACTTGCTGACACTACAGGATTATGCCAACGGTACTTTCAAAGCGGGTGCTCTTCGTGTAGATAGAAATTGGTTTAAGCACTTATGCGTGGCAAGTATAGCGTAGTTTTAGCAAGTTGAAGTTTTTAGTAGGTGGTTCGAGTTTGCTAAGTGTTTAATATGAGGCATGAGTTTTAAATCTTCGAGTAAAGTTATCCTTCGATTAAGAGTATGTTTTACGTGTAAGAAGAGGGTTAGAAAATTGTAACTTATAGATCGACTCGTAAGACTAGATTTGAAGTGGTCATTTAGCTCTGTCTTTTATTGCCTGAAAGTAGGCAGATTTTGACAGTTCATAATTGGTACCCAGATAATTGAAAATTAGGCCTCAGTTTAAATGATATTACAATAGTAATCATAAAAAAATGCTTTTATTTCAGACACATAATCCTTATATTGTTATAATGGATAAGACAAGTTAAATGTTCAATGAGGTAAACTACGATAATGTAGAACTCGTTTATCGTTTTCCACCAGAAGCTCAAATTTTTCGAAACAAAAAGTTATAATTTATGTTCTTATGCAGGACATAGACAAAATTGTGTGCCGAATTTCATTTAAATTAATTTAGCTGTACTTACACGTGATAGAAACATCCAAATATCCACGCAAAGTTCTAAATAAGTAGTAGGATTAACATCTGCCTTTTTTGGTTTCCTGAGAAAAGAATCTACGTATTCTTTATTCCATCGTGCCCTTACAATCAAGAAACAAAATTCGGGCTCGACACTACCACAACAAATGACATTTTAAGTACATTTTTCGATTTTGTTATGTAAAGCATGAACCACGTATGTGCCCAACACACAAGCTATATCTGAGCTTATACAGCCCATAAAGCGCTGAAACTAGAGTTATAATGGCTCTATAAGCTATTATACAGCTTTTGTGCTACTTGGGTGGCTATGTTTAAACATATAATATTATAACACTTAATTTGTAACCAATGCACAACCGATAATTCCAAATTTATGTAGAAACTGAAATCCATTTCTGCTCTGATAACGTCAACTCATTTAAATATGAATAACGGTAAACATCCCTATAAATAATCCCGATATTAATATTCAGAATTAATTTCCTCCCCTAACTTTATATCCCTGATAGTATTTTGTCACTCCAACGAAAGTTGTGGACAAAAAGACGGTCATTAAATATTTTACTTCTCTCCATCCTCTCGACCTCATATCATACGTCTTGTATGGCCACGAAACTCGCGAATTTATTAAGTTAATTATTATTATTATAGTGCGCGATTTGGTGACTAGATGATAAAAAAATAACTGCGCTTAAAGGTGATATATTTTTTAGCCATAAAAAGCAAACTAGCTGACGGGCTACTTGAAGGTAAGCGGTCACCATCGCCCATAAACGTTAGCAAGCGGAGCCGACTGCCTTTCAGTTCTTTTCAAGATGCTTTTGGCGTGCAGAGCAACTATGGAGGGAAGTTTATTCAATAGTTTCAAAGTATGAGGTAGAAAAGACCTCTGGAAACGGACTGTAGTAAATTTTTGTTGTTCTAGGTAAGTAATATCGATGAACTGTACTCCGGTGGCGAAATGTTCACTTGAAAAACAACATCGAGCATTTGCCAATTTTGAATTTTATTAACTAAACAATACATATAGTAAAACCATCGAGAATACAAAACGGTGCACTCTCAAATATTGCGCATCATAACAACAGTTTCAAAAACACCTGAGACTACAGTGCCCTGAAAAACAACAAATAAAATTTATGTTGATTCGCTAGAAGACAATAGCGAGCTGTCTAGCTTTGTGCTTGAGTAGCATAGGATCTTTAGGGAAAGCTTACTCGTATGTCCAATCGTGGATGTCTTTCGGCTGACATGATGATGAATGCTCATTTGCAGGTGAATCCTTAGGTTTGTGTGCATCTTAATACAGAAGGGTTTTTATCATCATTTCACTTAAGAGCTCTGCGGCCGTAGTTATCTGTCTTTATTCCTTTCAGTGATAATTTCTAATCACTGAAAGGAATAAAGATAGTACATACGGCAGGTTTTCAGGGTTCATAATTAAGGCCTCTGTTCTTGTCAGTCAACCAATTTTAATTAGATACCTACTTTATCTTTTACTTGATTCATATGATTACTTGATCCTTTGTTCTTTATTCCTTCTATTTCACTTCTATTCTCATCAAGGTAGTCTACATCTTACCGCAAATCACCATCGTTAGAAAAACCGATTACGGCTCTTCCGCTAACTGCGTGACCCTAGTTTCGAAAGTAATAAATGATCGTTGACTAGGACCAAACATTATGCGGCGTCACGTCCGGGTCAAGCCGAGTAATGAATGCGCACAAAGTTACACCACGGCCCGTCATTGCCATCCAGGTGGACTTTTTGTCATGCTAATAAGAGCTATTATCGATTGATCGGGATGACACGAAGCTGTCACGGGAGATATCGACTTTTGCGTTGTTGAATTAGTATGATACAGTGTGGGTGTTTAATATTTAGCGGTTGGTGGTTTTATGGTTGTTTTAGATAAGCGTCACTTTCTGATTTCATTTTTAATCTAATAATAAAAGTTACTTTATTATTTATTTCTTTAAAATAATTGGTTTCTTTCTAATTTTTATACATTCGTTTCGTAAGTTATTTTTTGTAAATACGTATCTTCTTATTTATTTTGAATACGATGACGTTTATTTTTATTTACTTTTGCTTCCATAAGGTCTTTCTACTCTAATCTTTCTGCTCTCTATTTTCGTTCCACTATGACGTTGATTATGAAGTCAAGTTGTTGCGATATATAAATTGTGTTTTTAAAATATATTAACTTCACAAAACAGGACTAACCCCTTTGTCATCGTGTGGATACGACATATTACCTTTATTATAATATTGTAAACTAGTATGTTACTAAACAAGACGGCTCATCGTGGCTTGTCGTCCCATGTCAACATGTTCCGTAGCGGTGTCTTTCGCAGACATCTTTGATGTTGACTCTCATCCTTTGACATTGCGTTTGTAATTTCTCGGGCAACAATACCAAGTAGTTTACAATTTTAATTACATTTATAATGGAAAATTAACTACACTTTGACCTAGACCATTAAGGGTCATTCTTCGTTTTTACCGACAACGAGTTTACTTTATTTTAGGCTTCTTTAAAATATCACCTTGTTATCTTGAAACTTTATTTACATTAGGTACTACTGAAGTAAGAGAAACCATTGTGACAGAAACAGTGATAGGTTCCGAATGTGACTGTGACAGAATACTTAATATGTATAATTAATTGTGCATATTTCTCGCAATAATTACGCTTAAATAAATGAAATGGCCACGCAATTCAAACGAACATTACCGCAGTATGGGTGTTTTTAATTTATGTATTAAAAATAAAATAAAGGACTTGCTAGAGCGGGGACAAAATTAAATTGTCAATTTGATACAAAAGAAGAACGACCATTTAAAGAGTATTTTTAACAAGGTTTCGTTACTTAAAATTGATGGCCAGTAACTAAATGAATGTATTAGTAGCCAGTTATTAACTATTTGCCATATAAGAGTGTTGAAAAATATAATAATTGCAGCACTATTCCACACAACAATACTAAGGCTGGCCAAAATATGTGAAGCAATTAGGGACCAGGTGTTGTGAGGGTGGCTGGCGACCTGCCAGGTGGACGGAAAAACAAGTTTTATTTTTGGGGGTAAGGGTCGTGGTTTGTGACATGCTGTTGGTGAAGTTTTGATTGATTCCTGTTGAGGAAATGTTTTTGTGGTGTATGTAGGTCATATAGTAGGTATGATGTAAGTCCATACTGTAGAGGTTACATACCTTTATGCTTGTCTGGTGCTTGGAACGCTTGGTTTAAATATAGAACGCAATGTCAACTAAAGAGCAAAGCTGAGAGCTGTTGGAAACGTTATTTTTGTGCAATTGTATTGCATTGTCGTTACAAAAAATTTAGTGCTTAAAAATATTTTTCAAGATTAGCATAATCTTCAGTATAAAGCAGCATTCTATATTTTTAAACCTAACGTGGCTACGATTTTAACGACTAAGCCAATAGATATTTTAACTTTTTTGACATTTATAAATAATATTTTGAATAAAATTGACGCTACAATATTATGGTAATGCTTATGAAAAAAAAAATACAGCTACAGCCAGAATCCTTTCAAAACTAATCCTAAATACTACATACCGTGCTAGATATAATGCCAAGTTCGCTAACTAATGTATACCTCTTAACACAAATAATATTGTTAATGATGCCGTAATATCAATAATGTCGAATTACTCGTAGATGTATGTTCACTTGAAAAGAAAGATAAGATAAATAAAGGCTATTGTTTTTTATAGAAAGTAATTACGGCCGCCCATTGATAACCCAGTTTCTTGAAGTCAATAATTTCAAGCACATTTTTTGAAGACTAGCTTTATATTATAAGCAATTTTATAAGCACATATAATAATAATTTAAGCACAAATGTCCAAATTCCCCATCGGCACATGAACTTTATCTAGGTTTCACATAGATGGGCTTGAAATAAGACTTTTGTATCTTTTTTCTTTAGTCAATAAATAAAAAACCGCAACACCATGAGAGAAATCTCAAATGCGTTGCCAGCCTTTGAATAATCAAACCGAATTAAAAAAAAAACCCGCCAAAATCGGAATTTTTACTTTCAGTGCTCATAAGTCTTAAATTGTTTAACGGATTTTTATCAAACCAAGCTAAAAATACTCCAACAAGTCGCCTTTCCAACCAAAAAAAAAATTAACATCGGTCCATCCGTTTAGGTTACGATGCCACAGACAGACACACATACACGAACACGCAGATACACATGCTACACTTAAAACACCCCTCTTATGCGTCGGGGTTTAAAAAAGAGTATGCTCGTCGCTCGAAGGCCCCTAAGACCATTAACAAATAAAATATTAATTTCATTTTATAAGTTCTAAGTGCTATTTGACCAAAAAACAACAAAACAAAGCTTTTGTTATTCAAAGACGGGTGTTGGAAATTTTCAATCACGAAGTCTTCTGGTGTCGGGTCCCTTGGACATAGTTTCTAATAGAGAAGGTAACGTGACACTGTTGGAGTGGAAACACACGGCGTATCTTTACAAGTTTTTATTTTACCTCACATTGTTGGTCAGTTTCAAAGGAGTGAGCTGTTTGGAGTGCATATTTAAACCTACATTTTGGCTGATTCTTCCAGTGTTTCAACCGCTCTCATTCCCGCTTTGGATGCTATTTTCGGTTATCTTGTAGAGTGCCCTGACATCTACAAAATTTTACTGAAAATGTTTCCAAAGCTACAGGAATTTCGACATTAATACGGCCACAGGATTGAGGCTGGTTGAAATGCTCGAAGAATCAGCTCTTAAACTACGTGTTATCATATTGCTAACTTTACTTGACAGTTGATGCGGCTAATTCATTAAAAAGCAATATTATTTCGAATATAAGATAGGTTAAAAGTTAAAACAGGTAGACGCAAAACTGTAAAACAAAAAATTTTTTGTGTAATTTTAAACGTACCTATTATCTAAGTTCAACAGAAAAAAAGAACAATGTTTCGAATGTGTTTGTAAATAATCTTATTAAGTTAGTGTTAATCCACTAAGTCGCGACCCACTACTTATTTTTTTTTTGTTGGCAAACAAGCCAGCATGTCACGTGATGGGAAGTGATCCCCGCCGCCCATGGACATCCACAACAACAGGAGAGGAATCACAGATGCGTTGCCGGCCTTTAGAACTGCGACGGAACTGCATTACAACTGAGCAGTCGTCAGAACTGCCGCTGAATGCAAACGGACTGCACAGTAGGTTAGCAGTTTCGATGCAGTTATGCCAACCGCACAAAACTGCATCCAAACTGCAGTTTTGCAGCTAGCTAGAAGTTCAAATGCAGACGACCTGTTATGCCCCTTTAGTTAAGATAACGCATCGTCTAAAAACACAATAAGTGCCCCTGGATTTCGTCTCCAAGGTATTTAGTAACGTGGCAGGGTGCCAAGCTGCAGTGATTTCGCCCCTATAACGCAGGTAATTGCGTTTCAAATACCTTAGCTTACTTATTTTAAATCAACCTGTATAAAGGCTTAATACATTCTGTGCTCAGCATTCAGATTTTAATACAAAATTAGGAAATTATGGAGATCTTGGCACTAAGTATCATTTAAATCTGTTGCATAAGGAAAGCTTGCTTTTGAAAGAGCCAATTAAAAGTATGTTTAAATTGGGTTATCTACATGAAAGTTTTTTGAATGATACCTATAGTCTCAATTAAAACAATTGTATTTCTTACTTTTCAAAAGTTATTATTATTAAGTAATTACTTGTTGATTGTTATTAACTCTAGTCATAATTAGGGTCAGCAATCCCAATGCGTTCTTAGGAACCAAGGCTTCTATTATTTTTATTAAGAAAAACTGCATTTAAACATTTAAAAAAGTCATACACAACCAGGATTTTTTTTTTTCACACACTATAAAATGTTTTTGCACGATTACTTACATTAACATATTGAGAACCGGTGTAAAAACGCCAATAAATTAATGTTTTTTTTGCCGGTGCTCTTAGTAAACCTAAATCGTCGGGGATATGCTAATACTGCGACAAATGTATTGGCCGTAGCCGAGAAAATATTGGTATTGGCTGCTTTCAGGCAAAAACCTTCTGCGGATAGACAAAAGGATAAAAAAACGCAACGTCGATCGGGTTCTGTCGGTTCACGAGGCTGTCCGATCATTTTATTTGTCGGTTTAAATTTTATGGTTCCGTTTGTATAAAATATTTTTTATTTAAAAATAAAAACAAAGAAGGAGTAAGTAAACACTTTGGTACAGTTATTTTGTATTTACTTCACGTATTGTAATTTATTATGGTGTTCAATAAAAAAATATTTGTATTGTATTGTAAAATGTTGTAGATAGTAATTCTACAGCTCCGTATAGTTATCATCGAGCGTAGCGATGAAATGGAGGTTCAGAAAAAGAATCCTGATCATAGCGAGGAATTCATAAGCACGAGCCGCAAATAATTTTGCTGCCCTGTTAAACGTACACTTACCAGTAGCGAGAAAAACACTAGGTGCAAGACAAATACGACCACCACATCAGACCAGTTCTGTTGTCGTGTTCGTACAGTGTCGCCCTCCGCGCAGCATCACTTTACCCGCTAGCGGTTAAAGTGGACTTTTTCACGCAGATGTTGAGCGACAAAGAAGTACTTTCCGAGCTAAGCCCTTAGCCAAGATGCCCATCGATAACTAGCGTTTCTATTCGTTTCGTTTTTAAACCAATCGCGCCACTGGTAGATCACGTGACTCTCCGTATGACGTGATTTACCAATGACGCGATTGGTTTAAAAACTAAACGAATAGAAACGCTAGTTAGCGATGGGCATTTTGGCTAAGGGCTCTGGTGAGATGAAAAAGAATATACCCGCTAAAAGAACAAATGGGTTTCCATTTGAGGGAACCCAAAAAGCTAAACCTAGGTGCAATGCGGCGAGTGCGATGGATTTTGTTCCGGCACTGAATTTTATACATTTCCATACACTAGGTTGTATCGGTTTTGGATACAACAGTTTGATGCGGTGCCTTAGATATCTGCTTTTGGCGTTTTGATCCAGATTGTTCTAAAAACTGAAGAACAAAATAAGCTTACCATATTCAAAGTGGATATTACTTTGTACTGTTCTATTAATGTGACTATTGACCATCGTGTATACAGTACTGACCCCCTTCTTCATAATCGTACAATAAATTGTATTTTAGTCAAAGTCACTTTGCTTTGTCACTTTGTTTCATTTTACAAACTTTCATTTCGCAACGTTTTATGCTTAAACCGCTACATATAAAATAGGTTACGTACGCTTATTACATAAGTTAGATAAGGTTAGACTTGTGACTACTTAAAAAAATCCTACTATAGGAAGTAGGTACCTATTTACGAAATGAAAATTTGTAAAACGATAGTTTGCCAAATGATAATTTGCGAAACATTAGTGAACGCGGAATGAAAGATAAGGCAAGTATACGAGTATTTTAAGCATGCTTTAGTTATTGAGCGTGACTATACTATGACTTTTAGGTGGCGCTTGCTTGCTGCAAGTTAAAATATTATTTACGCGTTTATTTCAATAGTAACCGCACCAGTTAGAATGATTCTTTCAAAATTGTGACCCTCACATATGTGATATATTTGTAATTTACAACAAAGACCTTTGTAAACCCTTTTTCCCGTAGAGTTTTCTACATAATTGCTACTGTGATAACTAAAAAGTTTAACAAGAATAAACTCCAAAACATTTTTTTTTAATTACTGAAATCGGCTTTCAACAATATTTTCAACCAGAAGTGGACTTCGATTTGTGAAAACATTTTATTCCAAGAAGCATTTGAACCCACGCCCTTTGGAAGGTGTAGGCGTGAACAGGTTGGTAAATAGGTCCTCAACTGGCAATTATATTCAATCATAATAATTACTTCCATCGCTGTATTACATTTTCAGATCATTTATCTGATATCAAAGTTACTTATTTAAAGGCAAAGTAAAATATTGTGTATTTTTATTTTATGGGTAAACATTTTGACGACTTCGCTTAAATACTGAAATATAAATCGATTCCTGAATACACATTGGTAACTGGGCGCTGATTTAAATCAAGATGTGGGATGTAATGATGAACACACAAGTGTAAAGATTAGTATTTAAGGAAATGTAAATTGTTTTTTTTTTGTTAGTGGAGTTGTGGGCACTTTTACATGTCATGTCCGAGTCTATCAATCCAAGATACCCAAGAAGTAAAAGCCTGGGCCACACCGGATGCGTTGCGTAGACGTGCACGTGCGCGTTCGCGTTCCACTGCGTTGTATAGCTGCGTACTCATGTGAGGATTCATACTATACAACGCAGTGGAACGCGAACGCGCACGTGCACGTCTACACAACGCATCCGGTGTGGCCCAGGCAAAAAACTGGAAAAAGCGCTGAAAAAATTTCAGTCTCTATCAGTCAAATAAATTTATTATTGACTTCGATTTTAAGATTAAGAAATTCAGTGATTGTATAAGTAATTAAATCTACAAGGATTGGAGGATTATAAAGCTGAAATCTAAAATAATTTTACTTTTAGGCGGTAGGGGAGACCGGGTATGGTTGTCTCAGCAGCCATAAAAATTATACTAAACGAAGGATTAAGTGAATCGATTGTTGAAGTACGGAACGATATATAGCTCTTTCGATTTTTTTACACCGATCGGTTCAATTGTTCTTTCGTTTAGTATTCTTTATTGGCCGCTGTGACAACCAACCCGTGAGACAACCATACCAGGTCTCCCCGTATCTTTCTCTCCGTCTCCCTACTAACATAACAAAATTTTGAACAATTAGACTTCTTATGAGAGTTCTTATGCGTTTATTTATTTATAATTAATTACATTTAAACAATAACTAAATAAAAGTCAAAAACTCTATAAAAATACTCGTAGTAGCAAAAAACACAAGTAACACACAAGCTGTATAAGAGCTTATACAGCCCTTAAAATGCTAAAACTAGATTTATATTGGCTGTATAAGCTCTTATACAGCTTTTGTGCTACTTGGGAACACGCTTTTTTATTCAAACCACACATTATTTTCAATACTTTTCTAAAGCTTCGTATTCCCTGCAATATCATAACTGGGTATACTCGTATATATATTTGTAATTACCGTCTAAACTGTTGGCAGCTGGCGGCGTTGGATGGATGCCAGGTACCTGCCGGATAAATAAATAATCGAGGGTACCGTAATGACAGAGGCATTTAATATCTTCGCGGAACGATAATGACGTGCTCAAGAGGTTTTAACAGCGATCTGTTGTTGATGGTGTTTTCATAAGATTTAAAGCCGTACTTTTCAAATTATTTATGCGTTTAAAGCAAGTTCGTGAAATTGAAGGTGAACTAATTTTGTGTATTTTTTTATATTTTGATGCAATAGAGGTGATGACTATTTTCTTTGTCGATCAGGTAGATTATCAAAAAGTATTGGACACATATTTTTTATTTTTTCACATAATCAAACAATTACGGAGATATATTGAGTTGAAATGTCGGTTTACCCTTGAATCGCCAACACTAATTTTATCGAATTTCATTTCAAAGTTAACGTTTCACGTATTTTAATTTCATCGACAATTCAGTTCGTCGAAATGTCAATACAAGTAATTTCATATCACGGATTTACAATTGGCGGATGAGTCATTACATAGATGTATTATTTAACCGAATTATGTTTCGTAATTTATTGTTTCAATGTTTTTTAAAAAACATCAAATTTACTTCACGTAATATCATTTCAATATAAAATATTTCACATACATAATTATCAGTATTATGAACGCGACGTAATGCAATGGGTACTTATGATTTTTAAAAGTTATATCGATAAAGATGCTCGAATAGACAGAATTTTACAGCATCAGGCGGAGTATTCAGAAATTGATTTACTGAAATCCATAGCCAAAAATGTAAAAGTATAATTTATGCAGTGTTTTTCTTAAAATCCCCTCACATTTTAACAAAATTTATTTATCACAATTTGTGATAAATATATTTTAACAAAACAGCTTTCAAATTTAAAGTCCCTTTTTTATGTATTATTTAACAGAAGTAGAAAATAAATTTAACAGTAATAAAACAGTAGTATTCTTTAATTAATACAATGAAAATACCGCGAACCCAGAATTCTGCTGAAGCATAGCATCATAAAAAGAATGTTATGATAAATAAACTTGATCCAGGAACATATGCTCTCATTAAAGAAATTTTAACAAAACAGCTTTAAAATTTAAAGTCCCTTATTTAACGATAAAACATCGAATATCAATGAATATTTGGATTGAAAAAATATATGTGTATTCGATTATTTAACAAGAAAATAAATATTAGACTCCTTATTACGTAATTTCCGTCAATTTTATTTTACATTAATTATAACCGGTGGCTGACAAACAAAGGCCCAGAACAAAACACGTTTATTAACCAAGACAGTGAACAAATAAAGGCATGGTAAACAAGAGAGGCAAACACCGGGCTGTTAAATATTTTAGTCTATTTACTTTTCGTGCAAATTAATGTTCTTGAAGTATTGACATAATTTGGACTCCTTAAAATAATGTCTCTTAAGTTTCTTTTTAATAATTTGCAATTATAAAATATTTTCTAATTTCATTCATATTTGTTAAATCCGGTAATTTTTAATACGGTTATTCGTTTGCCGTAGATAAAAATACGTAATATCAGTTTATGTTATACTTTTAAAATTTAATTCAACTAAGTAAGAATATCTATCTCATTATCTTACAAGTTACAAGGTACTTTTAATGCAACAAATACTAAAATATATTTGAAAACTTACACTTTTATCCTCACCAGTACATCCATTGCGAACCATAATTTAATTTCATGTTAAGGGTCATTTGCGTAACTAATCACTGAAGAGCGCTCGCTCGATCCCCGGACGGTTTTCGCCCACGTTACGTTTGACGACGGAATGTAGTAACGCTCGCGGACAAATTATATTCCGTGGTTCCAACTGGTTCGCATGACCGCATTTCACGAAATAGTTGGATTGCTGACATTTTTATAGGTTATAGCGGGCTAGTTTTCCGCAACTCGACGACTAAGCCGACCCAGTTCTACCAGGAAGTTTTTTCTAAGTTAAAATGCTAATCTTACCTTAAGGTTGCGTTTTCACTAAAGATGTGCGAGGATTTAAAACAATTGAAACTTTGAATTTGTTCTCAAAAACGGCTCTGACGATTTCGATGAAATATGCAGTATACGGGTTTACGGGGGCGACAAATTGATCTAGCTAGGTCTCATATCTGGGAAAATTCGTTGTCCCCGTATTTTCACGCAAAAATAATTCCTGAATATGGTTCGTAGTTTCAGGGCGGCTGCCGCCGTCTAAATAGACTGATGGTTAGAGCGTTGACCAGCTACGCAAAGACTGCGGGTTCGACCCCAGCTATGGATCATTTTTCTGCTAACCATCAATATCAGCATCATATTTATGAAAACGCCTCACGATCTCCGCTTACATAATCCCTGCGCCGAAATACATGTAGGGCTGGACTCATTAAAACTTTAATTAAGTTTGAGCACACGGGAAGCGAATGAATAACCGTTAGGAAGTAATATTACTAAGATCTCGCGCCAAATATAGCACGCCATTAATACCAGATGTAACATTCGCTCAGAAATCGGCGCTAAAAGTTAGCTAGGCTCTCGTAACGAGCTCAGAGTGGATGGAGTGAAGACACAGGAGGAACTTGCGAAGGTCGTTTAATTATTGGAGTAGGTATTCCACTTTTAAATCAGGAAACAAAGTTGATAAGTGATGGAACTTTTAAGAAAGTAATTAAGAAGGTATACCGACTTTTTCGTTCAGGCTTAAGGACTTAACTTATTGAGGCTGATGTAGATAACTTAGAATTATAATTAATGAGACATAAATTTGACACAGGGATAGTTTATTCCCCGGAAACGGACACACGGAACTTTTTATCCCCGAAAATTGCAGTTCCTGAAGGAATAGCGATAAACGACTACTATGCGGGCGGAGTTACACTTTCACATTTATGATATAAATTAGGATAGATTAGTTAGGATTAATGTTATATAATAATTTAATTCTAGGACTATTTCTATCATTATGCTTGTAATAACAACTCGTCACGAGTGACTCAACAGTGTTTATATTATGAGTCACTTCACATTTTAGATGTCACATTTCCTCTAAGTTACGTAATTTTATCCGTCCATATCGTATTTTATGAAAAAACGTTCACCAACAGCAACTGGAAATAAGGCAGTATACTGCCTTCCAAAGTCAGAAGACAGTAAGCGCTCATGGACTTCGTACTATTATACTACCTTATTCTTTAGCGGCAGTATTAGCATAGTAAAGTTTAAAGACCGTATGTATACAAGCCCAACTACATTAAAGTCACGGCATGTCAATCCCTTTACTAAGAATGCAGACCTATCTTGAATTTTACAAAAAGCTTCGATTGTTTGCGTACATTGCTCCCTCTTCTAAGTGAATTGATTATGTTGGTAAAGGAAATGCGGAAATGTAGATGAAATATAGTAAAAAGGCCGGGGAAATATTTATGTGGCGGTATCAAGACGTCAGTCGTGTAAAAAGAAGCGTACTCGGCGCACTTCACTGTTTTGTGAAATAGGTAATGGCTTGATAGCGTTCTTTTAAATATTTTATAAGCGAACATTAACAATATGAACAAAGGAACGGGGCGCTTTGATTGCTATTTTAGTTAATAGGACCAACAGAAATGTCTCGCGATAAACTGTTGATGTTAAATTTTATTTTTGTTTACGTCTTTATTTTAAAACGGTTGGTCGTGTTAATCGTGTTTCCTGCTTGATATTTGTTAAGTCAATTCTTTGAAATTATTTTAACATCGAACAATACGAACGCGTATTCGTTGAACTATTAATGCTGGTAACGTGGGATCCCTTTGTTACCCATAAAGTGGTTGTATCGAATTTTGAAAGTCAGAAATTGATTGTCATACTATTTATGCTCATAACTATCGATAGTCATAAAAATTGTAAAGCATAACGCTTAATAATGCTAAATTGAATAGTCCATAATGTTAAGGATTATAATTTTCATAAGTCATAAAAATTATATCTATAACATTCAAAGGCATATTGATGATTAAACAGAAATATTTTAAAGCATATATTTTAAACTACTAATTATTATTATTCATACTGTTTCATTGTCTTAGTACATATGTAATTTTTATGACTCCAAATTTTCTTTCTTTTTTAATTTCAAATTGATATTATGAATATGATGTAGATATATATGGAAGGTCTCCATTAGGTACGACGACGAGCGAAGCGAGGAGGAGTGTTAGGTAGAACTGTGACCCTACAGCGCGTGAGCCGAGCGAGCGAAGCGAGCGTGCCGCGGCAGCGGCCGGCGAAGCGCCAGAACCGAACATATTTTTTAACTAATACTTACATATAGTAGGCAAAACTTACATTTTGTGTATTTTACTTTTATGATAAACAAGTTTGGACCTTGTAATCACTATGTCAAGCAATATTATTACCTTTAACATTATGAGGTGTAATACATTATGATGTAAAAAGTTATGAATATTTTTTTTATGACTTTCGACAAATATGACCAGGAAAAATCGGAAATACAAATTATACCCTCAAATATTATGACAATCAATATTATGACCAACAATATTTATGACTAAAAACGTTATGGAATCTTAAAAACGGAACTAAAACTTTATGGAAGACAATATAGACCCTAGTAACGTTTACTCGATTTGACTCCAAAACCCGATACGTACATGCAATAAACGGACCCTTGAACCACCGACACTCATTTCATAGATGGTTTTACTTCGCCGACTTTTCATTTAATCGATCATTTTTGGTGGTCACAGGTTAAACCTAATCTAACCTACGTAACCCATGCTTAAGATAACCTAAAAACAATAAACATTCGGTGAAACGACACATTCGATGAAATGAGTGTCTGCAAAACAAGAGGACACCGCATTAAATATTATTTTCTTTTAAATAAAGTCTGGTAAAAATACTTTTTTGCCCGATTTAATTCTCAAACAGTTACAAATACAACTTTGAGTAATAATAATATATTAAAAAAAACCAAAGAATATTTGGTGATCTGCCTATATCGTAAATGAAATTTTTAAACAAAAGTAAAAGTCATAAAGTACCTTTTTAAAAAGCTTAAATAACAAGTTACATTTCTATTTTATTTCGTCCCATTGTACAAAGGATAATAACGATAAAACAACCCTTAATCTAGGAGCACTTGAATTTAATTTATTATGTAGTAAAAGTTTTAATAAGCCGTTTAAATAATAGTGGAGTAGTGTGCAAAAAGAAAGGTATATCTTTAATGGATCACCAGATTTAGTCATAAATAACGTACAAAATAATACCTTTGATCACCGAAAATAGTAAATGACCACCAAAAAAAAAATAACCTAAACCTAACCGACAGAATTCGCTAAGATTTGGTGATCATTTACTTAATTTGATCTACAGGTACAATTTAATTTGGTGATCAAAGATAATTTTGGTGGTCATTATATTTCTTGCCAAAAAGAAAATATTTATTCTGTAAGTAGGCACAGTAGGTAATTTTACAAGTAGGTATCTGAGTCTACCAGCACTTCAGCGTCAGCCTAGAAAACTATAAAAATCCCAAAGGAACAGCCGAAAAATCTATAATAAAAGTGCATACGTAAACTGATACATAATGTTATGTTCCTAGCTTGCAACATTAGTCCAAGTTTCATCAAACATTCATTGAAAAAAATATCCAATTATGAGAATTAGTTTTTACTTTTCTATTACATTATATCAAACTATTAATTACACGTATTAATAAAAGGTCAGTCAATTATCATATTTTTCAGATAATATTTGAGGAAAATTGACTATTGTTGCAAGTTAGGCACATAGTTGTATGAGTTTACTCGGTACGAAGCTCGGCAAGAAGTTCACCAGATCATCTAGTATTTTATAAAAGTGCCGATCGCTAAGTTTTTACAGTTGCTTCAACTTCAGTATATTTCTTTCTTAGGCACTGTTTTGTAAGAAGTTTTTGCTTCGGCGACAAATCTATCATCTGTTATTTCATGCCAAGTCACGCTCGATTGGGATTTGATAAAATCTCTTTGAAGCGAAATTCTTACCTGGAACCTTATGAATATATTTTAAGTCTTCTTATTTCTTCGGATGTTATAAATTAATAGCAAAATTATTTCATCATTCAGGCTTCATCTCGTTACGTTAGATTTTATCATTCATCATCAGACTTCGTAAATTTGATGCCGTTGACGTAAAAGTGACGTCACGCTACATATAGGCATCAAATTAGATTTTTCGTAAATATTTATTATCGTTAGTTAACCGTTATCGCCATTTAAAATAAGCGAAGATAAGATACAAAACGTCTTTGATTGACTTTGACCGATTGTCATTAACCTACACAGCATATTAAGTAATATATTTATATACACTGTTATTTCGAGGTTGATGTACGTATTAAATTATTACGAAAAATCTTATTTGAATCAGCCTCTTGACGTCGCTTTTACGTCAGTGGCACCAAATGTACGGGGTCAGAGCCCTTAGCCAAGATGCCCATCGCTAACTGGCGTTTCTATCCGTTTCGTTTTTAAACCAATCGCGTCACTGGTAGATCACGTGACTCTCCGTATGACGTGATCTACCAATGACACGATTGGTTTAAAAACTAAACGAATTGAAACGCTAGTTAGCGATGGGCATCTTGGCTAAGGGCTCTGCTGTTCAGTTCATCATTGTCTCAGCCTACACCCACACACCGCACGATAAGTTTAGGCCTCTTCATTTTCACGCCACTTTGCTCGGTCTTGTGCTAAGGTCATCCATTTTAACCCCCGACGCAAAAATGGGGTGTTATAAGATTAACGTGTGTAGTTTTGGTATTTGTGTATCTGTATGTGGCATCGTAGCTCCTAAACGGATGGACCAATTTTGTTTTTTTTTGTTTTAAAGGTGACTTAATCGGAGGTGTACTTAGCTTAGTTTGATGAAAATCCATTAAGTCATTTAAGAGTTATCAGCTCCGAAAGTAGGGGTTGTTTCTTACTTTATTTAATGCTCAGTGAATTGGCATTTTTATTGTAAAGGCTAGAATTTTCTTCAGACTTGCGTTCTAAAAAGTTAATGTAAAAACGCTACTGCCTTCAAAGTGTAGTAACAAGAATAGAATTACCAAACCAAACCGTATCAAATCATCAACTTCATTTGTAAAGAAAAAAATAATCATAAAATTCAAAATATTTTTTCAGTAAATTGCACGACATGCAGACACGTCGGTAACGTGGAGTGAATCTACAAGCGCTTTGGACAGTCGAGGACAGAAAGATGTTTACACTTTTGGACCTTATTACAATGGAACAAGGTGAAAAAGTGTAAACATCTTTCTGTCCTCGACTGGACAAGACCATCAGCAGAGATGAAGCGTTGCAACAAACTCTAGAATAAAATTATTTGACTGAAAAGAAAAGTTTTCTATTAGTTACTTTTGGTTAGAGTGTTCCTCTTAATAAATAACAAATAAAACGGCCAATTGCAAAGGCCCAAATCAATTTGTACGTGTTCTTCCAAATACTTTAGATAGGCTCTCGCCATCCTGTAAACTCAGAAACAACTTTAACAAACGCAACTTGATCAAAACGTTATATTACCGATAATCAAAGTTACGGAGTAACAATTTCAATTATAAAAGTTTCTGGGACAAAGTTTGACGTAGTTAAACATTTTCTGTTTCAGATGTTAATTGATTATAATGAACGCAGCCTAGGTGAGAATGGAAATCAAATTGGTTTCTTCCAAGACTGTTTCGTCTTAAGATACAATTTTAAATAATATCCAATGTTTCACTTGTATATTATAATTACTAACGTTCGCGTAGAACCAGTTTATTATTATTTTTTCCTCTTTCAGCTCTTAAGGGTTGAATTGATTCATGTGATTTGGGCTCTACGTTACCTACCTAAGTTTGTTCATTAATATATTTTAATACTTACTGATTAAGGTGTTCAACAGAACGATATAAAGTAATTTATAATATGGTGGGTTAGCTAATAGGATAATTCAGAAAATGAACGATTAAAATAAAGGGTGACAACATTGATATAAACGAAGTACCTATTACAAGTGGCAGTGGGCGGGGCATATTGCTCGTAGAACTAATGACCGTTGGGGCGGAAAGGTTCTAGAGTGGCGGTCGCGGACCGGAAAGCGAAGTGTTGGCAGGCCTTCCACAAGGATGACCGACTAATGGGGAAGATCGCGAAAAGCCGATGGATGCGAGTAGCATAAAACCGGCCGTCGTCGAGATTCTAGGGGAAGGCCTATGTCCAGCAGTGGATGTCTTTCGGCTGATATGATGATGATGATATATTACAATTCCGTTGTGACTTTCCAAAACTTCTGCGCGCCAGGTAACTAAACTAAATAATTCAACAAAACCAAATTACCTCATCATACACACAACATGTAAATGTATAACTTAGTCATACCTTGCTAATCAAAACTACATTACACAAACAAACAGGAATACAAACACGCAGTAATAAGCAACACGTATTCCCGGCGTGCAGCGCAATTACTCCGCTTATCTAGCGATGTACGGATATGACATACTGTCTTAATTGTGTATATAAATTCAGCCTGCCCGGTGTTTTGTAGGCTTTGTAAGTTAACAAATGGGTCATATGTTTTAATATTTTATAGAGGGTGTATTTTTTGTGATGCCAAGTTTGAACCGTAGTTTCTCTAGTTACTTAGAAAAAAACATTGATTAGAAACGTTTATTTTTCAGGCATATCTACATATTTACAAACACGTTACAGGCTTATTAATATACGTAATGATATAAATCAAACTATAACCCGACTGGCGGATAGCATGATGAACCCTTCCACTTTTCATATAGCCTATAGCTATGTCCACACCTGTGCGCTTTCATGTTCAACTTGCGCTTTCAAGATTTCAATTCGGCGTCAAGCGCATCAATACGAGGGTGACACTGAATCTTCAATAAAATCCAATGTTTTGACTTTATCTTCCGCCATTTTATTTGCAAAATGTTGCACGTCAACCCAAGGATGACGGATCAGCGTGCGCTACGGGCATGCGCTGATATCAAACCAGTTTGAGCGTATGCGTTATTGCATGCGCTGAGGTTGCAGAGGCATGCGTCACAGGAAAGCGCGAGTTGAACATGAAAGCGCACAGGTGTAGACATAGCTTATGATAGTTGTGCGTTTTAGACGAATCATATGACATCTCGTTTATATAATAATTACTACTTATTAATAAAATAATTACCCTTTGGCTTTGCCCGGTCAGGTAAAAAACAGCGTGCTCCTGATATGCCAAAGTTGACATGCTCGCTGCTGTTAAGCTTGTCTGTTATTGTAGCTCTTATTAACTTGACAAAATTGTAAAATAAACAATATCGTTTAAAACAATATGGGTATCCAGTATTTAACTGTTTAGATTCGGTTATGCGTCGTTATAATAAATACAGTTGATTTTTCATTTTATTTTAAGTACAAGTATTTGTATTATTAACGTATGTGTTGTATTAACGAAGTATACAAATACAGGGTGACCTCGAATTGGTAATACAAAATACTTGATTATGATTCAGTTAATCACTAATAGTGTATTGCATTAACTCAGTTGTTAAAGTTAGCTTTCCTTAATTATCGTTAATTTTCTAACAAAACAAAATAATAAAAATAATTTAAAATCCCAAGTGTGGTTAACCTACATGACGTCATGCATATCTGTCGTACAGACAAGGAAATTGATTCTCGCACCATTTTGTACTCTGTCACAACAACGACGGAGATAATGACAGTGGACATTCAACGTGACGCACTGCCACCCAAAGCGACAAGGAACAAAATGTGTCTCAATTTCCATTCCTGTATCTATCACTCGATGTTATTAATAAACTAGGTGCTGATATCCATCCAACCCTTTAGTTTTAAGTAGGTACCCTAATAAATTATCTGATAAAGTGAATAACTGAATAATGAGTGAATTTTTAAAAATAATTTATTGTTGAATAACGTACAGTACAAAATACAAAATTGTAAAACTTAAACAACTTTTAAAATGTGCTCAAAATGACCCCCGCCTTCTTGGATACATAACTCTGCCCGTCGCCTATGATTGTCTTTCAATCTGTGGAGAACAAATTCATTGGTTTTTACATTATTAAATGCCTCAACTATCTTTTGGCGAAGTTCACCCACAGTATCTGTTTCCCGTGCGTACACTCTCCTTTTTATTTCGCCCCACAAAAAGAAGTCGAGAGGTGTGAGATCAGGGCTTCTAGGAGCCCAAGCGACTGGGCCACAGCGTCCAATCCATCTCCCAGGGAACTCTTGGTCCAAGTAGTTTCGCACACGCAGGGAAAAATGAGCTGGTGCCCCATCCTGCTGGTAATACAGAGCCTCCAAATTTTGCTGCGGCACCTCTCGTAGCAATACCGGTAACACATTTCTCAGGAATTCTTCATAATTCGGTCCATTTAAATTTCCGTCAATGAAATGAGGACCAATCAAACAGTCGTTCAGTATTCCTGCCCAAACATTTACCGAGAAACGTGTCTGGTAGGAGTCCCTGCGAGTTACGTGAGGATTTGCTTCACGATCAGACCACCAGTGTTCATTGTGAACGTTGAACATGCCTACTCTTGTAAATGTTGCCTCGTCGGTCCATAAAATGTTCAAGTGTAGATTTTGCAGCAGCCAACGACAAAATTGCACTCTTCTAGGATAATCGGCTAATATGATATCCTGCACCCTTTGGAATTTAAACGGATACTTTCCTTCAGCATTCAGTAATCGCCAAATAAACCATTGGCTCGTTCCGAATCTTGCGGCAGCGTCCCTTGAGCTCGCCTCTGGGTGGTGGCTAAAATAATCGAGAACTCGTCTCCGAAACGTCTGCGAGTACCGCGGCCGCCGGCCCGGAGCTTGAGCGTGCACTGGGACAGTAAACTGTCCAAAATCTCTTAAGTTTTGGACAATGGAGTTTATTAGAACACGAGTAGGAGTTGGGCAGTCAGGGTGTCGTTCATGAAACAATGCTTGAGTTCGTACGGTACTTCGTGACGTAAAATAAAAAGATAACATATCCATTCGCTGAATATTCGTATAAGGATAAGCTCGGGGCATTTTGTTTAATTACTATCTTAATTAAATACGAAAATTCTTACTTTCTTTGACAAGACAAGTGACAATTTACTAATCAAGATACGCTATTATCATAAATGATGTGTCAGATAACGAACCAAAGAGGAAAGTGTTCATTTGAAATACTTTAAACCTCTTTCATTTTAAAGGTAATGGTAGGGTAACCAATTTAAGCAAAAAAAAAATGGGATAATTAGAAAACTTAAAAAAAGTACTTATGTTTTAAAATTAAGCGTGAGACCTCGTAGAAGCGATTGGTTTAGGGAAGCTCTCTGTAGTACTTTGAATTTGTATTACCAATTCGAGGTCACCCTGTATAACCTTAAGTTATCCTAACGATCAACAACCTAAAAAAAAATATTAACGTCACAAGATATCATTTCAATGGTTAAATATATCATTTTATAAATCGCGGCGATTGCGTGAAAAAAGATAAATTTAATAGATACCAACGATGTTGTGGCACCCTTTAATTCAACCATAAAGAATAGGTATTTCTTTATAAAATTTGTTTTGAAAATAAATAGGTATCTAAATTATTTGCTATTTTTATAGACGTAATGCAGAATCAGCAATAAAAATCCCTACCGTCGTCTAAGTTTGGTTTTTACGTGGAGATTTATTATGTCGTACCCTGGAATAAGGCCAAGTTTTTGATTGAATATCAAATAAGATTCTATCAATTTCATTTTAAAGGCCGATTAGTTGTGAGTTAGATTTTTTTTGCACAGCAAGAATTCAGCATTCAAATTTTAAGCCCATTACAATAAAAGCTTCCAAATTAACTTGCAAATTTTGAAATCATCATTATCAGTTGCACGACATTCACTGTTGCTAGAAAAACGTTTTTATATAAATTTTATTATTGTGATAACAGTCCGATTTACTTGAAATAGTTGCATTTTTATTTAATCTACTCCTAGGACGTTCAAGAAAATAAGTTCTGTGCTACTAGCATCCATCGGTTTCCGCGATTTTTGCTATACAGGGTGTTCCGCGATAAAGTGCACAAACGAATAAAGGTGAAACTACATGTGATTTGATCACAGAAAAAAAAAATGGGGTTTACAATATTAATTATTATTAATAATATATATATATAATTATATTATTATTATATATTATTATTAATTATCATTATTATTATTAATTTTTATTAATGACTTTTTATTAACAGAAAAAAAAACAAGCATACTCCCATAGTTCCTTTGTGTCAAATAACTCGCGTAGATTAAAAATTATTATACAATACGAGTAAATAAATGCCTGTATATTTAAACAATTATAATAACCTGCTATTCTACAAAGAGTGTCAAAAAGCAATTTTTGAAAATTCGACTGCATGTTATGCTATTGTTGTCTGCATGTTTTGATATAGTATATGCTAATAACCATATTTAAAATGCGCTATTTTTTTTACTTAATAAACCCAGTGACACTTCCGACAAGTAAAAGGCTTACGTGATCATAAACATCGTCTCAGTCTGTTTGGAATTTAATAAAAAACCTCCCTAACGAGTAAGCCTTCTAATTATTTCTTATAAAAAAGGATCACATCAATTTACTGTTTTTTTTAACTAAAAAAAATCTTAGTTTTCGTTATAATTACGTCAATAATTTTAATATTCTAGTCTTAAATCAAAGGCCCCATAATGCATAGACTTGGTGCCTTTTCTCTAGAATTTCCAACGTTAATATATCTTTGAAACGGCTTTCTTTCCTCCCTGGGGTCACGGTAGAACAATGGACAGTGGTGCAACTGGTCTAATTAGGGCAATTTGTGCATAATAATAATGGACTATGATGTCTGAGAACTTAACTGAAGGCTGTCTTATAAATAGTCCTTAATTATTTTATATGAGTATTTAGTAATTGAGGTCAAGATTTTAACGCTAAAGCATCACAGTTATTGATACTTAACTAAGTACCTATTACATGTTAATAAATTCAATTTATTTCTTACATAAATGTTAAAAAAGCGTGAGGTGTTTAGATATAGAAGATTATTTTTGTTCTTAAAAGCTTATATTATTACTTAGACTTTTAACTGGTAAATACCAGGTCTTTACGAGAACGGAAAATTAAGATATACATATTATGTCCTAAATTCACGCAGGCGAAAGCTAGTACGTAAATAAAAATTAAGTGAGACTACTGTTCATATAATTTTACTGCATTCTTGAGGCGGTAATATAAATTGCATACTACTTTTTACATCGTTGCAGCGGCGGTAGATTCTAAAAGGCTCTATTTACTGCCCAATCCTTAAGAGCCCGTTTACTAGGCAATTTACAGAGCACCTGATTTAATAGTGAATGTAACTTTGAATAATGAAACGTAAATCAAATTAATAAATACACAAAACACTAGAAGTACAACCAAGACATGTTTTTATTGCCTTAGACAAACAGGCAGACGGCCCACCTGATGGGAAGTGGTCACCGCCGCCTATGGACATTTGCAACACCAGAGGCGTCACTAATGCGTTGCTGATCTCGAAGAAGTGTAATGACACCCTTTTTAAATAGCCCCATATTGTGCGCATTGGAAAAATCTCAACGGGAAGTTCATGCCAAGTTCTTAAAAACAACCACAACAACAAGACATTTGTTTTTTCTTAAAGACTTTTTTGTCGAGTTTTTAGTTATGCTGACTTTTATTTTTTTAAGGTCCTTAGATACACCTTAGGCTTTGTATTATGTAATAAGTTTCTACGTACTTATCTACTTTAAACATCATCGCAATTTATATGAAAAATTTCAGGTAAATATTTTTTATTTATTTAGTGGTTTGTTTTTATAAATGTGAGTAATATAATTGAAATACAACTTATCAAAAAATGTATCGCTTGTGACGTTTACGAAAACGTTTAGATTTTCGAATTGAAGTCAAACCAATTTGAATTTTCCCATTCCCATAAAGAACATCTTTGCTACTTCAAACCACAGAACTAATCTTGGTAAGTTCTCCCCTCTCAATCGCCTCATTGCTACATACACCACCCTCGAAATAAATGACATTGACATCTTCAATGACTCTTTCCTAGTATTTAAAAGAAAAATATTACATTTTTATTCAAATATTCAAAATTTTAAAGAAGAATTATAGATTGGTATAGTTGAATTATAAGCATTTTATCAGTAATTTGTTCATTTAATTTTATTATAAATTAGTTAAATTATTATTCGGTTAAATTATGAGTGCTGTATACGCCTGTTATTAGTATTAGCAGTAGAATAAGCACGATTATATTATTATTTTACATTTATCTGTGTACTACTGTTGGTGTATAAATAAATAAATAAATTGACTCACAAATGTTAAAATTTGTTTTCGTTATAACAATAATGATCAATAAATACCGTTATAAGGTTAATCAACACATTTCAGTAACAGTTCATCAATCAACAATCCGACCACAAATGTCAATAAAACTCGTTAACAAAACAAAACGCACAATCCATCACGTGACCGCAAACATGGCGTTATCTACCGAATAAAAACCATGTTAACAGATCCAAGAAAGTTTAGGGTCACGCCATAAATAAGGCGGGAGGCAATTTCACCATGTTTGTCCTCTTGCCGTAGTTTACTTAACCCGTGTTTATGTTTATAATTTGGAACGGTGCAGTATGTATCAGGTAGTTTCTCAGGTAGTCGTTTACTAAAACCATTTATTGTTAATATAATTTAATTAGAGATTTTTAGAACGTTATAAGGGACGAGCATATTCTTTTAATACAAAAGTCGTCACTCACATGCCAATGCCAGCTAGAAACCAGAGATAATGTCAACCTTCGTCAAAGACACTTAGATCTATTTTACGCTGTCAACCACGACGGATATTTCCGTCGATGGCGTTGAACGGAACGGACGAAGTAGTGCGGATATCCGTTAATGACGTTGAAAAGGTTAAGGTCTGCAACGCATGTGCAAATGCTTGCAAGTTAAGAATTAAATAAACGCAAAATCTTACCCACGACTTCGTCAATCTATCTTTTAAGGGTTCCGTACCCAAAGGGTGTCAACCCTATTACTAAGCCTACGCTGTCTGTCTGTCCGTCCGTTCTAACTTTAAAGAGCTGTATCTTTTGAACCGTAAAATATAGCCCGTTGATTTTTTTGCAGAATACGTGATAAAACGGCGGATTTTCTAACAAATAATAAAAATGTCAATAATTAAACTATTTTTTTTTCAACGTTATTTTGTATTTATTCTATCGCCAAAGGTATGTTTATAAAAAAACTATAGAAAAAAAAAATCTTTCCAAATGTGTACGAAACCGTCAGTGCGCAAGTCCGCGAGAATATTTTAATGAAACTTAATAATTAATTCACGTATCTGAGTGCGGCAGTAAGATGCATAACGCTAACCTTAGCGCTTTTCGAAAACTGTCAAAATGTATAGGATTTACGTAAACCAACGATCATTCGCGTCAGCCGCTTATGTCAATTTCATACATTTTGTCGATTTTTGAAAATTGTTAAGTCAGTGTTATGTATTTTAGGGCCATGCAGCAAACAATGACATTATTTCCCAAAAACATGTAAAATTCAGGGTCTTCGAAAATAGACACATTAGTGCGGAATTCTGTCCATGCTCCATTTACTCCAGCCTCGTAACATGCTCACCTTTATCCGAACGTGGATAAAGCATCCGTCACTCTCACACCTGCATACTGGTTAGAAAGAGACAGATGTTTTATCCAGGTTTATCCTCATCGGTAACACGAGCACGGCCTAGCACATCTCGAATGCATCTATTTTCGTCCCCACCTCCGGCTTCTACATCCAAACTTCAGATTACTTAGAATTGCATCTCATAAAATCTATCAAAGTTTACAACTATTATAAAGAGTATTCATCCTGTAATTGGCTATTTGACTTATGTCAAAATAATTATTTTTTTTACTACCACTGAATCAAGCTTTCTAAAATGTCATGCGAAAACCTAGTTATCGATTATTTTTGTAATTTAAACGATTTTTAATTCAAGAAATACTTTATTAAGGAATACTGAAAATAGTGACGTCACATTTTACTATTTTCATTCTAACCTCAAAATACCGGATCGTTTCGACGTTTCAATAAAACTTGCTGATTTGACCAGTCGGTCAAATGGCCAATTCCATTGCAGTAACTTTTGAAATTAATACATTTTTGAATATCATAATTTACTAAAAACCAACGGTGGTAGCCAATTCGATTATTAAAAAAAGCGATCTTTATGCCAAATTTTATCCAAACCAGTTTAGCCGTTTCAATAACAAACATACTTGTGATTTAGTAATCAGAATTCAACGCGAAAATATAAAATCTCCAGCTCTCCCCCAACAGATCTGCTTTTTATTTAAAAAAAGAACCGCATTTTCTTAAGAAAAATCAAGCTGCTGGCGATGATAAAACATAACAGCGTCTTAATTCAAAACATAAATTATTTATTCAAGGCAGCGCTGGAGGCGTTAAAAGCGTTTTGCATTTTTCCGAGTTAACTACCTCTTCTAGTGCTATATAAGCGATTCAACCGATATCTTTGTTGCCTGACCTAATTTTAGAAGCATCAATTAGGATTTGGTGGTAGTCAGTTGTTTTTGTTCGGGAGTTCCGTGTATTTGTTTTGTTTGTCCTATATTTATAATTAAATGTTTAAGGTTGTGACGATGCTAACAAAATTGCCGTGGTAGCCTAATGGTTTGACCTGCCGACTCTTAAGCAGAGGGTCGTGGGTTCGAACCCGGGCTCGTAACTCAAAATTTTTCGAAATTTATGTGCGAAATATAATTTGTAAATTTACCATGAGCTTTTCGGTGAAGGAAAACATCGTGAGGAAACACCTTCAAAGCAATTTGACGATGTGTGCGAAGTTCCCAATCCGCACTGGGCCCGCGTGGGAACTACAGCCCGAACCCTCTCATTGTGAGTGGAGGCCTGTGCCCAGCAGTGGGACGTATATAGGCTGGATTATTATAATATTATATAACAAAATTAAAATGAATTAATAGTTAAAGTAAACATGATAAACTAAAGAATTAAGTTAAGTCCTTAAAACTAACTTGTTTTGGTTTGGTTGGAATCGTTTTTTTGGTACATAAAATAAGAAATAACAGATTCCAAGCGTAAATTTAACACAAACAAAATTGAGGAAGTAAACTAACTTAGGCTGGAATTACACTTATAATTTTTACTCACGAAAGTCATTAACTTACAATAAATTTGCAATTGATAACACTGTTTGTGAGTAATTTATTGCAATTTGTCTTTGTGAGTAACTAATTGAAGTGACTTATATAAATGAACTTACAAGTGTAATTCCAGCCTTAGAATCTTACTAGGGTTTTCAGGTTCTTATAAAACCGGCTCGATGTTGAAACGGAAGTGACAGAGCAAGCAGTAGTCATGTGAATTCTCTTCTTACCCAATTCTTGGACCGCACACTTCATCAGTATGTTTAAATTGACCCGTAAGCGTGTATAATTCCTCAAAAAAACAATATTTAAAACAATATTAAAAATCGTTTATTGTCTTTTTTTTATTGACAGTATTTTATATATGTTTTCATCCTCAGTGCAGAGGGCAATTGGTTTGTAGTGTTTTTATATAGAAGGTAGTTTTTTGTAGATATCGGATTAAAATTTAAAAATAAATACTGACGGACCCCTACCGGCGATTGTTGCTCAAACAAGACTTTACTTATAGGGAGTTAAAAGCGGCATTATGTTGCGTTCCATGCAAATGAATGTTCGCAAGGCTTTCAGGCCGGCCACTTTGCCGCGGAATGTACAATAAAGAGCGAGCTCAGGCTGGATTAAAGCGGCCTAGGTCACGTTTTTACAGGATAAGGCTGTATAAAGGGTATAGAGACATTTTTACATACACACATTTTTTATTTATATGTATGTATATGCATGTATGGTTCTTTGTTTTCTTGAATGTATGAATGAATAGATATTTCGACAGACGATGTGCCTATTGTGCTTAATATGTCAATTCCATACAATAATTTTGTTGATTTTGAAAAATCGCTAAGAATACGTTATGCACCTTGGTTAGGGATCATGGTAATGTTTTTTATACTGACCAATCCAATTATTATTCGACAACGCGGTTAGCGTAGTTGGTAGTGACCCTGCCTACGATGCTAGTGGTCCCGGGTTCGAATCCCGGTATGGGCAAATGTTTGTGATGAGCGCGAGTGTTTGTTCCTGAGTCATGGATGTTTTCTATATATTTAAGTATGTATTTCTCTATTATAAGTATATTTATCGTTGTCTAGTACCCGTAGTAAGTATAAGCCAAGAGTTAGTTTGGGACTAGGTCAATTTGTGTGAGATTGTCCCCTGATATATTTTTATTTTTAACCGACTTCAAAAAAAAAGGAGGTTCTCAGTTTGACCTGTATGTTTGTATGTATGTATGTATGTATGTATGTATGTTTGTCCACGATTATCTCGCGTTTGGCTGAACCGATTTAGATGCGGTTTTCAGCAAAGTATTTGTTACATTCTGGAGAAGGTTTTGGTATACAAGAATAATGGATACCACGTGATGTCATCCGCATGGATCCGTTATTAAGCGATATATTAGTTCAACTTGACCGATTTTGTGTTGACGCGATTTTTTTAGTGATATTTATACTCGTATCACTAAAAAGCGAAAAAAAAATGTAATAAAAAAGACGAAAAAAAATTTTTAATAAAAAATAAAACCGTCTTCAAAAAAAACCCACTAAACAAGACTAAATAATTACCGGCTTCCTAGGAATTGCCTATTTGATGGGTGCCTAATAGGTACATGGAATATATCGAAGTCGGTGGCAAGAATCATGTGACATTGCTATTGTGTAAACCTACTTGACACCGGCTTAGATATATTCCATGTACCTATTAGGCACCCATCAAATAGGCAATTCTTAGGAAGCCGGTAATTATTTAGTCTTGTTTAGTGGGTTTTTTTTGAAGACGGTTCTATTTTTTATTAAAAATTTTTTTTCGTCTTTTTTCATTATGTACTTACTTTTCACAATAATACTTTTAGAAAAACTTAGTTCTTTCCCGTGTGTCGAGTTAAACTAGACGCAAACAGATGGTGTCTGTGCCGTGAACTAACAAACTCCGTGACTTGTTGGTCACTTGGAGTCAAAGTTGTCCGAACTCCGCTGAGTTGACGTCGCAAGCGTCACGTCTTTTTTCGGAAACGTCTACTTCATAATTTATGACGTCATAATAATAAAAATATTTATAATAAAAAGTTAGTGGGTAAATAGAACGTACGATTTATTTATGGTATGTATTTTGTAAATTAGTATGCTTTCGTAATCACACTAATGTTGTAAATGCTAAATTTGTGTGAGAGAAGGAGTTACTCCTTAACTCCTACGAAAAATTTGATAATTCCTGAGGGAAAAGCAATACTACGACTTCTAAAGCTTGAACTTGAACCCTTAAAACCAAGGTCTCAATGTCACACCCTGTCACCAGAAATTAAAATAACGAATATTTGCTCTTGTTAAGAGCACATTTTGTCACAATCAGCTGAGTATTGGTACTCGTACCACAATAGCGTAGGTCCACAAAGATGTTAATAGTATGTGAGGTCACGAACGCACTCCCCGGACTTAACGCCTTTGACTAATATCGATTAATTTCGCTCTAACAGGAAGCAAACGCGACGTTAAACTCAACCTTATTGACATTTGCTTTTGGAGTTTGGTAACCATAAGGTGACAAACGGAACCCTATTACTAAGCCTAATATGTCCTTCTGTCCGTCTGTTTTACTTCCAAGAGTTGTATCTTCAGTTGTTTTATTTTACATTGTGTTATAACGGCGGATTTCCTAAGAAATGATAAAAACATGAAGTCAAATAATACGGAGGGTTCCCACACAATAGTTATTTTTTTCAACCTACTTTCTGTACTCTCTATTAGTGAGGAGCCATTTTGCGAGCTCATGTTGCTCTACGCTCGTAGCACTCGTAGCACGCAGTTTGCGTCATAATCATATCCAAGCTCTACGACATAGTAATTTAATTTAAACTCTCGACCTACACTGACGGCCAAAAACCGATGGGACAATTTTAAAAATAATTAACGTGATAAGCATTACGATTTGCAATTGATACGACACGATGTGTGCGTATATTTTTCATACCAATAGTGAGTTGGTTGGGGCTGAAATACAGCTCTGCGGTGTCGTTTTTGTCTGCACATATTTTTGTACCATTTTGTCTTACATACTTATTTGTAGTCAACGGATAGTTTTTAAGTTATTTCTGATTTATTACTATAAACCTTGACCTTCGTTTTATTGCGGGTTGGCAAGTACCAGGACGCATTGCTGCTGGCTGAACGCCATATTAATTTTTCAAGGATCACATTTGTCCGCATTTTTATAATTGCAGTCTCTATTTGACCTTTGTCAAGATTTATGTATAACATTTTCCATTCCGGATTCAATTCCAAGTAATTTTGTTCCTGAGTCTTGGATGTTTAACATGTATTAAGTATCTATTTCTCTCAGAATATAAGAACGTTTATCGAATTTTCGTACACATAATAATTTGGGTCTAGGTCAATTTGTGTGAGATTGTGCCCTGATATTTATTTATTTGCTAGTACTAAGTTTCTCTATATAAGTATGTTAATCCATGTCCCCTTGTTTTGCAGACTCTCACTTCATCGATTGTGTCGTTTCACCGAATTTCATTTCATCGACAGCTAATTTCTGCTGAAAGCTTATTGTTTTCAAGTTACCTTGAATGGGTTACGTAGGTTAGGTTAGAAATACCTGTCGATGAAATAAAATTCGGCTAAGTAAAACATTCTATGAAATGTGTTTCGGTGATTCAAGGTTAAACCATGTAAATCGTTACCTAGTTCCCAAAATAAAACTTAAAGCTTAGTTTGGGACTAAATAAGTTTGTGTAAGATTATCTACTGATTTTTTTTATCGGATATAAGGCCGGCCCTACACAGTCTGAATCAGATTATGAATTCATAATCTGAATCCAGAGTGTGTGTGCTCCTCCATAGATAATGTATGGAAAGAGGTGCGTTCTGTCAGATCAATTTGAGAAATTCATAATCTAAAAAAATCAGATTGTGTGTGGATAATAGTTACATTGTATACAATTCCGTGCTTTCTGAATTAATAATATGAATTCAAATTATGAATTCAGATTCTTAATTTGCACTGTGTAAGGCCGGCCTAAACGTTATCAGTTTTTATACACTTAACTCACTCCTATCGAAGAATCATTGACGGCAATCAGCAGGTAATTTTAATGCAAAAGCATGAATGGAGATAAATGATAACGCGATGCAAAAGTGCAATTTACTCTGAGTGGCTCGTGATGCATGTGCAATGTATTTATTTTAAGTACTGAATTAATGGAGTGGAATTAATAAATAAAGTCTGGCCCCGCGAGCCGGGATACGTTCCATTAAAATTAGTTTAATAGACTACTAACATTGCTTGAAAACATGTAGTATAATTATTTCGAGCTTATGATTATTAAGGTAGATAGATAGAGGGAAGGGAAGATCCATGGCTCTTTTCTGTCACTGCTGTCGGTCTGTCCGTCTGTTTGTCTCTAACTTGTATGCAGAATAAGGAACCAACATGGAATTTAGATATATTATGAAAAACGTTAGCCTTAAACCGAATTTTGAATTAGAAATTCATTTACAGTGGCAGTTTTTTTTAACAACCCTTATAATTTTCGTAGTCACCGTGGTATTTGTTGTGTGCCATATGTGTGCTTGTATTTGAATGTTGGACTGCCATCACCATACAGAATTAGTTTTGAGTTTAACTTGAAATCGAATGAAACGTAGTGCGACAACGCCCGACACGAGCATAAATGTTCACTAGTTCAAACTTGCTCGAATAAACTCAAAAACGTGAAGCAAGCTTGTAAGTCGAAACTTACAATAATTGTAAGTCTCGACTTACAAGCTCGCTTAACGTTTTTGTGTTTATTCGATCAAGTTTGAACTAGAGAACATTTGAAACGCTTTTTAGTGAAATCTTCAGCTTTTTACTGGGTCATCCATGCTTGAAACTGTTCGAATAAATGCCAAAACGTTCAAGCAAGTTTGCACAGCTTGGCAAATTTATTTGAACCAATATTTCCCAAGTCACTAGTATAACATAGAACTGCCCTGTGCCACTTTGAACTATAACATTTCAACAGAAAACTCCGGTGTCCATTAAAGTACAAATCGACGCAGTAAACCAACTCGAGCCACTTGGCTTTCAGATAAAACTCGAGGCCTAGCATCGCCGCAAACTTCGGCCATTGCGGCCAACTTTAATACGAGTTTGGAGGTAGGGCATTGTCGTTATAAAATTGCCGCTATGTTTTCCTTTTGGGTAAGATAACGTCGATGTAAGAATTTTGTGTTACAAGTTTTAAACGTGATATTGGGGGTTTGTTGTAAGTTGGTATGTATTTTGTGGTTTAATATTGTCTAAAATGTTGGTATAAAAACAACAATTGAGAATGATTTTTTTTACATCATAAGGGTCAATAAAAAAATACATATCATTCACATTCAGCTCTCAATTAAAATACCATCTTTTTCCCTTTATGTAACAAAAATAAGTTATATAATCATATTATTATTATGGTTAAGTTTCGTTACACAAAGAAAAATATTGAAGTTTATTTTAATTTAGTCCTTAACTGTCCTTAACTACTTACAAATGTTTGTAAATGCATTCAAAATAAATGAGTTAAACGTTAACTTCTGGTAGCTATTAACTATAACGTAAGTATATCATCGATTAAGGAATTATTAAAATCTGCCCCATTGTAAACCCAAGCCCAAGACCCAATTTTATAACGAAATCGTCAATATAAAAGTCGCCGAACTCCTTAACGTAATTTAAAAGCCCCATAAAATAAAGCTGCTTTTCTTTAATACTGTCATTGGAGTATAAAAAGGCATTTACAACCAATTGAAACCAAAGAAAAACGTAAAACAGGAACTATTCAATTATATTAACAGTGGTGAGCAACAATAAACTCCGATCGTTCCTAATGATCTTTCGTTTAACGGCCACAATAAAACACAAAGTAGCTTGTGGCCATTCAAACGAAAATTGACTAACGTGGCACGTGGTTTCGAGGGAAGCGAGGGTACAGAGTTGATACACACCCCCCACACTTCAAGCAGCCAGCCGTATCGGTGCCTCAGTCGGTAGCTTCGCGTCGCGGCGTGCGGACGTCCCTGCCCATCCCCTGAACGAGTTACGTTGCGTCACTCTCGCGAAAAACAAGTGCGACTGTACCTTGGATAAAGTGGCATGGTGGTTCGATGGTGTTTCTAAAATGGTGCGACGGCGGGAACTCAGGCGTTCGGTACTCGCCCAATTTTGCACCACTCTTCTGTGGTTCCTTACCTGTTTTAATGGTAAGTTTGCAAGGGTCAAACTGGGGTATGAAAGGGCTACGGAATTTGATACGGCTCGGTGAATGAGGCGGTTAAGTTTCGAGTGTTTTGTTATACTTGGATGATTCTGTTGTTAGTCAGATAATGGCCAAGTTGCTAAGAACTGGAAGTTGAAACGGTGTTGTTATCTATGATTTACATTAATGCATTGGTGGATCCATTTCAGTAACGGATAGGGGAATGGTTTATTTATTAAAGTTATTTCTTATTAGAAATAGACAGACAAGTATTATCAAATTAATTTTTAACATACTTTGATAAGTAAGTGTATTTAAATAAAATCAAAACTGCTAAGATAACAATTTAAATCATACGAGGAGTAGAGGTGGTAAATTATACTTATAAGTATTATAACATAGGTTGCGTAAATATGTAAAAGTCTTAAAGTGCGCGGAAAATGTTTTTGCTATCCCGTTAAATTAGGGCAAGCTGAGTTTTATTTGTTTATTTTCCAATACCGTTTGGCCAAATGGTAAAGGTTGGAAGTACCTCTTAAATATTTATGTGATTGTTTAGGATTTTTGGGGAACTAATTCAGTTTTATGTCGAACGAGAGGTTCCGTAATGTTTTTTTAGGAATAAAAAGATATTAGTATCAATACTAAAATAACCTATTATAAGTTCCTATTTGGTCCACCTTTTACATAAACAAAGATGGGTACAAAATAATTAATCTTGTCCTTTTTCAGATAAATATTCTAAAAAAATGATTCATGATTTTTCTGATTTAGATTTTTTTTTATATCAAATTAATTAAAATAATATCTATGCTATACGAAATTCATGAAAAATATTTTGTTGCGAAGCGGAAAATTAAAAATGTAAAAGGAACTATGAACTAGTTTCTCTTAACATACGTCGCTAGTCTAAAGAAACAGTAAATGCTTTACTTGTAAGCACAGGCATCTAATACAACCCTGAACCCATTATGTTCTATAACTAAATTTAATATTAATTTTTGATCGGTTTACTCTCGCCATTTACTTACTCTGTCATTTTAACAGAGTTTTAGGATCTTTGTCTATTTAAAATTGGGCTTAGGGAAGATTTTTAAATAAAGGTGGAATTAACACACATTACTTCATATTAAACATTATGTTGATTCTGATTTTTTTTCTCTCTAAGATTCCGTCATTTGATCGGAGGTGTTTTCTTCCCGCAATCGTATCAGCTCATTGAGCTTTTAGGATTGCTATGACATTAAGATAATGTTTCAACGAAAAGTTTGTGGTCCAAATGTATCGTTATTTATTATCATCGCAAGTCTTAAAGTGAATTTTCCTACAACCGTTCTGATTTTAGGGTTTTTTTAAACAAACCTAACCTAACCGAACCTTTTTTATCAGTTAGATATTTGAAAAATCCTGAAGCAATAACGGTTTCAGTTAACAATATTTTAGGACTTGCGATGATTATGAATAACGATACATTAGGACTTCAAATTATTATGTGAACTTTGGCGCACCGGTGTAAAATATAACATAATAATTAAATCCCAATTAGAAAATAAACCAAATCAGCACAAGAATTCCTAGAATTCCAATTATGAAACCATTCTCAGTGTAATAATATCAATATAACACCCCTTAGCTTCAAAACACTTTGTAATTATCCTCCTCATTATTTTCGCTTCTAAAGCTGTAATTTATTATAAAGAGCACTTCCAAATGAAATCTGAACATTACAATAAAATGAGATAACGCTTATTTTATAACATAATGCCTTCAATGGAGCAACGAGCTCAATATCAAAGGATTATGTTTCCCATAAAGCAGTGGATTACGAATCGGGCTTATAATGCTTTTGGGGTTTCGCTGGAGAATAATCCTTACATTAAAGCATGTATAATTTATTTTTTTGATCATTTGTGTCATTTGGGAAGTTATATTTTTGAGTTTGGAACTCATGATGTTAGATTGATATTTATGGTAAATGAAACGTTGTCATTCTTCAATTTTTTTACTGTCAGTGGGTATGAATTGAACATTTGATATAGAGATGTTTTTAATAGTTATTTCAGTGGTAATTTTACAAAAAAATTTGAGAATCTGAAAATCGACATCTTACTTAGACTTTAATAAGCATGTAGTTTAATGTTACTTCAAGTGAGCTGGTTGATGACGATGATGATGTCATCAATGCCGATTTCGGTTAGGAGTTCGGTTCGTAATGAGTGTGAAAACGAAATTATCACGTGATAATACAAAATCTATTTCTACAGCTACCTTATATTTTTGTCAGATCTTCAACAACTCATATTTTTTTAATAAAAAAATATATTTCTTTTTACTCACAAATTTATTCACAAGAATAAATTCATGATATAGACGTACTTACTTATCTTGCATATTTGCCTTGCGTGACTATTGGCCCAAGGTAACTAAGTTCAGCGGACTTACTATTAAATTCCGCAAACCTGCCAATTACCTCCCTCAATTAGTATTAAAAATGTATGAGAGCTTTCAAATGCGGCTCAAAAGTAGTTTATTTAGGTAATTATACAACGACGAAGTGAAAAACATCAGGTGACGCATTTTAAATAGATAAGACATATTAGTAGACTTGGACGGCGGCTATTCTGATCATTATTATAAATTTTCCAAATATATATTTATTTATTTTTAAAATTTAGTATGCAGTAGGTAGTTACACTTTTCTGTAACAATTTTGTGTTTTCATTACGAATACTGGCCATTAGTTTTAATAGAGTTACCAACAACACTGTAATTTATTTATGGTTCAATTAATCAATTAAAACGCAAGTTTAGTTATGGTTTTATTATCTTGTCTACGAAATAATAACCAACATGAGTAAATATTAAATTTACGGAACCCTTCACCTGCCCCCGTTAAATTCATTTATTAACTTAAAGCGCTTGTCAAAAAGAAGCGATTAAATTTTATATTTATAACACGCGAGAGGAATTTTGCTATAATTTTATTACCTTAATAAAATACTTTCTTTACTGCCTTTGAAATTGTTATGAGCTTTCCGAACTTTGTATAGTCGAGTTCAAAAATATGTAAACACTTTCGCGCCTTACCCCATTGAAATAAGGTGCAAAAGAGTGTACATATTTTTAACTCTACTGTACCGTTTGCAAACCCGAGTCGATAAATCCAACGTAAGACGTAAAAGGGAAACGTTTGTTTAGACCCACACAACTAAATGGATGAATTAAGTCAGTTGTTTCACAAAATTAATGTTACACAACCTGTAGGATGGCAATATTGAGATTGTTGTCTCGAGATCGCAAATGGGTCTCAGATTGCACATTTAAATGTAATTTTTTCAATGTTTTAAAAAAAAATGTTATGATGCAACTGGCAGCTTTATCTTACTAATAACGCCACGAACTTTACTACGTTTTGCATTCGAATATTACCAAAACCGGGCAAGCGCGAGTTGGACTCGCGCGCTGAGGGTTCCGTACACATTTAGCTGGTTTTAAGTATTTGTTGTTATTCTATAGGGTTCGTTGTATAATCATACCAAATTTGACGTTTGCATGTTTTATTGTTTTTACGATACAAAAAAAATTAAATACGTTGAAAAAATAACGTTTCTTGTATGGGGACCCACTTTATTATTTCACTTTATTTTTATTTTCCTATTTGTTAGTAAATCCACCGTAATAACACATTATTCTGAAAAAAATATCAACTCGCTACCTATTACGGTTCAAAAGATACAGCTCTTTATAGTTAGGACAGACAGACGGACGGACAGCGTAGGCATATTAATAGGCTCCCGTAGGGCGCCCTTCGGGTACGGAACCCTAAAAAAGACATTAATGTGCTTACATACTTTAGGAAAATAAATAAAAAGGTTTTTTGATTTTAATTATCATCACCCTTTTCGTTCATCTATAAAGATAATATACATAGTTATTGTAGCCAAAATAATATTGAAAACATCCTTAACATTTCACATTTAACAAATAAAATGTCACTAACTCACTACTAACACGGTTTCACCGTCACATCTTCCTAAATCAATAGAACCCTCCTTATGTACCAAGTAAGAGATCCATTAATGTTTGTGGTAACACTTAATACTATTCAAACAGGCGGAAAAACACAAGTTTCCGTAACTTCGCTTCTCGAGAATACGGCAGATAAGGAAGGAAAACCTTTTTCCACAAAGTATAGTAGAACTATCGCGAGGACCCATTGTATTGCCTTTATTAGTAAGAATTGATAATAACATCTTTTATAAAACTCCTTGTGACTAGAACTCCACTCACTTAATAATGTAAAACGTGTGCCTTTGCAAATGTTTAAACTCTTTGAAGTAGTTAGTATAAAGTACAAAATTTACCTTTTTTTAATTGAAAATAGCGACCCGCCCTCGCTTTGCTCCGGGTTCTATTATATACACAAACCTGCAGTGAAAAATTATCTAACTGATGGTGAATACCGTATTCAAATCCGTTTCGTAGTTTGAAAGATCTAAGGGTACAAAGGGACAGACGGCGGGAAGCGACTTTATACTATGTAGTGATAGATAAAATTTATATCTTCATTTTCACTTTACGGTACAGTTTATAACTTTCGTTACAGCATTTTTCATATTTTATTAGGTCTGTGACAGCTTGTATAAACACGTATACGCTTGTTTCATTGACTTCTCATAAATAATACATTGATTCCTTGCTTGCGACGACGCTTAATTGGATTAATCACCTCTTTATTTTTACCTTTCTTGCGAGTATAGTGTATAAAATTACAAAATACGGCTGTCACAAGCCCAATATTATATGAAAAATACAATAGGAGAATATTTTTATTACATACATACTTTGAGTAAAACGGAAGATGTCGTCCAATGTGGTAGCTAATACGCAGCCAAAGATAACATCAATGTTCGGGGTGTCTGTTATCATCACATATAGAATTCTTGAATAGTTTTTTCTGCCTTATCTGACCTCAAATGGCAGATTACATACGCGTAATATTCTTAGAACATTTGACTTACACGGTCATTAAACGGTAAAGGAGTGGCAACTTTATAATAAAAGACGCAGCGTGAAACCACGTACGTATATAATAAGGTACGGATGACCTAGAAAAAATCGCAGGTATTCTCTGAACGCAGACAGCGCAGAATCATTATTTTTTGCTCGCTTACATATATTTTTTTATTGCTTAAATCTATCACTTGGCAATTTTACGACAGATTTTGTAGACTGTCTAGGACCGTATTAAAAACTAATTTCAAGTGAGATGCGTGTTTCAAGACACGTCACAAATGACAGGTTCCTATAACTTGAAGTTCACTTTGATGTATCTAAGGGCATCTCAGCCAAAATCTGTTTACCCTTATGGCCGCATTAATAAATTAATCTTAACTGAGATGCCCGTCTCAAAACATATCAAAGTAAACGTCAACCCATAGAAAACCGTCGTTTTTGATACGTCTTGAGACGAGAATCTCAGTCAAGATGAGTTTATTAATACGGCCCTTAATCCCACCTACTACTGAGTGCTTGCTCCCGCCTCAAGTCCAAGTCATCCCGTCATCTCTTAGTTCTGCCTCTGTTCCAGCGGCCATCTTGCCGGGTCCAATCGGTGACAACCTTGATCGTTCCGGATGCAATTGCCAAACGTGTCCAGCTCAGACCCACTTGAGATTCGCAGTCTCTACATCCGCAGTACCGGCTTTGGAACGTAGTTCAGTGATTGTGATCCTCTCAATTCCACGAACAGAATAACGCGCTTCATTGCAATGATAGGTATGAATAGCAATTATTGAGATTGGACTGTTAATTCTCCTAAAACTATTTCGTTATGGCGTTCAAACGTAAATATTATGATGTTTCCAGTAAACAAGGCACGAAGTTAACAAGTAACGTTATAATTATGAAGCCCAACAGTTTAACACAACATTATTGTAAAGGCTCACTTGTAAAATAGTTTGGGAAGGATAAACTTGAAGGTATACTATCAGACACTTGCGCTGACTTAACCGTTTGTTAGCGGAAAGGCGTAAAAGATAATATGTTTACTTTGGGTTTTTGGGATAGAAGTAAAGGCACCAGTCCTCACAGTGAAACTTAAGACTAAAAATTACAGAACTTGTTTTTATCAGCGACCATTGACCCTGAGACTTGAAATTTAGCAAAGTTGTATAACTTGCTTGCCTGTTTCTATTTTGGGAAAGAAACCTAACGTTTTGTAATTGAAAATGGAATATGAAGGGGGTACAAAATGAAAATGTAATTATTACAGTAAATGGGGTGTCATATGAAAGGACTCAATTTAGACATTCTAATTTGTTTTCATACCACAAAGCAGTAACTAGATGTGCACTAAGTACCTATATAAAGAATTTCTGTCAATATTTTAAAATATAAAGTAATACATATCGCACCTTATTTTTATGTCTGAGAGAAGAAATCAAAAACTGCTTTATTACATTATTATATTATCACCAAATAACTTAATCAAAACCTACAAAATTTCACTAAACAAAAAAAGTCTGCAACATATTCCGTTACTCGAAAAAAGCGCAGGAGTACAGTGCTAGTTGAAATTTATGGTTTTACGCGTGAGAGTTTATAACCCGCCGTAAATAACATAGATTCTGTTTTCGGTAACCGAGTGATAGCCCGTATTTATCAGTGTGATACGAGTGCCGTTGCGTAACACGATACGGCTACCAGGGATGTGAAGCAGTAGGTATGTTAATTGAGTGTTCAGATGTCACTCGTTGAAAACTAATGTTTCACGAAAGACATTGTTTTAAATTAATTGACAGTTTATTTAATGTTTATTATAATAGCCATTCGATTCCCTACTTTTATTGGTGTTGTAATTTAGTTTTGATAGTGTTTTGTCCCAACTTTTACAGCTTCATCTACTATTTATCCAATTATGTAGCTCTTTTAAATTAGGTGACGATATTCCCAAAGGATATTTATAATTAATAAATAATGAATAATAATATGTATTTATTATTATCTAAGGCAACATTTTGTGCCTAAAACAAAGTACTTGTGTAAATAGAAAATATAGTCCTAGTTAAGTCAATGAGTATTTTAATTCTCGATAAAAATTATGAAGTTTCGAGAAATAGCTTTCTTTTTTGGGGCTGCTTTGTCTACATAATTGGTATTGATTTCCAAAGTACTTCGCGACATTGGATTTTACGTTTGTCTTGTGTGTGTCTTATTTAATGATCGTTTTTAAATAGCTACAGGAACAATGTTGAAGCAATGTTGTACATAGTTTAATTTGGGAGTAAAAGACCCAATAATTACATAGGCTAACACTATTGTCTACTGCCGAAGAAAGAGGGTAATGTTTTATATTTCGTTTTAAGGTATAATTAGTTAATCTTTCAAGTTAATTTTGAACCAGTTTCGATGTTAGGAATGGGCTAAAAGGGATACATATTGATGACAATGGACCTGATGATAGAGTCGGAAGGTAGGAGCAAAATTTCCGTTGTTCTTAACGTAAATCCACAGAGATTGGCCACGTTAGACTAGTCTCACGAAGATGACTGTATAAAAAACAAAAGCTTGTATCTAAAGTTACAAAAAAAAAATTAATATATTCTCCATATCTCAATAACGAATCCGTTCTGAGCAATTTTTTTGATAATTCACTATAAAATTGTACCTATGTAGTCCTTTATTAAGTTATACTCGTATACCCAACGAGTATATTAACAACGTTCATTGCCACAAACTAGAAATAGTATGTAAATCTAACACATCTGGTGTGTCACCGGTTCTCAACATCTAACTCGAAGCAAAAACGTACCTTCTACTTACCTTCGCAACCCATAATTCTTAACAATTTTAAGCCCGTTTTTATTGCCTTCAGGAAGGCATAAAAAGGCTGAAGCTTATCGCAACTACTTCTGGATATATTTGCAGGTAGTAAACTTTTTATTTCGCCTCTCGGCTCCCTGTCGTGAGACTCCATTAAGGCTTAAGTACAAATAAAATTCTGTAAGTGAGTTACAGTACGGTGATTTAATTCTGTATTATTTTGTACGTGCTAAAAAACATAAAGTGCATATCATAATCACATTGAAGATTTGAATTGCAGCCTAACAACGCTTAGAAACGCTTGGAAATCTTAACCCATTATGGATACTAGACAACGGTAGACTACTTATATTGAGAAATTCATAGGAAACACCCAAAACATTGGAAAAAATACTCTCATCAAAAAATTAAGTATTGACCTTACCTGGAATCGAACCTGAGATCGCTTGCTTTGTTGGCAGTGTCATTACCATCGTCGTCTATTAAAAAGAGAAGATGAGAAAAGGTTTTAAAAATTGGGAATCTAAACCAAATACAATTATTTTCAAAGAATCATAAACCCCGTTCACTCCTGGTAAATAAACGTAAATCCACTGATGTTGTTTACCTCCAAAATTTACCTTAAAAACCCTGTATTTACATATCCCAATTATTAATTCATCGCGTAAACAAAAAATTGTAAGCCCAAGGGCACGTTGCTGTGATCCACTGAGCAGTTTTATACATTCAGTAAATATGGATCGTTGCCGAATCATGTATTTTTTACGCGATCGCTTTGTTCCTCCCGAAACGATATCCCGCACTCATGAATTTTTAAAAAGACGTACTTGTAGTGAGCACAGTTCGATTTTTTGACGCAAACAAAGGAATTATGAGTCTAAAAGACAGCATTTGTGATGGCAATTTTGGCAAACACCCGTGGGAGAATGGACATGCGGGGTATAAACTAAATAAACAGCCTAATAATAATGCTAAGTTCGCAGCAGAAGAAACGCAAGACCATTTTGCTTCAGGCTTAAGGTGGCATTAAAATCCTTCTTCTAAAGAGCACGTTTGTTGAACGAGTAAATATTACAACTGAATCAGAAGAATTTGATAAATTTAATGTACATATGGTTTGAAGTCTAGTTATTCAAACATATTATAAAACTTGTCAGACGTAAAACGACTTCAAACGTTAAAGACAACAATTTTATTAATATGGGTTGATATTCCATACGTTAATGTTAAACGTATGGAATATCAAACCATATTAATCATGTTCAGCACTTTCATGTTTTTTTTTATTTATCAACAAGTTAACTGTTACATTTTATACAATGTTCCACCAAACTAAAAAAAAAATATAATCGGCATGCACTGTAGTCACTCTAATAACATAATTTATGTATGGTCGGCCTCATAAGAAGCTGTTACCTACATTGCAGTACCTTCTTGCAGCTATTCCATCATTCTCATATTAATACGTTACTGTGACAAGGTACTAACTTGTACAGCTACTTATGCTATAACATTAAGGGCCTGTTTCACAATCGAGAAGTAAATTCATCTGTCAAATAAAGATAGCCCTCTCCTTGTCTGTTTTCAAGTGTAAAAAATGGAAAGGGCTAAATTTATTTGACAGATATGCTTTACTTGACCATTGTGAAACAGGCGGTAAATTAAATTTCCGTGTGGTGTCCGGACAAGAATCGCACCACCCCAACTCATCCCGTTGGTGTCGTAGAAGGCGACTAAGGGAACCAGAGGATGGGCAGCAGCGTCCTTCTGAAAATTATAGCATTAAACTGCGATCGCCAACCCGCCTGCCAAGCGTGGCGATTATGGCAATTTCTCCCCAAGGGGAAAAAACAAGAATGGATGAATGACTATGGTAGCGGACACGGTAACGGCGGCGCGGGGGGTGCTAAGAATCTCCGGCAGAGAGATGGCTACCACCATCGACGACCACCGAATAGCAAACCTTAAGTGGCAGTGGGCGGGGCACATTGCTCGTAGAACCGATAGCCGTTGGAGCGGAAAGGTTTTAGAGTGGCGACCGCGAACCAGGAAACGAAGTGTCATCAGGCCCTCCACAAGGTGGACCGACGATCTGATAAAGGTCGCGGGAAATCGCTGGATGACAGCAGCAGAGGACCGATCGGTGTGGAAAACCTTGGGGAAGGCCTTTGTCCAGCAGTGGACGTCTTACGGCTGATGATGATGATAACGTTTAAAATAAAAACACTACACATGAATACGAACTTATAATAATTATTCAAACTAAGTTCAACCTAAAACATTCCTTTCCAATAAATCTATAATTATAGGTTGTCCTCCAAAAAATAATGAAGCATAAACTAACCTTTTTCGTAATCGATTTCGTTTACCATCATTTCGATTATGTATGCCTCAGGTAAATGACTTGACTAGCGGTTTCCTATACATTATAAAGAATGTTCCATTATAGAGGGATTTATTATTCATAAAATGCCAACAACACGCTGTCGTTGTGATGGATATTGGTCCTTGAACTTTTTACTTGACGTAGACTAAAGAGATTTATTTTGTGCCCCCAACGTAATGGGCTGAAGTAATAACGCGCTTTGCAGGTTTCCTTGCGATGTGATGGCTTTATCAGTAATGTTATGAAAGCTAAAGCATGTTCGTTTGTTTTCTTGGATTCATTCACTAGATATTATAAAACAAAGTCCCCCCCCGCGTTTGTCTAAGTATTTGTCTGAACGCGATAAACTCAAAAACTACTGAACGGATTTTCATACGCTTTTCACTAATGGATGGAGTGATTCATGAGGAACGTTTAAGTGTATTATATTATTATAATTCTTTAAGGTTTAAGTGCGTATATGCTCTGCTGAATGTGTGAAGCCAGGGGGAGTAGCTAGTTTTCAATAAAATTAAAGAACGCATATTTTACCCACACAACAATACCTTTTTTCTTTTGTTTCGAAAATTGGGTAAGTTTCCATGGAGAGAGATTCTCTGTATAAAATTTGAAAAAATCTAGTTTTTATAAACTTATAAGACTTTATAAAGTTGAAGTATATTTATAAGGTGTCTCTTTAGCAAATTCCAACAAAAAACCTAGGTTCAAGTTGGAACAAACCTAATTTAAAGCTTCAATGGTTCTTAAAAAAGATAGCATAAATAAATATCAGATTTCAAACATTCTCTATCGATCCGTTACCTTACCTTTTTTTGTTAGTGTTTGTTAGTTATAATAACATAAAGTATACCTTAGGAACCTTAATGGTGCGGAGCCTTACTCCCTCATACTTGACCGGTTATTTAAAATAAGGTACGTTTTAAATATTTCTTATTAAATTTATAACTTACCATTTTCTTCCTCTTGAATCAAAAGCCAGCTCCTTTACATAACTTCCCTAAGCGATAGTTACACGCATAAAATGTTTTAAATATCGCTGACACATTTTGAAAAGGCCCATATATTAGAACAACGGCCATTACTGTCAGAAGCAACATGGCCGCCCATAAAACACATTTTTAACGCTTTCCGAACTCCGATGGTCATTTTATCGAGTACGGTCATTTTATAATACATACTCGATAAAGTTTTTTAGGGTAACTCATCATCTTATCTAAGTGCCCCTGACTACAATCATATAAAAACTGGAAAGTTTTGGTAAGTTTTGGACCGAATAAAGTAAAACTGGGAATAAAAAAAGCTGTATTTCGTGACTAGATACATTCTTTTTGTATGAATTTCTCTGTCCTTTGTTTATATTTGTCACGAATTAATTATTTTCTATTTTATTTTTTTATTTAATAGTTACACAGTGGACGTTATTTATATTGGTCACGAATAAATGCTTTTCTTTTTTCTTTTATTCTTTAATAGTCACACAGTGGACGTTATTTTCAAAGGGAGGTGGGTACTGGTAACGAAGTGGTAATTGAAGCAAAAAAATGCAGCAACCTGGTATCCCAGGTTTTCATTTTAATTTCAGGCATCGAACATTAGAATGTCGTGACTACCGTAAAAATAGATTTGTATTCAAATTAATTTGAGCTATGCCACATACTTAAGAAGCCTGGTGGCGTCAATAGTTCACAGTACCTTTAGATAGCATTGTAGTGTGCATGTTTGCAATTTTAAAGAAAATTGTGACACGAACGAGCTGAGGAAACAAAGTTGCTGTTGCAAATTGTTAGGCACGTTACGTTTAATAATAGATTATATAAGATTACTATAGAACCTTGTTACTCAAAAAATTACATAGGTATCTAACATGACGCATCATTTTATCCTGCCTATGAGACAAGAAATAATCCTTCGCCTAGAATTTCTTTTTCCAAGGTTGGGTGGCTATACTAGGTTATATTTTACACATAACGTCAACTGCAGAACCCTGTCGTAATCACAGAGTAATTATTTAATATTGAATATATGTATTGTTATTGATACACTAAAATATGTATTTAGTTACCTTATAAATTATGTGTGATTGATAATTTCAGAGTTTGGCTTTGAAAAAAATCTAATATAAGTTAATTGCTAAACCCGGTCCGGGTCCATATTAAATGTAGAATCTTTTTTAGGACTGTATTCATTGCCATACATAGTTGTAATGAAAAAAACAAACAAATAACGTCAAAATTAATCACTGGTTAACTCGTTTTCATCAAATGTGTCGTTTCACCGAAATTCATTTCATCGAAAGCTAATTTCTGATGAAATCTGATTGTTTTCAGGTTATCTTATGAATAAGGATAGGTTTGGTTACCTAGGACCTATGACCACCAAAAATGTTTAACTCCTGCTCATAAATGTCCATCAATGAAATGAAAATTCGGCGAAGTAAAACATTCTATGAAATGAGCGTCGGTGATTCAAGAGTAAACCCACTGGTTAGTCATAGTGGGGCAACAATTAAATATATTGAATGTACTACGATGTCTACGATACGTGTGAGTGGTGTGAATATGCCAATTTAGCAAACCATTTGTCAGCCCACGTCACGTATTAATAACGGAGCAAACTCTTCGACCTCGCAAACACAAACACTAGGTATTTCTACTAAGTTTGCACAGCAAGCCACCACGCAACTACTCCTAACATACACAATGCCACAGTATATTGATTTGGATCAGTAAGCGTGAAAATGTATTTTGGTTCAATTCATTTATTTTCTTTCCACCCCACATCCCGCTGCATGCAGGGTAAAGGTCTCTTAATTTTCACGCCACTCTGCTCGGTTTTGTGCTAAGGTTATCCATATTTTCCAGACCAACGAGCTGATTTTGCGTAAAAAATGTTAACTTGTATTAATTTTAATTAAATGTTAAACTAATAGTGCACGCTGGCTTCGCGTGTTGGCCGCTAGCTTGCTGAGCCAATGTACCATGAAGACTTGCGTTTCCACCTGCAAGAAATTGCTGCGAGAAACGTCCAGACAGTGCTGTCCGACAGTGTTTTGCAAGAAACATGCAAGTGTGAATATCACTAGGCACTGTCCGACAGCACTGTGTCGGCTACTTCTCGCAGCAATTTCTTGCAGGTGTATTTTCGGCCTTAGACTTTAAATAAATAAATAAATAAATCAGGTACAATCTCACACAAATTAACCTAGTCCCAAACTAAGCTCTAGGCTTGTACTATGGGTACCAGGCAACTATGTACATACTTATATACTTATATAGAGAAATACATACTTAAATATATAGAAAACATCCAAGACTCGGGAACAAATACTCGCGCTCATCACACAAATATTTGCCCATACCGGGATTCGAACTCGGGACCGCTGGCTTGCTTCGTAGGCAGGGTCACTACCAACTAGGCTAACCACGTCGTCAAACTTTGTAGCTAACTTCTATTATAAAACTGTGTGCTATTGCGTGTGGTAACGAACTCAGTCACCGTTGTGACACCAGTAACTCTTGTTGGGTTAACAGGTTTCACACTACGGTGCACTCGTTAAGTTCAGTAAATGCAGTCGAATTGTGCACCGAAAGTGCAGTGACGTGGACTGACTAAAAGCCTTTTATTTCATTAGTTACTGCGGTCACTGTTTACTGTCGTTTATGTTGACGATGTCGTTCTGGTTAATTGTAATGGTTATTATGTGGAGCCTTTTTTGTCCCTCAGCTGAATAATGGCATGAATATGGATAGATATTTTATTATTTGATGTTTTTTGTAGTTATATTCGAGTACTTAACGACTCGAATATAACTACACAAAAACATCAAATAATAAATTATTGATTGTTAACACAATTATTATTATCTTCAATTGTTTAACACAATTTTGCAACTTGGTTTTAACCTACATCTAAATTGATCAAATTGAATTGAAATTTTTCATATTTTATGTAATTCCGATGACAATTACAATAATATGGTAGCATTAAGCTGATATGATGATGTTCATAGGAACTCCTCAATGACTAATAGAGATCTCATATCCTTGTTAAACATCGTAATAAAAATTATCTTAGGATATATTGTAAATGTAATAGTTGTTTTAGAGCGCTGGTATATATACGAGCTTTCTGTTTTAATTATTTTGTTTATGATAACACGTTAGTTTGTAGTCTAGGGTTAGTAACTGTGAAACTGATGTCATCTCAAACTTTTAGTCATAATGTTATTTGAAATTTTCTCGAAATAACAGTGAAACTTAACCTTGGCATGGTATGAAAAACTATTTAATTTAGCAACTTCTGATAAAGATAAAAAGATAAAAGACAAAAGATATTTATTCAGTAAGTAGGCCGCACGGGCACTTTTACACGTCAAAATCTACCAGCGCTTCCCAAGAGGAGACCACTACTGAGAAGAAGCGCCGCAAGAAACTCAACAGTTAGTCATTTTTTTAATAAAAATATAACAATGTCACTACTTATTCTAGCATTATATAAAACTGTAAAAATAATATTAAATATCTGCGTAGTTTTGCAGGAAAACATGTCAGAATGACTACGAGAAAATAATTTATATATATACCATAACAGTTTTGAGATGTCTTCCTACATAAACCGTGTCCCCTAGACAAGATACAGCGTTTACATGATTTTTATGAGGTATGTACGAGTAGTAGGTAAGCTATTGAACATTAGTTAATTTTCTGGTTTAGGCCAAGCATTTTTGCTGATAACACTAATTGCAATTTTCCCTGAACGCATTTTCACTTAGTGTTCTACAGTACTCAGCGTAAAACCTTTATTGTGTGAATATTGTAAAAAACAATCTTTGAAGCAAATAAAAGAAAACTGATTGGAAAAAACCATTTTAAGCTGTTACCAGACAAATAAGCAAAAGTGGATAGACAATGATTTCCGAAAAGAATCAATACCTATTTTCATAATAATTTCACGTACCGACGTACTGGTTAACGATTGATTGTTGAGCCACTCATTGAACCCTGTCGCAGAAAGCCAATGATTAATACGTTAACACTTCCCATACAAAATGTTTCAATTTCCTCGTAAGTCCAAGCAAAAGCAAGTCCATATCTTAGTGACCCATATGTGGGGCACGGACTTGGAGATAGTTCGTCGTGACCTATATATGGGGCACTGGACTGTGAAAGTGTTAACTTTGACATAATTTCACAATAAAGTATACCTTTTCGTACATACAAAATCGTATTTGATATACATTTCAACTTATACTTCTACCCATTTCTGTAAAGAAGGTTCTTGACAGACGTACAGACAGATAAGTGATTTTGTAAGTTCTTCTTCTTAGCGTGTCGACGGCGTTTTAAAATGAAACTGACCAATATTTAGCCATGCGAACGGAATTGCTGGTGGCGTTAGAAAGGCCTGCCGCGTGCAGGTGTCAGGGCACGCGGCGCCGCAGCTACCAGGTGGTCGTCAGCAGTATCACCTTGACAGATTTTCTCCACATCCTGGGCGCGCAGTCTGTTGGGAGACTTCTACAGATTTGCAGATAGTGGTTACCGTGGCTAATCTGCGAATCCGTAGAAGTATAAACCCAGAGATTGCTCCTCATCCCACAGACAAAAAAGGGCTTTTGTGGCAATACCTGCCAGAGGCCATCGCATCAAGACCAGAGTCGACTTGAGACAGCCTGTGATAATCCGGCCTATGTTTCGTTGAGTGTTACATCCACTGACTGCAAGGGCCGAGCTGCTCCAAACTGAGCATGTGAACTCGTCCGCAGAGGTGCTCGAGACTGAGTAAGATTTACTTTGTAAGAATTACTTTTGAGGTACGTTACTCTAAAAACAGTGGTGTGGTTTCACAATGGCCATTTTACGCGCAATAAAATAGTAACTGAAATTCGCGTTTGTAATATTTTTGATAAATTAGAAGCAGTGACAATATGTATCACGCGATTAATAGAGTTATTTTGTCGCATGCAATCCTTATTATGAGTTGAGCTTTACAATGCATTTATTCACGTGTCAATATAATCGGAGCATTCTCAGCAGTCAACTTATTTTGTATGCTCCATTCGTTCGGAGCTGTATAATTTCCAGTTTGGCGATCTCATCGCTCCGTAATACCGGCAAATACCGGATATGTCCGACAGTGGCATTAAAACGGGGCGAATCCACAGAGTTTATTGATCGGCTGTTACATTTGGTCGTGTTTATATGAATATAACCACGACCAAATGTAACAGCATTGGGCATTGTCATATACAACATTGTTGTATTTGCATTGTATTGTTGTCGTTATTCTGTTGTTGTTTTTGTTTGTGCAATATTATGCACACATTGGATCCAATTCGGAACAGTGGCCTGTAAATTTAAATATCTGTAAACGTAAATTTATAAACGTCAAACTCGATTTTGACAGGTCTAAACGTAATCCGTATTCGGTAATTCCTTATTTAAAATTAAAATCTCTAATTTTAGACATACGCATAATTTGACGTTTATAAACTATTCAATTTACAGATACAGGCCAATTTGGTATTCGGACGGACATCCTAAACGTAAATTTACAGAATTTTATTTATCTTATCTGTAAATTAGCGCGCCACCTAAAACTTGACGTCTAAAATTTAAGTGACAAGTAACCTTGCTCTGTTATTGTGAAAGTGTAGTATTTCGGATATATTTTACTTAGTGATAATGGATGACTTTATAGTTGTTGGTGAAATTGACGAAGATGAAGGATAAATAAATAATTTCATTAAGTATATCCGCCGTGTGGGCCGTGTGTAACATTTTATCGGTCGGCCATAGGGTCAGCCGGCTTGAAATCGGGAAAAGTAATGTTTGCACATCAAAACCCATATAATATCAGTGCAGTGGTCCAAAATATGAAGAAAAATAATATAGGTAAGTATATATCATTCCTCCACATAGCTGATTTTTGTTTACCATAAATTAGTTGATTATTTGTGAAATTTGAACTTGTTAAGTGGTAATTTACTGGTCGCTCAAAATGTTTAGTTTTTGCCAAAAGGCTCACTCACATTTAAAATGACATCTAGTAACCTTACCAAGGATTAAAAACATAAGTAAAATAAGATTTGCTTACTTAGAAGTGTGAAGCTCTATACATTTTTATATGAAACAATTTTAACAGTATGAGGGACCTATAAAGTTGATTAAATTGCAATAAAACTTGGTAGACCCAATTTTCATGTATTTTGGAATAAAAAGAAACTTAGAAAGTTATTATTATGATGTTATTATTATTATTATGAAAATTGGGTATACTGAGTTTTATTGCAATTGAATAAACTACAGGTCGCTCATACTGTTAAAATTGTTTCATAATAAAATGTATAGGACTTCACACTGCTAATAAATATATCAAATGAGAAAGGCTTATATAAAGGCTTAACTATTGCAAGTTCTTTTTAATTTTTAACTTTTGCAAACTCATAAACTTGTAGACAATCTCCTATTATCAACAATTATATAATAATTTAAAAAAAACTGGTAGATTTACTTTATTATTATAGATTAATTAATTAATGTGTTAGTATAAAAGAAATAATTGTTGTGTTATGTTAACTTATGTCTCCAAATGATTTGATAATTTATCAGTGGTGGTTATTTTGTGACTAGCAAGCCACAGCTCATGAGTTTAATTTCTGCTAGAGGCAAGATTTGTTTGATGACCACAAATATATGTGGAAGTTTAATATGGATTTGTTTAGTACTTATTACAACAACATACCTTCTTTCTGTTTCAGATATGTGATTCTGACAAAAGGATTATAAGTGTCAACACGGATGCACACATGATGCAGCAATTTTGCGGGCAACAAATATAAATGTGAATCAGTATGTCATCGGGAGACAGAATAGATGGATACTTGGTTAGTTTATATTTCATATTAATATATAATACTAGCCATATTTTAACCAAACAATAAGATTTTTAACCCGAAAACCAATCACAAAAATGGTTTGTTATCTCCTTGTGCAGTCTTGCTGAACTCATATACCACTACTAGCATTACTAGCATTTGCCTGTGACTTGTCCGCGTAGAAGTCGTTTATCGCGGAAAAAAAGTAGCCTATCTGCTATTCCAGACTACAATCTCTGTGCCAAATTTAATTTAGATCCGTTCAGCTGTTCTGACGTGATTGAGTAACAAACATCCATCCATCCAAACTATCGCATTTATAATGGTAGTAAGATAAGTAGGATATTATTATATACTGGGATAGCAGGCTAGACATTTATAATGTGTTGAGTGGAGACCTTCGCCAGCAGTAATAATAGTAATATTATGTAATATATGCGCGTGCTACACGGTTTCAAACCATGGTTTCAAACAGGTGGTTTGAAACCGTGTAGACAGTGGTTTTAAACCAAATTTCGCATGACCTTAAACACCCTTGGTAGATGTCAAACAAATGGGCTTGTTTGAAACCATGTAGCAGCTCGCTTCTACTAAGGTCACTTGGTTTAAAACCATGGTTTCAAACCGTGTAGCACACGCAATAGGCTGATTATGTTATGCAGGTATGTTAAACTAGCTTTTGCCCGCGACTCCGTCCGCGTAGAAGTCGTTTATCGGTTTTCCCTTGGGAACTACCAAATTTTCACACATACAAACACACAAACTTTATAATATTTGTAGGATTATAATATGTATAAGTAAAGATTACATACTTAACAAGTACAAGTGTGTCATTTGTTTGTGAAAATGGAACAATAAAGATGTTCAGTAATCAATCATTGGTCACCAGAATAATCATTACAGACGATTAAAGTAAGATTCATTTTAATTGACACTTTTTATATCCTGTTAATGTGTTCTGTAGGGGATCATCTGCACGGAGGCGCCGCTAAACAAGCGGGCCGGCTCCAAGGCGAAGGAAACGGGTGGACACGCCACGAGTCGAGGAACGCAGCTATCTCTGGCCTTACTTATCATCATTATGATATCCAGAATTATACCAGAACATTATTTTATTGCATATGAAATTTTTCCTCTTATATTGGGGTTAATTAGCTTTATTTATTTATTAATTTTTATTACATACAATGTAAGCTTACGATTCCGAGACGCGCATACGAGGGTCGTTCCGAAAGTTTATAGCTGTGCCAGTATTAATCGTAATTTAATTTTTTTGTTGATACATTCATAAAACGAAGTCGATGTTGACGAAGAACCATCTTCAGACTTCACTAACGCCGCACGTGATATATACGTGTGGCGCTAGTTAGGAGTTTGAATGAAAATTAAAAACTTGTGTCCTAAATGAAATGTTTTTTTTATACAATTTCTTATGTTGAAATTAAAAATATCACTTGAATAGGTAATTTAAAACCGGTCAAATGCGAGTCGGACTCACGCACTGACAGTTCCGTACACATTTGGCCGGTTTTATGAACATTAGGAATATTATAATTAGTGCTGCTACCCGTGCGAAGCCTAATGCGGGTCGATAGTTTCTAAAAAAAAAGAATACTTGCTTAGGTATATGTTTTCAGTTAGCTCAGTAAATTATTCCTTGCAGCGTTTTTTAAAATGAACATATTCTTTCCTGGCTTTTAAATGACCGGTGTTGTAAGTTATTTTATAAGCGCCAGTTGCCAGCCAAGTTGTTGCTTTTATACAAACTGTGGGGTTTGAAGCTAGTTATGGGTCCCCGAGACGATCATTTGCGATAGTCAATATTAATGACGCATTGTTACTTTTCACTTGCCCATCATTTGAAACCTCCAATAGGTACGTCATAGTGGACCTTAACTAAGGGGTAGTTAGGGTCCATTGTTATTTTCTATATACTTTGGATCTTTTATTTACATTAGCATCTATAACACATAAAAAGTGTTTTTATTCCATAAGCTTTTTAATAACTTTTATTAGTAGGTAGAGTGCAACTTGTTCAATCCTCCGCGATTCACTTGATAGGGGTTGTTATACCTACTTATGGGGCTTCTAAACGGGCTACATTTTTCTGCATTTTTTTATAGCCGGAAATATATCCTAAATGATGGAGAACAAGATGCCCATCTTGTTCTGGCATACTCAGTCTAAGAAATACAGCTATTGTTCCCGGCTACAAATTGCAGAAAAATGTGGCCCGTTTATACTAAGCCCTTTTAGGTACTCAATCGGCCAGATGCCCCGAGATAATAAAATTATACTTATCGAAAACGAGCGAGTAGGACCTACGTAGCGCGTTCGCCAGGGCCTTGGGGAACTGCTATACGACGCCGGCAAGAGTGGCCAGCAGGCAGTAAGTAGGTACGCTCGCGTCAACTGGCGCTCCAGTAGGTACAATTTTAGTTTTGAAACACCAAGTCAGATCAAAATGGTAATAGTTGTGCAGTAATAATTTTTGTTATAACTGACGATACGTTTAAAAATAAAGATAGCTTTGTTCTTATACGCTTGCGTGGAGACTGACGGAGGTGCGAAGTTGTAGTTGATTGCGGATCGAAGTTGTATGCGGGGGTGAAGGTAAATAGCAAACAAGTAGTATTTTTCTAAAAAAAATTTAATAAAAAATGAACACCTACATACTTAATATTAAATTAAAGCACAAGTACAAATAAAAACTACTTCATTGCACTCTTCACGCGTCCTTATCGCCGCCGCAACCAGTTCGCCACTTTGACGGATGGCGGGGAGTTCTCCAATGGAGTGGCGACAGGGTTATCTCAAGCTCCTAAAACAATGAGAACAGTTTATTAATTACCTACCATACCACGTTCCTCTGCATGATAAGTACGTAAGGTTCAATCCGCACAAGTCCTAAGTGTAAAGTTTAAAAAAAATTAAAACTATAGGTAAGTAGGTACTTGGAGATAAAAGCACTTTTAGTGCACGGTTTTTTATTTTACTATACTGCTATACTTTGTAAACGAGTCCGGTAAAGTGCGTTTGACGAGCACGCATTTATCTAAACTTTAAAATGAAAAATAGAAATGCATCGTTGTTTAATCGACTTCATTCTAAACAGTATTGCCGTCTAATAAGTACTTATAGGTAGGTATATGACGGTGCAGGTCGCGGCGCTTCGCCGGGAAGATCGTGTGAACGTCAACCGCGCGGTCATGTGAACTTAGCCTACCTACCTACCTACTTTGTGTTTGACATAATACTTTGTCGTCATCAAACCCTCAAACCCAAACTGTAATAATTTGTAACAAAGTGAAAATAGGCACTAAAAGCGTTAACAAAATACATACCAATGGAGTTTCGGTACTCGCGAATCCGTTAATAACTACACTGCCCATTATCTCAATAATTCTCTCAGTTGCGCTGAGCGCCGGCCCTGCAGGTCCCCCCTTATTCCCTTATTTAGCGGGCCTTCGTTTTGACCCGCTGCGCCCAATTAGTCCAAATCTGGAAAACGTGGATCAAATTATATCTTGGCATGATAATGAACATGGGATCAAAACAAAACAGTTGTATATACTTACCTACATGCTGCCACTCCGATAGGTTCCTGCTGCAGCCCATATCATTTAGCTCACTAGCCAAAATTGGACCACTTGTGGTTCTCTTGCATTACCTGAAATCGACATAAGTATTTAATAGCCTGACTCTAACTGAACCGAAGAAAATGAAGTAAATAAAGTACATTCTTGTAAATAAAATTTAAGGCGCTTAGATAACAAGGTTGATTATATAATAATTCATTGCTTGTCTTACCTCGCGCCATGTGTATATTTGCGTAAAGTTTTTCAACTAGCCAGTAAAGTTTTGCTGGCGTTTATTAGATCCACTTCTATTATTCATGTTCATATTATTGTTCATAGCTGTGTTCTCGGCTCTCGCAAACAAATCTTTTTTTTTTACTTTTCCGCCAGAAAAAACTCCTGCCACCAATGTTGCTAGATATTTTAATTGAACGAAGAATTTATTTTTGAGTTTTATTTTACGTAAACATCACATAACTTAATGTAAAATAAATCTTAAATTCAACTTGCACGGAAAACAGTTTTTTCTTACTTCAATATTTTAGTTTGATGAGAACCAACCATAGACGACAGAGTAGTCACGAAATTTAGAGCTGTCATTTGAGACGTCAGATAAGTTTTAAATTTAAGTGGATTCAATTTAGGCGTATTTCCGAATACCAATTGGCGCGTAACTTAAAATGACATAACCTAAATTTACAGATTCCTAACTTAAATTTAAATTTAGAGGCCAGTGTTCCGAATTGGATCCATTATGCCCTTTTGTTAATTACTTTCACATTGTTTCATTGTGGTAATTTTGTTGTTGTTTTTGATTGTGCCATATTGTGCACATATTGTGTCCTTTTGTTAATTACTTACGCATTGTAACGTTGTATTGCTGTCGTAATTTTGTTGTTGTTTTTGATCGTCCAATACCGTGCACAAATTGATTGTGTCTTTGGTTAATTACTTACACGTTGTTACATTGTGCACTATTGTCGTCATTAATACTATAGATTGCACTATTGTCATCATTATTTTGTCGATTTTGATTGTGCAATATTATGGACTTTTGTTAAGTCTCTTTACTAGATACTAGAAAGTTGATTATGAATTAGATGACGGATTATATCAAAGCAGAAAAATATGGGCCTAAAACCTTACATGTGATCATTAATAATGCCAAAATTAAGGTGCTTTATAACAACCTTGAACGTTATCGCCGTTTATTTATAATTTTTACCAATCTAGACACGGATTTATTGTTTGGTTTCTACATTCTAATGAAAAACTGTCAAAATTGAATCTAATGTTAGTATTGTTTATAACTGCAACAATTTAAAATCATTGTTAAAAATGATTACCCTTAACCTTACTAATATTAAAACTGTGAAAGAGGCTTTCCTTGTTTTTTTTTTTCATTTGTTCCATCTTAACAGTTTAATCGGTTTGGTACGGATATACAGGGTGTTTTTTTTATTCGTCTTAAACATTTTGGGAGTTAAATCAGTAAGTCATACTGACCAACTTTCACTATGGGGCCCACCCCGAAATCGCGAAAAAAAAATTGACCATCCCATACTTTTTGGCTAGTCAGCTGACGATGTTTTGTATGGGAGGGTCAAATTTTTTTTCGCGATTTTGAGGTTGATCCCATAGTGAAAGTTGGTCAGTATGACTTACTGATTTAACCCCCTAAATGTTTAAGACGAATAAAAAACACCCTGTAGTTTGTAGCGTGGAGACTAAGGCTGCTCTTTATTCATTTAATTTGTTCCGAAAAATAGAACTTTGTTCTTGGGGGAATAGCGATAAACGTCTTAAATGCGGACAAAATCACAAAATTCTCTAATTGTTTTTATTTTTTTTTTGTTTTTCTTTTCTTTACTATAAACGTTTATAGGGTTAAAATTTAATTATTACTTTGACAAAGAAACAAAAAATCAATCAAAATAATTTGACTTTTGTTTTTGGGTTTTCCCCATATTTTCGTTAAATCACCCGGTCGGTACCGGACATGTCCATTCCCAGCGCTACATTAAAGCTGGTCCGTTTATCTTCACCCCTTTCATATCCCGTCGTGTGACGACCGCCAACATGTTTGCACTGTGTCCTGAAAAACGAAAAACGGTTATCTCTCTCATCCTCGGCACAGTTTCAGTTGCGTGAAAGAGCCAGGAGTAATTTAGTAAATTTGTCGATGGATGTATTGAGCATTAACTTGTAAACGTCACGTGTAAAAGATTTACACATGACTTTGTGATACATGAAAATGGTAGTATAGCCGAGTCATTACATTACTATGAGAATGTATTTAAGCTATATTTGTATGCATTGCAGTTACAATATTATACTATATTGGCCTCATAAATATCTGACACGCTTTTATGGCTCTTGCAATTCAGTCACGTCACATATTTTTGAGCCCAATGTTAATATAATTGCTGGTGACTGTACCAGTTATTATGAATGCAACCCGCTTTTACAAGTAACCGTGTGTGTGTTCATTTTGTTATAAATAATGTGTTGTGTTGCACTCTCGAGTGTCATCCTTATACCTATATTATTAAATATGCTAACATGTGTTTGTTTGTGTGAAGTATGAAGTGATTCAGATATAAAATAATTTAACCTACTGTGACCCAAAGGCCTTTTTAAAGGCGTTCTGTCATACTTATTTTGAACTTTATAATATAAAGTTATGACAAGTACCTATGTTCTGATTTCAATAACTACATTTTTGCTCTGGGCCGCAGGAGACTTATGATATTAGGAGTTCACTCAGAGACGTCAATTAAGTTCTAAGTTTCATTGAAGTAGCTGCTTTCTTTGCAATAGCAATAGAAATAAGACGGAGCAACTTTAATAAAACTTAAAAATTAATTGACGTCTCTGAGTGCGGCAGTTAGTCTTTAAGGGATTTAGCTATGGATATAGAATTTGGATAACATGTTTAAAACCCAAAAAAATCTATGTTTAAACCCAAAAAATCTTGTTTAGTTCAATTTCAAATAGCAATTCCAAATAAAAGCCCTAGTGATTACAGTACATGGGTTTAAATTCACCAGTCGGTTTGTTTACGAAAATACTGACTGATTAAAACTTGAATTCAAAAAGCATACAGCTTTAATAAAAGTGGGGTATTATTTAAACCACAGAATATTTTGCGACGCGACTAAAGTTGAGTCCACTGCGCTTCGATAAAATGTTTGGTAGTCGAATGTGCTTTGTCTCAAAACTCTTTTGTTTTTAGATACAAGAATTAACAGACCGAATATGTTTGATGAATCTAGACAAAACTTAAGTTACTTTTTCGTATTACGTATTTGTATTGCTTCTTTAGACGTATGACACTTTATATTATCATTAGCATGTTTAATAAAATTATTATTATCAACAATGCTCATTAATTTATTTTAGAACTATTTTATAAGGGCACCTACTAGAATATTAACGTTTTGTTCACCATGGAACGAGTAGTATGATGGATCGTGTACTTTACTAGATATTTGGTTAGTAGGCCGGTTCTTAACCATAAAGAAATAATCCATATAGAAATATGAGCCCCGCAGTGCGGGGCTCCGTCAAGTTTTAATGAGTACTTGATGTCGAAATACCCGCTTAAATAAAAGGATCTATCTAGATGAAACTATTTCAAAATAGTCTACTATTTTTTAACAGTGTGGCTAACTGTTTACTTATTACCATTGGTTATAAAATTTAATTTCGAGCATAATTTATAGTGTTTTTAGGTTTTTACGGTTTAAGTTAATTTGAACTTAATGTTACACGATCATTTTTCGTTTTGACTTTGGGTCTGTGAAACAATAGGCATTGTAATTTTAGGTAATTATTATACATGCAATACCATCTTATATTTCGCAACACTGACGCAAAATAGCATTACTTCACATAGGTAATGTTTAATATTAACAAATGGTTGATGATAGTTTACCACAATAATTGCTAAATATTACTGTAGTATTTTATTAAATCTGACAGCGACATTTTATTACTAATGAATGAGTCATGGCTGTTGTAAAGGTCACTAAACAACAATATGAAATATTCGCCTTTGAAACTTAAAAATTAGTTCAAGATTTTACCATCGAGCCAAATTAACTATAGGTTTCACCGTAGAAATATTTTCTTCCAATACACTAGAGTAACAATAAACGACTCCAAACCCAATTTTCCGTGAAACCTTCGAACCTCGGCCGATCGTTTTTTACTTACGTAAACGGAATATTAAACAAACTTGTAAAACTTCTTTGCCAGCCAAAATAATGAAAGCAATATTGTATGCAAAGTAGGGTGGGATCTGAGAAAGATGAAAATTAAAACGTTCTCTTTTTAAAATTAGCGGACTTTACACAGTAGTTCTATCCGCGTTCTCAGGAGCGTACAGGATTGCGTGCCAGTAGGTAAGACGCGCGATTATGTTTTTGAACTTAGATCTAACGTTCTTTCGCGCGCGATTGCTCGTATCAGTTTTTTTTTAATGAAATAGCGAACGTGTAAAGGCTAATCGTGCGTGATAGACCACGCGAAACTGGCGCGTGTTGGAGTGTCTGCAGTTCAGTTTTAATAAGCTTGTGCAAAAGAATAAAATGTGACGTGTAAAGGCAACCTCGATCCACGCGATTGCGCGCACTACCTGAGCTCATCGCACGGTCTATCCCTTCCCCTTCCGACAGCCCCCGCCTGAAGCCAAATTGAGCGTCATTTAATTTGATATGCTGATCTAACTGGGCATCCAGTAGACCGTCCAGTACCTTAGCAATGGTGGTAGCCGGGGATATCAACCTATAATTAGACAGATCTGAGACATCGCCAGTTTTATTTTTAACGATCGGAACTACAACAGTCTGCATTAGTTCATCGGGCAAATAACAGTGGCTCAGGCAAAGTGTGAAGAACATGGCTAGTACTCTAGGCAGATGCTTTCCAGCGCATTTCAGGTGTTCAATGCTGAGTCCATCAACTCCCGGTGATTTACCCCTGACCATATTATTAATCACTGATGACACTTGCTTAGCGGTGAATGTGACGCTTAGCTCGGGGGGGAAGTCCTCAGCGTTAAACACCTGCGATGCTGGACCCAGTGGCATTATAGCAATTAACAAAATCAACAATAGCAATTAGCTAGACCCTAAACACGACTACCTATTTTCATTGAAAGTAAACGCCGTTTATTATAATGCACTTAATTTTTTTAGGTGACATAAAAGCGGGGCGGTTCGAACGCTCCGCGTCCTTACCCACTTACCTCTGATAAAATAGCTTGTTATGTACTTGTACTTTTTTTTATGTTTTCTGCAACTTGGCAATCTGTGTAAGACACAGCGGGCAATCTTTTGGTGTACACCCATACAGTTTTTTGGTTTATTACTAGAGAGGCTCCATTAGCAGATACTGTGAATTTGTACTATTAACTTTTTTTAGAAAAACTTTTTTTATTTTACACATTACTGGATAAAACGGTTAAGTTGAGTTGGTTTTTACGCCTCCCACGCTCTTCTCTAACAAGTAATTCTACACAACATCGACGATAAAGGGACAGAATACCCCTTATTATCCAATAACTTCACTTCATTTACCCATTTATAACTTTTAATCCAGCTCATTCGCTCTCGATCACCAGAAACATTAATGAAACGTGACTGTGCTTTTTAATTAGGTATTTGTTTATCAAAAGGCTGTTTTGTGGAAATGTTTGTCATTGCAATGTGTTAATACTGGGAATTAAAATTTGAAACGTTCAAACATAGGGTGAATTTGTAATAAATAGTATACAGGAACCAATTTTTGTTACTCCCTGGTCAAAATTAAGTCTGACTATGCATGTGTTATAGTAATTACTTTATTCCTGAATTATTTAATTAATAATAAAAAGTTAACAACTAATACTAACCTAAATGGTCACCCTACACTTAAGGTGAATTACATCAGTTACATTTGACAAGTTGGCTTAGAGTAAGAAATTGAAATAAAGTCGTGAATTTTTATTTTAGGAAACAGTCGTTTTAAAGAGGTATTTTTGCTATACTAACCTCTTAAATTAACCAGGAGTAGGGTGGCAATAATTTCGGTTGCAAAGGAAATCCTAAATTAAAATAAAAAGGTTCATAAAAATTATGTAATTGCCATCAATTACTGTGTAAGAAAAATTGATTCCTATATAGTTATACAAATTCACCCCGTATACTAAGGCCTTTATGCATTTCAGTCTCGTTTTTGGTTCATAAAAGTATTTTTAAGTTATAATTCCGTTATTTGGGTTTAGTTGTAAAAAAAGAATAAGTGTTTACAGCTTATCATTTTAAATGCGTACTTTTAAAGTACTTTAATTAATGGTTTTGATTGTTATGTGGAAGGCAAGCAAACACGCAGGCAACCTGATGATAAGTTATTACGGCATACCCCAAGTAAAACGTAAAAAAAACCTGAGGGATTTTCTCCTCGATAATAGGCCAATGTCAACAGGCTAAGAGCGTCGCACACACACATACATAGCTACATATACGCCGTTGGCATTTGCCGGTATCGGGGGGATACCCAGATATTTATCCCCATCTCGTTTGTTTGTAAAGCGTTAAAATAGGGTAAGTTATTTAAATAATAAAGCTGAGCGCATCTCGCTATCAAATTGTTTGGTAAGTATTTAATTATTTAGGTACTTTGTAAAAATTTCGAAAAAAAAATTATATAAAAAAAGCGTTACCTTTCAGGCATAATATTCAATATAATGTATACTTGGTGTAAATTACTGCAGACACATTGTACGTTATGTATTTGAATAATTATTTTCACTAAAAATAAATATGTTTAAGGTGCGCGTGCGGCCTACTTGGTGACGCGCGGTAGAAGTGTTCACATGCTCTTGCTTGCAATAAGAGCTATCTTATTGCCAGCAATATGGTAATGCTATCGAAACAAGATGGGCTGATACAAAGTGGATTAGAGGCTGACCCGAGCATGGTGACCCAAAAAATCCTAAGTGATGCAAACGACCAAGCTTCAAAGTAAATAAACTCTTTTATAAATCTACAAGCACAACCAATCACAAATACGTAATTGATAACAAACAACAGAAAGTTTCTGAAACTCATTATTGACGCACTTCCCTCATTTTAACTGGGACGTAGTAAGCTACGGGAAAAGGATCCAATTCAACCATTTCACACTTGTAGAATTTGACATAATATTGACAGCAATAGAATTCAAATTTAAATACATTTACTTTGTGGATTGGATCATTTTTCCTAAGCTCCGTCCACTTGTCAACCTTATTCGTTACCCATTTAACCGTAAATAGTTCCTAATAAAGAAACCATTAAGCATTATTCAACCTCCTTACGTGTCCACAACGCGGTGACCACACGATCAACTATTCCTTACCACAATGCTTTAAATCTAAAGAAAAAGGTCGTAACTGCCGTGAGACTTACGACTTAAAGGTGAAAACTTGCTCATAGCCGCAGAGAGTTGAATATGCTGTGTATAAGGTGCCATAAGCCTTTTGAATTTAGAGGACACAATACGGCGCCCACTTAGATCCCGCACAAAGGCTGCAGTAATAAACATGTCAAATTTATAATCGACAATTGATGGTCACAAGGGTAATATTGTGTAATTCATCATGTCGGCCATTGTTGGGTGATTAGTCGCATTCACTGTTGTTGTACGGGTGACGTTTATTGTACTCGTGATATGGTATTAGTATGACCGTTTTCTAAACTGAACTCATAGAGTGTCTGAAATCAACGCGATTATACATACTAAGTTTAAAATAATATGATATTCTTTACTGAACACCACAGAAATAAAATCATGAAAAGTATCATTTTAAAAGCATACTCGTAAGTGTATTACAGGCGGCGGTCATCTTGCTATCAGTCGAATAGAGATATATACTAAAACAAAAATACACGGTACACTGTGTAATAATAATTTTATTTACTGTTACTGCGTTTAATCTTATTTATTATCAAAAGCCCTAAATTAACGTAAGACCACTTAACATTATCACCATTTCAAAAGCATTAAAACCCGCGCCTAAATTACAGAATACGAGGCCATAATTCAATTCCTACCTAATCACGTGTTGTACTTACTTTTTTTCAGATGAAAATGTACTTGGGGGATATATATATATATAAATTAAGTCTGACTTAAATACATTCTCATTTGGATATTCACTTTGACGTAAGGTACACTTATTTTAGTGTGTAACGTAGTGTTCTTTTTTTCGATGTTTATTTAAAGTCACACTTAAAAAAAATATTATCGTCGTTGTTAAAATGGAAAATTACTTTCCGCAATGTAATACTCTCATAACTTGTTTTACGTAGCTTATTGATAATTTTATAGAAAACTTAATACGTATAGCTAGAGTAACCGAAAATTATTCTAATTTTAACTAGAGAGAGAAAAATAAACCTGTTTTTATTTATGAAATTACATAAATAAAAAAACCTTGTGTGACTTACATACAAACTTACTGTACAGCGACAAATTCAATTTGAGAAGGTGTACGAATACGATTGTAAGAAACCGAATTACTTTATAATTAATCTACCAGTTAGGCGGGGGTTTCGTTTCGCTTATTTACAGCGCTCCGCTTAGAGGGCTCTTGTGTCGAGTGTGAATTTACCCGAGTGTTGCCATGATGGTGGGAATAAGTGGGACAGGAGATTATTTTTTCCTTTTTGTTAAAGAGGTACGAGTGTATTTGTAAATGTTTGAAATGGTTACTTAGGCAAAGTCTTATACATTTAGAAACGTCGTTATACACTACGTTTTATTTTGTACTTTTAAGAGTACATATTCACAACTTTTCGCATTTATAATATAAGTGTTATAGTAAATTTAAAGTTGATATCTTTTGCAGTTTCTGAGAAACGGCTGTGGTATAGACAGACACTGAAGTCTCACTATAAGAAAAAAAACACATTTAGAATTTCGAACCAATACCACATCTATCGAAATATAATAGCTAAGCCCGACACAACTACTACAGTAAAAATGTCGTTAAACTTAACTATCGATTACATAAAAAAAGTAAAGTAAGAATGAGATGCTAAAAATCTTTAGGTCCAATGAATACCCACAGTGAAATTAATACAAATATGTTTTGTTATCTTCGTTAAAAAATATAAATTCGTTTGTTTAGGCTAAATGTCTGTAAGTCAGTTTTTTAGATGAAGCACGAGTAATCTACTTAATGTGCCTAGCTATATAGAGAAATAGGCTGGCTACAGGCTCGCATGTGACTCGATGTGCTCTTCTCGGAAGATTTCTCCATTTTGTATGAGGAACATAATTCTAGAGGAGGAATATTCCCTATATAAAATGAGGAAAGTTTCTGAGAACGGCACATCTCTAGTTCAAATTACTATTAGATACTAAACGGAATAAGTGCGTTCAATAAAAATACAATCAAAAACTTTATAATACTATTGTAAAGCAATCCACTTTATACGACGACACTATAACCCCATGGCATCCACTTACAACAAAAATGCAACCATCATTAATACCAACACAATTATATCAACAAAACATGGCCACCCCAGCTACAATATGACGTGTATGTAATTACTTACTAGGAGCGCAACGTCATGCCCTGTCATTTTCCTTCACACTAACTGTACCCTTCTAAATCAAAACAATCCATCCACTATAAAATTGCTCAAGAAAATAAGACTTTCATTATTAGTCATAGGGTTGCATACTATATGAGGTCCATAGGAGATACGACTTTTTGGTTTAGCCGGGCGGAATTGCTGCATGCTCAGCTTTACCGTTTATATGACAACGCGGCTACATTTGGCGTCACTGGATTTGTAAGCTTATTAAATTCCACCGTTGAGTTTTCGGAAGGAAAAGCGGCTCCTATTAGCGTCGTTGGTGTAAAAGATGGAAAGGAAGTGTTTTTAGTGACATCATGTATTTAGTGCAAGAATTGTTAGAATTCCTTTTGTATTTGTTCGATTGAAGACATATAGTTGGTAGTGATTGCCTGCGGAGTGAGAGCCTACTGTAAGGGCAAATGTTTGTGTAATTAATGAGCCAACAATATTTAACTAGCGTCAACTGTGGCAACTTTGCCTAACCGTGGTAATTCCCCCGTCGTAATAACTTGCAAATGCATCGCAATTATAACACTATGCATGAGTATAATTTAAAGTCTCCAATTAGAATTAATCGAATTTTTCGACACATGTTCAAAATTATTGCGACGGGGGAATTACCATGGTTAGGCAAAGTTGCCACAGTTGACGATACTATATATTTCTTATTTATTACATGCTTAGTATGTACACAAAGTACAATTATAAGTCTAGAGTTTGGTTTGAAACCAGAACTGTGTTAAAATTTGTCCTGTGATATTTACTTATTTTGTTGTTTAAATTACCTTTGAACTATAAGGGTGGTTTGAGGTAATTATAATTTAATCTATTGTTGACGTGACACGGAATTAATTAACTTAACCTAAGTAAATTGGCACATTTTGCTTTAGAGACGGTTTGTTTTATGAATTAAAATCAAGCCGTGTAAATAATGGCATGAATTCAAAGTCAAATTGGGAGTCCTTTAGTATTTTATTATTAAGTAATATAATAAATTGGTAACCGGGTTAGCACCGTTTTGAATAAGTTTTCTATAACAATATTCATAAAAAGAAAGACATGAAAACAAAAGCTGTGTCAAAATAGATATTTTGTAAATATTAAAAATTTACCTTTACCGCTTGTTTCAGAATCATCAAATAAAGCATATTATCTGTCAAAAAAAATTAGCCCTTACGCTTTCTTTCACTTGAAAATAGACAAGGAGAGGGCTATCTTGACAGATGAATTTATTTGTCGATTGCGAAACAGGCCCTTAGCCCTTAGCTTAAAAGAGCAATTAGAGAACAATAGAAAACGAAATCTCAGAACTTTAAAGCTATAAATGATTTATTTTAGTCCTAAAGATTAAAAGTACAAGAAGATAACTCCGGTTTATAGGGTCACTTCCAACTGCCTGGTCCTGATGACTGAGTGGTCCTGATGGAATCCCGGCCTTTGTCTTGCGAAACTGTGCGGCTGAATTGTCTCCGGTTTTGACTCACCTGTATCGTCTCTCACTAGAGACTGGAGTTGTTCCCGTATCTTGGAAGCTTGCCAATGTGCAGCCCGTGCCCAAAAAGTCGGGCTGATCCAGCTAATTACCGGCCGATCTCGGTAACCTCCTTTGTAAGACTATGGAGCGTATACTGAACAATCGTCTCCTTGCATACCTACCTAGTGAGAGATCGAAGTCAAATGTTTGCCTATCATACATAAAAAAAAAATTTTTGGAAAAAGGAGTGCTCTCTTTTTTCCAAAAATTTGATCTGCTGATCATAAGTTAATACGATATGCTACAACAAAATAAAAACCGTTTTTAAAGATGACATATCCCCTTTAAATATTCCCAGCAACATCTTACTAGGTCATTATCACGTCTATATAACTTGACCAATTTTTGTAACTATAAATCAAATTATATCACCGACAAATGACATAAAAACAAAAACACATAACATCCTCTTATCGCACCGGCGAATTTGTCACCTCGCATGACGTAGAAAAATTATCGGACACCACTTACACCTAACGGCCTATTACATGTCACACTAAACACCACGGGATAAAGATCTCGTTGGAAACGAAATAGGAGGAAATAGGCACGACTGAAAGCATTGTTTTTATGCAGTGATGGCAAATGTGGGAGTGAAGTGTCTGTACAGCGATAGCTCCTAATAACCTACGGGTTTGTACTGCTCTCTCACTCGCTCCCATACGCTCTTATGCACGTCAAACAGACTATTTGAACCTAAAATACTTTTTATTATAAAGCTTGAATGTTCATACAACATGCTGTAACGTTTCTCTCCCTTAAACATAGTCCGATTTTTACGATTCCCTTTCCCTCTCAAGAAAATATTTCTTGGAAAGGAACAAAAAAAAAGCTACATAGCTCTTATTAACTTGACGGTAAAGTCAAAATCAATACAATTGCAATATTTAGGGGTAAAAACGTTTACTTTTCTAGGCAGTATCTTTATGGCCGGAAAATTCTTAAATCACAATAAATTATTGCAGCAAAAATATTTTCAAGTTCAACACGGAGTTAATAACAAATAAGTTTCTTAAGTTCTTTTTTAAATTAAGTATAGAAAAAAGCTACGACAAAACCAAAAGATAAAACTAGATTTATTTTCTTAAACAATATATTTATTTACAATAATATATTTAATATATTTTAACTATTGTTTTCGGTTTTCAAAGTCTATCCGAAGTCAGCTCCATACAAACACATAGTACCTAAGTACCTTTTCTTGTAGAAATGACAGTTGCTGACAGAAGCTAATCGTAAAAACGTCCAAACTCTGGCATCTCCATTACCTTCTGAGCTTCGTGACAAGAATGCTTTTTGCCGCGTCTTATGTATGAGAATGGTAAGACTATCTAAAAACTATGTTAGTAGGACTTCAACCTTTTTACTGCAGTGCGCCTAATACTAAGTAGGATATTTAATGTAATAAAGGTAACATGTGAGACCAAAACGGTTGAGGCACAAAATTTAGTCACCTATGTAATTCAAGCAATTTTTTTTATTAAATGACGGTTATGGTAATTACCACCGGTCCAGGTCAGTACGCACATAAAATTTAAAAACAAAACGCTTTGTACCATTTTAAAAAACGCCTACACATTTTGTATCTCGCTAAAATACTGGCCATAGATAACATATATAGACTCTTTCTGTGTTCTTAAATAAACAATAAAAATAAACCTTTCGTACGGCCATTACAATAAGGTTTAGGTTCTAATTTCAAAAACTTCCGCATTCGAAACATGATAAGAAGTACCCTTCTTTTCAAACACATCGCTTGTCACTTGTTCTGTGTTCTAATTCCAAACACTCGTAGTCACGTATCCCAATTTTTTCCCATTCCATCGTAATGGGCCGCTGAGCGCATTTCATTTGGGCTCGAGTAAATACAAACCGTATTTTACATGCTATCTTGACGACGATCGGACTTAAGCGAAACAGGATTTTTTAGGACGTTGACACATTGACCTTTTTAACGCTGCCATTTTTATAAGAGAAAAGGAGAAGACTCTTTTTATGTAGCGTAGGTAGTGTAAATAGTGCAGAAGCTATGTCGTAATCGAATCTAAAGATCTGTTAGATAATCTTCTCAAAAATAGTAATAATAATGTTAAATTAAAATTTTTAATTAAGAAGTATTACCTGGAATGTACAACGCTTACAAAATTAGTTTAGTGTGTACCAAACCTTTTAAAACTAATTGTTCTTTATTTATTACTGCGGGCCGTACCTGCGCGATCTCGCCAACTATTACATAAACCAACTAACTGGTTTTCAATAGTGGCTTAGATATAAACACTTATTATATTGTCCTATTTATAAGTTTTTAATAAATAAATAAAAAATAAAAAATCATGCCTTGGATTTCATTTCTATTTTCAAGGCTACGCAATCATCTTATTAGAAAGACTTCTTTTTTTTTTGCTTACTGCCTACCTAAATTATTACTACTTGTACAAAAAATTCAAGTTAAGAAAGAAAATAAAAAACTTCCAAATAACATAAAAAGGCATACTTCCTAGGGGTACTTCGCTGCGGAATTGGAGATATTTTATTTAAGAGATGTTTTATTGATGTATTTTTTTTAATAACAAGCTTTAAAACCATTCAACCTATTTTAAATAATAATAAACACCTACGACACCTAAAAAACCAAAATATTTAGAAAATATAAAAGTTCGGTTACAGTCCCTAATAATTTGGCCACCCACTTGAATCTATGACAGAGTAAATGTTAAAAGTCAACTCATTTTGTAATAGTTGTATTTAAAGTAATAATAAAACGACCTTTACCAAATAACGTGGGCGCTGTGAACGTACTTCATGAGCTACATACACCTCCCTTTATTACATTTTGTTTTGGTAAATAAAATAATTAAATACACCTTTTTTTAAGATTTATTTTGCGATTATATAATATTACTATATTATAATATATTATTAGAAAAATGACGAAGAAAGGAATGACAAATTTCGACGATATTTTTTTGTATTGCGACGCTTTAATAAGGTTATAATTATGCAAGCAAATAAAGTACATGATGGTATTATTTATACGATTGGTTCTTATGGTTATTTTAAACTTTAATTCAATTTCACGTCTTAATAATTCTGTGTGGTCTATGATTTACCAAAGTTTGTGTCATCTATTGTTAACACGATGTGTCAATCAGTACCACAAATTAACTCCTCCTCTTTTCCCGTTCTTCATCGGGGTACGCTTGACTATGGTCCAGATTCGGCCAGTCTGGTACTGATCAGTCTGGTCTGATACAGTAGAGCGACTACTATCTGACCTCTGTAACCCTTGTGACAGAGTAACCAAACAAATTTAATAATGGTTACACAATTTGCTACCTAAATGTGCAGGTTAGGTTAGGTTAGGTTAGGTTAGGAAAACATCGTGAAGAAACCTGCACAGTAAGAGCATCGGTTACCGTGCAGGTAATGTACATAAGTTAAAAAACTCATTGGTACATGGGGGTTCGAACTTGGTACCTCACAAATACGAGTCGACACCGCAAGCCACTAGGCCACCGGCGCGACGCTCCTCCACTGACCGAAAAAAATCTATGGTTAAAAATCTCCTTTATATAAAAATCATACCTTATTTTGTAGAATTATGAATAGGTCACTGTTTAGAAAGGAGTGTTGAAAAATATTACTGAAAACAAAGAACATAATCTGTATTTTAACCTATCTAAAACATTTGAAATAGAACTTCATTTGCAAAACCAAGTGTTTTTCAACTAAAGCGTTAAATATCTGGTTTTACAAACAAACATCAAAGGGAATAACACAAAACAACAGCACGTTGGGAAAGTTGAACATATGTTGGGAAATATTTTTGAAACCGCTCAAAACGTTTACATTTCGGTTAGAGTATGGCGAGTCTGTTATTTTGCTTGGTTTCTGTTAGTTTCAACGCTATAGTTTAACACTTAAACAAATTTTATATATAAAATTTGTTAAAAATTAAAAAAGCAATTATGAGATAAAAATCGGCAAGTAACCATTAAAAACTTTGTGGTTCACCTTTTAACGGAAATTTGAAACGTTTTAGAAGAAACTGTAAAAATAAACATAGTTGTAATACAACGACCGACATATTTGACCGACAAAGAAAGCCTTTCCGAACTGGTGAGGTGAAAATAACTATTACCAAACATGATACATGACGTCATCAAATCAACACTTTGTCTATAGAACGTTTGTCACATTCACTTGAAAATAATACCTCAAATCTCTAGTCTCATTGACCAATGAAACAGTTTTCTTTGTTGTTTTTGTAGCTGTTCGGTGTGTTAAACGGGAGCAGACGTCCAAAATGTCCCTAGACTATCAAAGTCCCTCTCAAACAAATATTTTCAAAGACTAAAAACGAATCCCTGACTTCTTCCAAACCTTCATCACGCTCACAAAACCTGCGAAACAAAACCACTCTACGTCCGAAATATTAGTACAGGTTAGAAAACCCACGTCAAACCAGACAGGCTAAAACGAATCGGACGGTCAGCTTATTAACATCTCAAAATAAAAATCCCGACACAAGACTGCCATTAAGCAATTTCGGAATCTAGATAGCTTGAGTCACGAAACCTATTAAAAGTTTTTCTTGGACGTGAAAAATGAAAGTTCATTTCCTCTGGAGTCGTTTAGCATCACATGACTAGCGGAATTGGCTTGAGAAATATAGTTATCGACTTCACTTGGCTTTTGCTCATTAATGTACGTCTCGGCGACTCTTTTACAAAAAGTTACAAATTGTCAAAGAAGTCGTTTAATAGCAATTTAAGAGAACTTATCACTTTTTTATTAAGATAATTATGAAGTGGTGTTGATGCAGTGAGAAAACTTTTTGGTCAAAAATGTACTAGTGAGGTAGGTATATTTAACATTTTTGACCTAATTTTGTCTATCTTTACTTTAATTTAAGACCATGAGTTTTTGTTACATGCGTTTTGCGTAAACCATATTTTCTAAATATAATTTTACAACGAAAGCCAAAAGTTCTTTATATTTTTCTGTCTAGCAATTAATTTGCCGCTAATTCAACCATTATTTTTTCATTGATTTTTAAACTAATCCTAAATATATTTTTGTGTTGTATTCTGAAAATAGTATCAGAATTAATAGCATAAATGTCCTCTAGGAGAGTCGAAACGTGAGAAAACTATTCAGGGAACCAGTAATACACCCACACTCGTAAGTCACACGTACACGTAGTGGATAGCTGTTGGTCTCCAAATAAATGTCGGCGTTGGCTGACACCAATTTCCTTGAAAGCATGTTACTGACATTTGATACCAACGTCAAGGCCAGTAGCCAATGTTCTATTATGTATTTCTAATAACATAAATGACATATTTATGTTCCTATCTGTCTGAATCTATTAAAGGTTAAATAGTTTCTTGCTCTGAAAGTCACGCTTCGATCCTTATAGATGTTGGGATGTTTGTGTTTGAATCACGCTTAAATAGCTGAACGGATTTGAATAGAATTGGTAAAATTGAAGGTCCTTATATCTTAGATTGAAACAGGATATTTTTAGATTGTTTAATGATTAACTCCTCGCTACGTTTGTCGTCGCACCTTACTTTTAGTTTCCGTTTATTCAGACTACATAATAATAAAAAAAGATAAACTTAACAACATTTTTTATCAAGTAAACATTATTAACATATTAAACATTATTATTATTATTAGGATAGGATTAGCATAAGTTAAAATTAGGTAATATGATCATTCGGTAAAAGAAAATTAATATTGAAAAGCAAAAATTGTATTTAAATAAAAATATATTTCGATCAAATGGTTAATTATACGTAACGTTGTTAGGCAAAGAGAAATTAGACAAAAAGTTATAAACTTATCGGTGTCGGTTAAGTTGTCGGTGTCGTTCGTGTATAAAGTTATAACCACAAAGAAGCGGTAGCGACGAAGCACGTAGTGATGTGTTATAAAGAAACAAAATTGTTAGTTCATATTCAAAAATAACGGTTACGTTCTGCTCCCGGTACTGTTTTTATTTCCTTTTCAGACCTGCTGCTAAAGAAGTATGTAAATGGAAACTTTCCAGTACCTTGATGAGTGTGCAACAAATTAATGTTCTGACTCATTGTTGGCTTTAACATTACTTTCAAAGACCGCAACCATCGACTGATATATATGAACCGCTCTGTGTAGTAGCTCATCACACTAATTACTGGCGCATACAGTCACGCTACGCTATCGCATTGTATATGCAAACACATTCACTCTTACTAATAAGACAAACTGACTTTTAGTATCTGCAATTTCAACTCATAATACGCTTACAACTTGTCAGTTTAAGGTCTTCCGGCAACACGTAAGTATGATTACAAGTCAAAGCTGGCACAAATTAAATGGAACCAGGTTATGAAACAACTAAATTTAATCCACCAAGTGCGAATACACATTAACAAAACCGTGCGAGGCTGTGGGCGTAGCGAGATCACAAGAAATTATACGCCCAGTAACTTTCGAGGGTTAGTTCAAGCAATAAACAAACAGCGGAAGAAGCGGAAATTAGGAAGAGGATGAGCCCAACAAACCGCTAGTTAAAATTATTTCTTTCTGTTAAGCTGTTGCTAGTAATTCTACTTAAGTCTGAAGTAAAGTTGATGACGATTAATTTGAACCCTTTGCGTGACACAATTGCCAGTTCTGATAATTATTTCGCGCAGTGTTCAAATTCGTTCAGGAACAATATAGATAATAGCTAAGAATAATCAGTTGAGTGCTAGAATGGCGGAAGCCCACATTTTTAATACAACGACAATACAACGACGCAATGACATATCTCTGACCTCATTGATCATAAACAGAGCAATGTTTATTATAAACGACAAATAGTAGATTGTACAACAAGTGCATAAAACGCTGCATTTTACGCGAGACGTTTATCGTCGTTTATCGATATTAAAGTCGAATGTTAAATGGGTTTTATGGACGAGTTGTACACTCTACTTTTCACTTCGATCGCGAGGAAATGAAACACCAACATGATAATAATAATAATAATAAATGGGACGAAATAAAAATAATAAGTTTATTTCATGAAGCTTTATTGTGTACTTTGGCTGTTGGTATCCTTGCCTTGGTCTTAGAATACTAACGAAACGAAATAAAATAAAGAGGTTATTCTATGAAGTTTAAGTTGTTCGTGTGGCTGTTGGATCGATTGCCTAGGTCTTCGACGAAGATTTTACTTTATGCACTAGAGCATAAGAAGCGACTTTATGTCGCCTACGCACGACATAAAGACGAACTTTTAGAGCATGAGAAGTGAAAAGATTATAAATATCACTCCTCACGAAAGTTGACTGTATCTCATAATACTTAGGCTTCTTTAGTGGCATCCATCTTGATTGTTGTGGTGAGAATTAACTTATCTACTTAATGTTTAAATATTCAGACAAAATTGTGGTTTTCGGTACTTTTCCTAAGGCTTGTACCGTCTCTTAAAATATTTGTTAGTTTGCTTCGGGAAGGCTGACCTACATTGCAACGTTTCCATCTCAGCGAAACAAGGATATTTTTGTTTCGCTTAGCGCTACTTTGTGCCGTATTCGCAAGTTGGGCCTTAATTAAAAGGAGGAATAGCAAATTTTACGTACACAAATAATGTAAATTTAAAATGTGGCTGTATAAAGACCTAATTTTTTTTAAATAAATTATAGATATGACGTATGGTGTATTTTCATGGATAAGTCGTATTTGTCTTGCTCTCTCAGTAAGTTTTATTACCCATGGATTTCTATGATCAAAATTAGTATGATATTCACTAAATCTGTAGAATTTTTTTTAAGTCCCGTGTAAACTCATAAAACTATGTGCCTGGCTTGCAACAATAGTCCAAATTTCCTCAAACATTATCTGAAAAATATGATAATTTACTGACCTTTTATTGATACGTGTAATTAATAGTTTGATATAAGTAATAGAAAAGTTAAAACGAATGCTCATAACTGGATATTTTCAATGAATGTATAATGAAACTTGGACTAATGTTCAAGCTAAGAACATTTAAGTATGTGTTTACGGTACCTAAAGGATTTAATTTTACTTGTATAAATGTATTTTCCTAGTTTGCACTTTACACACAACAGAACAAGATGGTAAGAAATCACAGTCACCCATAAATTGGTCCGTTGCTGGCCTTTTTAACACTTTCTTTGACGGTCTTAACATTTGTTTCTTTTCAGTATTTGGTAACAACTTTCTCTCTTTCTTGCTATCGTAAATGGGTAGCTATCATTTTATTGAAACTCCTTTCATCGAATGTGTCATTTCATCGAATTTCATTTCATCGGAAGCTATTTCCACGTGCAGGAGTTATAATTTTTTTGAGGTGTCAGGTCTAACCTAACCTAACCTACGTAATCCATGCTTAAGATAACCTGAAAACAATAAGGTTTCAGCAGAAACTAGCTTTCGATGAAATGATACGTTCGATGAAAGGTGTTTCGATAAAGTGATGAGATACCATTGTAAATATCACGTGGCAATGAAGATAATATTTTTTGTTGCTTTTATTGTGATCTTTCTTCGGACAAACTATCCCATCTGTACTTAATAGCCAAAAACAATCGGAGTAATAGAAAGTTTTTGTTTAAATCATATTAAAACTAAGGTTCATTTGTAATACTTACGAATAGATTTGGTCTGGCCGATGATGCTTTAGGAGCTGTTACCCTTTAAATAAACTAGAAACTTTTGAAACTATGCTGTTTTCCGTTTTTAGATAAAAATAAATCATGTGTCACTCCTCAAAATATATCTTAGAGCATTCGACAACAAATGTCGTTTTAATCTAAGTCTTTCTTCAAAGATCGTTTACTAGTTAGAACAGTATCGTTAACATCTTTAATAACTGATTCAAAGCTGAATCTACATTAAATTTAGTTAATGGAAACCAATCGAGTGAAGTATTACGGCATCGAAGTTCCCAACTCCGCTTATTGGATCCAAACTAATTGTAGCAAAACGAAATATTGCCGGATAGTTGCTAATAAAACTGCGATTTGTGGTTTTTGCTGACGATAGTTCGCTGGATTAATGGTTTGATCGGACCTTTTTTTTGCTGCCAGCGTGTGATTGGGCGTTTGAGTGGTAAAAGTACACTGCTATTATTGTTTATCTCCAGACCCCGTACATTTGGTGCCATTGACGTAAAAGTGACGTCACGCTGCAAATATTCTGATTCAAATTAGTTATTTCGTTACAATTTATAACATATATATCAACCTCTTGAGTTAACCGTTAACGTCATTAAAAATAAGCGAACATAAGATACAAAACGTCTTTGATTGACTTTGACCGATTGTCATTCACCTATGACAATCCGTCAAAGTCAATCAAAGACGTATTGTATTTTATCTTCGCTTATTATAAATGACAATAACGGTTAACTAAAGAGGTTGATAACCTTCACGCTACTTGACACAGAAACAAATTTCCCAAACAAAAACTTCTGTGAAACAACAAAACAGAATCCATAGCAATATTTATAATACTTCCATGTAACAAACCATATTTTATCTGTGGATGCAATAAAAACTTTGTAGCCTGTAAGTGTCGTTTGAAACCTTTATCGGCAACGGACGAAGTTTCCCGATTGGTTGTAGCTAGAGAGCTCCTGATTTCGATATCGTGAGTTGTTAACAGTCGTTTAACTTTCGATTAATGGCTTAAACGACTGTACGACCTAATGGGTGTATTAGACAGGATAGCCAGAGTTAGGTTTTGGAGTTTTGATGATATTCGTTTTTGTTAGAGCATATCTGCGGAATGAGGACGGTATAAATTGATACAATTTTGGGCACGAGATGTTTTTCATATTATTTTTTCATATTAGTATTCAAAGTTGTCTTATGCTATCTATGCTTGTTTCACCACTACGAAAAACTAAAACTTTTACGATGACTATAGTCACTGAATAACCAAGACGTCAATAGAACGGTCCAATAAATTATCTGCGCATTATAAAATGAATCCAGCAAAACCTCTAGCTATGCAAATTAAACAAATTATTCTCGAAAGTGAAACCTCCCAAGGGCCGCAAGATAGGATACCCAAAAAATTAAATACCTTAAAGCGACACGATAAAAATGACGAAGTAAAAGTGCGATCGTTACTGTCAGATGCATGTAGCCCTGGCAAAGGAAACCCATTATTAATAGCCAGCCCAGGGGTTTCCGCTGGGAAATAATATATGACCTTTTGGTCCCGGGCACTGTAAAGCCCTGAACATACAGCTGGCGGTTTGTGACGCTGTTTCTATACGATTCAGTCGATGACAAATTATAATTTAAGTCTTTCATAAAAGCAAAGGTAGCGGTACTTACTATTAGTGACTTAGCAATTTTAAGGATGTTTTTTATATAAAGCGTGGAAAAAGGGAACACGTGTAATCTGAAAACACGTAGACTAGAAGGCTATGGACATTTAAAATCTCAAGATTACAAATGCGTTGCCAACCCTGGCTACTTAGATGAGATGCCACTATTCTAGTCATGTTACCGGCTATCTTTCTTACCATAAGGGTGCCTACCTAATCATTAACCTTCTCAATCTCTTTGCAATCTCAAATTGCAAATACGTTGCCAACCCTGGCTATTTAGATGAGATGCCACTATTCTAACTAGTCATGTTACCGGCTATCTATCTAACTATAAGGGTGCCTACCTACTCATTAACCTTCTCCATCTTTTTGCAATATCAAATTGCAAATTCGTTGCCAACCCTGGCTATTTAGATGAGATGCCACTATTCTAGTCATGTTACCGGCTATCTTTCTTACCACAAGAGTGGTCTACCTACTCATTAGCTTTCTCCATCTCTTTGCAATCTCGAATCGCAAATACGTTGCCAGCTCTGGCTACTTAGTTGTGAAGCCAATATTCTAGTCATGTTACCGGCTACCTTTCTTACCATAAGGGTGGCCTGCCTACTCATTAGCTTTCTCCATACCATAAAGTTTTAATAGTACGTTAATTAATGACATGCTTTTAAATTATTTATATATTGGTTAAGTCTACTAATTACCCTGGCACATGTATTTCTTCTGATCAAATTCTACCTTGCTTGTATCTCCTTTTTTATTGTAAATAATTATCTTGCGTTATCTTTTCACATCGCTCATTGTGTGCTCGGACTTTAAGATGGGAAAATTAATACAAAACGCTATGTAAACGCCGTGCCGATCCAAACATATTTGTTTGGAACGGTCCAAAAGGTTTTCATAGCGGGCGGTTTTGAAAGCACAAATGTTTTGCCGGGTTCTTTGGTTAAGGGTGGCTGCGGCATAAGCGTACCTCGGAATTCGAGGAAACAAAAATTAAATAGGTATTTATTGTATTCAATATATACTCATAAAATTTATACTATGTACAAAGAAAAAGGTATACCTCTCATGATGGGTAGGTAACAAGTAAGTACTGAGGTAGTCATTTATTCCATATTTTACGTGTTAAGGGTCTGTTTCACAATCGACATGTAAATTTCATAAAGTTAGTCCTCTCCTTGTCTATTTTCAAGTGTTAGAGAGGGAAAGGCCTGAATTTATTTGACAGATATGCTTTACTTGACGATTGTGATACAAGCGGTAAGTGTAATATTATAAATGATTCAAAAACAAAAATTTAGAGCACTTAAGTCATGTTAATAACTTTAAGTGTACATTCATCACTTTATAGTATAAAACAAAGTCACTTCCCGCCGTCTGTCCCTTTGTATGTACGCTTAGATCTTTCAAACTACGCAACGGATTTTAATGCGGTTTTTACCATGAGTTAGATGATTTTTCACGGAAGGTTTTTGTATATAATAGTACCCGGAGCGAAGCGAGGACGGATTTCTAGTTGTTTACTTAACAATACAGTGTGCTTCAATAGAATTTTGGATTTCATTTTATTCACTCAACCTCTCATTTTCAAAGTACTGCCGCAGTTTCCACTCCTTTAATTTAATTGCATACTTGCTATAATGATGTGTTAGCGCAGAACCGTGGGTATCTAGACACACGGCAGTGTGTCCGGACAAGTTTGAAGAAAACGCCGAGCGATACTGCAACGTGTACGAGTATGTTTACTCGAATGCATGAGCCATTGTTTCCCACCCTCATAACTTTTTTCCCAGAGCAGCTAGGAACCTGATTTTTGAACGCCCAACAAACAGATTACATGATATTGTATCATATATTATATAGAAATTTGCCTAGTTAGGCCGTCTCTATTGTCAAAATCTAGTGTTAAACTTTGCACCTTTTTAGATATCACTACTTTTGGTGGCGCTTGAGAACTTGGCCTTTTTTTTACATTCTTGTTTTTAGTGGGATAATATTGTCCACAAACTCAAGAATCTTGTTACGAGAACTATTCTTATTCGAGCATTCCAAATTTAGGGTGGTTGTACCCGGAGGCGCATTGTGAATAAAATATAACTTGCAGGCGTTGCCAGATTAAATTAAAAATAAAATAGGAGTCTTGCTTGTTTGGTTCAATTTTTTGTAGTAAATTCTTTAAAATGGCTAAAATAATTTATAAAAGTCTAGTAAAAAAAAGTATGCCGTGAAAATATATCTGGTATTTCCCTACAAGCGAAATGCGCGAATACTCGAGTGATTCCAAAGCTATTGATACTATTAATACTTTCACAAAATGTAGGCTTGGCTTTACATGAGATCTCACAATTTTTTACGGTGGAAGCAATACATTGCGAGATTTGACATTTTTTTTACATTTTATGTTTTTGATGGGATCAATAATACATTATCATAGTAGTGTTTTCGTTTATTGTTTTAATGAAAATAATTTAAGTAAGTGGTCCATTTAAGCGTATCTCAATAGTACTTACTCTGAATTATAATTCAAGTTTAAGTTAGTGAACAAATTTCCATTGTATTCTAGCTTCAAATATGAATTTATAATTCAATTTATGCTTAGAATGTATTTTCTTTATAATATATCTCCGTCCATTCATACGAAGAAATTTTACATTCAGGTTTTCGAGGCTTAAAATTACATGAAATAATTACATACCTACTCGTACCTACCGCAAAGTGTTGTGTTATTGTAAAATAATATTAACATAATAATAGAATATTACGATAAATAAAGTACCTTGAAATATATTTTTTATAAACAAAACGGGAGAATGTCGACATAAAATCTTGAATATATTTTAAAATGTCTAAAAAGTAGATAAAATTTAACATTGCTTTAACTACATAAGTACTTAGGTAAGTAATTAAAACACTCTTTTGAAAACCTTTAACATTATACCCGCCTAAAATGCGATTCCGCATTTCAAAATCCGAACTTAAATTTCTAGCTGACATTATCTCCTTGTCACAATGCCCTCTGGAGATAAAACCACAGCTCTGTTATCTCCTCGGCTCAGGTCAAACGCGTTGCTGACTCTTCTGCCTCGTTAGTGGGATTTTGACGTCTTATGAAATCCCCAAGAGTTAACTATTAAAAAGAGCTCGAATCTGCTGGTTTGAGATTCCTAATTTTATCTGCTTAGCTAAGTTTATTATGATCCTTTGAAATAAGTTGATTGCGCGTTTTATATTGTGCAAAGGGATTTAAAATGTTCATAAATTTTGGGTTGTATTCGACTATTTGATATCGCAGATTCTAAAAGTGGTAGTCGTCCGTTTTCATTTATGCTTAAGCGTTTTTATAGATTCTGTGTTAGTATACAGTTACCATTTATTATGCTGTTTCTTTAAAGATGGCTATTTTACAATACAATACGATTACTTAAAAACAAATGCTTGCAGTATACCCACGTGCCCACTTCTCAACAAAAAGCACTCCACTGCGAGTTTTCTTTATGAATTCGTTATTAGTTTTTACTCATTTGTGTACCATCTAAAAGCGTCCGCCGATGAAATTTTGAGTTCGTTTTAATGAAATTTTATGTTGTGCCTGCCTTTGAAACACTGACGATGAATTTAAATAAGCTTTCAACAACGTTGACTTGAAAATTGCATAAATATTAATGATTTCAGTGACTACAAGCGATGTACTTCGATAATCTGAAAGGGATTTCTTACTGTTTAAGATAATGTAGGTATCTGAATTATGCAAACATTTTTGAATATTGATAAAGCTTTGAGATGCTGCTGAGTTCACGTAAACACTTGACACTTATTTGTGTCGAGACGGCTGATGTAACGCTGCCAATGTCAGTCAAAGGGTGTGTCTGTGTAATCATAAAAATGTTCGAGAAGCAACGTTCAGCGAATTCAATATTTTTTCTTTATGTTAGGGAAAAAGAGGCGATGCAAATGATAAAATAATGATATTCTTTTTATAAATTGTGATAGATACAGTTCACAAGCCATTGTTGTTTAATTGTGTAGGTACCTACTACTAGTTATCGATATCTTGCCAACTATTCATTTTTATATTTACTTTTTCTCTAGTTTGTAAGCACTATAAATATAATTATCTGAACTTCAAAAGAAACTTTGATTTAATAATGTTTTAAGTATTACATTAGATTTTTACACTTGTTAAGAACTACAAAGTTTCTTTTTCATTAAATTTACAAAGTGTTGTCCTTTAAGTCTATGTCAAAACTTAAAGTATATTTATTAATCTTTCTTTGGACATGACATCGTATTTAAATAGGTAATAATCTTAATAATTACTTATGTTTTTATTTATTTTGTTTCAGAATTGCACGCGCTAAAAATAGTGAAAGTGGTTGTACCAGAAATAATCCAATATGGCGTCCAGGACGCTGTCATATTAGACTGTGACTACACGTACGACAATGACACATCGGGTTTAGTAGTGAAGTGGTTCTTTAGGAACAAAACGCGCCCTGTATATCAGTGGATACCATCACAGAAGCCCCAGGACTTGGGGATATTGAGGAGTAGGGTGGATTTGACGTACAGGGCGTCAAATGATCCGTTGAAGATGCACAGGGCGTTGAGAATAGTGAAGCCTAATACTGACATTTCTGGTGACTACACGTGTGTGGTGTCCACGTTCATGGAGGAGGACCAGCGGACAAAACAGATGATTGTTTTTGGTGAGTATTTAGAACTTCTAACCTTTTGAATTTCGGTCGTACTCTGTCAGGGGTGGCAGCGAATTTGAAATCTTACGTTTTTTTACTGGTGCCATGAATATAGCCTGACCAGAAATAAATGAAGTTTGTGATAAAGGCGTGGATTTTGAGATTAATAATAGCATCGTTGACAAGACTGTTCGAAAACTTAGTTTTAATTAAAATTCCACAATATGGCCGCACCTCATATATTGCTGGTCGGTTTTAAAATTTAAACCCGACCAGCAATATATGAGGTGCGGCCATATTGTGGAATTTTAATTAAAACTAAGTTTTCGAACAGTCTTGTCAACGATGCTATTATTAATCTCAAAATGAGACTTGCTGGTAATTCACATATAAAAAATAGCTTAAGAAATGGCAAAAACTTGATATTCTTACTCCTAAACTCTCAAAATAAGGTTACGTAGAAAATAGTGATAACTTCTAGGATGACCTCGCCGACCAAAGTACGGTCGCGGCCATTCAAGAACTTATGTACAAAATATTTATCACCTTCTATACGAGGGAGGTCGCAAAACTATTCCTTATTACATTACCTACTTACTTCGGCGAGTATATAGTGGAAGTGTATCTTAAATGTTCAGAAATTTAGCTTTGCTATAAAAAAAAAAAATTAGATAATCTTACACAAAACATAGTCCAAAACTAAGCTCTAGCCTGTATATAGAATAAAGAATGAATAATAAATAGAATATATAGAGAAATAAATTACCCATATAATTAAGGTAAATGATATGCATTGAAAACATTAAACTCTCAAAAAAAAAATACTTGCGCTCAAAACGCAAATATTTGCCTAGCTAAGTTTGGGACTAGGTCAATTTGTGTGAGATTTTTCCATGATATTAATTTATTTTATTTAAAAAATATTAATTGAACTTAAAACGCTTTTAAATTAACATGAAAGTTAATACTTTAATTTCCCCACTAGCTAAAATTAAATTACCACTATCTACTATACACTCACGTTTGAGACCCTCGTCCTTATGTAGATTGACATGGGTCACCCCTATTTATACCTATTTCTAAACTAATCTGCTCACATCGAGAGAAAGGCTTATTCAACTCTTACGGACATGTTACGAGTACTTCAAGTTTAGTCCCAAATGTGACAAACAGGTAGGTACTTTTATGATCAAGTACTGCCCCACAGAACCTTCGTTAACTATAAAAAATTTCTGCGTGTCGCCTTGTTTTGCAGACACTCATCGAATGCGTCGTTTCCCGAATTTCCTTTCATCTAAAGCTAATTTCTACTGAAACCTTATTTTTTTCGCGTTATCTTTAGCATGGCTTTCGTAGGTTAGGTTAGGTTAGACCTGTGACCACTAACAAATTTTAACTCCTGCACGTGGAAATACTTGTCGATGAAATGAAAATTCGGCGAACTAAAACATTCTATAAAATGAGTGTCGGTGATTCAAGGGTAAACGTAAAAAGTATCTTTTATTTATCGCATAAAAATCAATACAACAGATAAATAGATGGACAAATTAACGTTCGAATTTATTATTGACTCATAAACAAATATAATTGGGCGATGGGTTATGTTTACTGAAATTATTTAGTTCAAAGTTCAAAATAATAAGTGGTATTTTTGCACGCGAATGTCCCTCAGTAGAAATAGAGATTTCAAAACATTTATATATTTATTGAATGATGTGTATAAGTTTTATAATTTGAATGAAGAAGTAGTCCGCAAAATATACAGACTCTAACAAACCAGTGTGTTAGAAGATGGTGGCTGCCCGAGCGTAAGCGAAAGAAGTTAACTGATTCATTCCACAAACGTATTATCATTTGGCAAACCGCTTTTTTCCGAAACTGTAAATACTCGTATTTCACGACCATCGTGTAGAACCCTAGAGGTTAGGTTAGTTTTATAAAAATCCTGAAATGTATGTTTGTGAAATGAATCAGTTTGTAAAACGTTTTTTGATAAAACATTAGAACCAAGAACACGTCATCATCTTATAAGTTCATATTTACAAGTTATTAAGTGAAAATCGGATCCTAAGTAAATTTAGTTTGTAAACAAAACACTTAAATAAACTTTAATTCTTAGCTAAAAGAAAAACACTTACAAATTACCTCCAACAGTCTCCCATATTCATTAATGCAAGAATCCTTTTAACTGAGTTACATAAAAAATCAGCAGCGCTTTATATATTTTGCGGGGCCGGCTAAAACGTTTACTTCTCCATATGATATGAAACGTGTGACCGTCGCCTGCCGCAGTTAGCCCTTGGGTCAAGGTACGAAAGACATGCGATATTGATCTTACATCTCTTTTATTTCACGTGCCGAATGAAGGAGATACAACGAACATGCTTGATAAATATTAGCAAAGTGAAGTGCCACCACTATATGGATGTGTAAAATATTCAAAGTTAATTTTAAAATGGCTTGTAAAGCCTCGTTGGCTTGGTCATCTGGAGAGAATGGGGTACAACCGGGACATATCTGGATCGAGCGACTGGGCGACGTTCTGTCATATGACCTAGATATCGCTGGTCAGATGTGGTAGGGACGCACCTGCAGCAGCTTCAAACCGGCAATTGGCGAGAGGCTGCGCAGGGCCCTTAGCTAAGTTGCCCATCGCTAACTAGCGTTTCTATCCGTTTCGATTTTAAACCAATCGCGTCATTTATAGATCACGTCATACGGAGAGTCACGTGATCTACCAGTGACGCGATTGGTTTAAAAACGAAACGAATAGAAACGCTAGTTAGCGATGGGCATCTTGGCTAAGGGCCCAAGGGCGGTTAAGATTGCGCTTTCTCGTCTCGGAGGCTAATGGTATTAATAAACTCATCTTGACTGAGATGACCGTTTCATGATGCGTCAACAATGAGATCTTTATATGGCATGACGTTTACTTTGACATGTCTTGAGACAAGCATCTGAGTCCAGATGAGTTTACTAATACGGCCCTAAGGATCAGTGAGCCATCCTAGTTAATTGTTGGCTCACCTGCTTAAGTGATTAAACCGAGCTATAATAATCTATCTTCAATCGATAAATTATTTATTCTCCTAGGCAAATCTATTCACACCTTTTTCGATCTTATTACTCTTTACTCTTCTAATTATTTGTATTTCGTAACTCCTCATTGCATTTTGTTTATTAGGTACCTACACTAAATTTAAACAAAAAAAAAAAATGAACCGACTCCGAATTATTAAGGAGTTCCGTTGATTTTTAGGGTTCCGTACCTCAAAAGAAAAAAAGGAACCCTAATAGGATCACTTCGTTGTCCGTACATCTGTCTGTCTGTCAAGACCCTTTTTCTCAGGAACGCGTGGAAGTATCAAGTTGAAATTATTATCGAATACTCAGATCTGCAATCCCTTGGAGTTGTACAAAAATTAAACTTCTAATTCAACCCAATCAAAAATGAAACAGAAACTTATTTGAAGTCGGTTGATAAAAAATATTATCTGTCTGTGAGCACTCTAAATCATGTGAAAAGAATTTAAATATTATAATTTTACTTTCTCTTTTCGCTCATACTTTACACCAACGCCTATGTGTTTTTGCAGGACTTAGCAGTTTTATACACGCCAGCATCTGCTATCCGCTTCACATCTCTTTTTATGTCGAAAACAGTTGTAAGGCGAAGGCTTTTTGGGTTATAAAAAAACGCTGCGCTACGCAAAATGCTAGTAAATACATTCTAAATAATCATCTACTTCAATTAAGGCAGATTAAAGAGGTTCGTAATGAGGTACGTATGTACATACGTGTTTACTTTTACTGAGTATTCTAACATGGCACAGTACAATTTTTTTTATAAGTAGAAACTTTTTTGTATTTAAAGATGTAAAAAAACTTTTAATACCTTTTTTACCGTCTTTTTGATATGTTAAACGTACTAAATAAAATAACATTTAGTTAAAATTGATCTTTCCGCGGTATTATTCTCGTAGGTATTAATAATATTGTGTACAAAACTAGGAGCCTTAATAAATTTGGCCAAAACTACCTACGTCCGTCAGTCTGTCTGTTTGTCAGTCACAAGTCTAAAATATTGCACACAACATAAATATTGACGCCGAATATTTATGACGTGTTCAAAATGTTAGGTTTGTGACTAACTGCCGCACTCAGAGACGTCAATTAAGTTTTAAGTTTCATTAAAGTTGCTGCGTCTTATTCTATTGCTATAGCAAAGAAAGTGACAGCAGCTACTTTAATGAAACTTAAAACTTAATTGACGTCTCTGAGTGCGGCAGTTAGACCAACATTCAGAGACTGACAAACGTAGTTAGTTTTGGGCAATTTTGGGTTCCTAGTTTGACAACGAAACGAAATAAAAAAAATGCCGCAGTAAATCAGAGACCAAACATCTCTCTATAAACCCAATTGAAACTTGTCAAGTCTTTATAAAGTCATAAAGTTCGCCTAGCGTTAAAAGCAAATCTATCTTCTCTAAATCGAAATTTAATATTCAATGACCTTCAAAGCTCCTTGAAGTTTGCAGCAGGTGAGTTGGGGTTCACCGACCTCTACCGCTCCGGGTCTCGTTGCAGACTTATGCAACATAAAGTAAAGTAGCATTAACATAGATAAGGTTGACTTGTGATGGAGTTAAGGTTTTTTTAAGATATCTGTAAGATTTATTACACGACTGACAAGCAATTCTTTATAATGCCTTTAGGCGATATATTTGTAAAAGTTATGGCGTTATAACGTTGCCTGATAAAATCAAGATTGAAGAACTGACACTCAGGGACATATTATTAAACTGATCTTGGCTGAGACGGCTGTTTCAAGACAGTCAAAGTATAAACATCTTGAGTGAGACGGGCATCTCAAGTAATATCAGTTTATTAATTATTAAAACGGTCTTAAGTGTACAGGAGCGTATTAATAATGGGTGTGATATAAATTCAAGTCTTTCTCATGAACTGACGTTTGTCATCGCATCTGAACCACAGAGGAGTCCACCAAAAACTAGTGTTATGATAGACACGGCTCCACAATTTAACTTCAATCAGATAAAACCAATATCCACCGATTAATGTCATACCAAAAGCATAGCAATAAATATATTAAAGTTTCAAGAACCACTATTGCCTGGCTAAGCAGTCATCTGCACCCAGAGCATGTCTTATAGCGATTCCCAGCAGCTATTACGTTTGGAGATAAACATTTTAAAAAGCTTAGCCCTGAGCAGCGTGCCAGCGTTGCAACTAGCGCAACGAGCAGGGAAACGGTTGTTGCCAAAACAGTTTGTTGTTTTGGATTATACAGAATAATAAAGATTGTATATAAGCTGAATAGTAGTTTTGTAAAGTGTTATAGTCTGTTTTTAAGCCTCGACCCAAAAAACAAATTAAAAAACTGCGATAATCTTTTGTTGCCGACTGTACTTTTTTTGAACATTCATTATCTGATTATCATGACCAAACTAGCGATTCCAAACTAGATGGCTCTACGTTAAGTCCAGGAGAGATCCTAGTGCCACCTTCGGACTCCATAATCAGACTAGCTTCATAAATAGCTATTAGGTACATTGTCACTGAGGTTCTGTTACGTAGGTATACCACATTCCAGCTCAATCGGAGTCTTGCTTGCAATATTTGAACTTGCCATAAATAAAGATACAAACATACAAATATGAAGTTAAATAAAAGCTTGTAAAAAGAGATTTTGTAAGTTTTTAAACTTAAATAATAATAATAATAATAGTTTCTTTATAATAAGCATTGAAAAATACCTGACACGTATAATACGTGTTATAACTTAATTGTTTATATATTTTTTGCTGGTGACTGTTATGTACCTACTAAAATATCTTTTTACAGCAAAAAAGGCTAAAAGAGCAAATTTGTTAAACATGTACATAATATTATAATAATTAAGTTATAAAAATATTCAATTCTCCAAGGTATTTATGCCAATGAACTTAGTCTCCGAGTTAACTTAATATTACTTTTCTTTATTAGATAAAAATCTAGCTTCTTTACTAAGTAAATATAACCTAAATACACTCGTAAACTACGCTGTTTGCTTGTTATGGCTAGTCTAGACTTTAATCTAAACTATTCAGATTTTGTCGTACTTAAACACCGTTTAATACTTTTTATAAACTAAGGGTAAACGTCTTTATAATATCACGATATTGTAAACTTGGAATCCCGAGGGGTAGTCAGAATTATGTCAAAAGTTTAACGTCATAGTGAATAAGTTAGGGCGGAGTTAAACTTTGAACCATGGTTAACTTTGCATTTGTTGGTCCGAGACGAAGATGATTCAAAAAGTTAAGATTGTTTTAGTTAAATTTTATACAATTTTTTTAATTTTGTGACATTTTAAGGTATGGGCTGAATCTATTTAAAGTTAATATTGATTTTATTATCCAAAATAAACACAATGAAAAGAAATGTCCGTCCCTTGAGCAAAGTCTATGTTTTAAAAACTGGTTTAAATTACATAATATTTTCCAAAACGATAATGCCTTGAAAAAAATATATTTAAAAACTGACAATTGAATATGGGTCAGTAAGGAATGACCCCAAAAATATTTTTAAATGACCATGTGTTAAAATTGTTCAAAATACTTGCTACCAATCTAACTAATAGAGTTAACTTACGGCCATATTATAACGGGAGTGATTTTTTTGGTTACCTATTAATATATTTGATCAGAAAATCTAATAATGAACGCAAAGTTGGAAAATTACAATTTTGACGTAAAATCCTACGGCTCGGACTCGACGTAACCCATACAATTTTTTCATTAGGTTATAGGCCCAGCACGCTTCCACTGCTTCAACTCTAAAAGTGTATCTATAAGTTATATAACCTGACCTCCGCCAGATGCGAACCTGCACCCATACGAGTGTTTCCTTGCAGTTCCTGAGACGAACTTCCGGCTGATCCAGAACAAGACGGACGATGATACCGTCAACGTCATCTGCGCAGCGGAGGGTGCATTCCCTGCGCCTAACCTCACGTTGGCTACGCCTGACAGGTATGCTTTTTTTACCCCACTCTTCTTTTAACTCCCCACTCAGCAAATAAATAAGAAAAAGTTATGATCAAAGATCGGAAACGGTGTGCTATTCTTATGTCATTATTGACAATTGTAAATATTAATATGGATATACTTGGAATTTAACATGTAGTAATTCATAATTCATAATTAATTTATTTAAATGTAGTGTAGTGCCCGCTGACGTCAGAAAACATGTCGGATACCTCTGTCTAATTACAAGTTTTAAATGCTTATATTATCTGCATTTTTTTGCCGACTATATTTTTAATTTCACTTTTTGCCATTTATTTTACGGTATTTTCATATTTTGTTAAGAAATACGATAAATTAATGCATATTCCCTGTTAAATATATCAAAATCGCTTGAAAATAATCTCAATAATACAAAATCTAATTATTACGGATCTTTATTTCCTCTTGTCCACTTTACCTCAAACACTAGTTCCCTTTTCCCGCGATTTCTCTCTAATTTCTGGCAAACGCTAGGTATCAAACCGTCAAATTTACGCTGACCCCCCCTGTCCGTTTTGAACGTTGCAAAAGCGTCGTGACCGGGGATTTTGGATTGAATCTGAGATATCACAGTTTAATGGTCGTTTTACCGTGTTAGGAGCTACCAGTGCATATACTAACCGCATTGCGGGCTGCGTTCCTGATATTCCCGAACGACACGTGATACGGGATGTTACGAGTTTGTAGGAGATTTTGATGTTACGAGGCCAATGTTAACATGATACCACGACAAGGCGGCGTTAGATAGGAATATACGTTGTTAATGTTCTTCTTTGATAATAAATTTAATTTCCCTGATATTTATTATTATTATTAAGCAATACGTATCTACGTATACTACAAACGATAGAAATAAAGGTATAATCGTTTAATCCCACGAGCGCGGGTGAGCCATACATGTAGTTGTAACACACACTACGATGACGTTTAGCGGCGACAGCTAACAACACAGAGACAACGTGCATGTATAGTTACACACACAACTATATGGGTGGCGCATCCGCAATCATGAGATAAAACAACTATACAAAGTTAAGTTTAATTTTAGGACGAGTACTAGAATAAATGCAAATAAAAGATAACAGCAGCAGTAATAGCAGTTATTACAATAACAATAATAATTACCCGCTTAATTGACGGTAGACGCAAAACTGAACAAAAAGGAGAGATATATTTCCAGTAGGGCAAGAAACTTGGCAAGCGCTCCTTGGCTCTAGATTAAATATGGCTTCCTTCTCCAATACCACCTGTTTCTCTTCAAAACCGTGAGTGAAATATATTAGATTAATGACCCTATTTAGAATTTAATACATGTTTCAGCTGTTTTGTCATTGCCATTTCTTAAATGGCAAAGCATTTGCAGTTCTCTGTCAAAATGAAACAATTATGGTTTTAACAGCACTACTATAATTATTAAATAGATAAAAATCCACGACTTAATTGACTATGAAAAACGGATTTGACTGACCAGAGCCCTTAGCCAAGATGCCCATCGCTAACTAGCGTTTCTATTCCTTTAATTTTTAAACCAATCGCGTCATTGGTAGATCACGTCATACGGAGAGTCACGTGATCTACCAGTGACGCGATTGGTTTAAAAACGAAACGAATAAAAACGCTAGTTAGCGATGGGCATCTTGGCTAAGGGCTCAGATTTAAGAACCTACCATTATCATTCATTTTCCATAGTCTATTAGTCTAATGAGTTATTGGGGAGATATAAAAGCCTCCCACAGTATATTATATCAAAACCGTTATTTTTAGAACTCCTGATAGACTGCTCTAAATATTTCCAAACTTTTACATTTTCCAAAGTGTTACATTCTAGTAAAACTTCACATATGCTAGCTCCAAGCTTGTGAGTTCGTTGTTAATCCACTGGCCCTTTGATGCTTTAATAAAACCGGGCAAAGACCCGGACTGAAGTCACGTCAAAAGATTATTTTTACAAAACGGAGCTCATTTTTCAAAAGGTCAGTAAAGCGTAGGTACAGGGAATAGTGGATGTCCCGTTTCATGGAAATGAACTTCGGGTAGCTCTTGTTTGTTAGACGAGCTATTTTTTTTTCTAGTGGCTATTTGCTTCTATTTCGGAGTAGAGTATCTTGCATTTATATTATCTAGATCTATTAAACACGATCAGTCTGTTTGTTTTTACGTTCCCGTACTTTAAAATTAATAAAATAATTAACTTTCTTCCGCGGTGTTTCCTCAATGCTATGTCAATGTCCTTCTTTAAATATGTCTTCAAAGAGTATTCGCTAAAGAAAACTATTGGCATTGCTGACCTATTTACATGGGTAATTGGTAACCGATTTCGATGGTATAATTTTAGAATCATATATTCCTCTTGTGGCAAATTGTGTGATCAGTGTGAGTTACGGGAATACAATGAGTTTGAACCTAAAAATTCTTTAAATTGCGCCTATATTCACATTGTCCAAACAAAAATTATCGAATGGAACATTGTTTAAAATGTCTAAATCTTTTCAGACTACTAGATGGCGTAACCAAACACCTGAAGCTGGTCAACGGGAGGTACTCAGCAGTGGCTTCGGTGACGCTGCGTGATGAGGATCTGCCGTCACCAGCTGAGTTTATATGCACTCTGAGGATACCACAGGCGAAGTACGTCGTGAGGAAGGAGGCCATTTATTACCCAGGTAAATTAATTAAGATAGTAGTTCGCGTAGTTTTTTTATAATAATAATATCAGAGGAATCTCACACAAATAAACTAAGCTCTTGGCTTGTACTATAGCTACTAGATAAAGATAAACATAGGTACTTATAGAGAAATACATACATAGTTTCAAGAAAATCACCCTGTATATAAACAAAAACTTAATAAAACTTATGAAAATTCATCAGTTATTTTTTCATAATCAACATTAACTTCTTTTTAGGGTTATTTTCATGTAGGTAAATAAGATCAATCTAATTTACTTGCCTCATGATTTTATCGTTTACGAAGCATTTGAAAGTTATTATAGTATGCCAGAGCACAGTTTTTACCATAGTGTATACTAAAGGCTTTCAAAAACTTAGCATACAAAAAAAATAGCTCAATTAATTTCAGACTTCAAAATGACCCTTCAACTACCTAAAGCAGAAATAAAACATTTCATTTGATTAAAACCCGCAGCAATCTGCCTCCGATTCCCATGAAACCGGATCACAAACACCAACTTTAATCAAGAAAGAGTCATAATTGTACCCTTGTCGAATACCACTGGGGACTGCCTGGATCCCCAGGATTGACATGCTAATGCCTTGTGCAAATTAAGTTCCACCCACTACCCGACCAGTTACCTGCTAATGGGTGTGGGAAACTAGGAACTACCTTTGGGCCTCGGTTGATATGGATCCAATTTAGTTTATACCTCAGCTCATGTTTGTCGCAAGAAATGTGAACCAATGTCTTTTAATTATGTTTTTAAAAACAATGAGTCTGATGAATCGTAAGTTGTGACTTTTAGATAGATCTGGCAACATTAATGAAATGTAGTTTAATTATTAATGTAACAAACCATTATAATAAAGAAGAATAAATGAACCTTATAAATGTCTAATACTAGATTCAGAAACAAGAATCTCTTACATTCTTGCAAGACGACGATTAACTTTGATGTTTAAAAACGTAATTTTTGGCATACCTTTATTAAGAAAACAGTTTGAATTGGACCCATTATCGATTTTGTTTTTGAAAGACATCCCGTCAATCACAGTAAACAGGTTAATTCAACAATCCACCAGTTTTTATTATCAGTAAAACAAGAAAACCCATTAACAGCGGCTGCGGAAAGAATAAAACTCGACGACACAAACAGAACGCTGTTTATTTATTTAAAACAAGCAATTTAACCGTTTTATAAGTCGGCGAACGTCATTAAAGGCGCTACGGAGAATAGGGATGGAAATATTTTTTTCAAACGTGGGCATGAAAATAACAATTTCGCGGAATAATTTGCAAGAGGGCCATTTAAGCTTTTTATCAGCAGAAAGTTTGTGTACACAGCTATCTTACTGTATAAGCCGGGAAGAAAACGTTTCCTGCAGGCAGTTCTCGTGAATAATTTTATGCTTCGTTAAGTCTATTGTAGAGAGAAAATTTTAAACATAATATCGGTGGGTTGGACAGAAAAACGTTTTTTAGGCAATCACCGGCTTAAATGAAAAGTCAACATAGTCTATGGGTACTTTTTCCCGAGTTATTGTGAGGCTGATTGGACGTTGAAGGATAGATTATTATGATGGATCGAGTTCTTTCAATTACATTCTGGGACGATGTCCCTGGGGCATTCTGCTAATTTACTTTTGGCAAACAATACCGGGGAAATAATCAAAGATTCGGTACGGCCCAATTGTAACGAGTCTTGTTGAGTTTGACAGCATGTCATTGTTTAATGAGTTGAACAGGTAAATTACCTGAAGGTTACGGTTTTAACGTGTCGTTAACACAATAATAATTCGGAACAAAATTGACGCATACACGTCACATGTTTGTGTAAATTGGATGGACGTCAGTTCAGTTTATCATATGCATTTTATGCATGTTTTCACATATGAAAACGCATAATTATGTGATAAAATTATACTATCCATTTACCTACTAAATAATTTCTTGTTTAAAAATGAATTAACATGCGGCCTACTTACTGAATAACTATTGGACCGGGGAAACATACCTAATAATAATGTGTTGAAATCCAAAACAAAAATAGCAAATTTTCTCAGTTAATTTTCATATTAATTTATATAATAATAAATTAAGTTCCAGTCCTATTATTTTGGGGTCCTAGTTACAAAGGGTATGAGTCTAGTGTATACTCTATATTATGTGATTTTTTTTGTTTTAATTACGAGCTAAGTTGAAGACTAATACTTACCCTTATCCTCCAGACTCCAGAATTTGATTTAACTCATTAATATATATTTATCTTGTTTCAGGACCGATAAGTACGACTCCAGAGATGCCCACTGCGGCCGATATGCAATTAGCGGCTGCAGTTGGTTCTAAAGGTAATCGACTATCATAGCCCACTTCGCTGGCAAAGTTCATCATCTTATTTATTATATTTCTTATTCATAAACCATAAAACGCAAAATGAGGTTTACTAATTATTAGTCAGGTAACGGCATGACTAATACGTGAATTACGTGATGTTACCTGACTAATAAGTAAGTAAGCCGTACCCGTGTTTATTTTGTCCTAATAATTACTAACTCTTGTTTAAATTGTATTAAGTAGATATTTATTTATTTAATCTTTATTGCACAAAAAATGCTTAGTACATTGATTGCCTTACCTTTCTCTAGCAGGTTAGCCTAAATCTATAGTTTATTGATAAGTAAAACTCACAAAAGTATGAGTATTATTATTGTCGAAAGAATGATGAAAATCAGAATTACGCGAAGTCTAGGATGCTTTATGCGTGCCACAAGCTACACCGGGTTAAAGTCATTGTGTATTATATCTAAAATCCATCTCAGAAGTACGAGAATTATATCTCCGATATAAGTCGGTATACTAGTTTTTGAGATAATCGCGAAGATACAAACATACATACATAAATACGGGTCAAGGTTTTTTAAGTCGATTAAAAAATATAAATGCTGTGGCTTCACACAATAATGAGTTTCATACATAAAATTTTTGACATAGGTACTCTCGTTTTATAATTTACAAAACAGATGAAAATACGACACACAATTTAAAAATAGGTAAGTATTATTACTTATTATCATTAAAACACCTATCAAAATATTGAATCTATATTTATTAATTCCACAAAATATCAAATTAGTATTTACTCTCGAATGACGTGTTAGAATGTAATTAAAAATAATTTATCACATAAGTAATTCTGTTTACGATGTGTCATCGTCGATCATCGACCAAATTGAAAATTATCCGATCGAAATATTGACGCGTCAACCAAACTAAATTGAATATAGAATTATTAATTTGATTGCGGTTTCTAATTGAAATGATCTAAAATATTAAACAAAGGTTGTTTTAATATAATAATTTGAATGAGTATTTAAACATTTAAAATTACAACGCACATAGTGAAGTCGTATCGCTTAATTAGTCTCTTCTCCGGAACGTGAGCGCACATTACTGAAATACTTAATTAAATCAAGAAGTGAATGTTGAATCTTACTTTCATCTCGAACCTAATTAACCCCCGACAAAAAACAAAGGTGTTATAAGTTTAACGTGCGTATCTGTGTATCTGTGTATCTGTGTCTGTATCTGTGGCATCGTAGCTCCCATAAAAATAAACTAATTTTGATTTAGTTTTTTTTTTGTTTGAAATGTGATTTGATCGAGAGTGTTCCTAGCTAAGTTTAGTGAAAAGCCACTTAAGAGCTTTGAAAATTGAGGTCTCAATTTTGTTTTTGTTAAGTCACCTTACTAAAAAAAATTAAACTCTGCTCAAATACAGATACACCGATACACAGACACACAGATACACAGATACACACTTTAAACTTATAACACCCCTCTGTTTTGCCGGATTTGCGTCAGGGTTTTAAAGTGGATACTAAAAATATATTAAAGAAACTAAAGCCTTTTTTTTAATTTAATCAAATACTATCTTAAGCAGTTTCGTTATAATTGTGTTTAAGTTCTTTTTTCATAAATATCTTTTTAACTAAATAACTTGATACCCTCATCTATTCTTACTTTTCTGAAATAACAAAATAATGGACTCATTGTTGGAGAGGTAAATTGATATTCGCCGAGATATCTGATATCATTAATTTAATTAATTACTGTTTTGTAGAGCGGTGTCAATAATCCTCATCCAATTAAGTAAAGCTCTGCTACAACGGATTTAAGATTCGATATCAGTGTTTCAGATATTGGTTCAATATTTTTGTTTTTTTTTGTTAAATAATTAAGATTGGGTTATGTTTCATTCTTTAGAAATATGGGATGGAATATTTCTTAATAAATTGTCGTAATAAATTATTAAAAAATCTAAGAACCCGACTGAAAATCGAAAGAATATAACCTAAATGTTGGAAAAGGTATTATAGGCGGGGACAAGCAAATAATTCAAAAATATATTTTTCACTTCTCATGCTCTAAAAGTTCGTCTTTATGTCGTGCGTAGGCGACATAAAGTCGCTTCTTATGCTCTAGTGCATAAATACCCTAAAGACACAGAAAATAAACACAATAAAGCTTCATGAGATAAACTTATAATTTTTATTTCGTCGCATTTATTATTATTATTATTATTTGTATCATGTTGCTGTTTCATTTCCTCGCAATCGAAGTGAGAAGCAGAGTGTACAACTCGTCCATAAAACCCATTTAACACTCGACTTTATAATCCATCCTCGCTCGCAAGCTCGCTTGGATAGATAAACGTCTCGCGTAAAATGGTGCGTTTTATGCACTTGTTGTACAATCTACTATTGTTGTTCAAATTGAAATAATTCCCTACTTGGACTATTAGCTTGGACAATTATGACGAATTGAAAGACACCTCATATGTTAAAATTCGTCCAGCCGTTGAGGCTGCAGAGCGTGCCAAAAAGAAATAGACATACATACATACATACGCTCCAAAAACATAACTCGTAAAAAGTGTCTTATGGCATTATAGCCGTAAAGGCGTTGCAAAATTACATACGAGTACTCACAGACTTAAATAATTTTCCTACTTGAACTACCTACGACCTATAGAGCTCTTTATTTGTATAACTACATCTTCGTAGTGCTTTTCTCACATATGTTTTTTTTTCAGGAGCTAATTTGTACACCGCCATCACCGTGGTCCTGGTACCGGTCCTAGCTCAAACACTAGTGTCATAAGTCAGCTGAGAGATAAACAGAAAAGGTAAGAAATAATTCTATAAGTAAATAAGTTTCCTTGGAAAACTATAATAAGAGGTCATTTACCAAAGCAAGCTCGTGACGATGCGTTTTACGTTTTTTATTATTGAAATAAAATTGAGTGTTTTTTTTCCATTTAGCTTATTAACTGTGTTAACTAGTGTACCTATTTAAATGTGTGTACACAATGTAATTTTTTTTTCGGTTTCGCTAATAATTGGAAATAGGTATGAACTTATCTTTGAAATTATTTGATTAGAATTCCAATCACGACGAAATATTGTATACACACATTTAGAACCAGATGCACAGAGTTAAAATCTTTTTAGTTCAATATTCAAGAAAACAAAAACACGCGATGTAGCCAGCACAGATTTGGTGAGACGACTCTTAATAAACAATACAAAACAACGTAAATTATGTATTTTTTTGCAAATTAAATTGGAAAAACTTTAACTTTACAGATACAGATAAATTTGATTTTTCACTTATTTTTTAAATGTAATGTTGGTTGACTTATATAAAATCAA